>JANFAF010000012.1:0-600000 GCA_024663475.1 Pisolithus thermaeus
TCTCGCTAACTCCGCGAATGACCAATACTCGACGAACGTCAAGACCGCCACTGCCTCTGTACTTCTAAGTCTCGCTCGACGCTATCAAACCACGGATTGTACCACGCTACTAGGCCTACACAAAACATGCTATTTCACGACGGACAGCGTCGTCCTATTGCTACATTATATTGCAGCCTCTCTATGCCCTAATGCTTCCATATATAATGACATAGGCGTCATGCTCTGTGGACTTGGTCCTGGAGAAACCGTCACCGGTCCTCAGGGCCAGTCGATGAGTGGACGCGATATCGCACGACTCTACTACGAAAGGGGATTACAAGTCGATCCGACCCATCCTCATCTATTATCTAACTTGGGCTCTCTGCTCAAGGATGCCGGTCATACTACACATGCGATTGGGTACGTCCTCTGCTCACTCGATGTCCTGCTACTTTGCAACTCAAGTTGTGGTATTGGAGAATATTCCATCATACACTTTCAGTTCATCCAGACTTGGATATTGCTTTGGTAAACATGGCGAATACGCTGAAAGACACAGTAAGGGTCGGCTATCGATTTCGTCATTCGAGAAATAACCTACTTCGCAACAGGGTCGATGCGCGGAAGCTGTACCCTACTATCTACGTGCCATTTCAGTGAACCCTAATTTCTCTGATGCGTACTGTGGTCTTAGCCACTCCATGAATGCTGTTTGCCAATGGGGAGAGAGAGGTGACGTGGACGTGAGGTTTCACTACGTGCGACGCTGATCTGCTCTGTCAGACGTTTGGATGCGGAAGGCAATAGAGGTCTGCGAGAAGCAATTGTCAGACGCGGATACTCAAACTACTGGGCTCTTACGCACGAAGTCATTGGAGGAGTGGATGGCTCTGGTACAACTTGCCCACGGACGACCACTCTCGCTTGTTGAAGAGAAAGAGTGGATACAGCGATTTCGGTTGTTTCTCGTGGACGACCTGTCGGTCACCTCGGCCAATTGCAATGAAGCAAGCTTCTTGATACGGCTTTTGGAGTGGTGCCTCTCACGGATGCAGCATGCATGGTACATCAAGTCATATGGCCACATCGTTCGCGCCGATACCCCGCAACCTTCGCTGTCAACCGCCAACCGACTGACCCTTCCCATGTGTAGTGTCCTGTCATCCCTGGGGTATCCAAAGTTGCCCTTCATACTACCGTTCCACACCGTAAGTACGTGTGAATGCAGCCCCGGACGCGGACCAATAGGATTTGATAGTTCACCCTACCGCTCACATGTCGAACTATACGGCTCATCGCACACCGCAACGCCCTCAATGCATTTTACACTGCCACCACGTATACCAACAAAACTGCTATCGTATACCCGCCTCCGCCTCCTCCCGTTCGGGGAAAGCTCAACATAGGCTATGTATCCAGCGACTACAAGTACGTGAGCAGTGCCTCAGTCGCATCACGCCCCCCTAACTGCCCTTCTACAGCGATCATCCGCTGACTCATCTCATGAAATCTGTATTTTCCTTACACAACAGCCAACAGTTCAACGTCTTTCTTTACGCCACGAGTCCTTCGGACGGTTCTCTCCACAGGCAATACTACGAACGCCAGACAACCTTCCATTTTACCGAAGTCTCATCATGGTCTGTAAGTGCCATCGTCGACCGAATTGTGCAAGATCAGATCCATATTCGTACGTTTTTTTTTTCTGTTGGATATTACAATGGGACCCATATGTTTGCATTTAGTTGTCAATCTGGGTGGATATACCAAGGGAGCGAGGAATGAAGTTTTTGCAGCACGTCCTTGCCCGGTGCAAATCTCACTCATGGGATTTGCGGGAACGCTGGGAGCTGGTACGTACCTTGGCTTTTGTCAATGCGTGGCAGTGGTGTCTAACAAGGTCCCAGGCTGGTGTGACTATTTGGTTTGTGACGAAGTAGCGTGTCCTCCAGACCTATTCGCAACTGTTAATGCGCATCCAGCGCGGAGTGCCTCGAGAGCAGAGGATGGTAGTCATGCAGACGTCGGTGTGCCTGTCAATGAAGGATGCGATCCATCATCTCCAGCAACAAATTGGATCTAGTATGTCGTCCAGTTGAATGTGTCTACTCACTAAAACCTTTTCCCCTCCAGTACTGAACATCCTATCTACATGCCAGTGAGCTATTCCACACTTGTACGCCATGACACCCTTCTAAAGATGGCCCCCAGCATTCCTTCTTTGTGACAGACCACAAACAGTCCTACCGCCATGACGAACAGAGTTTACCCCCTAACCCCGCATCATCAACCGATCTGTGGCTCGCCGAGTTGCGCCGACGTGAAGAAGCACGATGCGCAATCTTTCCAGATTTGCCCCAGTAAGCTAGTCCGCTATCCTAGATTAAGTGCCGTGAATGATAATGGCTTTAGGGATGTTGTCATATTCGCGAATTTTAATCAGGTACGTATGGAGTAGTACCCTTTCGTTCGTGCACCAGCTGACTAGGTTTTGCAAGCTCTATAAGGTACCGTTAATTCTTACCGTTACGCACCGTATGACCGACGACGACACCGACGCCACTGACACAGATTGATCCCGTGAGCATGATTCGCTTACTTCGTCGTTCACGGTCTCAGACGGTCTCGACAGGTGATATTCTGTATATGGCTCCGGATCCTGTACCGCGTGCCACGGAGTATCCTTTGGCTACTCCGGTTCCCCGCGGCAGGCGAAGCCAACCTCATACAAACTGCCACTGCGTGGGCTGGGCCTGAAGTTGCTTCTCGCATCCGTTTCACGGACGTCGCTGTGAAAGAACTGCATATATATCGATGCAGAGTGGCAGATTTGGTACTAGATACTGTTGAGGTATGTCGTGGCTATCATATGTATGGAGGGCTGCCGGGGCTGAACTGTCGTCGTGCAGTGCAGTGCGCATACGGTTGCAACTGAGTGAGTAGTTTCATCCCTTCTCGTTCCATACCTTGGTTAAGACTACTGATCACTCTCAGCGTTCTTTGGTCCGGCACACCGATCATCGCATGTGCATGGCAAAGTCACAGACATAAAATGTCGTCCCGCGTAGCAGCCAGCGTTGCATATGCAACGGGACTGGGCAAGCAAATGGTGGTACATAGTTGGGAGGAATACGAAGACAGAGCTGTGACGCTCGCCAACTCGCTTCGGCGTCACGATATGATCATTTCGCCCTCCGCCAGGTTGCTCCAGAAGGGTAATAGCAAGGCAGGCGGTAGTTCACCCGCTACGACTGGGCCCTCCTTGTACGGCAACGGCGAAGATTTAGGGGAGTTGATGGAGCTTCGCAAACGGCTATTTCTCACTCGCAAGTCGATGCCTCTGTTTGATACGGCGCGGTGGACTCGGAATTTGGAGAAGGGGTACGTCGCTGCGTGGCAACGGTGGGTTGAGGGGAGACAGTTTGAATGTGGCGAAGACACGTGCATACGGGTCCAGGATGACGAGGGATAGGCGTGGGTTGCAGGAGGGAGGTGTTTACGACGTAACTGGTCGGATGTTGTACGGGTGCGTTCGCGGCCTTGTTAATATGAATCCCGGGACGCTGGCGTATCGGTGTTGGTATTTAATGTTTCAGTCAATGTGATTTCTGATAATTCACTTATGTATTGTTGTTATATCACAGTACACGGTGGATCTAGTCTAGTCTATGTAGCTTCAAACAGTAGCACACTACTACTTCGCCAGACTGCCGGTCTAATACTTGGTAGTCTGGACTCCGGGAAGTGTTGCTCCAACCAGCGGCGCTAACGGAGAGGCATATGTGCCCCGTCCCGCTCCGCGCCGTTCCGTCTCGGACATGGCCGGACCTTTCCATATGGGGAAAGGTTATGACTTGGGTTCGATGATTCTAATGATTCGCTCGTTTTCAGCTCTTCACAGATGTCACAATCGATTCGATCTACTTTTTTGAGCTTGAGTTGGCTTGTGATCGTGCAGTGTCATGCAAGGAATCTCCGAGCATGTCTGGAATGGCTTGTAAGTTGCCGCGACCTGCACACTGAGTGGTTTCTCTTTTTTTCTAGGCTTACGCCGGTGGGTTGGGGGGCATTCATGGCACACAGTTGCTGACCGTGCAGACTCTATTGCAAAAGGTTGCTCTGGAAGCGACAGTATTGGCCCATGCTACCTATTCCTATCCTTGCCAGCTACATCCTCCTACTATCTACTGGACGAGTATGCGTTTCCGTGCGTCCGAGCCGGCTCTGCGTTGTTGTCACAACGTTCAACACCCTCCTCTTTCCGCTTCCACCGGTGTCAATGATCGTGTATATGCCACAAACAGGATAGGGAACGTGCGTCGCACGATGGGGATCCGCTATATATCCCGGGTGCCATCCAGTGTTCCGGGGTAGAAACTCGGGTGACCCATGACTAACCGGGCAAGGCCAATATGAAACGCGAATACTAATGCGTTGTTTTGGTTGGGCGATCTTTCTCCTTTGAAAAAGTCGACTGTGTGTGCGATGTGGTTCTCCTCTCGAACGAAACGATACACGTGTACGTGGAACCAACTGCCTGTTACTAGAGCAGGAGTGCGGCTGTGCAACGGACTCCATTCTTTCGATAACCATGGTGCATGGAACGCCGGAAAACACTCGCCTATACCACTTGTTCATTTGATCACGGAGAACATGAACACGAACAATAACGATAATACTAATGCACCCACGTACGTTTTACACTGACACTCACTCAGACTCCTTTAATAACATCCCGGAAACGAGAACAGAATATCGATGCCTCCCTGTATATTATCCATGACCCCCTGCATTCAAGTACAATCCGAAAGTGCTACATGGCACGTAGCCCTACCATGTCGGCGGCCGCCCGGAATCCTTCATGATGATCGACTTCTCGTGACACCGTCAAATGGATTACTGGAGAAATAACCTCGAAGACGGACAGTCGCCAAAGTAATTGGATTGACATGCGGTGCGCAACCGGGATCTGATAAGCGACCACGACTTGATGAACGCCCTCGGCTCGGCACTTTTTCTTCATTTTTAATGTGATTTTTTCCATCCAATTCATTTTGCGAGATCTCATATCAGACGCGCATAGTACGTACAGACCGTACCGCTAGGACTTCCGACAGGGTATCATGGACTTGCAGATCGACTGCCTGAAGGAATCCCTGAAGATGACCACACACACACCTGCACGTGATATTTATGTGAACACCAAGAAATCTGGTTCCTATAAATAACATAATACACACTGTCTCCACCCGCCACCCTTTCCTTCCTTCATCCCCCATAGAAGAGGAACCACTGGGAGAAGACGCAGAAGTTGTAATAGGGATACGGGGCCGCAGTCAACAAGAGCCAGGCAACGATGGGTAAAAATAACGAAACCGAAACCGATCGATTTAGGCGAATCACGATCCAACAAAATAAAGAGAAGAGTCAAAGAGGCAACGGCGACTTATGGAGGACATCTCGGTCGAACAGAGGTGCGCATATACATATTACGAGGCAGGCAAGTCCATATTAGAGGTAAAGAGGGATGGCATATTGGAGAAGGAATCGAGCTGGGAAATGATCGGGGAAAAGAAAAAAAGAGGAAACGTGGAGGAATGAAAAATATATTCGCCCAGACGCATTCAAGCCGGGTCCTCCTAAGGGAATCAACAAGATATAAAAGAGACATCGCACTACCCACCACAGTACACGCGTGAAACGACGATCAACGTCGCCTTCGAACCGCGGACTGGCAAAAAACTCACCGTCAAGTCATTATGCTCGTCATCACGAAGAGGGGGTGAAAACTTGGCTGGGAGCGTGCTCAGACCACCCCACTCAGTCCCAAAGCCCTCGCCCCTGCCCCAACACCCCCTTCCCAACCGAAAAACCTTTCCCCGCTCTTCTCTCCATATCCAACACACTCGTCGCCATACCCAAAAGCGGAACCCTTTCTTCCGTACCGATATCTTCCATACCCTGAATACGACGCGTCCAATTCCCCAACAAGACCCTCTTCCGACTCCTCGTCCTCCCATCCCCGTTTCGTATGAGCCCATACAGATATGAACAGGATACGTTTCAGCTTAGGGTTGAGGAAGAACCAATGGGAGGACCATAAAAGTGCTCCTGCACGTCGCTTGAGGCGGACGCGACGATGGAAAGGGGGAGAGTACCTGTAGGGGCGTGTGTCGGGAGAGGTGTCTGGGGAGTGAGACTTGGGCATCGACTTGGGCAGGGAAGAAGAGGCAATTGGGGAAGATGTGTCCCTGCTACTGGCACTGCTGCTGTCTTTGCGGGGGTGTATGCGCGGACGACGTGTGTTCCTGCGAGAGGACAACGAGGTCGAGGTGACGAAATCCTGATCGTCCGCATCGAACTCGAAGGTGGCGTCACCCTCGTTGAGGTCAAGGTCATCAGAGGAGTACTCGTCAGCGACAGAGGCGACGTCGTCTTCGTCGTCCGAGTAATCGTTGGCGTGGGGGTCTGAGTCCGGGTCTGGGGTGTAGGAAAAAACCTGACAATCCCCGAGTCCGATGACGTCGTCCAGTGTTCGGTACAGGGTAGGATGCGTGCCAGATACGATGGGAGGTGGGGCATATGGGCTCCGTGCGATTTGAGAGTGGGGTGAGGTTGACGATGCGGTGGGTACTGAGGAAGGGAAGGCATTGGGAGATATGGGTGGGTACGCGGAGTATGTTCTGGGTACGGGTATGCTCCCTGTACGGGAGTGAGCGTGCGGAGAGAGCAGAGTGGTGCTGAGTGCATTCAGTACGCTTGCACCACTCTTCTCCTTGTTGAAGTGGGATGGCTTGACGTCTGAGAACTCGTGGTCCGGGAAAGCAATGTTGAGTGTCGCAATGAGAAGATAGAGTGTTTTTCTTGACGCTGCTTTGTCCATTGGACCGAACGGCGTTTCTTCTGGCTCGCGCTCGAGCCACGATGGTAGAGGAGGCGAGCAAGCGACCTCGTCTGTGTATGCGTGTTCAAGAGACTTGAAGAGTTTCTTGTCGCGTTTGATGTTCTTGCACGAGTAGGCCTCGATTCGTGTGTGGACCGAGCATTCTGGTCCTTCGTGGGTGAGAGCCTGTGCGAGGCGTGATAGCTGCGGGAATTCGATGTACTTCATGCTTCCTGGCTGCGAGGCGGGGCGCTGTCAAAGTATGAGGGAATGGGTGTAATGGCCTTTTATGGTGAGACTGTGGCGTATTAGCAGCATGGAGTCTCATCGAAGACACGTGCAGACGAGCACCCAGAGTGACACACGTTCAAGTCTACCTGGCACGTTGCATTGGCTTGCAAGTACATTACCTCCATCGCAAACTCAAAGAGTGTAGAAAATACTACATACACACATGCTGGCGCCGCCGAGTGCATAAGTTTTAGTGGGTTGATGTGAAACAACCATCACGTCGGCTAGCAGTTCAGCTTATCACATGATTCAAACAAAGAGCCATATGGCCCCGAGACACTCACTCTTTCTTTCCTCCTACTTCGTCGTGCTCAGCTCACCAGCGGTAGAGTCGCACCACCATGTCCGATATCAAAGTAGAGGGTTTCAAGGCAAGTTTGTATCGAGACAGGGGTATTGCGACAATCAAAGTTGATTGGCACCATGAATAGGCCTCCGAGATCTTGTCGAGACTCGGCTCTGCCTTTGAAGGATTCACAGACGCAGAACGGAAGGCCCAAATAAAAAAGGTGGCGCATCCTACCATCACACTTGACTACACACGACACTGACTCACGCACCGTCATGAGCACAGGCAAACGGTATTTTTGAACTTCGTATCACCAACGGAAACAAACAAGAAGCTGTATGGACTATCGACATGAAAGAGAAGGGCTCAGTGTACAAGGGACCTGCCCAGTCCAAGCCCGGTGTCGTGCTGTTGATGAGTGACGACACCTTTGCACAGCTTGCCGATGGAAAGGTACGGTTCGATTGTTCCTCCCTTCGTGTTTTTTTTAAAAAAAAATCTGTCGGGTTCCTTCTCATGCTGATCCGGAACCCAGCTCGACGGTCAGAAGGCATTCATGACTGGTAAACTGAAGACCAAAGGCAACGCCATGCTAGCTACCAAATTGACACCTATACTCGAGGTCAGTAGACTCCAGCATCTTTTCCGTGGCATCCCTATCACTCACGTTCCTGCCTTCCCGCTTCTTTCATATCAAACAAACGGACATACAAACATAACAGACCGCCAAAGGGAAAGCCAAGCTTTAATATCCTCCCAAGCTGCCGTGACCGCCGCTCTTCTGCCCCCCATGTCGATACGACCAGCTTCCGCGCCATATTTCCGTGTATCATAATGACCCAGCGCCATAAACTTGTGTGTGCTCCCCCTCAGTGGAGGAGTTGGGCGTAATTACTATAAGATGTTCTTTATAACATACTCGTTGCGATGCGAATGGCCTACGAGGTAGCGCGGAGTAGTTGCAAGGTAAGGCGTGTAGGAACATCGATCGATACTTCTGGGAAATTGCCTCGAGGATCGACACAGTTCCTTTCTTTCTTTTTCGCTTAATTGTTCCCTCCAAAGACCATCGACTACTTCTGTCATCGTCTCAGCGCGCTTATTATGTGCAACATCGCGGCGATAGATAGGATGTCGACTTGACAACCTGAAGCCTCTTCCGCTACCGCGATTCCTATTACTCCGCGCGTCCTCCACGAGGAATCGGGACGATGATCACGCAGATCATAGTCGGTGCCAGTCGGCACTGCCACAAAACTTCAAATCCACGAGGACGATGAGCAAGGCTGGTCTTTCTACCAAGACGCTGTTGCAACATTCGACAGCCACGACCGTCGCGGGTGGCCCTTGCTTTTTCTTCTGGTTGGGCGTGAGAGGTGTCTGCGCTCACACTGCGAGATGGCAACCCCAAGGCTCTGCACAGTGTGACATGTCTGTACAACGGCCAGCCGGAGTGCTTGCCAGATCAGATGAAGTGTTCGTGCCTACACGCGCACCATAAATATGTTTTGATAATCCAACAGTGTTGCCGTGGAACAGAAATCACTATCACTTTTTGAGTTGAGTTCTGTGTAGTTGGTCACGGCGCAACTGACAGTACTGATCCTCCGCATTTTGATCACGGATTGCGAGGCGTTGTAAGTTGGCAACGCATCCTTGTTCTATTCAGCTAACGCCAACGCAAACCCACAGCACGTAGAATCCGGATATCTCAGTGCTTTGAAGAGCATGGAGTGCTGTGGGTCTATTACTCATCATGATTACTTGCCGTGCAGCTTCCAGGAAGGCCCTGCTGATGCCTATTTCGCATTCATAGGACCAATAAGAACAAAGAGTCAGCACAGGACGAAGAAAAAAGCCAGCGTTTTCACCACCTATCATTGCCCTGCCTACCGCTGAATGCCATATTTGCCGGAGGTCCATTGTCGCCATGGTAGTTACCTGAAACATGAACGAAGCTCCGATGCTGTTCTGTACTACGCTGAAGTTCTCCCCTCCTCCGTCGTTCCGGGTAGTGCTAGTCGAATGATTTATCATCGATTTCTCCGGAAAAAGGCAGCGATATCCCGGGCACACTCAATAGCCATGCTTGCAGTGGGCAAGCAACTTTTGCGGGTGTCCCAGTCTCGGTGTACATCAGAGTGGATCCGTTATGCGCCCAGGAACCTTCGTTCGGAACAGCTTGTATTGGTCATGGAACCCTCACAGTAACGGTCAATGATGAGACCCCTGAAAATTGTTCGCCGATTTGCGAACAGCCCCCATTCCTGCGTACGAATTTGAGGTCAATCTCCGCCGAATAGGTATGACCGACATATAAATATTATTTTAGAACGCTACATTCTGCAGTCCCCCCCCAGTCATGTCCAGGCCGCGAGAAAACGAGTTCAATTCCTACTTCACAATCAACGCTCTTCTCCCTTCCATAACGCAGCCTGCTCAGCATGTACACCGGATGCCTCCTGCGATTGGCTCCCGCACCCGTGCCGTGCTACCCGTATACAATGGAGGTCCGCCAGGTCCAGAGCCCCGCCGGGGAATCCCTGACAACAATATTATGCCAGCGGACATGACCCAAACCGTATTCAATTCGGTCTTACCCACCTTCAACCAACCGGTGACATGCACATGTCCATTGGGGGATGGATGTACGTCCTCTCTGGAGGCGACGACAACGTCGCTCTATGCCCACCTTCCTCTACACGGTCATGTTTACAAGCATCGTGACCGCGCTCCTTGCCCATGGCCTGGATGTTCGAAGATATCGCGTTGGGGAAATGTCGCTAGACATATTCTAGAACGACACATTGCTGTGAAGCGCCAATGCAAATACTGCGGAAAAACGTATAAAAGGGAGGGGGATCTCAAATCACATTTGAAGGGTTGCATCGAGGTATTCTATTGCATGCGTGTTTGAGAAAACGATTGATTGACCTTCGAATAGGCGCCGTGTGTCAACCCGAAGTCAGCAGAAAACGGCTACATGCAACATACCGTGTGAAATGGCGTCTTGTTAGTGATAGACCCCCGTCAATGATATGTCAGATGCACCACAATGCCGTACCACCATTTGTTCAGATGACTAGGCTTGAATTACCAGACGACCATATCCATCGTATAGAAATCTGTAGTTGAGCTTGCTTCGAAGATTTATCCTGCAAGCTGAGAAGAAGATTCGGTGAGAGTAGTGAGGCCTCGGCAGACTGAGCAGGACCTGTGTACGACGTTGGAAAATTCAGGACGGCCCGGGCGTCATCCACTTATCGCACACTGTGGGTGGCTCGCCAGCACATCCCTGTTGGCAGCCACCTGGCCACCTTACCAGTCTCGGATTACCGAAAGCCCCTCCTCGTATTACGATTGTCCTGCCCCTTATCTTAGTAACGGGAAAGCAGGTGAAGCAATTGCCACTTACTCCCAATCTGTTGCAGGTGGGAGCCAAGTACAATATTAGCAACCGCGAGGGTTTGGCGCGCGTGGTGGTGCCGAACATGATCCGCAGGAATTACACGCCCTGTTCATTGACTCAGAATTCGCAAGCTGGACTAGTGACCGAGCACGGCGAATGAATTTTCCTCCAAGCACTACACACCGCTACTCTCACGGCCTAAATACTAATCCTGTGTATTCGCGCGCGCGGAGGTAATGACATATTATTGCCTCTCCCCGAAACTATAAATGTGATACAGGCACTTGCCTCGGCCAATCTTCATGATGAGTGCTGCGGATTCCCCGACACCAGGCACCGCATAACCACCATGCCACTAACTATCTGATGGTCTACGACTCAATTTCTCAGCTTCTGCCTCTGGTGTGAGTTACCGGCTGAATGTTATCCAGAAGAGCAGGACAGAGCTCGCGCATAGTTTGGAGCCAGAACGGAGGTTGAAATCGATCACGATCAACCTATGTAAATTCCATGGGCAACAGCCAAGGGGCAGTAGACATATCTCCGCAAGGAGTCAGTTAATTAGCCGGGAGGAGGAACCTAAAGGTTGGATACTTACTCCAAGTAAGGATAAGATCGGAATAACAGACGCCACCACGGCTTGCTGAGAGGAGACCGCAAGTCGGGAATCTCGTTAGCTAACCTAGCGGAGAGCCGCTTTCTGTATCGGAGGCCTAAATGTTCAGGATGTTACCAAAGGGAAGCTGACCCACCTTGCCACATCAGTACATACTCGGCATTCATTAGTTGCACGGTGTAAGTTACTTGCGAGATCGCGACGCAACTTTTTGGAAGAGATACGTCAGCGAGGTATGATGGAATACGTACAGCATCTTCAAGTTGGCTATGAAGTAGTTGCGCGATGAGACTCAATATTGAGTGTGGATGAGCCAACGCCTCATGAGTGATAGCCATGATAGGGAACTGAGAATTCCACTTTGCTGAGTGACTAGTCGTGGCATTCACGACCAGCACTATTATGCAAAATAGTACACGATGGGAGTGCTGGAGTGTGAACAGGCCGTGTCGACGTCGTCTGTCTCGTAGCCTATTAGGCTGCTTAGCATCTACCACTGCTGTCCTGGCCCCTGACACCAGGGCACGTGACCTTCTCCCACGCTCCCCTCTCTTGAGACTCCCTGCTCCTGGCCCTGGTCTAACAGTAATAGTAACCTACAGCAACTCAATCCGTCAGTGTCACCTGCCACACCGGTTGCTGTACTACTTGCGTTTTTGGCGGCTACCGCGGTATCTCCGTGAAAGCTGTCCGACATCTTTGCGATAGTGCAATGTTCCACCAACCCACTCATTTACGGGGCCTTGAATCAGAATTTATCCTTCGAAATACCGCCATTGTCACACGAAGCGCTGGAACTCGTGGATACGCTCCGGCGGAAACGATGTGGAAACGGAAGCCAAAGGAAACGTCGTCCAGACGGCTTGGTGAAGTGTCCCGTCAAATTCGTTGCCCTGTTGACGGTCCTTATACTCATTCAGGCTTCTCCGTCGGCTGAACCCGCCAGATACTAGTAATGGCGTTAGAGATCCGTAAGATTTCATGCGGGCGAGTGCCTTCATATCCGGATGCCGGCGATGCTGTCGTCACCGACACCGGGATCCGACACGTTAGTAGCTCCGCCACTGGCACGATGCGGTATGGACTCGGGGACCTTTTCTCGACGTTCGATAGGGGAGGCGATCCCTCTTACCGTCCCTCTTTTTTGCCCGAGTCTTCTAGTCTCACTTCGCTGTCTTGATATGACCAACAGATGAAGGAGCATCGATATGCCTACGACAATTAAATAGCCAGCGCCCGGCGTCCAACAGTTCGACGATCGGGGAATATTTATGCAGAAGCTGCGCTGGCCGTTCATTAGTGACTGGAAGGGAAAACAAGCGCCATTGGGTAGTGTTTATGATTGCCGCATGGCCAATGAGAACGTCCATGGACGCGCGGATCAGTACGATATGACATACAGGATGCTGCCACAGGGAGGCTGCATGTGTGGTGCGTCCATAACCGGGTTTATATGAGTGCTCTAACTTTGTAGATTGCCGGTGATGAGCCCCGCCGGGAAGGACAGTTACACTCCAGTAGGCAACCCCTTTCCAAACGTGGTTCCGTATCTTTTGTAAAGATACCCTTAATATCCTTGTTGGCTTTTTGTCCGCATTAGAATCGAGAATCCGCTGGAACGGTAGCCTTCTCATGCTTGCAAAGTGCTAGTGCTTTGTGAGGTTTAGACGAAACTTCTAGAGATGGGTGGTTCGGTTCGCTCGCGTCGGAGACGTTGCTGATTTGGTGATGGAGTGTTCTCACTTCTGATTGTGTTTTCCATGCTTGCCTGCCGATAATTCGTATTACTTTAAACAGAGAGGCCACCCCAGCGTACGGGTTCGTCCCTGGCGGCTTCTTGGCCAACGGATGCGCAACTTCTCTCTTCTCCTTGTCCAGTGCCCACGTGATATGCACGTGATAGAAGTCATTGAAAGGAGGAAGCCCGAGTGACGGGGGAACACCGACCGATCGGGGACACTCCGAGTATCGGGGCAATTTCCGCGTAACGGGAGAGATATTCGAAGCAAACTTGGTTAGTCGCCTTGGCCAGCACCCAGTCCGACAGCAGTAAGATGAAAATACGCAGCGATTACCCTCCCGGCTCTCAAAGCAGTACTCAGGAAGGACACACGTTGCCTGAAATGATGAACGTGGAGACTTCTACCCCACACACCATGACCACTTTATATAAAGCTGGAAAAACACAGTATCTATCTGCTGCAAGACACGGCCAATCTGGAAGGAGACATGTCCTATCCCTACCTCCCCAACTTCGATATATTTCTTCCCCCAATGATGAATGGTGGTCAAACGACACAGTTCCCCCAGCATCTGTACTGCATATCCCATGGAATGTTCATGGATGACTCGGCATCGCTGCCCGTCTTCAATTGGGGGGCAGGTGTGTATTCGTGAGGCGCCACGCGGACTCACGAGAGCTTACCTAGCTTTCAACCGTTTCTTTACCAGATGATAATGTAGCCGCAAACGGGTTCCAGCCAACTCCTCTAACTGGTGACCTGCTGATAACGTACCCATGCCCAGTGGGATCTGGATGCGTGGTGCCTCTAGAGGGCACGACAACTTCAATTTACCGTCACCTCCGCGGACACGGTCTCATCCACAACCATCGTGACCGTGCTCCGTGCCCATGGCCGGGGTGCCACAGGGAAATGCGTTGGGGAAATGTCGCCAGACATATCATCGAAAGTCACCTAGGGGCGAGGCTGCACTGCAAGTTTTGCAGGAGGTCATATACAAGGGCTGAGACTCTCAAGACGCATATGAGGGTTTGCGTTGCGGGAACCTCTGGCATGTCTGATACAGGCGACTGCTAACCCACGTTCTCCGAGCGGGCGTCGTAGGCCGGGGAAGCATTTCTTAAGAAAACTTCCATGTTGCACTCTACGAGGCGGTACTTTGTCGATGGCACATACCTCTGTCAATAAACACTGCATTGTTACTGTAGTCTATTGAAACTACGTGAGGCTATGAAGTCGGGCATCAACTAGATAAGCCAGCATGGAAGAGAGCAGGGCAGCTAACCTGCGGCCGAACTCGTAAAAACGTATGCACAGACTGAGAGAGTAGATTTTTGTTCTCGTTTTAAAGACCGGATCTTTGAGGGAGGAGAGGGTTCTTGGCAAGGTCAAATTAGCTTCGATGTCATATCCACTCACCACTCTGTAAGCGACCGACGGCCCCTGATGCACATGTCCCATCACGCAGAAGCTGCAGTGGTATTTTCCCGGGAATTATGCTAGTCCCCAAAACCCCTCACCTTCGTTGTTTCTACCTTGTTTGCATAAATGCATTACCACACTACACAGCTGCAGTGGCCAGAACGCCACACCCTAGCATACTGCGATTGCTTCGGCCGGCATATAAGCTTGAAATTCTCTCCTTGACTCGACACTTATTTGCCGGATCGCCGTCTCCTGAGGAGTTAATTGATCGGATTGGGCGTCTTCCCTTCCAACGCTTTTATGTGAGGTAAAGCCGGCATCTTACTGACCTGCAACTATGAAGAGCGATGCGCCAATAGAGCTGCCACTGAGGAACAAAATAAAAATCCTGTGGATAATTTAAATGGCAAGTCACTGCCACGCCATGACTATCCGAGTCAATTGTGTCCACGATTTCAAACTATTTAGCCTCGCTCTGCAAAATGCTGGCCGAGTCTGTGGGTTGAGCGGTAATATCACTGCTCAGCCTGTAGACTCAGCGAGCTGGTGGCAACCTTTTTGTATTCGTAATGAAGTATTTGGGTAAACAAAAAGGCGTAACAAGGCCTTCCCGTAGCGGCTGCTTCAGTCCAACGGGACGGCCGTGCTAGTAACAGCTGAATCCCTGCAGCCCATCGTCGTTCACGTCCCCAGGCAAAAGGGCACGCCACGGTATGCCTCTAACATTCATCGCCGCTTGTGTACTATATCCGCCGACGCCGGTCATGAGCGGTCACCATATACAGTCTAATTGACAACGTCGTGCTACAGGTGGTTCACGTACGTACGATGATGTACTCCCCTCCCATGATATGCCGGGGCCCGGGCGTAACTTGCTGAGCGGGGTGTTCTCATCCCCAGCGTCAGTCCTCCGTCGCGGTGCCCGTTCTGTCGCGTATACGGCAATCCTGGCTGCAGACTGCGGTCAGTGAGAGCCTGGTTTCAGTGATATACCTTGGGTATCAACGTGGGTATATGTGGGCACGTTCTAAACCAAGGCTGCCTCCATTCCAGTGATGAGCTTCACACGCGTGAGTCGCTTCTAACTCGCGTTAGGTTGCTTAGACATCCCTGGAGGTAACTAGCAGTTTACAGTCGCCACGGTGTCAAAAGGAAACATTTGATCACGATGACTCATTCGCAGCAGCGGAGGGTCTCGTGAGAGCATGCCAGTCAGACATGCGGCACTTTTGCCAGCAAAGGACTCGGCGCATAAAATGGGTCCCATTCAGTCTCACCTGCCGGCAATCTACTGGGCGATCTACACATCCCTAGGTGGAAGGAATGCACGTTGCCTTAGGAGCCTTAACCCACTCTCCCGTCCCCTACCCGATCTTATGTAGTACGAAAGTCGTGACTCTGTTAACTGCCCATCCGCTGGATGTCCCGAGATAATGCAGTGGGGAAGCGTCTCGTCACATACGCATCATCGAACGTCATGCAATGCAAGTATGCCAGAAGAATGGGGGGGTGTCAAGTCTCATGCAAGGGTTTGCATCGGGGTGGGCCCTCTCGCATATTCGATCCATGCAATGATCAATTCAGCTCTTCCAAATATTGCTTTTCGGCCGGCGCGACGTCGGCGGATGCAATATCGTGAGGTGGCATTTTGTCAGTGATCTCGATTCAGTCCCTAGACTTGCGCCAGCACTAAATCATCTCAGAAGCACATCTCTAGTAATTCAGAAAGATAGGAACCGCTTGAGTTCGCAGGCACAGGTAAGGTAACATCACATTGAATCGGCGATGGTACTGATGAGTCGGTTGCCCCAGAGAATATTGTCTTCGTCCCTAAGTTCGTAGTCCCCTTCACCCGGCTCTTTCTCGGCACCGTCACTCACTCTTTCGATGTACGCTATCGGTATCATGGCACACTGAACGTGCAACCCGACGGATGTCTTCCATTGGTGGGGTGGATACTGGCGGAGCATATCGTCACACGTGTGACCTAGGAACGAAGAACAGGCTCGGGCCCATCTCTGAGTGAAAACCACGTACGTACGTCGTCACAAAGTTTATGATAGGCGACCCGGAGAACGCACTCCGAACACTGTACCGAAGACACGCATTCGTACCACAAAACCCAGGCAACAGCATATCATATATCAGGCGTCTTGCGTTG
Organism: Pisolithus thermaeus; assembly: GCA_024663475.1. Taxonomy (NCBI): domain Eukaryota; kingdom Fungi; phylum Basidiomycota; class Agaricomycetes; order Boletales; family Pisolithaceae; genus Pisolithus; species Pisolithus thermaeus. The sequence continues at coordinate 16,799 of JANFAF010000012.1, forward strand.
CGTAGCTACACATCATGTCCCCCCGCGGCGATAAAGGTGTAGTCAATCAACCATTGATACAGACGATAAGCACCTGGTAAGTTTGGACATTTGTATTAGACACCCGCTTCTCCCGTGGGCGCCAATCGACCATCTAATGGACCCGCCCGAGTGGGAACCCAATTCAGAGACACTCAGACGTACAAGGGGTACAAGACGGTTGTAGGACCTGGCCGGTGGTAATTTACTCATCTTCAGTTACCATCAATAAACATGAAGTAACATTTCATACGTGAAACCAATGTGTGTAAATCGACATGATGAAACGAAGGTGGGAGTGGTGCTGGGAGATATCGTGATCTCAAATACGTAGAAGCTGCGCAAAAGAAACAGTAGATATGGCGTCTAGGGTAAAGGATTAAAAAATGCCCCCGCCAAAGAGCCCCCTCTGTCGCCGCGGAGTAGGAGCGGTATCTGCACGAAGAGTGGACAAGCTGTTGAGCTGTTTCATCACCTGTTAGGTATAGAAGTTGTCACATTCTGTGGAACGAGTATGATCAAGGAGGAATCTAAAACTTACCTCCTCGAGCTTGTCCTTCCGCTCCTGAAGGTCAAGGTGTCGCCGTATGCTCGGGTTCTCTCGCGCAAACTCCGCGATTTCTTTTCGGTCAAGGTCATATATCAGTCGAGAATCAATCTCGCGGGGGAACTTCACGGCCAATAGGTCCCATTAGATGTGACTTTTGGTGATATGTCAGAGGTACGGCTGACTTGCCTGATAGAAGAAATGGTCAAGGAGCTCAATGTTGATGAACATCGTTGAAGTGTGCGCGAGCTTATCGGCCACAACATTGAGGAATACTTCCGGACAGAAAACGTCGTTCTCCGGACCAGCTTTGCACCGCTTCGATTTGAGCGCTGCGAGGCGCAGCTTCAGTATTGCAAGTCTGTCACCGTATAGCATGGCGTGGCGCGCTACGAACATCGACAGTGAGGGAAACGGGGTCACGAGTCCAACGTCTACTCACCATCCAAAACTTGCGCCTGCGGGTACCTATACCCTTCGATGTCCTCTTCGACATCCTCCCCCTTCATCCTTCTCGCTTTCCTTTCTTTTTCTTTCTCTTCCAACTCCCTCACGTAGTTGATTAACCCGTTTAACCGCCTCCTGCCCCCTATCTTTTTCCGTATTTCACTCAATTTCCCTTCACACATTGCCGCCTCCTTCTCGAATAATTCCACCGCCTGTTCCCGTCCCACCTCCCATTCCCTCTTATCTACGTCAACTTCGTACTTGTAAGGCTTGATACAATTCTCGACTTGGTCCGCCGTCATTCCTATTCGGTCCCTCAATATGATGTGGGAGAACTGTACGAGTCTCTCTGCAGCGCGTGGATGATGGTTAAATGGTTCACCGCTCGCAATCGAGTCAATCAATGCTCGCAAACCGTCTGCAACGAGCACCGTCGCGTCCCTCCCGACGCCCGACTTGGTCAACAGCGACGATGCTGCATTGAGCTTGTGCCTCCAATACGCATCGACGTCCTCCGCTGTCTTCACTTTCGCATCTGCACCCAACGCACCGAGCTCCTCGACTCGCTTATCGATCCAATATAGCTGCTCGAGGATATCCATCACCCGCTCGTCCAGCATCTCCTTCAGCCGTACCCTCACGGCGGGTTTCCGAAACTGCGTCGCGTACTCTCTGAATCGGGCTTTGAGCGCATCGACAGTTTCGGCAACGTACGATTCGGATGAGATACGTCGGTCGTTGTACTGGACTTTGAATTGGTAGGTTGCTTCTTCGAGTTCGAGCTGTACGGCGTTGGTTATACTGTGCAAAGATGAGGCCATCGAGGATTCGAGGACCTCCATTAGGCGCCGGCGTAGGGTATCTGTCCCTACCATGATGCCTGACGAAGAAGACGAAGACGAGGGAGGGCCAAAGAATGCTTTATGCTCTTTGAAGTAATCTTCTTCAACTTGCTTGGAAACCGTTCTTCCCGATAAAGACGAAATCTGTTTCCCTGGAGATTTGGCCACGACGCCAACGTACCCTAGATGCAGTGGGTATCGATTGTTCGTCAGTACACCCACGCCCTGGTCGGGCGTTACCAAATCCATTTTCGTCACCACGCCAATGGTTCTCAGGCCTAACGGATCGACTTTCCTACTCGCCCTTAATGCAGGGGAGTTGGCGAGATCGACGTCCGCAGCGCATACTGCAAGAATAATATTTGGTTCGCGAATATATTTGTCACATAAAGAGGAAATCTTCTCGCGCAGCTCTTCTGGCTGGTCCATAGATGAAATCTGAACGTATCCTGGCAGATCGATGAGTGTGAGGTCGGGTACGTGTGGACTGTAAATCCGGAGATCTATTGGTTCTGAAGAGACGGCTTCGGTGTTAGGTACAGCGAGGTTGAGGTCGGTCAGGATTTTTTGGATGGAAGAGAAGTTGGTGATCTTGCCAAGGCCGAGGGAAGGGAATTCACCGTACTCGGTGGGGTTTGGGACGTCGGCTGTTGGAGGTGTGTGTATGAGAGTCAGTTCGATTGGTCGGCGTGTTACCATATTGTTGCCCCTAGGCAAGGCGGTAGATTAGATGGCGTAGTTATACGACGAAAGACACTTACTTGGGGAGAAATTCGTGGCCGACGATGGCCTCCAGCACAGAACTTTTACCCGAACTCTGACTCCCAATTACGACGATGCTGGGCAACTTCAAGGAGTCGCTCTGATCGATACTAAGAAGCATGCTCCTGATTTCGATCAGTTTCTTCGTCAAATTCACAAGCCCATTCTGGCGCGCATCCAAGGAGTCGCTGGTGCCTGAAGAATCTGACGGGGCCGACATGGTTGTAGCGACAAGTGAGGCTATTAAAGCCTCTTCTTCAGGAGAGCGCTTGCGATTCCTGCCCTCTTCGCCTGAGGAGTCATGGGTATGTTTGCCATCATCCGCGCCGCCGCTACCGGAGGCGAAGAGGTCCCTCAGGAATTGAGGCGTATCGATGTCTGGTAGCTTGACTTCGGAAAGACGGGCTTGGACTGATTTGAGTCCGTCCGATGCCGAGTCAAAGATGTCTGACGCTGCATCCTGGAACGTTGTTACCCATTCAGTCGTCTTATTGCGCAGCTCTACACAGCATAAGTAATAACTCGACATAACAGAGAAAAAGGACGAACCTTCGAATTTATAATTCGCGTAACCAAGCCCACCAGCTCCCACAGCAACACCTGCAGCAGGCACTCTCAGTGCCCTAGCAACGAACTTGGGTATAGACGAATAAGATAATGCGCGAACATGCAAGTTCCGGAACGCAGAGGTTGCCGAAGACGCAATTCGATGTCGGAGACGGACTGTCCTCGTCGAGGTGAACAGCGTTCCGTGCTGTCTGTGCACTGCTCTGCGAGAGTATTGGGCCGCCGTCGATGCAAAGGTCTTTCTTTGCGACAAAAGACGGCGTCTCACTGGAGCGTACATGTTGGCCTGATACGCTGTAGACTTGAATGGTGATGGGACACGCAGCTAGGACAGGTCACGTGGGCCATGCCCTATTCGGGACATGTGCCTACGATCATACTCATGTCCACTCGCACCCGAGTACAGATGCTGCTCCTCTTCTTATCGCCATGTCCAGGTCAAAGCCCCCTCCTCCTGGGATATACGCGCCCACCGTCCTCTTTTTCAGCGAAAATGAGGACTTTGACGTCCCAGCCATCAAGGAACACGTTCTTCGCCTCGCACAGGTGACCCTGATGCTCTTCTGATCTCCGACGATCTTGCGATGTACTAACTGGTCGCTGTCATACCCTCTTGAACGCACAGGCTGGCCTAACAGGCATAGTCGTTCAGGGTAGCACCGGCGAAGCCCAGCACCTCTCCCACGAGGAACGGAAACTAGCTATAACTCTCACTCGTGAAACGCTAGACGAGAATGGCTACGAGAACGTCGTGATCATTGCAGGGTGCGGTGCCCCATCCGCAAGGGAGTCCAAGAAGTTGTGCGCCGATGCAAAAGAAGCGGGAGCAGACTTTGTACTTGTACTGACACCGTCCGTCTGGGTAAAGCGGATGACCAGAGACGCTGTCTTGGCTTTCCACCGTGACGTATGTCGTTGGTTCCGACAAAACTCCTTAAAGTTCGTACCTAACAACCGTAATCTTTAAGGTCGCGGACCATTCACCCCTACCCTACCTGGTATACAACTATCCCTCCGTCACGGCGGGGACCAACCTTGAGTCGGATGTTATCCTTGAACTTTCCGATCATCCCAATATTGTCGGCACGAAGTTGTCCTGTGGAAGCATAGGAAAACTTCACCGACTTACCTCTGCTAAGCCAAGCTCCGAATTCGCCACATTCGCGGGTACAACAGACGTGCTTCTACAGGGCTTGCTATCGGGCAGTGCAGGTGCCATCGCTGCCCTTCCTAACATCGTCCCCAAGCTGCACATGAACCTGTATGAGTTGTATCAAGAAGGAAAACTCGACCAAGCGATGAGCCTACAGGCACAGTTGGGACAGGGCGATTACGCAACCTCAAAGTTGGGTAGTATCAGCGCCATCAAAGCTTTGATTTCCCAGAACTTCGGTTATGGAAAGGAGTATGTCAGGGCGCCACTCCGCATTGTGACTGCCGAGCAGTTGCACGGGCCATACTATGACAAGTTGGTGGAACTGATGACGTTAGAGAAAGGCACTGCGCAGACAAACTATATTTGATGCCCTCTGGGGTTCCGCGGAGATGAGTATGCGTTTGAATCTTTGCAATGTCCCACAGGGGATGTGCGGTAGGGTGTTGAACTATACTCGTTGAACTCTATCAAACCACCATCACCACGTACGTTGTAAAAGCGGGAGAACATCCCCAAACACCACCCGAACTATATTCAATATTGAACTCTATTTCTAGAGCGATGACGGCGTAGATCGTAAAAGCAGACAAGTGTCTGCCTGTCATTTCTGACGCCGGTAGTAGGCACATACGCTAAGCTACACAGTGACCACAGTCCAGCAACGTCAGCAACTCCGAATTTCTCGCGATTACGCAAGATTTGCCTTCGCTTGCAGCACTGCCACAGACACAAGAACTGTATTTGAAAATTTGAAATAGCGTTTTACTAGGAGTAATCGTGTTGACGTGCACATGTGATATGCCCCGATTTTCTGTACAAAGTGCCCCAGAAATGAAGACGTCTTAAGGTTCAAAATCATGGTTAGCTTCACGATCAATTTGAACCAGGGATTGCGCAGGGGATTTAAGTTCCACCCTCGCAAGTTCTCGGTGGAAAAGTTTTTTGCTCTTTGCATCTACCAGGGTCTTCGAGCAAGCAGGATATAAAGGCGAGGCGTGGAGGTCCTCCGAGACCAACCTTTTGCTGGTTGAGTGCCTCGGTTCTCTGTCATCTCCCATGGGCCTATATGACCAGACTCTCGGTGAGATTTCCCGTTAAATTTGGTTTGGTTCGTCGACCTGATGAAGTGGGCACAATCAGGACCTCTTCTAGTAGGGATTTTCTGTCCGTATCTATCCTATTCATGTTTCCCTCTACAACGCTCACTGCCCAACGCTGAAGTCAATACGTATCTGTATGGAATCGTCACGTATCAGTTCGCGTCATATCACCGAGCTAGTGAGTAGGGTTCTTGTTACAAATGCTCCTATCGTTCATACCTTGTCATAGATTTCAACGATCGACTCCTCGTGAAGTTTGTGCACTTCTCTCGTGTTATACTTCCTTTTTCATGTCCTATTTACAGATCTGTGGTGGCGTTCTTGTTCGTGCTCGACACAGTCCATAGTATAGCGTAAGTCCCACGTCCTAGGAGCGTCTGCAGGCATCCTCATGCTCAGCAGGGTGATCTATATGGCTTGGGTGTACATGTTCGTCTGTGCCTTCTCGCTCTTTATGGGGAATTAAACATTATGTTTAACAGGGTTACGAACTATACCAACCCAACCGCCTTACAGTGTCAGGAGTTGTCACTCATCCTTCCGTTGCACCGTGACTGACTTATCTCTTAAGTCGGTGTATGGCCGTATCCCTTCACACCCATTGGAACCGCAGCTGCCGCACTTGTAACACACCTATTCCTTGGAGACCGGTACGTATACAACATAATCTACCGACGCTTCTGAACAGTCGTCGACGCAGGATATACCGCCTAACCCACAATAAAGTGCTCTCCGGTATTATCATTGCGATGGCTATCCCCACGTTTGCTCTGGGGATGGTTGATGGTATCGAAGCATGGATCATCCACGTGTAAGCCGTTCAAGCGTCGTGGAGAGTGATTCTGATACGTTCCCCCCAAGGAATGCCGATATGACACGCATCAAAGCGCCTGTAATAGCCTGGCTTTCGATGCAAGTGACCGTCGACACGTTCTTAACCGGTGAGTGTCTGCGTGTTTCCGCGTGACATTGTCGCAAACTTCCGTCGCATCTCCTAGTTACATTGTCCATCATTCTCGCACGTGCGCAAACGGGTATGCCTACGACGGACACTGTTCTCAGGCGTTTGATCCGCGGGGCTATTCAAACCGGCCTGTTTGCGAGTATATTCTCCTTGGGCGACTTGATCACTTTTCTGTTGCTCCCAGACGCGAACTTCTATGGCATGTTCGCCATTCCGATTGGTCGGATCTACTCAAACGTGGGTATTTATTCGTTTCTGTATCGTTAATAACATGCTAATAAATGTGACAGACTTTGCTAGACACGCTATTGGTGCGTGAGAAGCTTAAGATGGAGATGTCGAGTAGTGCGTTCGAGAGGACATCACGGGTACGTCAGCATCGTATCAGAGAAGCGTCGATTTCTATCTCATTGGAGACCGACCGATAGGTGATGGGTTGGATACCGGCGACAAGAGTCACGCCGGGACCTACGGCCACTAACCTTCACATCGCAGTCCATCGCAGCTTGCACGACAGCACGGACATAGTAAGTTCATACGATGGGGAAGGGAAGAACATTACGAATCCAGTGTAAATCAGCAATCATATTTTGATGGATTACATGTATAATAGTCAATTTCTCGCATACTGTGCATACCATAGGCATATATAGTTTATATAAGATATTTTTTAGCATACCTACCTAGTTGAGATGATCGGTCGTCAAGTTCATAGAAGTGATCACACGACTGAAGAAAACGATCGATCGTGCAGCTGTTGTGGTATTCGAGACACCCAACTGTCTGTTTCGACTGAGTCCGGCGGTCATGCACCATGACCGCCAAGCTAAACCCGCGAACAATTTCAAAGTAGGATTGTAGGGGTGGTTGCGCTGGGACCGACACGGTCGGGCCCGGCGGCCGTGTGTTCGCGTGAAACAACTTGCGACTGACTCGGCGGCCCGCCCCATCTGAAACTAATAGTAACCAGGTGCGCCGCCACTTCTTTCCAGCACTTGTTGCCACTGCCGTATCTCCCCCCTCTGACGGACGAGTGGGGGCGGAAAATCATTCGACAAGCAGAAATCGGCAAACTAGGGTGAGCTCTTTGAAATAAGGTGTCAGAGTCATTGCCATTGTAGGAAGAGCTTCGCTCCGTCACAAACACCGTCTATCATATAACCTATCTGCACGGTGAGCTATTGTGGCCCCAGACACTAGGAAAAGAGATAATGCTTCAAAAGAAGAGATTCATCGGAGAGGATTACATAGAACAAGAGGCTCGGCGCCAAGGCTGACATAGCGCGGGTGCATGGGATGGTCGGCGTCCTCGGCACCATCATTCAGCACAGCTCATATACAACGCATCCGTGCATACTCCCCGGCAACGATTCGACCGACGTAGATCGGGGACGAAGGCAAGTCTCACTCTGGAGACTTTACGAGCAGCTTTGCGTGTCGGGCCGGTGGTAAGTCTGTTTGGTTTTACCTCACTGATGCCCCCATACATGACCCATCGACAACAGGCCGCCCCACCATCTCTCCGCACTTCATCACCCATCCTAGATTTCGGCGAAGTCCAAAGCGGGACAAAGAAGTGAGGGATGCCTAACGGAAAAGAAGAGTCGATAACAGCTGGGATAACCGGGGCCTTCTTTCTTGCGTTTACGGAAAGGAATTGGGCGTCGGGACACAGAGACCTTTTTTGTGGAACACAGTTGGTATGACAAATGGCCAATGCAGGGTGTCGTCTTGCAGTCTGCACAGGGTATAAGTGACACTCGGGAGTGAGTTTCTCTTTCTGTTGGAACTTCTATAACACATGTATGGTGTGGCTTTGCTCGTTGTCACCGTAGGTGTTGCGTGCCAAGTTAATCGAAGTCCTGACCCCTTCGTCTAGCTTCGGGATTTCGCACAAGGTACGAATACACCCCGCGAAGGCGATGGAGGAAACCCATTTGAAGGGGGGATTGGCCACATGTCGTTAGCCACCCGGCTAACACTGCCGATCCGCGAGTCAAAGACGTGTTTGGCAACGTCCTTCCGTGTAGGGAATTTTCCTTTCACTCACCCATCCTTGCGTTATTTTGAACCACCCACCGTCATTACCAGAGCATCAACTTGATCTCAAGTCCAAACCGGCACCAATTTCCAAGCCTGTCACCCCCCTTCAGTAGTATTGCCAGTGACAGGGCTGGTGGTGTCATTACTAAATGAGAGGCCACAGAAGATTGCCCTATGTTTCCACGAGCGCACACCTTACGGACGAAAATAACTGGGAACTGAAGTCATTTAACGATCCATGGATTTCTGGCAAGTCGTGTTAAGCCTACGGCCGCAATCACGCCATCAACTTCGCGGAGATCTTGCAACGCGCATTGTAGGCGAGATGGTGTACGTTGTGCAGCGTTGTTCTGTTCAACAAACAGCATACCTCATAGTATGCAGAACACAACAAGTTGACTTTGGACAATGTTAGAATGTGGGTAGATTCTATACTCCGGGTATAGGACCTACGAACACAGTCAGCCTACGCAAGCCATTCTTGGATCGCTTTGAATGCATCAAAACGCCCAGGATACAAAGGGAAAATGATGAAATCGTGTATCGCATCCGCCCCTTCGTAATACCTCACCTGGTTCGCACCCATATCCTTGACCATTTTGTCCCTTAGCGTACGTATCTGATCGAGAAGCCTCTCCGCACCACCAGCAATAATAAATGTACGCGGGAAGCCTTCAAACCTGGCTTGCACAAACGGGCTCAAGGACGCGGGAGAGACATAGCGATTGCAATATGCCATTCCAAGACCGAACGGGCCAAGGTAAGCTAGTCCATGGTATGACGGATATTCTCCACCAGTGAAACAACTGCTTAGAATGTCTGCGTCATTGGTGAGCGTTGCCGAACCCGGAACTGCATGGGAGTTACTCAGATCTCCCCAGGGCGAAGTGAGTAAGAGATGCCCGGGAGCTGGCGGTAAGGCTACGTCTGCTGTGCTCTTGTTCTCAACAAGGTATCGTGTCAAGGCGAGGGCGATGTTTGCTCCGGCGGAGTCGCCGGCTACAATGACGTCGCACGGGTCATATCCCATGACGTTAACGAGATAATCGTATGCTGCGAGCACGTCAAGCAACGCGGCAGGGAAGGGGTGCTGTTCGGGTAGGGGATAGGTGGATGAACGGCGGTACTCCACTGAGAGGGCGTGTGGAGCATTGTCTGACAGCTCTACGAGATTCCACGTGAGGGTAGATGTTATGCTTGTGGGATGTGCGGAAAGTTGTGTGAACGCCCCCCCGTGTATGAATAAGAAGACTCTTTGGCCGGTTTCGATGGGAGAGGTAGGTTTCCCGGGGAAACCTTTCTTGGCGTACCAGTACCCTGGAATACGGGCCGGTGTGACATTGGCCACTGCTGACCAGACCTTGAGCTCCGCAGTAATGAGATGGGGTACACCGTCTATCCAAACACCTTCCGCGTTAGGCGTTGGTGAGATGGCATGATAATCTGGGAAAGAGAGCGCTCCGACACTGGGGGCACCCGAGGTAAGATCATTGTTTGTTAGTGTCTCTGCATGATGCCGTTAATTAGTGACCACATACGCGTCTGGTATGTCGCCCACGGCTCGCAGAAACGCTATGACCATGGACTGTGCCCACGACCACGTTGGTCGCGGCCGTATGAACAGAAAAGTAACAGCCCATACTGGCAACGAAAGGATGATGAGCAGGAATTTAACAGTGAGGTAAGTGGCCTTCCATGGCTGCTTGGCGTACGGGGCGAGCGCCATCAGGGAGAATCACCAGTCTGGGGCAGGAGCTGATACTAACTTTCGAACGCCAATAGCTTGTGTGTCAGGGGCATAGAAACTGATGGGTCATATAGAATCACGTGACCTTTGGCGGTCAAAATTCGGCCGACAGACTCACCGGAGGGTTTGCTGGCCGTGTAAGTGTCCACAGGAGTCGGTTCCGTTGTGATACACGTCATGGCAGCTCCAGCGGGCCTGATACCACCAAATAAGATGACTTACATCGCTAGAATCCTGGGATTTTGAACACAGTAACATCATCATGCCCGGTGCGAGAGACATAGAACAGACTAAAACGGTGAGTGACTTAGTCGTGGCCATAACCCTCGAAGCTTGATGGCGCATACTTTACCATTTTGTTCCTCTCAGAGTCAAATGCAACGCACCTTCCCGCGAACCGTTGAGTGATTCGCGCAGGATGGTCCGTCTTCTATCATTGCTCGAGCCCTTGGAGTCCAAATATCTGCTAGTCGAGGTTAGAGGGCCTCGCGTTACTTTTCAGTCAGTGCGAACGCTTTGTCAGGGTATTCTAAGCTCTTCTCCAACATTTGTAGGAGCTCGCTGGGACGAACCGTTCGGCAAGCCTCCACTTAGGCGTCCTTCCCTGTCCTCCCCCCCCCCCCCCCCCCCCTGTCGCAGAGATACCAGTCACTAGACAACAATGGACGCCAGTAGGAGCTTCCTCGGATGAGTAATTGCCTTCAGACATTCGCAGACACAGCCCGGCACCTGCTATCCCCGGTTCTTCAGCGGTTGGTGATATTGTGTCAGTTGTTCTATATCCTACAACTGATCACTCTAGTCGACACGTTCAGTCGTGAAGTTTATTGGCACATATTTGGGGACTCAATATTCTACATCATAGCAGCAGCGTAGCCGGTTCTTTTTTTCTGAAAAAATGGCTCAGGAATGTCAATGACCCAAAGAGCTCTCACCGTCGTATTGCTAGACGTGAATTTGTGAGAACAGCCAATAACGGGCATCACATGAGATTCTCGGATGCACTGGTATAATTTATTTCTGCAAAGGATTGTTGAAGGGAAACTTGTTTTTTAGAGCGTAGCATCGAGCCATTATGCCTGGGTGAGATTGAGCTTCCCGTCAAGCTTCTCGAGGTGTCCGGTTGTTCATAGGAGAAAATCATCCAGTATTGCACGGTCAAAGATCTCCGAACAGGGTATTAAAAAAAGGGGGTAGGACAACAGTCAAGATAGCCCATTTATGGTAGGGACGCGGGACCCTTAGTCCACTGCTCAACGAAACTTTCCCTGGTTCTTGAAATTATCTTAACACTTGCCTCACGTTATCACTTACTCGCTCCCTTTTCAAGGTAGAGTCGCTATCACCCTGAGAGATTTCTGACGATTTGTCTAGTGCAAGACGGAGTGATATTGGAAAACCGACTACTTCGGTGTATTATTCTCCACGGTATAGGTTGGCCAATGGAGAGCTAACCACAAACCCTTGTCATCCTTTGAATTTCCATGTCGAACATCAGTACAATTTCTTCCACCTGCATGCAAAACTCGTGGCAAGTGCACAGATCACATTATCGTCGAGGATGGACCAACGAGGGTATACACCAGCACAAGACTGCCAATGGAGCATACCTCAAGCTCACCGTATTATGTCGTGTGTCCTATACGAACTACGAGAGCCATGTTATAATAGTACCTTCATTTTCTCGTATTTCACAGGTCGGGACTGAACGACGGCAGAACGTTCATTAAAAAAAAACATCTGTTTGGGCGGAGAAAAAGATTGCCACAGAGGTGGCACCAGAGACCTATTGAGGTGGTCACGTCACTGAAACTGCCGACTAGGATTCAGAGCACAATATTTCAAGAATATGGAATATGTTTATAGAGCTATCGGCCTCCTGACTGGCCCATAGAAGCATTCAGACGGGGCTGCAGTCTCATCCCGATACCAACCATTCCTGGATTGCTTTGAGAGTAGCAGGTCGGTCGGGGTGCCATGAGAAGACAAAGTAGTCGTGTTCCGCATCTGTCGCTTCATAATAGGTCACCTGTGTTTCCCCCATATCCCTGACCATCTTATCCCTCAACGAACGTATCTGGTCGAGGAACACCTCCATTCCACCGGCGATGATAAATGTACGAGGAAATCCGATGAAGTGGGCTTGTACCAACGGGCTCAGGGATGCGGGAGAGACATAGGGATTGCACGACGCGATACCAGCTCCGAAGGGGCCGACGTAGGCGAGAACACGGTAAGGAGTGTCATATGGGTTGGTGTAGAAATCGCTAACGATATCTTTGTCGTTAGTGAGTGCCGAAGAACCTGGTGTTACATGCGAATTACTCATGTCTGTCACGGGTGAGCTAACTAACAGGTGGCCGGGTGGTCCAGGAGGGGAGACTTCAGCGCTATCCTTGTTCTCCACGAGGTATCGAGTCAGAGCGAGGGCAATGTTTCCGCCAGCAGAGTCACCAGCAACAATGATATCCGAGGGATCGTATCCCATGACTCTGACCAGGAAATTGTATCCAGTGAGTGCGTCAAGGATTGCGGTCGGAAACGAATGTTCCTCAGCAAACGGGTACGTTGATGAGAGGCGGTATTCGACCGATAATGCGTACGGTGCGTGGTCAGTCAACTCCACCAAACTACGGGGAATGACGGATATCGGGGACTTGGGATGCGCGGACATGTGGGTGAACCCTCCCCCGTGTAGGAACAGGAAAACTTTTTGACCAGCTGCAACAGGTGTCGGAGGCTTCGGACTCAAACCTGTTCTTGCGTACCAGTACCCTGGAATGCGTATCGACGTAACTTTGGCTACTGACGACCAAATCTTTAGTTGTGCGTTCATGAGGTGCGGTACTTCGTCCATCCAGACTCCTTCCACACCGGGCCCGGACTCGATGGCACGGTAATCGGGGTCGAAAGGTATCTTCCCTAAGCTGACGGTTTTTGTTAAGTTATCGTGAAGGGTGGATAAGTCTCGTATCCTCCAAGATAGCGGACAAGAGGTGCGCCACTTACACAATGCCGATAGGATTCAGTCTTCGTGTGAGAGCTACTCTCATTGCATGCTTCCACGACCAGGTTGGATTTGGGCGTTTGAACAAGTACGTTGCCACGCATATCGGGAGATAAACGAGGGCGAGAGTGAGGAGTTGGAAAGTAAGATAGAACGTCTTCCATGGCTGCCTGCCAGTGATATATAGTGCCAACGACATAGCCAAAGTCTGCAGGTAAAATGGCTACTGAGTAGCAGAACGAGGATGCAGAAATCGTCAAGGACGTTACTGTTCGCTGCGGAACACCTCATTTATCGTCGACGGGGGGGTCGTGGATGCTGTGTAGCTTCGCTGCCTGACGTGGCCATCGGGCGCTCTATAAGAAGTAGCAAAAATTGTTATTCCAATGGATATGAACTCACTACATCCTACTTTCCGCGAAAATCTCGGTACACAGCTGTTGGCCACTGGGGCCACGGAAGGCGGGCTCATGGTTTAGGATGCCCATTACCCGAGTTTCAGAGGATCCTGGTTCCCCGGGTAGACAGCCACCGACTAGGGCAAGCTCAGGCAAGTAGCGACCGCGTGAGCCACACAGTAGTTTCAGGTTCAAGTCGCACTCTGTTCGATCCACAGGGTATCCAAAGGCTTGACGAGTCTCTCCACACCAGGTCACTAACATCGACAACAACCCTGACTAACAAAATTTTGCGCTGTGGGAATGGTTCGTAAGAACCCCGGAAATAGTTGGGGCTGAAATTAGTATGTACTGTATCCGCTGAATGCTTCGGGCGGAAATCCCTGAATAAAACCAAAAAAGTTTGGATCCGAGAACTCTGTTACTGATGATGTTATAATATGTGCGGATGCAGTTATTCATGGTGCATGAATTCCTAGTACGTCCGCTCGCGGCGCCGTAGGATTATAGAAAGCATCCCGAAACGTAGTGTCTCAGTTCTAGTAATATAACGACATTTCAGCTGCAAGAAGCCCTCAAATTGGCGGCTGCAATCATCATAGGTGTAGCTCCTGGCCAAATTCAGTCCACTGCTCAACTCGGTCGTAGAGGTGATCACACCAAAACGGACTGCATTGTTAGAAACCTTTCCCGCTGGTAAGTGCAGTATGTCAACTTGTCGAAGGTAAGACCACCCATGCCATGTCAATGGCCCAAATTCCTCCGTGGATGCCTGGGAGTGGTTGGAAAAGACTGTCAAGAAAGTGCTAACGACTAATCAGAAACATACTGGACGATTCCATTCGGTACGTGCAAGACAAGACAATCAGCAACGTCCTGATCTTTTGCGGGGATCTTATACAGCACTATTCATGAGAGTTCTTCCTAGGCCGCAGTACCGCATGGCCATCCATGGTGCAGGAGATCTATACGAGGTGAGGAAAGACAATCTGGAAAAAACCGAACAACTGTATGCTTCGTGTCACTCGGGGAGAGTTTGTGTAAGTGCTGGGGTATTTTCTTTCCATTGCATCCCTCTGCCGATGTGATTGGAAGATAGAACGGGATAGACAAGCCTAGCTATTGCGTACAGACGTGGGGGAGAAGTGGTGGTAGAATATATGGGTTGGACTTGTGTGAAGCCCGGGAGGGGGAGGGGGTTAGCGCCCGAACCGGGTAGCACCGGCAGGGGAGCTAAGCTGTTGGAGTAGGATGGCGGAGCCGAACGGGTGGAAACAAAAAGTGTTGAACCTGACACATCATGGCAAAGAAATGATATTTGAAAGGTAGCCAGCGGACAATGCTCCAGAGCTACTATGACACGCTAGCATGTGTGGGTTGAAGGCTGTTGAAGGAAAAGTTGAGAGTGTGCGCGGCGGTGAACCAACATTGAGGCGAGGGGAAATACCTTCGATTTGGGAGGGGGAACTCCTGAGAATAGTAACAGTACGCTGGAGCTCGAACTGCGAAATGAGGCTAAAAAAAACATACGGATGCTCCGCATCGTGTGGTTTCCATACAGTGCATACTGAGCCAAAGGAGTAAACGAATGGTGAGAGGGTGATAGTATCGCAAACCCATCGTCATCAAGGCGAAAGTCAGTGGAAAATGTCAAGTTATCGTACCGGTAAGTGGCGACCAACCTCCTCAGGTAAGCCACTTTCGCACAGCTGTAAGAGTAGCGGTACGACTAGGGTACCGGGGAAAGACGAGATAATCGTGAATCGCATCTTCCGCTTCGTAATATGTAACGAAGGCTTCCCCCATGTCCTTGACCATCCTATCTCTTAGCGTGCGTATCGAGTCAAGGAGCCGCTCCCCCCTGCAGTGACAAATGCGGGTGGGAAATTCTTGAATCGTGCTCACATCAACAGGCTCAGAGACGCCGGTGATATGTATCGGTTACACGATGCCATACCGAATCCAAACGGACCGACTTAGGCGAACGTACGGTATAACATGTGTCTCAGATTACCGTAGGAGTCCTCGAGGATGTCCATGTTGTAAGTGAGCGCAGACGAACGAGGTATCAAATGAGAGCTACTTAGATCTGCCGAGCACGAACTCAGGAAGTGTCCGGGTGGACCTGGTAATGATACTTTTGCAGTACCCTCATTCTCTACCAGGTGTCGTGTCAAAGCGAGCGCGATATTTCCACCCGCAGAGTCACCGACAACGGTGGTGTTCGAGAAACAGTATCCCCCATGACGCCGACGAGGTAATCGTATCCTGTGAGTGCGTCGAGGAGAGCAGTCGGGAACGGATGTTCTTCAGCAAATGGGTACGATGATGAGAGACGGTATTCAACAGCGAGCGCGTACGGTGCATCATCGACCAACTCCACGAGACTGCAAGGTAGATTAGATGTCGCAGCCTTGGGTTGTGCGGACTCTGAGTGAACCCGCCTCCATGTAGGAACGGGAAAACTCTCCGGTCGGGTCCGACCGGCGCAGTAGGTCTCGGGCTCAAGCCTTTTTTTTGCATACTAGTATCCTAGGATGCACATCGATGTGACATGGGCCACCGCTAACCAGATCTTAAGTTCTGCAGTTATAAGGTGCGATGCTCTGCCTATCCAGAATACCCCCCGCGTAGTATCGCCGCGAACCAGACCAAGTCGAATCGAAGTTATAGTTCGGCCACACTTCGACTTACCGAAGTGTAACGAACTGAGCTCGAATGAAGTCGCTAAAGCGTTCCATCCAATCGCGTTGTTGCCTGACAACAAAGCAAGGCGTCGAGTGGATACTTGCACCGTCGAACTATACCGAACTGACGTAGAATTCGAATCGAAGCGAACTTACTTCGAGTTGAGCTCGGTTCGACGGGAACACTACCCCCGCGTCAGGGTCGATGGCTCGGTAGTCCGATGACTAAGTTTTCCTACGTTAAAGATCGGAAATATGGGATGTATATTTGTTACTTCGCAAGAAAACACTTCAAGATATGCCACTCACACGACTAACAAAGAGGACAAGCGTCGGATGAGCGCAACCATCATCGCATGGCGCCACGACCGCGTCGGCCGAGGTTGTGTGAACAGGTACGTTATCGACCGCGCTGGCACTCGCACGAGAAGGATGGCAGAGACCTTGTAAGCGAGATAGAACGTCTTCCATGGTTGTTTAGTGTACAATTTGAGGCCGTTGCCGATTAGAAATCAAGCGTCGCTGTCGTCTCAGCACCGGATATTAGTAGCTTTCACTTTGATCAACCTCGGGAACTTCCGAACACACCTGGGGCAATGTACTGTTGTTCTGGCAGGATCCTGCATGATACTGCAGTCGACTCTCTCTCTGAATCACTAACCTGAATGTGCGATATTCATTCCGACATGACTCCCGAGTGGACCTTTGGGATCTGGGCCAAACCTCCTTAAAAAAATTTAGAGCAACCACCGTTATATGTATATATGTATATTCTTATTGGGGTGTGGTATCTGGTAACGTGGACCTCTGCTAACGTACCTTACGGTGTGGTGTCGCGGCGGGAAATGTGATTGCGCTTGCTTATCACATGTGGAGGATTCCGACACCATCACATACATGTATACAAACATACATACATACATACCTCGTAACATAGTACACAGTCAAGTTATCCGATTCAATCTACGACATCTTGGCTGATTTATGTCACACGCCATGCAAGTATTGGGGTGGGCCAGAAAACTTCCGAAGGGGCCCGACGGTCGAGGGGTATCAATATAGATATCAGCTTCCGCTACGTATGCAGCCTACCGACCCTGGCCGTGAATCGATGAAGGAGTCCGAGACCGTCCAGGACGGTCAGCTTCCTGCAAGTGTGGAACAACAATCGTCCTATCGAATCACTCACAATCACAAGGAGCGTCCAAGTTAGCTGTCTAGTGGCCGCGGTGATAGGAAGGCCGTGAACTTTAGCTCAAAATTGCCACCGACGATTCCACTTACCGTTTAGCACTGACAGGCCATGTGATGCCCTCGGGTTTTGTGTCCCGGCAAAAAAAATGATCTAGCTCATACATGGTCAGAACTAAGGTTAAGATTTTTTGAAATTTACGCAGTATGACCTTTCCAGTGACCTCGAAGTGGGCGCCATACAGCAACTGCCAGTGAGAAAAAGCTTTTCCCATCATCCAGGGTTGAAAAACTTGCTTGAGCAAGCATATAAATAATCCAAGGTGGGGGAGACCACGGAGGTTTTCCCCCCGCCTATCCTTGTCCTAGCCTCCGGTCTGTCGAGTCACGTCCTCCCCCATGGGCCTGTACGATGAGACTCTTGGTGAGTCATCTGTCTGCCTACTCGGGAGCTAGTTGCACTCTGATCGACTTGGGCAATCAGGTACCCTCTTAGTGGGGATTTTCTGTGGGTATCATATCCTTATTTGTGTTACTTACTGCGAGGCTGATCACATACCACCGAAGTCAACACCTATCTGTATGGAATCGTTTGTTATCAATTCGCGTTATATTACCAAGCGAGTAAGTAAGAATCTTGTTACATACGATCTTATCACTCACGTCTTGCCGTAGACTTCAACGATCGACTTCCTGTGAAGTCTGTGTCTCGCTTACTCGTCCAGCGCTCCCCTTGTTCACGTCCTAATTTCTAGATGGATGGTGTTGTTTCTATTCTTCCTTGACACATTCCATAGCATAGCGTACGTCTTCTTATCTTGTGTGACTGAATCAGGCTCACGTATCATCGCGTCTAACAGCGCAATCTATATGGCTTGGGTATACATGTCCGTCCGTGCCCTCTTCGCATTTCGTGATGCAATAAACTTTTGGTAGGGTTACGAATTACGCAAACCCAGCTGCCTTGCAATGTCAGGAGTTTTCGCCCGTCTCTCCCTTCTACTGTGGCTGACTGATCTCCTTTAAGACGCTGCATGGCCATACCCCTTCACGCCCATCGGTACTGCAGCTGCCGCATTTGTAACACACATGTTCCTCGGTGACCGGTAAGTGCGTGATAAAGTTGCCGAAGCTTCCTAAGAGTCGTCGATACAGGATATACCGCCTTACTCACAACAAGGTGCTTTTCGGTATCATTATCGCGATGGCCCTCCCAACGTTTGCTCTGGGTGTTGCTTGTGGTGTTAAAGCGTGGATCATCCACGTGTGAGTCATGTTCATCCCAAATGTCCCGCAGAGAGATGTTGATACGTTTTCCCAAGGATTGCCGATATGCCACACATCACTAAGCTTGCGACAGCCTGGCTTACAATGCAAGTGGCCGTCGATATTTTCATAACTGGTCAGTTTTTGTGCTTGAACCCACCATTTTACCCGCAACTGTTGTCACGTTTTCTAGGCACATTATCTATTGTCCTCGCTCGTGCGAAGACGGGTTGGTCAGCGACAGACACCGTTCTCAGGCGTTTGATACGCGGGGCTATCCAAACTGGTTTGTTTGCAAGTATATTCTCCCTGGGCGACTTGATCAGTTTCCTGGCCCTTCCAACTACCAACTTCTATGGAATGTTTGCTATTCCGATCGGTCGAATATACTCAAACGTGAGTCGTTTCTCGCCCTATAAGCTCTAACGCCCCATTGATGTTCGTAACGAACTTGATAGACTTTGTTGGACACGCTTCTGGTGCGTGAGAAACTCAAATCGCAAATGACAAGTAGTGCGTTTGAGAGGACATCACGGGTACGTCACGTTGTGTTTGGGCGGCATTGCACTGCCATCTCATAGCGGACGATAGGTAATGGGCTGGGTACCAGGGGAACCAACGATCCCAGGCGCTGCCGCCACTAGCATCCATCTTGGAGTCCACCGGAGCTTGCAAGACAGCGCAGACGCCGCTTCATTTGATGGTGAGCGGAAGAACGTCCTTGGCTTAGGTCCAGCATGAAATGTGTGTGATGAGGTACCCAACCATGAAAAAGACATGAGGAGGAATACCATTACCTGGCTTCGGTGAGCCGCATGGAAACAAATTTGCGTGCCATCGATCATGCGACTTGTTATGATGATCGGTTGGCGAGAGCAATTCGTTTTTGGATATCAAAATACCGTTTTATGTAGTTGGATGGCGAGAGACATCTCCATGTGATCAAGCAGTGTCGTGCATAAATAGACAAAAGTTGCAGACGAAATTCGTTGTACGGTATCATTTAGCGCTACGCTTCATTCCGCCGGCACTTGCGTTCTCCGGACGATCGGTTTAGTCCGCAAGAATTCTGCGACTTTGTAGGATGCGACTGCGCACACTTGTCCCGACTATTCCGGCCGATCTTGTCTCTGCATTCGAAAGCTGCGGAATTAAGACAGATACGGATCTCCTTTTCTTCGATGGCTCCAACCTTGAGTTATTTGCGAAATTACCGCGCGGGCTCGTAGCGACTTGCGGGGAACTAGAGAAATACGTGTCGCTAGTTGCGGAGCGTGCATCTCCTCCTGGCATCCGTGGTGACGAAGAACTCGAGGCAGCACTGTGCAAACAGCGTGAAAATGCCTTGGAATTATCTTCCGGCGTGGGTGAGTTGGACAAACTCGTTGGAGGATTTGGGGGCGGTCGAGTTTTCGAGATTTCCGGAGAACAAGGATCGGGCAAGACGGTGAGAATGAAGTTCGTCGGGCTCTTCACTTCTAAAACGCCCTGTTAGGCGTTGGCATTGCAAATTTCGCTGCGACTACTCATTGCGCAACCCGATACATCTGTCCTTTGGGTAGATACACGTGGCGATTTCTCCGTGGGCAGAACTACTCGAGTGGCTAGCGAGCTCGGTGCCGAGGTGACCCTTTTTCGTCTGCAACTATTCCAGTCATCGAGCCAACACCGCGAGAGAATGTTTCAGCTGTCCTTGAACGACTAGAGGTAGCTCTCGCTCTGAGTATCGAAGATGCCCAAGCTCTGGTTTCGGATCTTCGCGAACGAACAGACGTAGGTCATGCCCTTCCGGCGAGACCGTTTTCGCGGCGCTCAACTGATAGGAGGGAGTAGGCCGGTTCCTGGGTGGAAGGACTCAGGGTGCGATGCGTAGTCATAGATTCCATCACACCTCTTCTCGCACCTTCTTTGAGCAATATCTCCGCCCAGGGACATGCAGCGATGACGACCTTCATGCAGGACCTTCGCGATTTCGCGCGCACGCATTACTTCACGTTTCTGGTAAGTAAGGTTTTTATGAACTTGGCCGATTTCACGGCACCCGGATTCGAAACTTTCGTTCTACCTCGTCTATGTGTATAGGTCGTGAACGACACCTCCGCAGTGGTGCAACCAAACTCCGACTCTGCGTTCCCATCTGCGACCCGGAAGCCAGCTTTGGGCCCTTCATTTGCTTTCCTCACTGATTGTACTCTGTGGCTCTCTAAGCATGGGGATATCGAAGGAGAGTCGGCTAGTATGCACGAGGTTGAGGTCATCAGATCAAGAATGACGGTAAGATCTCTCGGGGAAATTTTTCCGTTGTGCGACTACGTGATTCTGACATGGAAGGTATATTTTTTTCAAATAGAAGTCTAAGACGTGGTGCACGTTCAAGATTCGGAGAGGTGTGCTGCACTCGGCAATCTCTTAGACTTGCCATCTCTGAAGTTAAATCGACAAGTAACCAGCCGACCCTGCTGACGAAACGTCAGTTGTGGTCGTGTGCCAGCAAATAGGGGATATTCGCTCGGTTTAAAAAAAAACTAGGGTACATTATACCTTTTGATCCCGTCGTTCACCTGTATCATAGATCTGACACTCGATGATGGACTGATCAAATAAACACCGTGTCATTACATCTTCAACAGAAGGGAAGAGGGAAAAAATAGTGACACTCCCGGAGGAACAAAACTTAATCTCCGAACCTGAGTGACACAACGATCAGAAAGTGTCCGCTGCCACTGGAAAACCTTCGCTCACCGATCAGGCATGAGTACAGGCGCAATCAAGCTCCAGATGTACAAAAGCATACAAACCCAACTGCTCACGATCCGCATCCACATTGCGACGTGTGACTGGCCGATGCGGACGATCTGATCCGAGTCGTTACCTTGTTCCTGCGATACCACATTCCTAGAAACCATTCGCGAATCAGTGAGAATGCACTGTCTAGTACTGGAACGTTCCGAACATACCAGTCCGTGAGCAGCATTGCGACGTACATGGCGCCGATCGCAAATATGACGTGGAACCAAGAGTACTGTTAACAAAGGGATTAGCATCGACAGAGTCAGGGACACGGGATGGGGTAAACGTACGTTGTATCGAGTGCCAGTGCGTTCGTCATCGATCGTATCCACGTCGTCTTCATCTTCGTCCTCCTCCTCTCTCAACGCTGATGCGGGGATAGCGCTAAATGGGTCATGTCAAAAAAAAAACAATTTCGTATGCCTGGATGGCTAACGTACCCTGCCTCGACGGCAGCAAGTAGAGCCTGGTACCTTGGCGATTCCATGCGCTCCGGCTGGGTACTTACAACACCCATTTCAGATTGACTGCTGTCGTCGATCGGAAGTTGTACACCACCATTTTTCCTTCCCTTTCCAACTAACGCTCGACTTTGCGTCGCCGCCCGTGAAGTGGAGTAAGCGATTGCCAAAAACGTGAATACAGCACCCAGCACAACCGTCGTCATCCTCGTCGTGCTCGCCCGACTGAGGGGGTTGCACGTGCCGTGGCCGTAGTTTGAGACAGCAGATACGATAAGATACGTGCAGTATGCAGCTACCATGCCTGCTTGAGCGAGGCCCGAGCGAGGGTTATGCTCTTGAATAGCGGGGTGTACACATAGAATCGTGATGACGACGCATAGAGCAAGGTTAAAGGAAATGAAGAATTGGTTCAGTGTGCATCCCGGACCGGCGAAGTAGGCGTAGAGCACGCCTGTTAAAGAGATGGTGGCAATGTACATGATGGCAGTAGAACCGACGAGAATGCATTGCCACCACGTCGAATTCGTTGCCTCCCATTTCTCGAGACACGTCTCTGACCAAGTGTGGGCAAAATCGACGAGGAGAACGAGACCGAGCAGGATAAAAATGGTGGCGCCGATGAGGGCGACGTAATTTCCCCAAAACATGAAAAAGCCGTTGGGAATGAAGAAGGTGACTATGACCAGGAGGAGCCATAGAAGGACCTTCGGGCCCCACCACCTAGCATCTTGTGATGAGCGAGCGAGGATGTGGAAGGGATACAACCTACCCATTCTGTATAGCGGCACGCTTGTCTCTAGAATCATTAACGCCAATCAGGGATACACTTAAAATGGCATGGAAGAGGGTGAGTGCGAAACATATTCGATGGACCTACGGTACCGAGGTGAACGACGGCAAGCACGGGAAGGCGAGGCAGGGTACGAACTGCAAGTACACCGTAGCATTTTCCTTCGGCGCAATCCATCTTGATGTAGTCATAGCTCCACTCTTCGATCTTTCGTATAGCGAATGGCGTCTTCATGAGCCACGCGAGTAAGGAGTTCAGAATGAATATGATCTAGAGGCGGGACGGAGCCATGATATGCATGCTGGTGGTGAATGCAACTCGGACTCACTGCAAAGCCAACGCGAGTAGCAATTGAGGAGTTGCAGTTGCATGACTTGCAGAACATAGAAGCTGCATGGTTGCCGAGTAGGTTACAGCAGACTCACAAGTGATGATTACCCAGACTATCTCACCTGCTGTACTAGTGAAACAGAAAGCCAGACCACCGATGCATGACGTCGCTACGGCGCCCAAGGGCCCAGCTAGTGGAAGGGAGAATAAGAGACCCATCGTTGCGTGCTGCGACGTGCAGAATTGCGCCCCAAGTGTGGAGGTGAAGTGCTTGTCTCCTGAATGGAGCAAGTCTTTCACACGTGCTTACTAATACTCAGTGTACTGCAACAGGCCAGTTTGGGTGTTCTACAGACACTGAATGGTACATACATATGTACCTTGAAGCCCGACTAGCCAAGGTTGGACCTGAGGCTTGAGTGCCTTGCCCTGGAAAAGTGAGCCGTACACTGTACACTCTCCCAGTACCGTCAGCCCACCACCAAATGTCACCAAAATCACTGCGTTGGCTCATTCGATCACCCAGCCAGCCGTAACGCCCTTAGTTGAACGGGGGGCTTCAAGAGAACGACGTCTATGACTTCGCGACGCGTGATTCAGTAAGCAAACTGTACAATGCGGTACTGTTAGCCTATTTTTTGCGAGTAAAAACCCGCGGACATCAAAAGGTATGGTTAACGAAGATCAGAGCATGCCAAGGCGAATTCACGGGTGAGACGAGTCCGAATGGGAATCTTCTCGCCGACGAAGTCAAGGTGTAACCAAATCAGATGTTACAGTACTTCGTCTCGGACCACAAGTACCAGCGCCGTGAGATGTACGGATCCTCCATGGTTATAGCTACCATCTAAATATCTAGGATGCCGAGTGACAATAGTACTTCAACGGTGCAACCGGACATGATACCAAGACACATGCCATGCGGGGTGATGATATGTGTGATACATATATCAGTAAAACACAACACGACCCGACACTTACGGGACGGAGAATCCCCGAGTTTTACATTCTAGTACACTTCTTGCAACTCTCCAGGCTAACAATTAGGGTATGTCGTTGGACTGGTATATTCGAAATCGGGAAATTCCAATGCGTGAGGATCGTGCAATGGTTTACCATAGGTCGAAGATGCCTCATCCTCGGGGTATTTTGCAAAGCTTTACGCCATTTAGCATTATATGCGCCGAGCACGAATAGGGAAACGTACGCGCTGGCGTCCCCGTCGCCCTGTAGTTTAGGGAGATAAGGTGCCGTGATTTTTCGGTTGTTGAGTCTTTCCCAGTCGACTTCGTGGAACCAGGGATGTACAAAGACATCAGCCGTCCCATACTCCGATTTTCCATATCGCTTGACAGGGTCACTTTCCATCAATTTGAGAATCAAATCTATGGTATGTGGTTCGAGTGCCGGCCAACGGATGAATTTGGGCCCTTGGAGGATTCGTTCGTAGAGTGCGCTCGTATTGGCCGTGGGTTGGTAAAAGGGCGGGAGGCCAGTTAACATCTCAAAGATGAGTACTCCGAGAGCATACCAGTCGACGCTCCTGGTATATCGTTGTTGAAGGATGATCTACGGTGCGAGGTGAGTTGTGCATACTTGGTACGAGACGAGTGGCCATACTTCGGGAGCGAGATAATCTGGCGTGCCACAGAGTGTCCACGTCGTGGTCGAGCAACGCTTTGCGAAGCCAAAGTCTGCAATCTTGATGTGACCGTCTCCGTTGAGAAGAATATTTTCCGGTTTAAGGTCGCGGTATATGATATCGAGTTTGTGCAGGTAGTTCAAAGCGAGAGCTACTTCTGCTGCGTAAAACTTGGCCACAGGCTCGGGGAACCTCTGCAATAATTCTTCGGTCAGGTCAATCTCCATAAAACATACCACGAAACGTTACCCCCGATCTGCGTAGGAGAGTGAACAGTTCACCACCCGGTACGAAGTCCATCACCATGTACAAGTTGGAAGCGTCCTGAAACGCTCCCCATAGATTGACTATGAAAGGATGTTGCACAGCCTCGAGAAGTGTCTTCTCATTGTTGGTGTGCTCTACTTGTTTTGTCCGGACGATCTTGTCCTTGTTCAGAACTTTGATGGCGTAGAAACGGTGGTTGTATCGACTTCTAACTGTCCGTGCAAAAATAAGTCGGTCGAGTGGAAGCATTAGACAGATGGTCGTCGCTCACCTAGATGAACACGTCCAAAACTGCCGGTGCCCAGAGTTTGGTGGATGACGAAGTCGGTGAGTTTGTATGACGCCTTTGGGCGTATTGCGACTCGCTGGAGAGGGAAGAGGTCACCGGTGGATTCTGTGCTTGCCGATGTACGAGTGGTTGTCGTGGTGGTGGTGGTGTATATGGAGTCTTTGTGTAGGCGTTCCGGTGACTTTGACATACGCGGCGAGGATGGATACAACGATAGAACGTCTGTCGGTATGTCTTGGTAGCAGTCGAGGCGTTGGGAATAAGCACCGACGACGATATCATCCATTCTGTTCGGTGTCGGTGCACTGCTAGAAGCCGGACGAGTCGAACGCCCGTTTCATGATTCGGTGAGCGATATACGACATCGCACAAACAAAAGACAAAGGACCGTGCAATTTGAATGACATGGGACAGGTCGAATATTCCGCGGAGTTACTTGGACATCCTCGCCTACGTCGAGGCACAAGTCCTGCTCTTCTGTTCCTCGGCAGCGCGTATAAGTACTGATTATTTACACTCGGGTAAGCCAGTAGGGTGCCTATGCTATATAGGCGCTTGGATCGTTATCACCATACAACCATAGCTATCGTTCGATGCCGCGGATGCATTTCACTCCACCAAAAGACACACCGAAATCACCCGAAGATATCCTAGACGCCCCGTCTTCGCAGTATGCCCCCAAGTCTCCCCCAGAATTGATCGAATGGTTCAGATGTCTGCGGGTGTTGTCTGTCCCCAGAGATTGACATTTCCTTCTGATTCGGGCGGCAGAACTCCAGAATGTTGCGGTGCCAGCTTACCGCTTCATTAAATCGCCGACATTCAAACCCAAAGATGCGCTGCAGCCGGGCTTCGAGGGCCGGTCCTTGACTATAGCTCTTCAGCTAAGCATGGCTTCCGGGGGATGAACTACCCATAGTGCCGTCGTTCAAAACCTTTGACTTGCCCGTGAATCCACAAGAGCCCGGCACCCTTGCCCAGCGGTATGGTATTTCCGAGCGTACAGCCTGTAGGACTAGATGCACCGAGTACTCAATAGCTCGTCTGGCATACCGTGTCGCTGGAAAGTTCCGCGTTCCCCGACCTTCACGGCCAGGGTTTGGCACGGGTCCGGACAATTCTTCAGGGTTGTTCGGAAGACAAAAATTCGGAGAGCTACCAGCACGACTTTAGACGTCACTTTGAGTTGGCCAGCCTACAAGGGTGCTGGGCTCGTGTGTGCTGTTACAGGTGCTGGAACGGATGAGTGTACGTTGCGTTCGATGGTAGCTTCCGGAGTGTCAAAACAGGCATCTGACTGGCTCCGGTTGTTGCGAAAAAGAGAGGTAAAGTTCCCAAGTATTTTAAACATACTTTCCCATTCTCATCACGAGGTTGGAGTCCAGCATGAGGAGAATTCGGCTTGTTTGTTGAAGGATGGGTAGAGAAGAGATGTGCCAATTGGTGCATCACGGTGAAGGCAAGGGTACGACCAGACCCAACAACCAGCCAGCCCTGTCACATTCTCCACCTCGGCCCGATGGCGTGTAGGGTTCCGTGCGGAGGCCAGTCTGCGGAAGAGCCACGTCTACAAGATCCATTCCGAAAAAGTGTGCATAAATCCAAGTCTGTCGGGGATTCTACAGCCTTCTCCGTGAGACTCATCACTTTCCATGAATACGTGTACATCATGCACGCACTGACCTTTCCCGATCTGCACCGCCGTGAAATCCGCAGTGCGTGTCAGTGCTGGGCATCATCTAGATTCGAAAGGTTCACATTTGAAGAGATGCAACGTACGTGCAATGCGCTCTGCCCTATGCTGTTCACCCGTTTCAATGTCACGTACGTCCTTCAATAAGGAAGAGAAGGGGCCCACAAATTCTCCGGGACTATTCTCGAAAAAGGCGCTGCCCAGGGAGCACCGACACCCACGATGTCGCCTGTCATCCTTGCACCGATGTGGAAGGAAAAAGAACTAATGAACGCTACTGTCAGATGGTCACATCACGGTAGGGTCAATAAATGATGGACCTGTGCTCAAAGGGAGTTTCGCTCTCCCCATACGCGTCAAGTTGAAACGCAGCCGCTAACATAGCTTAAGAAGGAATGGGTCCACATACTTCCGACATCGCAGTCACGCCACGCGAGCCCAAGATCGATGATCACATGGCGGGCGAAGTAGCGGCGAGGAGGCGGTCCACCTGAAGAGCTATCCACATTTGTTTAAGGAAAAGAATGTAAGGTTTCACCTCTCGGCGCGCGAGCAGATTCAATGATCGTGGTCACACATCATGTGCATGTGCGTGGCTCCCCAGATTACATGCTGTTTTACGTGTAGGCAACCTGACATCGAACACGTGGTGGAAAGTTGTGTTGGATAAGGAATGTGGAACTCAAATGGATATATGTACTTACCCCGTCGTCAACTGACTGACATGATATCCCGGGAGAGGCAGAGTGACGCAGATCCAAGGGGTGAATGTGACGGGTTGGTTTCGCCCTGGAACGAATTTCCGGAGAATACCTCCTAGAAGGAAACTACTACTGTAGCTGAGTGTCTGTATCGGCGGCGGATGATGGTTAAGCCGGATTCACGGATGCAGATACGAATGACTCAAGCCACGTTGCATGCGCTGATAACGGTGGGGAAAGAAGCTGATTGTTGTTTACTTCGCGAGCTTGTGTACGGAAACACGTCGCACTTGACGATGCAAGTCGTATTTGGTTCGTGATGAACAGGTGGCCGCATCTGACATCACGTGACCAGCCGCAGCCGAATTCCTTGCGGGGTTGAGTCCGCCACCGAGCTGACGAGACAGTCGGTCAAGAGACAAGGCCAAGGCCGGGATTTTTTTGTCGACACGAACCATATACCCAACTATCACAACGAGTTTGGAACTGCCATGAGAGTCATGAAGGACTATTTGTGGCGGCAGCGTACCAAGCTGGAGGCCACTCTCGCATTCTCGATGATGGAGCCATGGGAGAAATTGCTTTGCAGTGCGTGTCTAACGACGCTCGTCGTTCTGAGTCAACTGATCCATGTGCCCTCCCGCACGGTTTGGGCAATGTATCTGACAGTGGTTATATTCACGTTCTTTACACTGTTGCTGATATCTGGACTATACCAGTATCTTCCGGAACACCTCTTCATTATGCAGAGGCGTGCGTCGTACTACCTATGGGGTCAAGACGGCGAGGAGCGGTTGCTGAGGCAGTGGGTTGACTCGCCATCGCCCATGAAGGAGCTATGAAGTTGACCTGGTGGGTAGCCTTATTGTCGTCCGTTTCGCGTCATCGATGTTAAAAGATGAACGATGACCAGGCACGGCGCCTCGGGGTAATACCAGTTGTGCTCGATGCTCTTGATTTCCTTTGAGATAGATATGACCTGTAATACCCAAATTGCTATTTGGAAGTGGCAGATCTGTCATGTTTTTTTTATTCGTCCAGCTCGCCCTTCCAAGTCAAGTGTCGTGTTGCCACGTGACACGCTGCATGCCTGAAAAGAAGTTGCCAGTCTGACCTGTCGTATATACGCCATCCCCGCCCCCCCACTGGCATAGTCCATAGCAAGTCCGTCCATACACACTTGTAAAAGAGTTTCTTCCCACCCGACATTCCTTTCTCCTTACCTTGGCTTCCACCATATCTTATTACAATGTTGACCGCTTCGTCACGTCTACGGCATTACCTCTGGCGAAGGAAAATACTCATCGAAACAACGTTCGCAATAAATGCTCTCGAACCTTGGGAGAAAATGATATTTTGTGCGCGCATCATGTCGTCTTATGTCTTCCCTACTCGCTATTGACGCGAGTTTGCTTCGCGGGCACAGTCTCCGTCCTCTCTTTACTCCTTTTTCTTCTTTTCAGAGGGATCTGCCGCATATTCCCTTCCCAGATCTTCGTCGTACAGCAGCGTGCAGCGTACTACTTATGGGGGAACGACACCGCAGACCGGGCACTCAGGTATCATGTGGGATCAGGCGCAGTTAAGGATTTATAGACATCGGCGAGTCGGACGAGGTCGCATGCCATCGTGTTAATACTGTGAGTCTGCCGATTTCGCTCGTCCCATCTACTGGAATCTTACACACGGTCTTTGTTCGATGTTCTTTCTCAGTGGCAGTCGCGTACCGTTTTCGATTGTATTAATTGGACGTATCTCTTCTCCGATGTCTGGGAATATTTGTGTACTGCAGTTCACCTAGGATGCATAGGACCTTCGATCGGCATCTTGTCTTTATCTATCCGCGACTCCTATTTCTTTTGGGCCCTGACAATGTCGTATTCTACTCTGGGATCTCCATCGTGAAGTCACCGAGTCTATCCAAGCTGATCTCCTGGAAGCAAGTTGGATTGTGGCATTACCCCTATCGTTGTCGAGTGTCCGGATATGCGCAATAACGCTCGCCTGCCTCATTTACCTTAGCACCGCTTAACATATGGTTAGAAGCGTGTGATTGCAAATGGGCTAGCGCCCAATAACTGCTAATTACGGTACTCGGGGAGCGCGTATGTAACTGCCGATCGTCTATGTCAGAGTGCTCTAAAGTATGTAGTTGCTGTGGAGTTGGTCGTGAGAGTTCCCGCACGCGATAAAATAGAAACTGTCAGACTGTTGGTGCTTACTTCATTCTAAATAATGCGTAAAACTAGGTGTGGTCGACAAATAAGATATGAAATGCGTAAGAAATAGTGATGACGAGGTGACCGTGAAAGGCGTGGAAAGTAATGCGTCAGCAGAAAAAGGGGAAAAAAAAGAAAATCATGAGAACAGGCCAGCATGTGTGGGTGAACAGCAAAGACGTGTACTTGCGTGTGTCAAAGTCCCAGGACGGTGGAAATTGGTGTCGCATTGGGAAAAACGCCTGAGAACGGAAGTCCGGCCTCCTTCCCGGTAGCAGTGGATTCCGTATTAACTGGAATCAGAAAGTGTACATTGCGAAGTGGGTCGTGTCGTGTCGTGTCGTGTGATAAATAGTATCGTATGGTCGTGAGTCCTTTGCCACGCGTGGTGGTTTAAGATCGCGTAAACGACATAGATGTGATAGGGTGAAGCTGTTCGATGGCAAGTCGAAGTGGGTAGGTCTCCATAAAAGACACAATCCGTGTCCTGTAATCGTGCGATGATCCGAGGATGAGATGAAATATGGCGTGGTGGCGAGGTGTTGTTTACGTTGCAGGGCAAAACAGGAACGAAGAGAAGGGACCCTCTTCCTATACTGGCGACTGGAACTTACCACGACCGCCCCAATTCTGGAAAATAGGGTCGTCTGCTTTCGTGTCAGGGTGGATCTGAAACTTGCCCTCCCAGAGTGCCGCGGAGGACCTCGACGGGTCATACCTCGCA
The DNA here is from genome assembly GCA_024663475.1 of Pisolithus thermaeus. NCBI lineage: Eukaryota > Fungi > Basidiomycota > Agaricomycetes > Boletales > Pisolithaceae > Pisolithus > Pisolithus thermaeus. The sequence goes on from JANFAF010000012.1 coordinate 47,450, forward strand.
GGGTCAGACAGAGAACCACGAGCTTGAGGTGCCCAGCCGGCTCCAATGGAAGACGCGATAAGCGTGGGCACCATCGTCATAATCGAAGGGCTAGTTAAGCACACGTGAGTATGCACTTTTCAAGAACGGGGAGAACACTCACAGAGGAACCTTTCGATCCTCTTGTAAGCGAGCTGAACGACTCTTGCCCACAAATGATGAAGACCGGACACGACCACCGCGCAGGTTAGCAAAGGTGGCGAGGTTGTCGCGGACGAGTTCAATTGCCGAGTTCCATTCGGCGGAATCCGGTTTCACTGTAGGAAGTTCTTCTGGGTGAGGAAGGAGGCGTAACCAGATAAACAATCGCTCGAAAGGTTCATTGGGCAGCAAGCGAATCAATGCCCCAAGTGGGAGAGAAACGGCACCAAGCCCGAGAGAGACACCCCATTCTCGAGCCCCTATACGAGTAACCTGGAATGCTGCACCACCGATGAAAACGATCACCACTTGGACGACAATTTCTATACCACGGTAAATCGCACTACCAAGAGAGGAAGACACAAAACAACCTACCAATCAACGTGATAATGATGAAGTAATGGTTCCGAAAAAGGCCCTCGAATACGTTCAAGTTTCTGTCTAACCGCCTCGAGTTCACGCTGTTGAAGATTTGTGCGAAAACGAAAGTGTTGAATACCAACGTCTGCACGATCGAATCGTTCTCGGACGTGTTTTCGAATCCGAGGATCTTGAGGCCAAGGAAGTGGAAGACGAGTACGACGGCGATTTGATATGTGGATTGAAGGCAGATTTGCTTATACATGTTTACCGAGAACAGCGGCGCGCTGAGCTTGTCTGGTTTCCGGTCCAGAAGCGTAGGCGACGGAGGATCTGTGGCAAGTGCGAGGGCGGCGAAGGTATCCATAATGATGTTGATCCACAACAGTTGAACGGCTGAGAGAACCGACGACTCCGACGAGGATGCAACAGCCGTGACGGAGGTGACGACAACTGCAGTCACGTTCGTCGAAATTTGGAACTGCAAGAACTTGCGAACTGCATCATTGACACAGCGTCCCCACATAATAGCCTTGACGATCGATGAGAAGTTGTCGTCCATCAAGATAACATCCGAAGCTTCCTTGGCAACCTCCGTACCGGCAATGCCCATTGAAAAGCCTACATTGGCGGTCTTCAGCGCGGGACCGTCATTCGTACCATCACCTGTCACGCCCACAATCTCTCCGAGGGCACGAAGCTTCTCGACGAGAAGTTTCTTGTCATCAGGAGAGGAACGAGCTAAGACTTGGATCCGTGGAACAATCTCGAGTATTTCTTTGTCACCCAGTTGCCGAAAAACGGGGCCTTCCATGATGATGCCTCCTGGTGTGAATATGCCACACTGAAGGGCAATAGACCGAGCTGTGAGAACGTTGTCGCCCGTGCACATCTTTACGGTGACGCCGGCCTTGTGGCAATCCGCAACTGCCTCACGAACGCCTTGGCGAAGAGGATCCTCGATCCCAATGATTCCGATGAGGGTCAACCCGTTGAGCAGGTGCTCAAATGGAACCTGCTTCCGTGCCCTGAGGAACCATAGTATTCACCATAAGAGCCACTCACCTCTTTGTTGTCAGCTATCCCAACGCCAGCAGGTGGCCAGCTCGCAAAATCGCGGTAACAGATTGCGATGGTACGCAGCGTCTGGTTTGCGTAAAATATGATTGTGCGCGAGATGTTTTCCTGTTGCGACTCGTTAATCTGAGCGACTGCTATCTCACTCTCGCTGCTCTCCTGCGCGCCATCCGGGGACACGACGACGTGGTGTGTGCACAGCTTCGTAAGAATCTCGCTAGCACCTTTGACATAGAGCCTGTAACTCCCGCCCTCGAGCCGCACTACCACGCCCATCGCCTTGCGTTCGCTCGAAAACGGAAACATCTGAATCACGTCGGCATTTTGGCGGACTTCCCTGTAATTTTCCCATCCCAATTCTTTCGCAAAACTTAGCATCGCCGTCTCCGTTTTGCTTCCCACAAACACCGTCGTTTCACTATCCCATTCCTTATCTTCGAATGCCGTCGAATTTATGGCAATAGCAGCATTGAACAGTTTCCGTAGTTGAGGAGAGAGCACTGAGTTTAAACGACTTTGATCGATGGAGAAGTCACGTTTGTGGCCGGCATTAGATAGCGAATCATGACTGTTCCGTGATCCGTCCTCCGCATTCGTCCTGGACTGGTTCTGTTCAAGACGGCGTACAAATTTGGCGTGCACGCCGATGGAACCTGCGACGACGGACATCACATTTTGAGTGAGCGTACCGGTTTTGTCAGTGCAGATTACGGAGGCGTTGGCCATAGTCTCGCACGAGCCAAGGACGCGAACGAGAAGGTTTTCCTTCGACATCCGCTTTGTAGCGAAAGCGAGCGCAAGGGTCACTGCAAGTGGAAGACCTATTTTCGAAGAAGACGTGTAAGGGATGAGCACCAGAACAAGGTTCCTGACTTGCCCTCGGGAACGGCAACGACCACGAGCGTGACTGAGATGATGAGTATCTGAACAAAAGCCATGCCGTTCTGATTCGCGTTCCTTTGAGCGAGTTAGACGCGGCGTGGGCAGTAATGGTGAGTTTTATTGACCTTTGTGGGTTCCCAGTCCCAAGTTGGACAAAGAATCGGATCATAAGAGAGGAGAAGAGTACGATGCCCGCGATACTTCCCACTTTTGCAATCAACTCCGCAAGGACGTTCAACTTCAGTTGGAGAGGGGTATTTTCAGTGTCAGTACGGAGGGCTGGGCGATATGAGCGACGGCATATATAAATAAAGAGAGCATACCCATCATGATACGTCCGTTGAAACTCTTTGTGCCGACCGCAACCACAACATAACGACCAACACCCTCCAGAACTTTGCTACCACTGATAATGAAACAGTCCGTATGTGTGGAGATATGGTGCGTTTCGTGAGTCTCCTTTCCGTCCGAAACATGGTTTTGTTCGTTCGCAGTTTGCAAGGAGTGTGCCTCCTTTAATGCTAGGCAGTGAGAATATGGTGCCTTCTTGATAGCATCGGTTTCACCAGTTGCCGCCGACTCGTCACACATCACGTTGTGGCCAGATAAGAATATTCCATCGCACGGGACTATCTCACCAGGTTCCAAAAGTGCGATGTCGCCCACGACAACTTCCTGCAAAGGTCAGTTAAATTCCGACGATACCGTCCCATCGCACTGTAGACGTACCTTGACATCGATGACATGTTCGATGCCATTGCGAATAACCTTGATTCCTCTCTCTTCCTTTTTCTCATTCAGGACTTTGAACTGACGCTCTTTCTGCCAGTCGTTTAAAGACCCAACGATGACCTAGTCGTTTGTTGTCGAACGATGGTTCAAAGCTTACGACGTATTCAAACTCACAACAATGAGTATCGCAATCATGATCGCCACACCTTCGACCCAGTCGACAGGCGGCTCACCCGGTGTACGAGGCGTGCCAAAATCTTGAAACAAACCCAATGCCAGTGAAATGATGGCTGCTATTGACAACAGCACCTTTGCAAAACTGAATCGCCTCCGGAACTCGGGAACAACAAGCACTTTAACTCACCAGGACTTTGTCTTTAAGAGCTAGCCACATTAAGGCAAGTAGCGACTTGCTAGGACGCTGCGGAAGCAGGTTCTCGCCGTAAATCCGCTGGCGTTCCTGCGGTGTCGCAAGGTACGGATCGTGGTTATGTTCTGCTGAATAGCCTACATCTGATGCGGGCAGGTGCAACGGAGGAGGCGGTGCTGATAACTCAACGGCATCCTGATTCATCGGTACGTGTCTGTCGTGCCGTTGAGATGCACCGGAACCCGCACCTGGCCCGCCACCAGGCGGCCCGTCCCCTCCAGAGTCGGGTATACCAACTAGTAGACCACGCGTGGGATGGGTACCGAGTCCTTTCAAAAGAGCATCTGTCCCGCCCATAGCCTCGAAAGCATCCAAGTTTTTCGGGTCTAAAAGACTGGCGAGCTGGTACGGTTTAAATGCAAACGGACCTGTATCGACAGGTTCATCTTCTAGACCTGCACTCTCGATGACATCCCCCTGGTTCCTTCCTTCTTCAACAACATTCCCACCTGACCAGTGCGATGAAGCTTGCGGGGGAGGTGGAGTGCGATTAACAGTTATGACGTGCTCCTCCGATTCGCTAGGACGTTTACCGGAATGGGAATGTGATTTGAAATGTTCGGAAGTAGCGTCGAAGTAGGAGGGGGACGCGACTGTAAGGCTGGTGGCATCGGATTTCGGCCTTCGCAGAGGGAATAAGGGATGGTCATTGCCGCCATGGTCAGGCTCTGTTCCATCTAGGCTACTATGGCCTTCATGAGAACTTGTAAATGTTGCGAAGCTTCCCTTTCTTCGATGGGAAGGAGCGTCAACGACCGAAGGACTGAGAAGGTTAAGAGAGGATAGACCGCTCCGTTCATCAGGTTTATTATTACGAAGTTCCAAGGAAGTCATGAACTGAACGGATGACTGGGTGGATAGCGTGGGTGACGGGGGAGCGCCCGAACTGGAACCATCGTAAGATGATACGAAAGTAGAAGACGAGGATGACGAGTGAGGAGCGTCTAGAGATGACCGACGGCCCGAGGGTGGGTTCGGATGAGGAGACAAATATGCTCCTTGTTGGTAAGGGGGATAAGATGGTTGATGGGAAGACGGTGAGTCCGGAGGGCCGTTGGCAAGGCCCGGCGGGTCCGTGGGCTGTTCGAGGAGGGACACTCTGGACGACAGGTCGGTGGTGACAATTGCAGGAATATTGTTGTTGGCAGCCATTGTAAACGCCGCAGAGTGGAAGAAAAAACCAACCAGCGATGACACACTTAGCTTTATACACACACAAGTAACTAGGTGGAACTGATGGGCCGTTCTCCAGCGAACATTCTTTTAAGAACACACTTGCCTTATTATGAACGAAGAATTCCGTGTAGAACACGGAGCACAGCCCCGAGATCTTTGGCATCCACGCCCTTTACACGCTTGGCAAGCACTTACTATTAGTTACCACCACCATCCCTGCACCTTGCAGTGGTGGCAGTCTCGAATTTAACCTTGGGCGTGCTCATCGTCCGCGACGAGAGCCCTCCGGAGTGCTTCTATAGCGACCTTGCAAGATGCTTTTGTAAGTTGCCTGATATGGTCGGTCTCGGCGCAAATCATTCTCGTTGCTGCACGTGTTCCTGTAAATTGATATCCGCCTGGAACTCGACTAATGCTCTGCTACTACAATGAACCTGACGACAAGCCCCCACAGACCTGGGCCGTCAACCACACGCAGGCGGATTCTATGCACGAATTGCGTGGGAGAAGCTTGTCGGTTCCACATCCCTTCGCGACCCCTGCCTCTTGGGGTCAGATCATGTGAGGTTCATCTGTGTTTCCTAATATGGCTTGATAGATCTCCAAATTCCTGTCTATTCACTGTAATTTGGGTGGTTTTGGGAGCCGTTCGAATTTACGATTCATAGGATCATCCTTGTCGTCATGCCATATGGCATTTCACATGTAGCTCCGCTATCGATCACACCCCCTCCTGTGCCACACAATCCTCGCAGCAAGGTATCTAGATCTACGTACGCGTGGTGGCGGCCCTAACCACCTTCTCACCCCTCAGCACCGTGTTGACGTGACTTTTTATTATCCGGTCATTATGTATGTTATCCTCGGAAGGTAAAGCAGGCCTACTGCTCGCCTTGCGTGAGGCGTCCACCCCACAACGTTCCGCCAGTCATAACGCAACCAGTCACGTCAACGCTACACAGGTATCCACTCTCCTACCTTCCAATTCTTACCCACGCTCATCGATATGCTGTCTCAGCTGCCCACCGTGACCCCTTCAACCTCCGTACACCTAGTCCACGGTCTTGCTGCATTCGCCTCAGGTTTCTTGGCTTCTAGATGGAACCTATCCGACCGCTCGGCATTCCAACACCAGGGAAAGGTTTACTAAGTGTTCCTACCCATCCTTCCAAGGAGAATTCTGATGAACTTGGGACAAGCGACCAGACGCCACTAGGAGCCGTCTCCATTGGATGCGGCACTAAGCCCTCCATCTTCGTTTCAAGATAGCAAATCCCTCTTTCCTTTCCAAGATCACCGTCTCACACATACCACGCAATGGGAGGTCAAAACTTTGAGGCCGGCTCGCTACTTGGCATCCTCGGACACGCTGTCAAAGAAGTATATTCGATTCTGTTTCAACCCATGTTTATGCCTGTGTGCGTGATCCTCCTCCACTTATCTTACTCGCGGGCCCTGCGCGGTTCTGTGGCTAAACACGTGGAGTCCTGCCAACTTTCTGAGAACAGATTCTATGACCTTCCGAAGCTTTCGTGCCCACGTGTTTTTGGCTTTAACCTCCCACAGTTGGACGCCCAGGTAATGGTTGGCAAATATGTATACCATTCCAAGCGCTTGATGGAGGGTTCACGAACACACTGCCAACTTTCCGTCATCTACTACCATTGGGATCGGCGAAGGAAGAATCAAGACACTAGCGAGATGCGAATACAATGCGCAACTTCGCTCACTCACTCCAATCACTGATGATGCCCCGTGTAGACCTCGCTGGCACAGCCAAGTTTTGCCATCTGATCAGTCGGAGGGGTACTCCTTACTTGTCAGTCGTTGCTGCGGCGCAAGGACCACGGCAACGGGTAATTGACTGGCGTACTTGGCGTCCTGCTTGCGCTGTTTCCTTAACAAATACAATGTACGAGAATGCAGGACTATAGGGGATGGATCCCGCTTCGGGTGCTTTGCAGTACCGCAGGCCCGATTTTCGGATCATGCCGGTAGTTGTTCAGATGGTATTCATCATCCCGATCTTGGAGACCTGCTAACACGTGTTACTCCGTTTCCCCTCCAGCCGTGCCCGCCATCCACAGGACCATCCTGAAATTTGTCGCTGTCGGGGACTTGCTAATGCAAGGAACCAAGTAGCAGCAGCAGCCGACCTAGTCTCTCGAAATGGAAGGTGTGCACACAGCCTGAATCTACATATAGGTAGCCGCCACGTTTTCCATCGGAATGTTCTCTAATACCCTCGGGTTTTCTGAACAGAAAAACAGAACCACGGCAGCTATACAATATATATCGCTGTCTTCCGCTAAATCCCATGAGAATTCGGCATTGAACGCCGCACGTTCTAGTATTCATATCTTCTATCCAATTCATACCCCCCGTAGTCTTGTGGAACATTCTCTACAACCATTTCCGGAGTCCGTGTAAGTATTTCGCGAGTACGATAGGCATTGTGAGGCCGCGGAACATGATGATAGATAACGAGATGCCGATACTCCAAACGAGTGTAACTACAAAAAGTTCATGCGGGACGCTGTCTACTGTTGCCTCATGCCGTTCATCGCCACTGGGAGTGACAACTTCACTACAAAATCACTTGTTGGTCCATCGATTCTACCTCTAACTATCATGTATGTTATCAGGTGTCTGACTATGATCGAGCTCACCCATTTTAAGTATTCTGCAGGTTACAATTTATTATAATTTCAAACCGCCATCTGGGCCCCGTGCAACGGATTGATGGTCAGGAGCGGTAACGCTTGGTCGGCGGGCTCATCTGCCACCCACAGGACACATGTCAGCGAACAGTAAGTCGCAGCCCACGACCACCTTCAGATCGTATCATCGATCTCATCACAAGCAACGCATACCATATCACTGGTACTCTGGGATTTCCAAAAGGGTGGGTAAGGGGTTGTTCTGGCACTCGAGCAAAAGCTCCTATCCTGGACGATCACTGGAAAACTTGCGTCCTGCCCCGTGTACTGGCTCACCACTGTTGCCCTTCTCAAGATGTTCTTCTGCCTATCCTGATTCATACTTCACGAGGCGAGTGCAGCAGCATTGCCATACGTTATTTACGAATGTCTTTCGTATTCAAATCAGCTAACGGTTGCTCATTCTGATCGCGTACTTTGTACAGTATTGGTGAGTCTACCAAGGGAGCTTCGCTCCTTCTAGCTAGAACAGTCTTTCCATCAGACCTTGCCATTCATCACGCAAGAAGCCACTGGTTGACGGCATGCGCACATATATGTGAAGTTTTTCTGAGGCGATGACAGGCGACTTGTATCGCATCTCGTGATGTGACTCGACATTGTAAATGTTCCTGAGGCGACCAGAACACCGTCACTGGACACAAGACTGGTAGTCCCTACAAAATCCCCAAGGGCGTCACCGTAAACCAGGGACGTTCAGCGGTTGTTGGTTTTCATGCGGTCAACCTGGTTACTAGCCTTCTGAAGCGTCTCATTAGAGAATGAAGTGCCTCCTTCGGTAAAACAATGGAGAGACCTGCTGCGTCTGAAGTGAACCGGACTTCCATTTTCGGGGCAAGTTCTTTCGAAAATCTGTTGTTTGGGTGTGCTGGCAGTCACAATGACAAACACGCTGACTAGTTGTATTGAATTTCTTACCTTACTGCGGAGAATCCGCTTCCGATTAGATAGGACAAAGACAAACATACTCCGGCGCTCACCGCGTCTGCAATTTGTATCCTCGAGCTGGGATGATACCGCAATGACATCACCAGCCCGTGTTTGCCCGTCCACTAATCAGGGTCCGGACCTTGATACCGTATGTGGCTAGAAGCAAAACACGGATCGGGCGGATCTCCTGCCCTACTTCACTTTGAATGTCGGGGGCAGCAGGATGAGGCTGTGGTACTATTTGAATGTGCTCTCCATACATAAGGATATGTGCACCATGCGTTGCTCCGTGCACTTACCTCGGCTATCGTCGAGGAACGTTGTTACGACAGGTAACATGTAACGAAATGCACGCGTTGTACCGCCTTTGGTGCTAACCTACCCGCCGGCCGGAGGTTGAACAACAATGTCGCCCAGTACAACATGCGTCGTACACGGTGGACGGATCGTGAAATGTTGTCGACCCGTGGCAACGATCATGCTGGATATCACTTTTCATTCGAGTCGCTTGCCGACTGCACTTGCATCGTGTCGCTTCCCTCGATCCCTTAATCGACATGGCAGGCAAGGCTGTTCTGATGCGCTCGGTGGCCTCATTCCCCGAGTTCTGCGCCTGTTGGTCCTCTGGGAGCCACACAGGATTCTGAACCTTAAGCCGACTTAGCTGGGTAGATGAAGTGAGCATGTCGTTAAGGTGAAATGGTCGTTGATCACGGTGTATTAGCGCTTTGAGAGGAACGATATTGATTATGGTTAGGTCACTGTGAAATGAACGATCCTTGTCGGCCACGGTGGGCGTATGTATGCAATATGCTCTAGGAATGTTTACTTACGACCATATACACAGCATATCAATCTGAAACCATCAGGTAGGCCCCTGCGAGGAGGGAAATGAGACTCAGAATGGTCAAAAATCTGACAGGTGCCACTAATATAATACTAAAGAATTTTATCAGCAAGAATTCAATCGAGTGAGAAAAGCGCAAGGTGATCTAACACGGCTGCCGTCGAAGAAGAGCACAGGTCCAGCGCGGTCAACAACATGGGAAGGATAAATTTTCTTGTCACTGACGAGTGCTCAAGGGCATACCTCGAGCTCGAGAAACGCCTTCCCGCAACGGAACAGAAGGGAGAAAGCTGAGTGATGCCATCAGTTCGACTCCCATTTGAGCACCCAGACGAAATAGACGAACGTTTGACATCGCCTCACAAGAGAAGTGGAGGTCGGATGCTGACGATTACAACGTTTCATCGCGAACGGTTCGCCGCACCCTAATGCGCGGAATATGAGTAGTAGGAGGCGATGACAATAAGGCACGTTGATCGTCTGCGGCGTTACAATGTGTCCAATTGGGGCGGCAGAGATAAGGGATATGCCCTAGACGGAGAGGAAGTTGGCATCGCCTAAGCTTTGAACAGAGAAGTGGTGTTGTAAGGACTAATCACTGGCCCTAAATGGGGAACATGTCGACGTTCGTTTCCCTCTCCAGCGGAACCGCACAGTAAAGGGAAGCGGGGGAGACAGCCGGTTGTGGTAGGCGAGCTGCGGGGACGGCAACTCGACTCATAACCCCTAATTTGCCCACCTTAATGCTAACGGCTGCGGAAGCGCGCTTCTGCAGCATGCTGATTTGGACTCGGCCAAGACAAAGCTGCCGTATGGGCATTTTGCATCATCCATTCGGGTAAAATAATTGAATCCGTCGGAATGAATGCGGCGCCAGTAGAGTGGAACCATTGCCATAGAGTACGGTAATTTGGTGTTCACTGACGTCGATGACCGCGCTCGATCGCTGACGCCCGCGCCATTATCCACCGCACACGGGCCAAGCAATGAACAAACAGATCTGAGACCCACCACGAACCTTTCTATGCAACGACAGCACAGTATTAGGTACTGAGATGAGTAAAATGAGGTCAATTAGCGCGTGGGAAGTTCATCCTCAGGGAGTCGTGCAAAAACATCATTACTACGTATGTAGTACTACTGGCAGTGATATCATTGATCCGACCTTCCATTGGTTGCGTCCTGAGCTCAACGTTCAGCAGTGAAACTTTGAAGGCATCGTTCCTGGTGGTTTCGAATCTGTAATGCATTCTGTTCTGTCAGAATGATCCCGGCCCGGTGAGCCAAATTGACTCTTCCTTCGATTAGAACTCAATCGAACGAGAGTGGGTCAAACAACTTGTTCCTACCTCTTGAGAGAGGAACGGATGCTTCTCGAACTTCTTATTCGCTCAGAGTCATGAGCAATTCTTTACATACTAGGTTGGAACGACATGCAAGTGTCAAACTTCTGACAAGAACCCCCTTAGCTTTGAGACAGTGGCGCCGAGACACGTTCATGTTGAAACGCCCTCAAACTCTTCTTGCAGTCTCCTATACCAACCTAGTCATCATCCTCGGCACCACCGGGCATCCCGAATAACAGCATGTAACTTCGAATCTTGTGCCCATGACCAGCTGACCGATGCTTCCCTGACACGGTTTCGGAGTTGAACGTGTTCTCCTCATGTATTGCATTTTTATTGCCTCAATTACCACGTGTTTTGAAGGCTGCAGGCTTTCGACTCCTTCAGGCTTCAGACAACAGGAAGTCCCATGAGCACGTAAACTTCGAAATGCATCTATGCTCTAAGAGAAACCCACTGTACGAGAGTATAGGGAAGGGGAAAAAAATACACTGCACACTCTAGGGATCAGTAGACCGGAGGTGCCTACGTAAAAAAGGAATAACCATATAGAACAGCCAACGGATGGACAGGCCCGGTGTAGTACGACGGTGTGAAATGGGCAACGCCACCAGCTCGTTACATGACGAGGTCCGGATCTGAAAATATGATACGTGCAAAAACGACAGGGTCATTTCCCCTGCGAAGCTTATGCTGCAGGGCTTACCACCTGTGCGGCAGGTGCTTCCCCATTTACGGCTGTCATGACTCCACTATTCTCTGGTTCCCTTTCGAGGGTTTCTGGGGTAGGAACAGGGGGTGGTGTAAGCTGCAATTGCTCTGCCTCGATGGGTTTCGCTGAGGATCGTTCTTCCTTGTTCGCGGCCGGCGGTGCATCGTCCACCTTAATCCTACTCATTTCCCGGATGAAACTCGAACCCCAGAATGCCGCAGAGTACTTGTTGACGTATTTGAACAGCTTGCGATGTTTCTCTGCTCTCAAGTCTGCATCCATCGTGACGGCTTCGTGGATCGCGTCCGCCACTTGTTGCGAGTCCCACGGGTTAACGACGATCGAACCATTCAGGCTCTGTGCTGCACCGGCAAACTCGGATAGTATGAGGACACCCTGACGGGCCTGCTGGCAGGCAATATACTCATAGGAAACCTGTTAATGCATTTGATGTCAATGCCATCAAGTGAAGAACGGAGGGAGAAGACTTACAAGGTTCATGCCATCCCTAGTGGATGACACAAGACATACGTCACTGACGGCGTACAAGGCACACAGTTCGTCGAACGGTAGACTCTTGTGCATGAAGTGAATGGGCATGAAGTCCACGGTCCCAAATCGGCCATTGATGCGGCCTACGAGTTCGTTTACCGTGGACCGAAGGTTTTGGTACTCCTCGACATCTTGACGGGAGGGCACTGCAAGCTGAACCAATACGACCTACAAGAATCTTTCGTGAGGGTGACGTCGCGGCTCAAGTATGGGTTACGTGCCTTTCCGATCCACTCGGGGTGCTGGGACAAAAATAGCTCGAGAGCATGCAACTTTTGAGGAACACCCTTGATGTAGTCGAGACGGTCAACTCCGACGATGAGCTTGACGCCTGCGAAACGCTGCTCGAGTTGGGTTATACGGGACGTGACGGACTCTTTTTTCAGGTTCTGTAATTCAATGGATTAGAAGTGTTCCTTTGCCCACGCTGTTGACTTACTTCGATAAATGATGCGGGTTCAATACCGATAGGGAACGTGCCAACATGGGCCAGCCGTCCTTCGAACTCGACACCGTTGGGCATTGTAGGAAGACCAAGAATGCGAGTGCAAGAAGACAAGAAGTGGCGAGCGTAATCATACGTATGGAACCCAATGAGGTCGCAGAACAAGATACCGAGCAATATCTCGCGGCGTACAGGTAAAATCCTGCACGAACGTTAGTGAATGTCTTCTGTCCTCGACCACAGACATAACGTACCTGTAAATCTCGCTACTTGGAAAAGGGGTGTGGAGGAAGAAACCAATCTTAACTCCGGGTATTTTTTCCGTACTTGGCGAGCAATGTTCCTCGATGCCTTCCGTAATCTTGGACAACTCGCGTTTCTGCCATTCGCCACCAGCAGAGCCGTCGACTAGGCCACGCAGCATCATAGGGAGGAGCATGAGGTGGTAATCTTGTACCCATACCATTGCCCCGGGAGTGATCTGTGACAGTACGGCTTCGGCAAAGCGCATGTTGGCCTGACGGTATGCTGTCCAGTTCTCCTCGTCGAAATTCATTTCGCCGGGATGGTAGTGGAAGAGTGGCCAGAGGATAGAATTCGAAAAGCCGTTGTAGTGTCGGTCAGCGATGTCATCCTCCAGATAGACCGCCTGACAGCAGTACTCTTCCATGAGACGTTTGTCGACATGTGTGCGGTCCTTTGGAGGGATGAAGAAGCCGGGCCAGCCAATCCAGGTGAAATTGAGGGATTTCTTGAAACCTGAGAGTGCAGAGACGAGGCCACCCGAGGACATCTTGAAGTGGTAGTTTCCGGTAGCATCCTTGGTGATAGTGATAGGGAGTCTGTTAGAGACGACAATGAGATGCTGTCCGTTGGACAAGTCCATGTCTGATGAAGACTGGTCTGAGGACAAGCCTTGAGGGAAGATCGAGGAGGACATGAGCCGGCCGTCGATTGGATATAAGTACTTGCTCGATTTCTGCTGCGAAGACACGAAAAGAACCGGATTAGGGAGATTATCGGATCTGCTGAGCACAAAACTCGGGACTAGTGTGATGTTGAACGACGAGCGAGTGATCTGGCGAACGTGCTGTCTGCAAGCCCCACAACGGGCAAACCTTTAAATACCAAAATACCTGAGCGCTGGCGGCTGGTCCCAATGCTCGTGGGCTTACTCGTTGGGTATCGTCCGCCCCACCGTACATAGCTCAAAACTAAAAGCGATGACGCAAAATACTCCGAGCCCGGTCGCTCCCGCCAATCGCCTGCCATATCAGTCAAACAGCCACAAGAAATTGACAGAATCTAATCGATTTTCACGCTTTTCTCAGTTACACTTGGGATCGCTCTGACGGTCATGATGGTAATGCATTACAAGAAGATAGTGCACGGTATTTAACACGACGAGTCGTAATCTAGTCAAAAAGACCAAAGCCCTGCACGACCCACAGTTTAAAATCACGTACAAGACAGTACAGTACCACAGACTTACCATGTCGTCGTCTGACTCCTCTTCCTTCTCGGCTGGCTTCTCTTCTTCCTCGGCAGCATCAGCAGGGCCAGCCTCTTCAGCAACGGGTGCAGCAGTCACTGCAAATGCTTCCGGGTTCTCCAGGAATGCCTTGGCCTAGGGACGCCAAAACAGGGTCAGCTCGCGCCAAACAAGGTACACCATGTAGAAAGAGGAAACGCGTTGCGATGCAAAGTACCCCATCTTCACGTGTTCGCTCATGCCAAACGAAAATGAATGACGCAAGTGGTGACGAAACTGACCTTCTCAGCACCCTCGAAGTTGTAATCGGTGACAAGGGCAATGGCAATAAGGTTCTTATAGGAGTTGACAAGGGAGTGCATGACCGACACGATCGTGGGATAGTGGAGGGCCAGCGAAATAGCCGCAATCGACTTGATACCAGACAGGAATCGGTCGATGAGTTCTTTCTCGTCCACATCGAGTACAGAAGGGGAGAAGACGTTGCCAGAGTCAAAGATCTGGACCACAGTCATACCGTACGTGAACGGCGAGATGTTCAACATGTTCAGCAGAGTGGCTTCGGACGGTCCAACACGACCGCCAGCAGTGAGGACCTTGACATCCGACACGATTTCGATGGTACCACGAGCGATCTTGGTGGGGATACCGAGGGCCTGGAAGAAGGACGTCTTGCCAGGTTCCATACCAGTGTTACCGGCAGGAATGAAAACGTCCGTCGGGGAGAAGGCACCAGCACGAGCAGGAGCCTTCACTTTGTTGGCAACGATGACCTCGCGGACTTCCTTGAGATCGCTTGCAGTGAAGACGAAACCAATGTTACCCTTGACATGAGGAAGTAGCTTCTCGAACTGGGGGAACTCTGAGAGGATGGAACGCAGGGCACGGCGAACCATGGTGTTTTTGCCCATCAAGACGACGCCCTTGCCGCGGAGTGCGACACGGATTTGGTGCATCTGGTTGGAACCGACGTTGTCGACATTGACGATGAAAATGGAGGCTGTGATTCGCGCTGTAAACCTGAAACGCGCTCCGGGCAAGGTGGTGGTACGCACGGTACTTTGAAATGAGATCTCTGAGCTTCTGGAAGTATAGCTCCTTTTGCGCGCGAGTAGCACCCATGGCGGTTACGATTTATGCGAGAAAGTGTTGATACAAGTGACTTGTAAGCGAGAAACTGGTGCCTCCCTATTGACCTCTGTCGTGCCAATGGATTTTTCAAGGCGACTGGTCGAATAACCGTGCTGGGGTGTCCGCGAGCCAAGTCATGGTGATCATCCCAAGCCACCTGATTAAAGTTCAATCTCCGTCGGAGATAGCCGGGTACTTGCCTCAATCCACTATTGTATTCTCCTTGCCATGTCATTCCTGCAGCATGTCTACTCATGATCCACTCTGAAGGGAACTCCGCACGCTGTGCCGAATGGCCTCCAGAGGTCTCATCCCCTGTCCATGTTCATCGGCTGTTACACATTTTCTCACCGAGTCGAAATTAACTTCGTTGCGTCGGACTTAGACGCCATGACGCTGGCATCGCAAACGTCGCCATGAGCATGGGCCCTCTGGTGTAATTGTGTAAGGACATTGTTGACGACTCACGATCAAAGCACTTGGGATACAACCGTAAGGCTCAAAATATTTCTCTTCAAGAAGACGGTCTACGACGGTCATAAACTTACCCCCAGATGTCTCTTCGAGACTGCGGAGCATCAGTTCACCTCTCTGCGACACACGCCGTACGAGCATTCTCTGAACATTGATGTACTTGGGGACGAGTTGAGCGCAAAAAGGCTGATGGCTAGAGAGTGCCGGAAAAGATAAACTTTTGGAGGGGCGGTGAGATGCATTTGAAAGCTCGCTCACAATCATCCTGAAGGAAGTTGAAAGATGTCCGACGCGGAAACAGATGGAATTGGAACAAGGACAGTGCGAGGCGGACTCCAGTGAGACCTCAATAACACTCTTCAAGCATGTGGGTCACGCCCTAAGGTGACGAACCATGCACCTTGATCAGCATGTCGATATCCATAGGGTGATAGCGCACAGGACCGGAGAGCCACAGAGTACGATTCTATGTAAGACAGGGTGCCCGACGAACAGTTACGAAACAAACTGAATGGACCATAACTTACTGAGTACGAAGATTATCGGTGAGATAAAACATTAAGTTATTGGTCCGGTAAGATGCCGCCCAGTCAAAGTCGATCAACGTTGCCCGTGTCCATAGCAGGGGATATCGAGCACCGCAAATTCCATGAATGAAATCCTGAGTATGGAAAGATGTAGCGAGCATCCATAAGTGCTCCGCCCATTCGCCGAGTTTTTCAACATATGAAGATCCCAAGATTGTGAAAGCCGATTGAACAAACTCCTTTGTTCCATCGAAAAACCTCCGAAGCGTCTCGAAGTCCCGCGTGTCCACAATCTGCGCTGGGCATGTGTAGCACACATGAGTAACGACATGTAAAATCGGTGATCATTTTCTTGCTATTAGTATCAGCCCTGAAGTTGCTCCAAAGCGGGCATCCGAGTCAGGATAACAAAGGTTTGACATAGCATGCACCATGCGTTTCCTTTCCATCGGCGGAAGAGTTGCAAACCAACTGCATGTCCCACTTCCTAGATGCTAGTGAGGACAGAGGCCGTTATGAAAGCGCTGTAGAGGGCGGTCCGATCGTCACCGTCACTTGACGCTCGGACGCGTGACGATCTGGTCGTGATGCTGACTACCCGCCATCGATCGAAGTAGACCATAAAATAGAACATGACATGGGCGCCTACGTCTCATAACCGAAGTAGAATCCCCGGTTGGGAAACAGAATAGCTGGTCATCTCGACGTACGGTCTAGCTGAGAAATTGGCCAGCTCATATTTTTAAGCCGACGACGCTGGATGCTCCCGGTGTGAGGACGTGGCCGTCTGGGCTGCTTGATTACTATCATTGACTGCCATCGTCTGGAAAGGACGGAGATGCTATCGTGTGCGCAGAAAATATGTCACCTAAAATCATCAAGCCATTGCTCCTTCTAGCTTATTCACCGGGATAGAAATCGATATCTTCTCTGTAAAGTTATCGACAGTCAAGAGTAGTCTTGCAGGTGACACACGTTCTCTACACCTCAAACAGGGTTATGCTCATGGAGGACGTCGAGGAAGTGATTAAATCCTGCATGGTGAAGCGAGAGGACTCGTCGCCAGTATCCTTGACATCAAGACGGTGGTCGATCACGTATTTTGCGTTTGTACCCCAGACTCTGAAGTTGGACCAGATTTAATGACGAAATTTGGCGCGCTTCGCCAACTCCTCTACCCAGTCATTAGCCCATCTCCACGGATGTGTTCTCGCCCTTTCAAGTCATCAGGAAGATATTGTCAGGATCTAAATGGACTCACTGAGAACATGTCCTACAATAGCCAAGATGAAGATGGATCTAAGGAGGGACGTCGAAAAAGAGATCAGACAGGATTTCTAGTGGGTGGCAGTACTGCAGTCGTGGGAAAGTCAGTGAGGTTGTTTTTGCGGACCCGCCAAAGTGGCAGTCGTTCAATGCAATGGAATGTTGCGATGGAGTCTGTCAACCGTCCGAACCCGTGGCGGCCTTGACGGTGTCTCCCACCACAGGTAAGTCAGGCGACATTCCTGAAGACGTCAAGCGCTGAGACTTTTTCAGATTTTTTCGTAGCTTCACTGCACAGAACCGCCAAACCAATAGGTTTCTGCATGCAAAGGCACCTTCACCAGCTGGGCTTGCAATAGAGCCTGCTGGTTCATGCTCTCCTGACAGAACGACCGGGGTTCCTCACTTGGACACTCAGCCTACGGCTCCACACACACGGGACTCGAATGGGAAGCACTTGACAGTTAAGGAGGGCCGGGTACCACGGCTGCCGTACAACGCGCAGGTCGACACCGTAGCTATAGACGCTCTGCGGTCCTTTCTATTGCAAGGTCCAGAAGATATCCACATATACCCGCCAAACAAGTTACGGCGTCTGTACCGCTCCGCAGAATGGAGAGGCCAACTAGGACAACTGGACTCCTCCATGTTGAGCACCCTGATCTCCATTTTTGGTTCCTTGTGCATCGGTTCTCGTGAAAGGTGTGCGTATGATTCGCCGCTACTGTCTCGTGTACAGGGAGAGGTCGTTGTAGACCACCGTGGCTATGCGCCGTTCGTCCTGAATGCGGCATCCTTAAAGGTGCAACTTGGGATGGTGCTCACTGACTCTGATCGGTTCTGGTTGATGCGAGTTGCGCTAGCCGCCACAGGTGTCCTCGTTTCCGACTCGTGCGATAAAGGTAGGCGATAGATTCACCTACTCGGCTGCACCTGAACGCCACATATCTAGTTTCCCGGAAAAAGCTTGCCGTTCTCATAAATCGCGCCCGTATTCACTATTATGCAATCCGCAGTCATTCGTTTCATCCAGGGGTTCATGTTCCGTACCTGCAAGCCTTACTCGATACCCGTGATCCGCGCTACGTCGAAATTCTTGCGAAGGATATGTCATATATGTTACGAACCCATCGTTCATGTCATCCCAAGACTTTACAGGTGTTTTATCAGCTGATCCTCAAGCATGGCACGACGTTGTCCCGCAGAAGTCGAGAGGTCATTGTCTCGTCTCTTTGCATCCGCCTGCAGCGGGCTCACCACACTTGTCATTCTGAGCTTCAGTCGGAGGGCGGCAGCGCAACACCGGGCATTGACACTTCTTGTTATGACCATCCACTCGACGTCTCATGGGTCGCGCGTTACTTGTCGACCTTTTTATTTCAACCGCTGGATCGCCGTTCCCTACACCACCACCGTTCTTGGTTCATGGAAGAACTTTTCACTGTTTTTTCGCCCTCTCAAGAGTTGTCCCAGCGGTGGATGGCGCTGACCCTTGTTACGCTGTTTCAATCGTGTCCTAGTGTTGCTATTATCGGTAGCGCTTCGCTGGACGACCTGCCCTTGGAACAGTTGCAGTCGCATGGGACTGCTTGCTGGCAAGTTATCTTTGGTTTGGCCACGCTAGAAAAACTAGTGAAACCATCCGCCCTGTCTTCGACGGAGAGAGCCTTACCAGGACGAGACAGTATTCGGGACATTCTCTGTGCCTTGTATGAAAAATGGTTGCAAGTCGTGAACGCCCGAACGGTTCCCCGCGACGTTGCCTGCGCTGTCATGGCATCATTCTTCAAATTAGCCAGTATCGTGCACGATCCATCACTCGTTGAGGGTTGCCTTGCCTTATGTGACCTCGGGGCGCTATGGGGACCGGCATCCTTCAAGAGTCTTACGAAACATCACAACCATTCGAACACCTTCATGACTGCTCAGTACCTCCTCGCTCTTCTGCGTCTGCATGGCCCAAACGCAGATATGGTTCTTAGGACTATTGATGCTATTTCGACAAACGTTCATTGGCAGCGCGGTGTGCTCTCCACTGTCGTGAGAGAGTTGGCGTCAACCGAACTTGAACTTGCGCTAGCGGCCCTCGATATTGTGAAGAAGGCTGGGATGGCGATTGATTCCGGACCCATTGATGTTCTCGCCACGTCATTTACTCGTGGTGGTACGCTCGAGCAAGCAGTTCGGTTTCTGAAAGACTGGAAGTCTCAACTTTCTCAGGAACAGCGTGATATGCTCATGGGTGCTATCGCATTTCGTATCCATGATGTCAAACTGGTCCGCTCATTTCCAAGGACCTCTGCACTAGTTGTGGACGCCATAGCAGGATTGTATGATTCCCAGTCTCCTCCCACCCACCTGCGGAAGCGCCTAGAAGGCATGCTTCTCATCTGCTGTCAGCATGGCCGCGCCCAAGAGGCCGTAGATGTGGTCTTTGGGATTACACGCAACACGCCTAAGTATTTTATACCATCCTTCTGGCATGGTCTTTGTCGCACATTGCTGCGACATCGGCAGTTCAAGAGCGCTGTCAAAGTTCTTACAGTCGTCAAATCCGTGTATCCAAGTATCTCACGCCAGCTGCTGAACATGGTAGCGAACGCGGCAATCCGAGCAAGAGCAACGAGAGTCGCGGAGGGGTTTCACGACCAGCTCAACCGATCCACCAAACTCTACCTCTGGTATCGAGCGCAGTTTAATCTTCCCTCCGAAAGGAGGATCCCACGGAACATTACGTCT
Organism: Pisolithus thermaeus; assembly: GCA_024663475.1. Classification (NCBI taxonomy): domain Eukaryota; kingdom Fungi; phylum Basidiomycota; class Agaricomycetes; order Boletales; family Pisolithaceae; genus Pisolithus; species Pisolithus thermaeus. The sequence goes on from JANFAF010000012.1 coordinate 67,468, forward strand.
CTTAAGTTATCCTCCTTTCTATGCGATCTCTCTCACAAGGACCCTACTTTCGAGTACTTGTTCGGGGAGCTCCTCGAAGCCGGACGCGTAGGGGCTGCTAAACGTATCTTCGCCCGCGTCGCGCCGATTGCATCTTCTTCGCGTCGCACCGTTCTCGGCAATCTTCTCTTGCACGGTGTTTCTACACAACCAACCCCGCGCAATGGTCGCCGACTCCGTAAACTGCTCTCGCTCATCGAAGAACTCGCTAGACGGCACGGGTTCCAACCGGACAGAGTTACCGTGAACATTATTGTCAAGGCAATGATCAACTGGAGGACCATGTTCGACAATGTCCGGTTACGTGCTCTGTTTAATCACTTCATCCGTGTAGGATATCCTCCCGGTGATTACTCCTCTCAGAACCTGCCGTTTGGGTCTCCACCTGCAGGGCGGCTTTTCATGATAGGGGAAATTAGGCTTTCCTCGCACGTGGATTTCGAACGGCATGTGAAGCCTTTATATCGTATGTTTGTGAAGGCATTTTACGCGAGGGGGGATGTTGAAGCTGCTCGGAGGGTCGCTGAGATATTGAGTGTGGAAGGGGGAAGGTATAGATATGCAAGTGCTAAGGAACGGAAAACGTGATTCAGGCACGTCCTGATGGAGGTACGGCCAGTCAATGATTCCGAAACCACTTCTGTTTTGAGGATATGAAGACGTCGTGAACTGGGAGTCCAACTTGATGCCGTGTATGTACGGAGGAAGATCTGTCGATTACATTCCTCGCAAGTTACGCTGAAGAATTGGAGGCAGTTGTTTCGTGGGTTTAGGAGGTTGTACCAGCTTGTCGCTACCCATCCGGCTGCTTTGGCTCGCAACTCCTAAGCTCATACTTTCTACGTTGCATAGAGAAAACAAGCGGAACTTCAACACTTAAGAAGCAAAAGTGTTATCTATATTCAGTTCCGTGCGGGACTTTGTCAAGCTTGACATCGAGAAAATAGTACTGACCAGTGGCAACCGAAGGTTCTACGCGTACACAAATTACATGATACTACGGCTACTCCTCGAATCGGGTCGTAGGCAGTGGTTTGCCACCGTTATTCAACACTGCACCTCTACCACGTACATGAACTGTCGCGGCCCTGCAGACCGTGTACTAGTACCTTTGCTTAACCCTGCCACACTCCTTCAAATCATTGCCAAGTCTCATGGCAGGGTCTCGTCAGAATTTGGCTTCGAATCCCGGAAGATCATACAACCTGAGCAAGGTAATGTACTCGATTTGGTGGAGTAGTAGTGTGGCCCCAAGGTCAAGGTTTGACAGGATTACTAAGCCTCCTGTCACGTTTATTCGATCATTGACTGGGAGCTGCTGGATACTGGTGCGAATATCTGCAATATCTTCTGCCGAGGGTTTCAAAGGATGTCATTATTACTGTTGCAACCTAATTTGGCTCATCTTAGGCAAACATGTCGACGTAGCCTCTACAGACCCAACCTTGCGAAAGTGCTGTCAACTAGAAACGGCACCGAGTGCGTAGGTTATGCTCTGGGTTAAGGGCAACACCCTACGTGGACGGATTTCTATACTTTAATACACTGACTCAACCTTGCTATCGTACACGCGAGAGATGTTTGTAAGGTACGTTAACATGCGACCGAAGCTATCGTCTCAATTCGCTCTTATTTTGAGGATGGGTGTGCCAACTTGCACCTTCGAGTCCACCAAATCTTCTCCATTTTGGTCAATCGGTGCTACGGTCAGGCCTTTTCGGAAGATAAGGCAGTGGGTAGATCCTCCGAAGTGGAACCGGCCTAACTCACTCCCTTTCTGGAGCGCATCACCTACGTTGACAGTAATTTTGCAAGTAGACACCTCGCCTAGGCCAACACCCACGAAACACATTAAGCCAACGGGTTCCTCGGCCTGGATGAAAATCAGGGCACGAGTGGCGATGGCCGTGACGAAGTCCTGCGAGCGGGAAACGACGTCCAGATCCTGACGGTCATCATCCAAACAAGCAGCATAGTAGGTCGGGTGTGGGGAGCCGGCGTGACTCGCACCCGAAATGAGGTGTGTCTTCACAACAGTGCCTTTCACAGGACTGTGCCAGCGGTGGTAGTCGAGAGATCCAAGCATAGCCTGTAACAGAGTCCCGCCAATGAAGTGTTTGGTATTCTTGTCCCCTGCGAGGATGTGGCTGAGTGAGTAAGGGGTATTCTTGATCCAGAATTCATCCCTCTCCCTGAGGGTATAGTAAAGATCGTGGACGGTAGATGTGCATGCAGAGTTAACGATACTTGGGTCGTCGGGAAAAGGAGCGGGAACGACCTTCAACTCCCTAACGAAGAATGCGTCATACGATCCGAAACCATACGTTGGATGTGTGGGATCGCATTTGTAGATGTCTTCGAACCTCTGTTGTGCAGGATCTCCACCAGCACTCCTGACCATGGCGACGAGCGCCGAGGGACTGAGCCAGCCGTGATTTCCGCTGTGAAGAACCCCGGCGGAGTCGCTCGACTCAAGATATTCGTGCCACTTCGTGAATATCTCGCAGAATTTCTCATTAACTCTGGGATGGGTGAATGCCTCGTAGCCTGCGTGGGTATTACAGAGGCGCGCGATGATACCGTAGTAAGGAACACCAGCCACCATGGCACTTGGGCCCTCGCGGTATGTGGGTGCCGACGTAAGATTAGTGCTGATGACCTCCATTAAGTCCACGTAGTTTCTGACCTAGAGTACGATAAGTGGCGTAAGAGTTACAAGAACCGAAATTACATACACTTCTCTGTCGTCCATTCTTGGGCGCTGGAGCTTCCCTAAACATTTTATTGAAAGTGGCGTAGAGAGCGCCATCACCCTCAGTAAGTTTCTTAAACTTGTCCGTCAGCTCGTGTAGCGCGCGAACCCGGTAGACTTCTTCTTCGCCGGAACCGAAGCGATAACAGTGCCGCATACGGCTCAGGTCGAGGGGGATGTTGATAAGGCTAGCCTTCTCCTCCAGATCATCTCCTACATCCGCAAATCGCTCACAGCTATCAGGATGACGGCCATGGATATAACGACTCTGGTAAAGCAAGTCGTGCACGAATGCATCAACTACTGCCGGATCCTCAGGCAGCCACCTGCAGACTGTAGTTGCGGGCATGATTGATGCTGGTTGCAGTTAGTACGGGGGTAGGGTGGTGCTGGGAGGGAAAAGCACCTACAAGTACGACCGCTGAGACAGGGACAACGTCGCAGAGACGGAAGCCTGAGGCCACAGTGAACGTCAGGTTTGAGCCCTTTTATCCGGTCTCCCCAGTCAAGATTGCAACTTGCTTTCTATTCATGGCAGCACTAGTCAACCCTCCACGACCATGGATGCGACTAGTTATCCTGAATGGCAGCTGCTGTGGGCGTGGTTTTCCGGACGGAATGTTCGGTTCACCTGAGACTCCGAGATGAAATTCCAGGCGAGGCGACATGAAGTTCACGAGGGGACCGTCCAATAGACTGCCGTCGATCCACCCCACTGGCGATCAGAGAGATAATCAATGACGCAAAAGCAGGATGTCCTTCATTCTGCAAGACGCATCTCCCCTTCCGATCTGTACGTGTTCTGGGACGAATTCACAGTGTGAGCCACTGGCACACTTTGGGACCGCCGATACAACGATAGGAGTGCCATACTGACAACGTTCGTGCCTTTTGTGCACTTCTGCGCTTCTTTGGCGCAGGCACGAGGCATCATGCATCATGGTTCCCTATCATGCACCAATTCTCAGCCATGAGACATAGTTGCTAGATATAGATTTCTGAGATGGATAAGTAACCCGCATTTGCTCTTGGGCAGTGAACACGTACACCCAAGCATACGCAATTTTAGAAATGGGGGCAAAATCAAAAGTACCACAATACACGCCAAGCTAGTTATGTACCTATATCTGACGATCATTAGTATTTGCGGAGTCACTACTCCACGGCGGCCGGTTGGCGCTCACCTACGCGCCAAAAATACGTTCCATAAATATCGTCCAGATTCTGTCAAAAGTCCCTCCTCGAGCGCTCCGACAGCATAGAACAATAGCTCCCGAACGTCTACCCGCATTATATGCAATATGATCAGTTGGGATTGTTTCGTATGTTACTCGAATTTTGTCCAAGGCATCTGCAACATAACCAAGCAGACCGGTATTTCAGAACGAGACACCGCATGTTGCATAAGAACAACTTACCTGGTGACTTGTGGAGCTTCTGTATACGTATGGGGGAACAGGGGTCAGGTGGTTCAACGTTCACTCTCGGCGAACGCGACGATCATTTAGAGTCGACGAAAAAGTTTTTCCCGCGGGACGAGCAGTGCGCTGCATGGCAGGTAACGGAGATTGAATACATCGGGAATCCAACGCAACCACTACAACCCTTCGTGGGGTCAAAAAACGTCACCTTCCCACCGAGTACGTACCAACGATAGAAACCGATCGCACTCTCGATTTCAGTTCTCCGCGGAACTTTGGCGTAACCGTTGACCAATAACAAGTCCTTCCTGGTCACCGTGCACACCACGTGAGGGAACGATTGTCCGAGAGAAAACTGGCACCATATCATGCCGGATGAGTGGGGAACAAAAACACCCGAGTGTTAGATTGCCTGTCTAGACTAGTAGAAACATGAAGAATCGCGTCGAGTTACTAGGACAGGCAACTGAACCAATGCGTGCGTGCTTACTAACATATGCTAGTATCAGATCTCTTTGGGCGTCGCACTGGTTTACACTACTCGTTCAGAGGAGTTTTCGACTAGGTACTGTCTTGTACTGTATAGTTGGTAGTTTGTTGATTTCCTCACCTCCGGTGGTTATTTTGCTCTTCTGGGATATGAGCCACACCTTGGGGTTGAGAAGTCCGTTGTTCGCAAGCAACAGAAGTATTAAACATGTAGACGATCGATCCCTACGTACTTACTTCGTAAATGCGCCAACCTGTAGACGCTGCCAAGTGCAGGTACGAGGTATTGCAAGGTTGAACTCGCCACTGAACGATCAGTGCGAACTACTACGGCATCTTTGTATGGCACAGAAGAAGGTCTATTGTCAACTACTTCGTGACCTATCACTGGTTAGCCACTCGTGGCGAAGTTCCGCGCAATCCAAGTACGCCCGTGTTGCCAAGAGTGCAATTGATCTCTATTTCCTAGTCCGTTATCGATAGGCAAGTCCGGCTGCTTGGTGGTAAACCTTATACATACTAGTAATTATTGCTGGCCAGCTCGTTGGTGGCACTCCCGTTTTTGACGCCAGGAAGGGTCATACGAATTACGCTGGATTTCCAATACATCTGGCCTCTAACTTGCAGTTCGGTACCAGTGCCACGAGAAAGGGTATTTCCCTGTTGGTTCTCAGCAACCGTCACACCTACCACCTCCCCCACACACGTACATAGGACCTCTGCAGGTCATTGGGTGAGTCATTCTCATGCAGTCGGCACTGGCTCATTCGGCCTGAACTGACAAATCCTAGACGAAATTCGGATCGCATATGGAATAGTACTTATTAAGTTCCAGACGCTAACGTGAAAAGTTTGAGAGCTATCGTCCTATGCCGTCGGAGCATTCGAGAAAGGATGTTCGACATAATCTGGATGACGAATTTTTGACGTGGAGGTGAGCGTCAATCGATTTCCTTGATGATCGTTGGATAGGGACCACTGGCTTGGCGAGTTATTTGAGTACCCCCTGATTTTGTCTCCCTCGTGATGTATCCAAGACAATACTGGGTACTTATCCATTTCGAAAAGCCATGCCTAGCAATTGCTTCCGCATGATGGGTGATCACGATGCCTCGCGCTGACGCCGAGGAGCTGTCAGATGCGCAAAAGGTACGAGCACTGTCAATCTGGTGTTCTTGTTAGTGTATCACTGGTTCACACTATTGCGTTCCAGAACTGGGGTGGATTCGAAGCGTAGTTCCGCCGGTATCTTGCTTTCATATCTCCCTGACCCTCAATGTATGGACGGACAGCAGCCTATTGGGCGGTTCACTCGTCAATTTTGTGCCTTGTCCCGCCTGGAATTCCGTCTCGGCGTTCCATGTAGATCAAGCATTCCGTTTGAATTTCCATGGCCGCAGCGGCGGCCGTCCTCCTTTGGTCATGCATCGATAAGTGTTGCATTGTCACAGTTATTTTGTGGAAGGCTGACTGATGCTTCAATGACTATGGTGCAAACTTGCAGTTTCATTATCACTCTGGGATGGTTTGTTGGATATTCTTATTTCCGGGTGGACTGGATAAATGGGTTCCGGTTCGAAGGTCCTGAGGACCTTAGGCTTTTGTCTCTGCAACGTCTGTTCCCACCTCAACGGCCATACCAGTAGGTTCCTTCCCCTCTCAGTGTCACCTCACTCCCGTACTGATCGCAACCCGAAGCTACTGTCCATAGGTAATTGCCCAAGAACCTGGCGGCCGTCGAGAAATATTGCACGACCTGTTCACGCTAACCGTCTCATCCAGGGGCGTCACTCGATACTTGGGAGCTATTCGCAGACATAGGGGAAGACGTGGTAATTGGGCCAGCTTCGACTTAAGCGACCGTTTACCACTTTACTCCCGGCGAGAAGCCAGTCTATAGCGTCCGTCTGCTGTACTACATAGTGAAAGATTTCAAGGAGTTCATTGAGAATGGAGGCAATGTCTGCACTGCCTGTAATAAGAGTTCAAAGAAGCCCGAGAATGGACAATGGAGAAAGGTTTGTGGTTTCGGCTCCTGCAACCCATACGCCGCTTATTATAGCCTAGATAACAGAGTACGGGAATGGATAGACACCAACCGTGAGGCAGCACCCACATACGTCGAGGACGACATGGTTGCTGCAGTAGGCCTCCAGAAATGATACCGGCTCTGGGATACACTTACAACCTGAGTTGTTTTCTTCGTGCAGGGAATATCTTTGCTAACTCGCACTTTCGATCCTATCAAGTAGTATTAGCATCGTCCTCGCTCTTATGGGATCGAAGACCCAGGTAAGCCAGAGCGGATGATGAGACAGTGGGAAGGTCCCCCAGAGTGAAATGCCGGAAGGTGGCATTGCCGGGCCACAGGGCCTGAAATACCACGTCATATGCAAACACGTCAAGACGCTGATTCAACGTTCAACGTTCAACGCTGTGTCATTGCGCGTGCGAGTGGCGAGAGATGACACTGTTTTTAAGGTTACACTAACATGCGGCCGAAGCTATCGCATCCATCCTGCTATGTTACGGTTAATATAACGTCTTTGCCTACCCACACTTTCGACCCCAACAGGTCGTTACCGTCTTGATCAATCGGAGCCACCATCGGTCCAGGCTGGAAGATGAAGCAGCAGGTAGATCCTCCAAAGTGGAACGCGACCGGCTCATCCCCCTTGGCCGTCACCTCGCCCAATCCAACACCCAGAAAGCGCATCAAGCCAACGGGCTCGATGATCAACTTGGATAAAGATCAAATCATGAGTCGAGATGGCCGTGATAAGTCCTGCTAGCGGGAAACGAATCAACGATGCCCCAGATCGGTATGGTCATTGTCCAAGCAAGGGTCTGCACACAATTTACGTAATCTTACCTCTGAAAGGACTTGAAGATTCCCACGAGACCTTGCACTCGGGGAAGTGCCGCCTGCGGCGGCGCAAACCTTGCTTGCCATGAAATATGTGTACATGTATACAGCCGGAATTCGAACCACAGTAAAAGACAGCACACACCACGGCTGTCCAGAAAGATACCATACAAGTCAACAGGCAGTCAAAGAGATACGAAGGAAGGGAGAAGTGTCCGACGCGCAGGAAGGGAAAAGCGTTCGAGGGCAAGTAGCATGTATACTGTCCATACTCGCAGCGCACAGAGATACCAATGAACCAGACGAGGGAAGGGAAAAGTGTCCAGGAAAGAAAAGAAGCATCAGTCCATGGCAGACAAACAGATACCAAGGAAGGGAGAAGCGTTCGTGAGTTGCCCAAAAAGCCAACCGCTGAGAAGATGTGCTACACGAAACGAAAGAACAGAGTTAAACTCTAGTATATTTGTAAGGGGGAGTCTCATCAGAGTTGATGTGAAGAGGCAGCTTCCTTTTCTTGCATGTGGCAGACAGAGGTGGAGGCAGGACCAGCACGCGGATAAAGACAATGCGGCTACCGTAGACATTGCGCTTAGCAGCAGCTATGCCCCAGTGCGACAGAGTAAAGTGAACCTCAGCAATAGCCCCCTGGAGACAACATCTATAGGCAGAGGGAGCAATGAGAAATCCGGCCACGTCATATGCAGGCACAGGAAGAAGACAATGACTGTTCTTCAGAGCAAGAAGCTCGGCCCGGTTCTTCTCCTTGGTCAGTGGCCAATGCTCAAATGTAAAGGGAGCTGAGCACAGGCAGAAATGAGAAGCAACACACGACCAGTCTATCAAGAGAACATACCTGTAGGGCACTCGTTTGGCTGTTCACTGTCTGCGTCCATGTCCACTGCCTACAAGATCACAGTCAGGGTCACTATAAGAAAGTGAATCACAGAAAAGCAAGACAGAACCTCAAACAGCCTGTGACGGAGCTTAAACCTGGCGACAGCCTGGTGATCAGCGCAAAAGAAACTCTTTCCAGAAGAAAACCCTGGAGTGACACAGCGCTTGGTGAGAAGATGTAAATTACGCAGCATGTGCACAAAGTCAGATGTGACAGGCTCAATGCTGGGGTTGGACACCGTGCAGGACGGCTTGACATCGAGTATGTCCCTCCAGACAGCGCCAGGTCCCTGATAACCACCATCGGACGTCAGCCAAAAGTCCTCGCGGTTGATGCGGATGATCGCAGACAGAGACACAGCAACAGGGGTGGAGGGAACATTAGGAGAGGAATCGCATGGGTCCCCATCGTCCGAGTTGGTGGGAGGAGAAGTGGTAGTGACAGTGTCGGGGGGGCTCTCGGGCATGTGAATGAGGACATGTCCACGACCCTCGCACAACCAGTGAAAATCGGAAGAGAGGGATGGCAAACCAAGGTACGATGGTGAGCCCATAAGACGATTGCAGGCGTTGAGAACATGAGAGGAAGAAGGAACAGTTGGGCTGGACATCTTGAAGGCAGGAGCGGGAATGATAGAAGCACGGAGGCACCGCACACTACAGCAGAAAGACTATAAGGGCCAGCAGCTAGGGGAACGGTCAGCGAGGCCCTATCAGCAGGATGTCCAGAGCCAAGAGTAACAGAGATGGGGCACCGATCACAGCACAGGGGCACCACGCTCAGGCCAACCAGGCAATGAGCCAGGGGCGGGTGAGATCTCAAGGTAGATAAAGGACAGCAACAATGCAGGAGATAGGAACACCCACCACAACGTAGAAGGTGCAAGGAGCTGTGAGTAGCACATGTTGAATTGGACGCGTGCAGTGCTAGAGTTAACAATTGCAGACAGCGACAGTATGCCAGCGATGTACACAGTTCTTGTCTTTGTGAAGGGGGGAAACGCGGGTCCCTGGAGAATGAACGTTCGAGGGGAGACAGTCCAGGGATATTGAATCCTGCCCAATGACAACATTTTTGCAGGTGATGCGGTGATATATTCCACAGAAATTCGGGTCAGAACTTCACAATTCGAAGTGTACTATGATCAAGAACAACACCTGCATGACCATGGGAACGCTGTCTATGTGTTCGTGGCACTGGCTAGCAGCGGGAGGCCAATCAACATATGTCCCGAGGATGATCTGCCGGCGATCATCGAGGCGCTGCAGCTGTGAGTTGTCCCACATCATTAGTAGAACCCACCCTCACAGCGAGTGCAGTCTCAGATGTACGACGGAGAACGCAGACGATGCGCACGTGACATAGGAGATGTAGCACCACATGTACTGTACAAAAACCAGATCATGTTACCTTACTCGAAGACCTGTCATGGTCTGCTCCAACGCACCATAAGACCGCAATCATGATAAGAGCCGCCACCTAGTGTAGTGATGAGGCGACAGCACAGGAGGCAACGAGGAGAAGAACGCCAAGACAAGCGATCAAGGAGAGCCAGCAGAACCATTGGAAATAACCATGACAGGGAGACTGATAGCTATCAGAGACAAAAGATGAGAATGGCATGTGAGAAATAAAACACGCACCGGTGCCACATGACACAGAAAATGCTGTAGAGATGCATCAAGCCTGTCATTCAGAAAGCACGACCGTATGCGTGGGCGCTGTTCATGGGAATGAGGGCGACGTACATGCAGATGCAGCGAACAAACAGCCAACCAGGAGACGCCTGATCGCCCAAACGACGGGTATGCAATCGAGAGCAAACCGAATCTGGATAGGTCAGAGTGGTGATCGTTATCAGAGAGAACAGGGATACAAATGGCTTGGGGGGGGCGGGCTATACATAATGCGCACCCGGAACAGAACGTGGGAGACAAGCCTTGGACACCATGCAGCATAACGCAGATGTAGGACACCCAGCAGGCCAGGGATGGAACAAGCTCAGCAAATGCATAGAGCTCGTGCTGTATGTGATGGACTATTGTGATGTTGGAGATCTCCAGCAGTATGCTGCAACCAGCCGCCAAGCCACAGAACAGGTGCGGGATTATCTACAGAGGAGGCTGCGCTGTGTGGGCGGTCAATACTTCTGCAACGCCGACACACTTCTCGACATCCTGTGCACCTGCGATGCTGTGATCTCAGGATCCACCACATTGCATATCCTCTTGCCGAAACAGGGGACACCTTGGGCGCCCATGGACCTGGACCTCTATGTGCTGCAGATGACGTCGGTGCTTCTGATGAGCCATTTGATGGAGGAAGGATACGCAATCGTGACTAAGGGAGAGAGTGAGGACATGCCATACACACCCATGCACGAGGAGCACGTAGAGCAGCTTACTAATGGGAAGCATAGCATCGACGTTGTCGTCTCAGGCACAGCGTCTGCACCGAGCCCGATATTTCACTTCCACAGCACAGCAGTCATGAATTTCATCAGCGCCGACACGATATTTTGCACCTATCCCAGACTCACCCTTCAACAGCTGTCTCTGATGAATGCAGGAGCACTCTATGACGGTGGAGATATGGACGACATAGGAGATGCTGTGCAGAAATACATGAGGCGAGGCCTTCACTACGTATGGTGCAAAGATTCCCACAACATCAGTCACACCTGCAAGGTTGCAACCCACATCGTCACCGACAGCAGCACCATGTGGCTGAATTTGAATGCAGCGCCACAGGTGACGCACACCAGCCATGAACTTTTCCACCAGTTTGGCGTCCTGGACATGTGGTGGTGCCTTGGAGGAATGCCATGTGGGCTGGAAGCAGCATTTTGCCATCCGTGTGTGGAGGTGATTGAAGACGAGTTGTAAGTGCAGGTGCATGATGATTGGACGACATGCTAACCAAAAGGTAGCTATCTCCTGATGGATCCCGTGTACAGCGGCAGCAATGAATCGGAGGGGTGAGAAGCAGGGTGTGTCAGAACTGGCGGAAAGCAGACAGTGCAAAGAAACGCACTCACAGACTTAGAAAGATGTGTGGTGCAGTATGGACACCACATGTAACCAAGGAAAAAAAGAAAGGATGACACTACGTAGACAGCACAGATAAGTTCAACGAGACCGCACCCAGGGTAACAGGTAAAAGGTGACACGGCATCACAGAACACATACCAAGCAAAATAGGGGCTGGTCAGCAGGCCCAGACCATAACATGGATACCATGCTCCAAGAAATCACCAAACTGCCCAAGAATGAGATAATTGCCCAATTGGCAGGTAGGCTCAGCATCTCCAGGGACGAATGCAGGAGCAAGGTGTCACTCCTCAAATGGATTATGGCTGATGCCCCCTCGGATGTGATAGATGCCCTTCGAAGAGCAGTGGCACACCATGAACAACAGAAGAGGGAGCGCTGTGGGTGCAAATGCAAGAGGGCATTAGAATCGGAGACACCAAACAAGGCCGCATGGATAGAGGCGCAGCCATGAAAGCCAGAGGGGGAACACGCAGATGTGTCCGGCTTCTTGGAAGTGCCAAGTCCTGAGGAGCTCAAGAACATCTACAGGAAATTCTTGGATGCAACAGATAATGACGCATTGGCGTCACGAACATGTGGGGTCTGTGCACGAGAGTGTAGTGTTAGAGAGGATGCAGTCCAGAGCATCAAACTCACTGATATGCCCAATGCTGCACGTTTGCATCCAAAAAGGCCACACACACAGCACCAACTCAGGAATGACATGTTGCTTGAACCAAGCACCATCCATCAAGTAGGAGCGCACACAGCTGTAGCCGTTTGCGGCCAGTGCCTCGGAGAGCTACAGAGGCCAGGAGACAAACCCCCCCGCTACTCACTTGCGAATCAACTGTGGATAGGTGAATGCCCATGGGTGCTGCAACGACTGACCTTCCCAGAGCAACTGCTCATAGCCCAACTGTATCCGCAGGTGTACGTGTTCAAGTTGTTCCCAAAGCGCACAGGCAGCGTTCGTGATGTCTCGGCACTGCAGAATGCCATGCGAGGGAATGTCTGTACATATGATCACAATATGGACGCAATATCCGCGATGCTGGAGGGCAATCTCATGCCATGCCTGCCAACAATACTGGTGTCATTGATCATGATCACTTTTGTGGGGGTGGGACACTTACCGAAAAACTGGCTTCGGATGACATTCCGGGTGCGGCAGCATGCCGTGCATGAAGCATTACTGTGGCTGAAGGCACACAACCCAAAGTACTATGGGGCAATTGATATTAGTGTGGAATGGCTGCAAACCCTACCAGAGGATGACATACTGCTGGAGATCAGTAGTGTTATCAGACAAACAGACGATGTGGGCATCGTCGAACAGGAAAGCGAAGGTTACATCCCGGTGGATAACGACGAAGGTGCGCATATCAAACCTAATGTCCACATTGTAGCACCAAACCTGATTTCGAAGGGATGGACGAGGTCGTGCCTGAACGTTCTATGGATACAAAGATGATGCAGGGTGAAGGCACGCTGTCAAACTTGTACAGGACAGTGGACAAACTACTGACCTGTGTGTCTTTGCAGCCGATGTGGTGCCCTTGCAGGTGTCCGGTACAGTGGACACGGAAATGTCCACTATTACAGTGTGGGAAATGATGGCATGGGGGTTAGCAAACTTGTGGGAGGAGGGGAAGGAAGGCGCGTATGCTGTGAGGCATGGTGACCGCCCTGTCGGTGATTTTGGCCATGCATGAAAGAACAGCAAGGATCTGGGAGGGGAAGGTATGGAGAATGAGACGAACTTCTTTGAGCAGGCTTATCCGTGTCTGTTTCTGTATGGCAAGGGAGGCATCGAATGGCAACAAGATGTCCACGTTGATTTTGCCGACCACATAAGATGGACTCTGTGTTACCATGACTGCTGGTTTCGGAAAAACGAGACCTACCCTTTCATATGCTTTGGAATACTGCAGAGACGACAGGCATTAGGTTCTGCAAGGATCCAGATGCAGCGTAAAACCTTCCAGCAAGATGCACGGTTGTTGTTGATGATCACTGTGGACAAAATGCAGCAGGCACAAGAGGAGGAAGAACGTCACATACCCATCTCAGACCTGGCAATCCATTTACTATGCCAACACCTGCATTCCACTGCTGGACGGGTCTTGGGCACTGACCAGAGTCGCTATCAACTGAGAAGTCAGATCTGGGCAACATCAATTATGTACAACCCACCTAGTCTGTGGATTACCATCAATCCCTGCGACCTACACGATCCCATTGCCCAAGTCTTTGTGGGAGAACATATCGATATGAACCGTTTTGACAGGACACTCGGTCCTGCCAAGGATGTGCGTGCACAAAATGTGGCATGGGACCCATATGTGGCTGCGAGATTTTTCCACTTCATGATAAGGACCATAATCCAGACATTGTTCGGTATCACTTCAACCCCTCATCAAGTTTTGCACTCGAAGGGGGTGTTCGGAATGGTCAACACATACTTTGGGGTGGTGGAATCGCAGGGATGGGGCTCCTTGCACCTGCACATGTTACTGTGGTTGAAGGACGCACCGACAATGGATGAGATGGAACACCTCTTGAAGGGCGAGGATTTCCAGGAATGGGCAAGAAGATTCATAGCGGCCAATATTCAGGCGTACATGCCAGGCTTGGAGAACACAGATGGAATCAGCTGGATACGCAACGAAGTGGATGTGGCCTTCTCTCGACCACCACAGCCAGGATCAGCAGACTACGAAGAACGATTAGCTGACTTCGAGAGGCATGTGGCGAGGGCAAAGCAGCTGCACACCTGCGAGTCTCGAAGATGCCTGATAGCAACAAAGAATGGCCAGGTGGTGTGCAAAAGGCACACACCCTTTCCTGTGAGCCAGGAGGATTATATGTATGAGAATGGTGAGTGGGGCATGAAAAGACTGCACCCATTCCTGAATGCATGGGTACCTGCGCTAACAGTCAATGCGAGGTGCAACAATGACATGAAGTTGTTGACAAACTCATGTGCGACCACCAATCTGACATTCTACATTACAACGTACCAAACCAAAAAGCAGGGAAAACACTACAATTTGTCAGCGGTTCTCGCGAAGGGGCTTGCCTACCATACAGAGCGGACACGTTATCTGGATGACTTGCTGAACCAACAACGCCTGCTCCTCTTTCATCTTGTCCACACCATCAATAGAGAGCAGGAGCTGTCAGCTCCGATGGTAATGTCATATTTGACAGGAGAGGGCGACACGTATTGCTCACACCATTACACCCCGATTTACTGGTCATCCTTCATTAGTGCTCTCATCTCTGTGTACCCCATGTTGACCCGGCGCAGAGCACCAGACTCGAGGTATGTCCGCCGCATGTATGTATGATCCTATTGATGAGAGGACACACGCAGCTCCATGGACGACCTGACACCACCGGCGGTTACACATGTAGAGGGGGAGCATGGGTGTGAGGTAGGTTGTGTTACCCTGCACCATTACTCTCTGACATGCCACTGCCTACAGGACGAGACAATGGAAACCGTCTCATTGACAACAGACAAAGGAGGTCACATTGTGTCCAAATGCCAGGTGACCGACTACATGTATTGTGGTGATGTGCTGGGTGCAGAGAATGTCATATCTTTTTTTGTTAACTCCTATGAAGTGAACAAGAGTGTGGACAAGTGAAGAGGGGCAGATACGACGGGACAGCGACATGCAGGTGGCTGCCCACGTCATGAACATGTGGATTATCAACAGGAACACCCTCGCTTCAAGGACAAGCAGAGAATCATACGCTGGTGCAATCACCACAACCTACCCAACTTTATTGGTCGATACTTCCCGTCCCGTGAAGATCCTGATCAATACGCCTTCTATTGTGCATCCATGTTACTGCTGCTGAAGCCCTGGCATGATATTGCCTCTGACTTGAAGACACCGTCTCAGACATGGGAGAGTGCGCTTCAGATGTTTCTAACACAGGCACCGCCGGAGGTCCACCGTATCATATCAGGTGTTCAATACTTCCATCAATGTGAGAGATCTGCACAGGACCGGAAAATGCAGGAAGCGGGCACTCATGCACAGGGTTTAATGGATGAGTGTTCCGAGGATATAGACTGAGGTGATATGCAGGCAGGGACCACAACCGCATCGTCTCCCATGCCTCTCAACGAACAAGATGTTGCTGATCTTCTTTCCTCTCAGACACCAAGGGCCAAGGAAATGCATGGCCGGCTAGCACTGGAGGCAGCCCGTTTCGCTGGAATCTTTCCCTGTAGGGACGATCTCTCATTACAGGAACCCTCTTCATCCAACTCACCGGATCCATGCATACGCCATGCAGATGCAGCCGACATGGACAACCTGTTGCGATGGCAGGAACTGATGGCGCGGGACGTTCACGACCACAACAGAATGGAGGATGGCAGCCCATTGAGGTCGTTTGCATACTCCATTGCAGCGGGTGTTTATCTGATTGAGGAAGACACGATACTGGTCCAACAGGTGGAGGACTCTTCGGGGGAGATGTCTGAGCCCACACTGCACCCTGTTGCCCCGTCAATGTTGAATCCTGGACAGACTCATGCATACGAGATCGTGACATGGCATCTGGACCAGACATTAAGTGGGCGATCGCCGCCCCCTTTGCACCTGCTCCTCCATAGCGAGGGAGGTACTGGGAAATCCAAGGTCATACAAACTATCTCGGAGCACTTCACCTCCAGGGGCGCATGGCACTTGCTCCTCAAAGCAGCATACACAGGGGTGGCTGCGTCTCTTATCGATGGGAAGACCACTCATACGATTGCGATGGTCTCCCAAAGTGATAACAGGGGACTCAGCATGCAGATGAAGGCCAAGTTACAGGAATTCTGGCACGATTACGAGTACCTCATCATTGATGAAATGTCGATGATTGGCAAAACCTTTCTGGCAAAGCTGTCACGCAACATTGCTGTCGGCAAGATGACAGAGGGCACAGCTGCATGTGCTCGGTCTTTTGGTGGCATCAATGTCATGTTGTGCGGCGATTTTCACCAATTCCCTCCTGTCGCTGTAGCACTGGCAGAGGCTCTGTATATGCCAAGCTGTCTGCACTGTGAGAGTACTCTTGCTCAACTCGGTCGCGCCATCTATGAAGAATTTCAGACAGTTGTGATTCTCAGTGAACAGATGCAGGTAACAGATGGCGTCTGGCTGGATTTCTTGAAGCATCTTCGATCGGGGCATGTTCAAGAGCACCACATTGGAATGCTTCGGCAGCTTGTCCTCACGAACCCGCTGACACCTCATGTTGACTTCTTGCAGGCTCCATGGTCTGAGGCCTGTCCGGTTACACCTCATCACACAGTGTGACAACAATGGAATGATGCGGCTCTGAGCAAACATGCCTGGCGCAGCGCATGCGTGGTGTATAAATGTTTTTCCCTTGACACAGTGCGGGGGGCACCGTTGACTCTCCAGGAACATTACACATTCGCTTTGCATGGGACCAGTGCCCAGCAACAGGGACGTCAACGCAGGGGCGACTTGCCAGACACTGTGGATCTCTGTGTGGGGATGAAGGTCATGGTCACTCAGAATGTGGAGACTGATCTCGATATCACAAACAGTGCATGTGGTGTCATTGTTGACATCATCTTACATCCCAAAGAGCCTCCATGCATTATAACAGACGGCGTAGTGCATCTCAAACATCTTCCCTCATATATCCTTGTGAAGCTCAGTCGCACATGCACCTCCCAGCTGCCTGGCCTGGAACCCTGCATTATACCTGTTGTCCCTGTATGCAGGTCATATGGGATTCGATACACGGGCCTGCAGGGGGTGGCTGTCACTCATCGTGTCTGCCACATGCAATACCCAGTCACCTTGGCCTACGCATTCACTGATTACCGTTCCCAGGGCCAAACAATATCCCATGTTATCATGGATATAGCAAAGCCACTGAGTGGTGGCCTGAACCTGTTCAATCTCTATGTTGCATTATCCAGGAGTTCAGGTCGTGCTAGCATTCAACTATTGCGTGACTTTGACGAAAAAATGTTTTTATGTGCTCATTCTGCTGACCTCCTTGCGGAGGATGATTGCCTGGTGGAGTTCGACAAACAGACCTCGACTTGGTGGAAGGAGCTCACAATGACAGCAAGGTGCGCCACTTGGAACGTGCCATAGAACTTCATTATCTTTTCATTCTCCCTCATGCCTCATGTTCTGTAAGATGTGCCATAGAACTTGATTACTTTTCATTCGCCCTCATGCCACGTGTTTTGTAAGATGTGCCATAGAACTTCGTTGATTTTCCTCCTGTATACTGTTGCCACCACCGCCTATTCTCTTTGTATTCACTGAGCTCCATGTGTTGATGAGGCGTGAGAATGATTGGTGACCCAAAAAGGAAGGTTTTTCAGATTGTCACCGGTTCCCACGCAGTTATGCTGCGACAGAAACCTTGCAAGCAAGGTAATCTCTGTAGTTTCGATTTTGGGGAGCTCCCCAGATCTGGACGCTTTTGGGCTGCCAAGCATATCCTCGCTCGCCTCGTGCCCTCTGTATCATCCTTCACGTCGCACCACCCTCAGCAGTCTTCTCTTACGTGGTGCCTCCACACAGCCAACCCATGTTTTCTCTATGCTAGACTTTCACGGATACAGGGTCGTTGTGAATTAAAGGTCTAGCTCAACGCACGCGTTGTATACGTACGGAGAAAGGTTTGCTCTTAACCACTTATTCGTAAGTTACAATAAGTTCACCAAGGGTTGGGAATATCGGTTTCATGTGATTAGGCTCCCAGTCCAGTGTAACGGTAGTAGCTCTCAGGTCGCAAACCATAAAGCATGGCATTCGAACGACACGCGAGACACGGAGTGCGTGGACGGGATAGATTACCCTTGCCGCGCCATACAAAACGATATACACCCTCCACCGTCTCGTCTTTTACAGGCGTCCCAGCTGTCTTTGTGCATTTCCGGGGGCGGAGCGGGTCATGGAGAAATGAGGACTGGCCACACATAATGTCGTTGCTACTCTCATTCTCTATGAGCACTTCTCTATCTTCGATCCATCAAAAACGGATTTTCGTCTCCCTGGGGTGAAAGAATCGCGTACTTATCGGATCTGGTCTTGGAGCCGAGATTTGGCACTGGAAACCTATTGGGATGTCGACTGGAAGGCCGAGGTGGTCGATGGACGGCGAAGTAAGTTACTGGCAACTACAAATTTACGAGATATAGTTTGAGATCACCGCCTTGCCCTTTCGATTACAGACTTCTACCCTGAAAACACGACACGGAAGTATGAGAGAACACTTCGTCACATAGTCGTTCAAGTAGCAACAGACTGCGAATACAAGGCCACAGCAGGGCACCCAGCTAGTCTTGATTTACGCGATAGAACCGGAGGTATGTAGCGGAGTCTCGACATTGGTGGCATGATGGACCTGAGGGAGCAGGAGTTGCCGACTTCTGTAACGCTTCGCTTTACCTGCGAGAGCTTAGCATTGTGAAAAATAGTGTTGCTCACGACAGATATACTCTTGGAGTCTTCTTCCTGCGTCAACTACACGTTCACGCGGCCTCGACTACAAAAAGAAAGTTGTTTCTTGTCACGAACGCGCGCCACGGCAACCTGCCATCGATCACAGGGAGTAGCCATGCTCTGCGGACGGTCCAAACAATAAACGTTGCGCCATCGATATTGTCGGAAGTGGGGCTGAATCTGATTATATGACGTTACTCGTCTGCGGGAAGAACAAATGTCCTTGCGAGTATTTTGGTTGCCCGGCATGTCGGTGGCAACCTCATCCCATAACACAAACCTATCAATCTAGGCCGCCATGATCTAAACTGAACGCAAGCCATGCAAAAGCATGTCCCCATCCCCAAAGAACATTTTGATCTTCCCAACAAGCCTTCGCACCCTCTGGGCTGGACACCAGACTCCCGTGTGTGTAAAAGAAGTGAAAGAATAGTTCTATGCAACCTGATTTGAATAGCATATGACGATTCTGTCCATCCATTTAGTGTTATTTGTCTGTCTGCTTATGGGTTCAGAGATTCTATGGTCGTGTCTTTCTCTTCGGGAAATGGCATCAGTTTGTACTCCAGTAAGTGTATCCTTGACAGCGTTCTTGTTCACCGTGATTCTAATGACGGAAGGGTGGTGGTTGCCGAATGCTGATCAACAGTACCTAGATGTGGTGCCATTATCCAATGGCGTTATAGGATTCCGGAAGTACAGGGCATCGTTTTGAGTGACATATCTGGTAAGTATACTTGTGGTAACATTCTCGCCCGCCGCGATTCTGATGACAGGATGAATGTACTTGCGGAACACCGATCAATAGCATGTAGTTTTTCAGGGGAACGTTGGAGTTATTATCCAATGGCGTGAGAGGACTCGAGAAGAATATCCGGCAGAAACTGGAAAGCCTTAACCGACTACCTTATTGGAGTGGACGATGGGATACACCGGAGACCATCACCCCTGAGACATGTGGCATGATCAGATGACATGGACCAAGGCCCTGAGAGAGTTATCTTACTTGAGGTCCTTGTGACCGCTGTTCCTTCGTTAGCCCCTGTCCGTGCCCGGCACTCAGGGGGTGCATAGCTGCATTCGGAGCAGGCAATCTGGACACTATACTCTTGAGAAAAGCGTACCTCCCCCCGCAAGCATCCCTTCGTTCGTACCTGAAAATGCTGACCTTTCCCCTGGAGTCCATCCTGACTCCAACGAGCAGCGCTTTGCCGCATTCCAGTGTTGTCAACAGGCGTGTTAACAGCCCCACGGTGCACCGGTGGTACGGTCCTTCCGGAACTAGTTTGAATTGGAAACGTCAGTTCTTCCCGAATTCTGGGAGCACTTACGATGCCATCTCGTTCGGTTCGGTTCATGATTATCGATCTGATTATCGGATATGTTTTGCAGTACCCGTTTACTGAATGGTCTAGTTGCGGGGAACTCTGTTTTGCTGTTCCAGGTCGACCAGACCTTCCGATCGCACCTACACCTATGGTTCTTTCTCTCGGCTACGCATCGCTTGACGTAGCCGGGGCGCAATCGTGCAGGCTCGTTCAAGGTCAACTGACACGTCCTGTGACAAGAAGCCAAAAGCTCCAATTGTATTACTGCTTCAGGATGGCCCACCCCGTATGCTTAGGGGTGGCCACATCGGATAAAAAGGCTCGAGTCGATCCTTCGTACCTCAGGCTTTTGTCTCTGCAGAACCTGTTCTTATCTAAATAGTTATACTCGTGGGTCCCTCTCGCCTTTTAGTTTCACCGTACCATCATACTGAAAGCAATCAGCATTAACCATGCCCCAAACGACCGTATGCAGATGGCTCCCCCAGGACCCAGCAGCTATTGAAGCATTCGTGAGCAACTTGCTCGAGCACAGTCGCATTATCCATGGCCGTCATCCTCGAACCCGAGAGCGCGTTGCGCAGGTGGGAGAGAACCTGGAAACGGTGACAAGCAGGGCCGGCATTAGGTTTGACCTGGGCCGCCTGCGGCACCACTACCGCATTACCATTGGTCAGGCACAAGTTTATACTGTCCGCGCATTGCATCCTATAGTGCAGGAATTCCAGGATTTCATTGAGAGGGAGGGTGTGGTTTACGCTGCATTCAATGAGATGTTCGAGCAGGCTCCCCCGCCTCAAAACGAGGACCAAGCAAAGGTATATAATTTTTGCGTCTGCGGTTGTAACACCGCTCATTTCACCCTAGATCGAAGACTACGTGGACTTGATGGAGATGATCAACACGAACCTGACGACCGCACCCAGTTTTGGTGAGGGTGTTAGCGCTATGGTAGCGGCTGTTCCCTATTACGGTATC
Organism: Pisolithus thermaeus; assembly: GCA_024663475.1. Lineage (NCBI taxonomy): Eukaryota > Fungi > Basidiomycota > Agaricomycetes > Boletales > Pisolithaceae > Pisolithus > Pisolithus thermaeus. The sequence goes on from JANFAF010000012.1 coordinate 88,779, forward strand.
ATTTCGCGTTTCTGCAACACTCCTGCGGGCTACAACGCCTTCACCCACCCCGGGGTCAATGAGAGATTCTGCAGGGTATTCACGGCATGGCATGACTACCTCACTTCGGCGGCGTCCACCAACGTCATTCACGACGGAGAAGGTGGCTGGCTCAGTACCGCGGCGCTCAATGCCATGGTCCAAAGTGCCGGTGGCAATCCAGAGCAGGATACCTTTGACAACTTCTTTATTTGCGATACTAGCGACCCTCATTACGGTTTTAAGTCCTACGACGAGCTTTTCGTCAGGGAGTTGAAGGCCATTCACCGTGCTGTTGTTTTCCCTGACAACCCAGCGATCGTCAACTCCGCATGCTCATCTACCATCCACAAACTTTACTACGACCTCAAGAGGACGGACAGATTCTGGATCAAAAATACTCCTTACTCTCTCAACCACATCCTCGCAGAGGATGATCTCGTTGACACCTTTGTCAGTGGGACTCTTATCCAAGCGATGCTTGGATCCCTCGACTACCACCGCTGGCGCAGTCCTGTAGGCGGTACTGTTGTGAAGACACATCTCATTTCAGGTGCTACCCATCCAAACCCACCGCCAACTTACTACGCTGCTTGCTTGGACGATGACCATACCGACCTGGACGTCGTTTCCCGCTCGCAGGACTTCGTCACGGCCATCTCCACTCGTGCTTTGATATTTATCCAAGCTGATGAGCCCGTTGGTTTGATGTGCTTCGTGGGTGTTGGACTGGGCGAAGTCTCGACTTGCAACATTGCTGTCAGGGAGGGCCAAGTTCTTGAGAAAGGAGATGAGCTGGGCGCGTTCCACTTCGGAGGATCTACCCACTGCCTCATCTTCCAGCCTGGCCTGACAGTGACACCGATTGATCAAGACGGTAATGATCTGGTGGGGTCGAAGGTGCGGGTCGGAAAGGACATTCTCACCATAGCAAAGCGGACCTAAGATGATGGGTTCGATCATGTGTTGGTGTAACCTTACAAACAGTGTCACCCTTTGTGTGTACGATAGCATAGTTGAATCTGTGTCTTGAACAGCGTTTGTATGCGATGTAACGTTTCAGCTTTATGACACTAATGTCATCTTTCAGCTTTTCACTGCAGGATCTGCCCATTGTCTCGTCCTCCACTCTGGCTTACCTGTCACCAATCCTAGAGGGCACCCGAGCAAGCACGACACTCCCATATCGATGAAAGTACGAGTTAGATGTTCCCCAAATACCTAACTCGGGAACTAGGTGTCACCCGCCAAGCCAGCATCAGTTCTGGTCCACCCTACTTTAGCAAGGTTGCGTCCTTATCTCCACATGTTTAAACGAGACGACTCGGATTAGGTTTGCGGCAACGATGACTCTCGGTAGGGGATGCTTGGCATATCCGAACAGGAATCCAGCGCTTCTAGTCACCGGGGTAACCTAGAATCGTCAGACCGAACTTTTCGCTGCCACTATTTTACCGACTGAGCACCCAGTTGGGTCAACTTGCTACTTGTATGATCTTCTAGAGTCGGTCCCCAGCCCCGGCTAAACACTTCAATAAAGCTTAGTGTCAGGAAAAAGTGTGAAATGGGATGGGACAGACTTGTACCACAACTGGCGTTCAATATTCCAGTAACACACTTCATATGAAGTAGTTGGCACACATGGTGAAAGCGCCAGTTAAAGCACTGCCCAGCGTAACGGACGATGACTCTGGAAGTGGTAGGACATGGTTAAAGTGTGCGTAGGTTGCGTCCATTCCATTGCCTTGACGCTGAGCATCCCCGCGCGTGGGTGTAAGTCCGAAGTCTCCTAGTACCAACATACTCTGCCACACATCTGGCACCTTCCGTCTCTCGACCCTTCGGCACGAGGTGGTGGTAGTTTTTCCCTTGAGTAAGCAGAATAAAGGAGAGAGGGGTAGAGGTGGTGCATTCTGCGGTCGGAGGTGACGTGTCACGGCGAAGTTCCACTGGCAAACGCAAATTCTGCATCAAGCGTGTGAAAGTTGATTCTCATTGACGAGAATGGTAGGATAAGGTAAGGGCGCTAATAGCGCAGTGGGCTGCACGGCGGTCAGTGCTTGGAGGAACAGGCTTATGTCTCGAGTGGATGTGCGGGGGCAACGAGCAGACTTCTCGTCTCATAGAGATCTCATATTCTGGTAGCTACCTTCTTATACGTCGCTAGTATTTCATATCTTATATCTTTGGGGGCGGGTGAGTATCTACACCCGTCCCTGTGCCCGCAATGCACGTCATCTCCCGTCCTTGGGGATTCATTCTATTTGCGCTACGTGCGGCCGCATGTGGCCACATGGTAGCTGTATCCAGTGGTTCGTAGTTTAGATTTCTGCGTGGGCTTGGCTTATCGAGACCGCTGTCAACCAACACTCATCGCTTGGTCCGCACTCAATAGGTAAAGCTGGCTACGTGGTGAAAAATATCGATAACCCTATAGTGTTACAATTGTGGGCCAGCTTCTTGGTGGTACCCTCGTTTTTGGCGCCGCGAAGGGCTATGTGGGGTGCTCTGGATTTCAAATATCTAACACCCAGCGCAGTACTCGTGCCGGGGAGGAAGATTGGCAGTGGATTTCTCTCTATTGATTCTAATGAATCGTCGCCTCTGTCAAGAATGACCCATCTGATACCGCACGCCTAGACAGAAGCTCTGCGGGCTCGTTGGGTGTGTTATTCTTATGTAGGAATATGCCGGGTTCGTTCGGTCCGAACTGACACACCTCTCTACTTGGTTATGTTGGAGGTATCTTGGAAGAAATCCAAGTGACGTATGAAACAGTCCTTCTGAATTCCGGATGGCAACGTTTAGATGTGGGTGAATGTTTGGAAATTATTGAGCTATGCCATCAGACGTTTGGGGAAGAACGTTCGATGGAATCTGGATTGGCATTTACAGACCCTAACGGGCCAAGGAATTCGTGGGGAGAGCGGGACGCAAACGGGCCTTGAGGTGCGTATAGCCACAGCAGTGCTGATAGATACAGGACCAGAGGTACAAGGGCAGCGCTACGATGAGAAAGGTACAACCGCGATGACACAAAAGACCCCTGAAAGTGAGAATACGGAAGCCGCACATGGAGGAACTAGAATACATAGGCGAGACCACACAAAGCCAACAGCTAAATGATGAGACCAGACAATGGTTCACATTTTTGGCACTCGGGTGAGTGTCAATCGATCCCCCTGGAATAATGACTACGCAAACACCTAGTGGTCATCGGATGTGGACTACGGGCTTGGCAAGTTATTTTAGTACCTCGATTCTGTCCCCCTTACTATAATCGTGGTACAGTCGAGGTACGTGTTCGACAATTGAACAGCTAATAAGGGGCAATTTCTCGTTCTAAAAAAATCATATCCAGGAATTACGTTCCTATGATCGAGAGTCGGGACATGAGGCATTGATGGAACGGATATGATGCTGGTGCCTGCGCCAAGGAAGCTGTCAGGTGCACAAACGATTTAAATGCTGTCGGTCTCGTGCTGTTACCGGTGTGTTGGCAGGACCAAAGTGCACTGTGGTTCACACCGTTGATTCGTTCCAGAAGCAGGATGGACTGGAAGCAGAATCACGTCATGTAGATTGAAGGATATCTCACAATCAATTATCCCGCTGATCATCGGTGATATGGACCAACAACACCTTATTGGCTGGTCCATATGTGAATTTTGCGACCAGGAACTTCGTATCAGCGTTCCTAGTGGATCGAGCATTCCATCTGGGTAGCTACACCTACAGCGTACCCTCCCCCTTGGTCACACATCATTCTGTATGACCAGTCGCCCGTGGAGGGCTGACTTGACGCAAACTTGCAGTTTTGGGATCGCCTCGGGACAGTTGCTCGATGGTTTTACTACTAGGTGGACCGGATAAAAGGGCTCAGGGTTGACGTTCACTGAGATCTTAGGCTCTCGTCTCTACAGTCTTTGTTCTTGTCTGCACTCGTGAGTTCTTTCCCCTGTCAATGACACTCGACGTCATACTGATTCCAACTAGCATCGATCATGTCCAAAACTACTGTCTGCAGGTGGCTTCCCGAAGACCCGGCAGTCGTTGACGCATACGTGCACGAGTTGCTTTACACCAGTCGTCTCACCCATGGATGTGACCCTGATACCTATGAGCCAATTGCGGAGGCAGGAGAAAAATTGGAGGCGGCGATTGGCAAAACCAATGCCGACTTTAAATTAAGTCACGTGGCTCACTGTTACCACTTTGCTCCCGACGGGAAACCCATCTACAGAGTCCGTGCGCTGCGCCCCGTGGTGAAGGAGTTCAAGAAGTCTATCGAGAGCGAGGGTGCCGTCTACGCCGCTTTCGAGAAGATGTTTGAACAAGCTCCGAAGCCCCAGAATGTCCAGAGAATGGCGTGTAATTTCAGCTCTTGAACGCCAATGCTGGTTACGAGGCATTTACCCATCCCTGAGTTAGTCATAGACTCCACAATGTGTTCTCGAGGTGGCACGGGTATCTTACGTTGCCGGAATCCACCACTGTCATTCACGACAGAGGGGGCGGCTGGCTCAGTACTGTGACACTTAAAGCCATGGTCCAGAGCGCTGAGCAGGATACGTTTGACCACCTACGTCCGCGATACCAGCGACCCTCACTACGGTTTCGAGCCCTATGACGAGTTCTTCATCAGGGAGTTAAAGGAAATTCACCGTGCCGTTGTTTTTCCTGACAGCCTCTCGATTGTCAGTGCTCCATGCTCGTCTATTGTCCACAAGCTTTACTATGACCTTAAGGAGACGGATGAATTTTGGATCAAGAAAACTCCTTACTCACTCAGCCACATTCTCGCGAAGGACGAACTAACCGAGCACTTCGCTGGCGGAACTCTGCTGAAGGCTATGCTTGGATCTCTCGACTACCACCGCTGGCGCAGTCCTGTGAAAGGCGTCATCATAAAGACACGCCTTATTTCAGGTGCAACGCACCCCGACCCGCCACCAACTTACTATGCTGCCTGCCTGAACAACGATCACAAAGATCTGGACGTCGTTTCCCGCTCTCAGGACTTCGTCACAGCCATTTCTACTCGTGCCTTGATCTTCATCGAGGCTGAGGGCCCCGTTGGCTCGATGTGCTTCGTGGGTGTTGGCCTGGGTGAGGTGTCTACCTGCAACATTATGGTTCGAGAGGGCCAGAGGCTGGAGAAAGGAGATGAGTTGGGGCAGTTTGACTTTGGAGGATCTATTCATTGCCTCATATTCCGCTCTGGCTTACCCGTGTCTCCAAACCCACAGGGCGAGGATGACCGCCCGCTGGTAAGATCAAAAGTACGAGTTGGAAAAGATATTCTCCGTGTAGGATGTTTCCCTTAACTCGGGCGTAACTTCAGAACCCACCGCCATCTGTGCTTTATAAGTTGAGTCTCTGTCCTGACATGTTTGCACATGAAGGTGAATGAGAATCGGATTACGCTTGCAACAGCGATGCACGTTTTGACCCTCCGTGAAAGACCAGTGGTATCCAGAAATAAGCTGGGCGATACCTCACACTCACCTCTAGACTTACAAGCGATTATCCACGTCCCAGAGTGAATGTCAAGTTAAGTATGTGTGTAACGGGCGTTGCATCGCACCTGGAGTGGACCAGATCACAACGCGGCAGACACAGCTTACATAATATATTCTTACCTGCCGAGTCCCTCAGACTCTCCGGTAGACTACCACCAAGAATATTGCTATGATGGTCACAGAGGTCCCGGCACCAGCCCCGTCCCCGATGTCTTCCATTCGAACGACCAAGGTCAGCTAATGTGACGATATTCAGATCCATTTTACTGATACGATCGGCCCCCACAACACAGAGGAAACTCGAGGATGCCATTCAGTCGTTGGACGTCGTCGTTTCGCCGTCAACCTCGCAGTCGATTAGTGGTTCGGGAGATAGACCTCCACTCGCCAAGCGTCCTCATATTTCCCACTCTCTCTACTCGACACTCGCAAAATATGGCATAGAGTCTCGCGCAAACACCAGACATTATGCCCCGCCCGAGTCAGTCCCACCATACTTTCCAGTAAACAAGCGCCCCGTTTGCTCACTTATTGGAAAACGTTGGTAGCACTTCAGGCACCATCGACCTCTCCAAAAGAGCGCCCCACCTTACTTCCATTCTCTCCCGCGCAGTATCTCGCTCTTCTCAAAACCCGAAATCAGTTGCCTTCAAACACCCATCTACGCCCACAGTTCATGCAACGTCCGACTACAGACCCTCGTCAACGCAATCCTTTTTGTCTCGTCTTGCCACTTACAAGCTTGCTACATATGCCAATAAGCCATCACAAATCGATGCTGTAGCTGCTGCCAAGTGTGGATGGATAAACGACGGGAAAGACAGGTTGGTTTGCGGGATATGCAACGTGTCGTGGATGCTCGCAGGACGAGATGGTATGACCAAGGAAGCCGGTAAGAAGGTAGGTTTCGAGAACGTGTAATTGCCGCTGAGCAGGACACTTCCTTCCCCCCGTTTGGCTGCGGCACTCTGCCCAATTTGCAGCTAATGCTTTGGTCGAAAAACAACGCGCTTCCCTCGTGGAGATGCATAAAGAAGGATGCCCATGGAAGGCGAGGCAATGTGACGGTGTGTATCACTTCGCATGGCGCAGCACAGGGCTCACCTGATTCATCCAGACTTCGTGTATCGCGTGCCGCTTCAATCCCCAGGTTTCATGGCTCGCGAATTAAGAACGACCGCCATTGCACTGGATCCCATCGTATCTAAAATCGTCATAAAACATCCCCTTGTATGTGGCATTGAATACACTCCCGGTGACTTGTAGTAACGCCCGTTTTTAGGCGTCTTCGCAGCTAAGCTCCCTTCGCTTAGTCGGGTCAATGGCTGGCATTTCGGCTTCGCCTTCCGGAGATCCTTCTGCCATGCAAGTCGACGAAAACGCCACGCCGGCATCCGAATTGTCGGATACATCCTTCATCGTCGCTCTTTTCGGCTGGCAACCTGCACCTTCCCCTTCCTCTTACGATCGCCGACCCACAATGTCCATGTCGGCGTCCCGCTCGGGATCGTTCGCACCCCTTGCGTCGATGCCCACCACACCGGCGCTCTCGCGTGCGAGTTCTGTCTCGCGTTCGTTCACGGACGGGGAGGGAACGCTTACACGGACGCCAGGGTCATCTGCGTCACATCGTATAGGTAGGAGCGCCTCTCAAATTCAACTCAGCGCGTCCCCAATTCGCCCGCGTCGTGCGAATGACGCGTTTCCTGACAGTGCTTCTGCTGTCGGACTATCAACCTCATCGACATCAGCAAAGGATATGTCGCTAGTGCACTGTCCGTTATGCCAGAGACGCGTAGGATTGTGGAACTTTGCGACCGTAACGCCGGCCGAGGAGGGCTCGACAAGTGGTGAACAGCAACAGCAGCATGCACCTTTGTCCTCGGAAAGCGGAAATTCTGTCTCGGTGTTTGCGTCGGTAGTGAGGACTTCGGGATTACAATCCCGAAAACCTTTCGATGTCTTAAAAGAGCACCGGTCATATTGTCCTTATGTCGTCCGATCGACAGTCGTACCTTCACTTCCTCCTGCGACAACTAATGGTACATCTAATGTTTCTGACAATGGTGGTGGTTTGGTAGAGGGATGGCGTGCCGTGTTGACTGTTGTTCAGCGTCACAAGTTAAGCCAACGTCAACGGATGTCGCGGTTCGTCCCTGGTGGTGAGGGTACCGAGGGAGGGCGAGACGAGGAGTTGGAAGGTGTGGAGGCGATGGTGGCTGGTGTGAAGAGTAAAGGGGTAAGCAGGCAGTCTTGAACATTCGTGGTTGAATCCTTCTGACGTGCTTTCTCTTGCAGGGTAAAGACCTTCTAAGGTATATCAGGGATCTTCTCAGATGAAAGGCTTCTAGGTATCTACATTTAGTTTTCTATGGCTTCTTACCGGACACATCGAAATATCGTAGTCTTATTTCACGAAGTAGGTGTTCAATGTGACGGATCATTTGAGAGGTTTTTAGCACCTCTGATCAACATTCGGGCGCTAACGGCGGAGATGTACATCGTATACGTTTGAGTGTGAATATGGAGACAACTTCCATTGGCAGTGGTACCAATCAGCAACTTGTGTACAGAGCGGCAGCACGCACACGCTCAATCCGCCCTAAGGTGCTGCCTGACAATCTCGGGCACGCGACCACCCACCATAGAAAGGGTATCTATTGTTTCAGTCTCACTGGCAAAAAAAAACTCAAACAGATATAAAACTTGCCCAAAATCCCCCAGGATATGCTTTCCCCTCAGGAGCAGATACATAACTGTCTTCTCAGCAGCTCGACAACTATCGTCCATGCATGGCAAAGTCGTCGTTACCGACTGCTGCATGCACGAGCATTCGACACCCTTGTTCCGACGTACATGCGGAAAAAAAGTACACTCGCCAACGATACGAAGGTTCGAGCATACCGTTTATCGCCAAGATCCTTGAGTGGCTTAACCCAGGTTGAACGGTACATGCAACGACAGACGTAGGACTCGGGAGACGAGCAGCGAGCTCCGGTACGAACCTGACCTGGAACACTAAGCCCGTGTAAAATACTTCGACTCAATGCACTGACCAAAAGAACACTTACACTTGGTCACGTTGTACTGGTCGACACTGTAGCGTCAAAGGGATCAATACTAATAAATAGAGTGGGAAAAGGGACCAACCCATTGCAAAACTCCTTGCCATTTATAGTCTCCAACATGCTCTTCCACTGCCCCGCATTCTTCAACTTCCCCGCACCGAAATGACGACCAAAGCTGGAGACCACAACGAGACGTGAGAGGATTCCGAACCCAAGCCCTTAACGAGGTGCGGGAGCATCAGAATGCTCAGTAAAACCATGGAGAGATAAATAACTTGATACCTTGGGAACCAAATAGTGAATGTCAGCGCCTTGTAAGTTGGCCGTCATCGTAGAGAGCATATAATCGTGGGTCGTACATAACTTCCGAATCATCGTCTGTCCTGGTATACTCCTGAGCGAATGCACCCGGGTGCGCGGCGAGCACGTTCAAACCATGGTCCGAATGTGCCTCAGCAGTAAACGTAGGCATAAACGCACGTACACTGTCAAAACTGCCAAGGTTGAACGGCATCAAAGTTATCCCCGCACTGTCACCTCCTGTGTGTTCCATCAGACCCACATGGCAGGATGAAGGGTATCAGTTAGTCAGAGTCTGTGGCGGGTCCTCACTGTGAAAACAGGGTGCTGGCATGCTGGACAGATGAATGAGAAATGGCAAGAGTGTTCGATGATCAAAGATTTTTGGTGAGTCAAACCAATGCAGGTTTATAATTCGGTGAGCCCTTCTTTCGTGGTTGGAAGTGTGTCTGTTCTTTGAGTGGCGTATGAAATGCACCACTATTCGTGGCAACTACAACTTCTTCCCATTAACAGTACCATTTGCAGCCAAAACATACCATTAAAGTTGAGTGTCAGCTGGCTTGAGGTGACACTTGCGACTCAAGATGTGGGGAGTAAGGATGGGATAAGGTCACACAAAGTAGTCTGTAGCCCACTGTAGGGAGTGGGAGCTCCCTGGTAAGGTAATAGATGGAAATGAGAGGTTTGAGGTGTGGAGGATTTTATTTACTTTTTCTAAGGGGCTTCATCCCCGTTTTGTAAGTAGTGTATTGCTAGGCCTAGCCTCAAGCCCCAGGCCGGGCCCAGCTGAGCCCTCTAAGGCCAGGCCCAAGCCGAGCCCTCTACATGGCCTGTGGGGGCTTTGGGCCCAGCCTGAGATTTTGCAAAGCTGGAGCTGAGCCTTCCAAGGCCAGGCCAGGCCGCCAAATGTTAAGAATATATGGTTGAGCTCAGGGACAACTCAGTGGGTGTCACTAGAGATGGGCCAAGATCAGGGATAATTCGATAGAGACCTTGTCTCTATTGTCCCTGGCTTTATACACTTGCATTATCTATGTACTACTGCTACATACACACACACACGATGTCATAGATAAGCTTATCAAGATAAGCCCTACACTGCCCCCAGATAGCTGATACTGCTATTTCCAACACCAAAGTGGGCTTTGGTTGGTGCTGGACATGGCAAATCCCAGGACCTGTAATAGTTCTTACATAACTATTCGGTATGAATACAGTGTGCCCCAAACTTTATTTCCAGTCGCATAAACCATTGTGAAATGCTGGAAGAGATAGTCAATGGGGTTGGACAATCATGTCCTCAGTGTGTGCCTGCTCCTTCATCCCAAATCACTTGTGTTGACAATGCAGCTGAGCTGGCACTTCCTTCCCACCAGCAGGCTCAGGCAGCAACAAGGACAATTCAAATAATTACAAAATGGAAGGTGGCTACAAGTGCTGGTGCATACAAAGACTGTTTAACTGATGCAGACTCCAATAGAGGAACACCTCCACCTAAGAAACAACTGGTAAGAGGTGCATATACAGTTATCTCAGATAATGCAGTTAAATAACATACCCTATCTGTCACTTACTAACTTAGGGAACGATCATGACATGTCTGACTTCTGCCTTCAGGACGACACTCTCACACCATCATATGGCCATTCCAGTGTGCCAGACGACATCTCTCTCAAACCTACTTGCACTGGCCCAGATGGACTTCTTCAAGACATCAGGGTCATTGATTTGGATGAGACTGAGGGCCCACCAAAGCAATGCTGTGTTGAATGTAGCCAAGACATTGATGCCTTTTTCTCTCCTGTGTTTATGAGGGAGGGGAAAAAGTATAGACATTGTACAGCTTGCTCATAAGTCCTCCTCTTGTTCTCACTTGTCACTGAATCCTTATTGAATGTTCTACAGACAGGCAGAGTGCAAACAAGTTTCATTCGTCAATGAAGTGTCCACCTTACGCCACCACATGCAAGCAATCCATAAGGTATGCGTGATTTTCTGTAGTTCTTCTTTTGCCAGTGACTGACTAAACTGTAGGCTGAATACCTCAAGTGGGCCGCTTCTAAAAATTTCCTCTCGATGTTGCCAGAAGATACCAAACGACGCCGAGTGGAAGCAGCCTCAAGTACCCAGCATAGCCTGGATGACCATCTCGTTCCCAGAGACCAAGTTCCTCTCTACTCTGAGTCCACCTTTCAGGATGTCTCTATCCAATGGCTTATTGAAACCAATCAGGTGCGTAGCAGACCATTTTTTCACGCTCCATCACTAACACATTGTTATCAGCCCATCCATATTTTGCAGAACCCTGTGTTTCAAAAGATGATCAGCCTCGCTTCATGTGCAAATCACAGTGTCAAAATCCTGACCCTCAAACAGACACAGTAATTGATCATCGATCTTTTCAAGTCCAACCTTCATGAGCTTGGCAAACGACTTCAGGTATGTTGTTGAATTTAATGGTCTTGTTCTCCCATGAACATTATCTCTACAGAGCGAAGCCATCACAGGCAATGTAAGTCTTACCTGTGATGCCTGGCAGGCTTCAAACGTTGACAGATACTTTGCCGTTACTGGATCCTGGATCGAAGAACCTTTGCGTGATGTCTGGAATATCAAAATGGCACTGTTGGGTTTCGTGCAGCTCAACAATGCACATAATGGCACCTGCCTTGGGCAGGTGCTTTATAAGGTTGTTCAGTGTGCTGGTATCTCCCATAAGGTAAGCAGCAAGTGCAGATAGAAAAAAAAGGTGAATTGATACATTGTTTCTAGGTTGACTATGTTACATGCGACAACGCTTCAAACAACGACACAATGTTGCAAGAATTTGCCAAGCACCTTATGTCCAACACTGGGGCAACTTTTGATCCAAAAAAATGCTGCCTTTGGTAAGGGACATATCAGCTATAATGGGATGGCACATTGAACCATTGCAGTTGCATGGCACATATTATTAATCTCTCTACCCAAGCATTTCTGGCTGCACATAGCAAGTCAAAACATTTTGACCCAACTGCCCCCAACACTGAGTTACTTGCTGCCATGCAAGATGGGATTGACCATGATGAGGTTGGCCTTGTGCATGCCATTGTTGTCAAGGTGAGTTTGAGACATGATACACGTACTTAGTTATGGTGTTATCTTTACCACTTAACCCTCAGGAGCAATCTTCAGCAAAGCATAAAGAATTATTCCACTGCCTTCAAACATGCACCGACGATGGCCAGGAGCTACAAGTACCCCTGCTGCAACTTCTCTTCAACATGAAAGTCTGCTGGTTGTCAACATTCCTAATGCTTCGTCACACTCTTGATTTAAAGAAGGTTAGCTTAAACTTGTCATATGTACCCTCATACTCACAACTTTCCAGGATGTGAATCAGTTTGTTCGACACCTTAGCCTACAGGAACATGATGTTGAAAAGTGCTGGAAGATCATGGAGCTTGAGTTATCTGAGGCTGAGTGGGAACAGGTCCAATGTTTGCTATCCCTCCTCAGTGTGAGTCATGCATATTCCTACAACTGTATTCACATACACCAAACGTCCGTAGTATGCTGAGAAGGCCCAGCATGTGTTTTCCACCAAGCATGGGCTGACACTCCATACAGCACTCCCTGCTTTAGAGGTGCTTCACAAGGCTTGGTTGACCAATAAGAATTCGGTCAAATATGCAGACTTTACCAGTGGCCTGGACACAGGGTTGGCCAAAGTTGGTGATTACTATGAACAATCTGCAACATCCAATGTGCACATCATAGCTATGTGTGTGTTCATTTTTTTCTCTCCTTGACCAGACTCAAACTATTTACCAGTACTCGATCCTGCCCAGAAATTAAACCACATTTGTACATACTGGGGAGAAGAGCAGCTCATGAGAGTGATGCAGTATGCTGAAGATATAGTACATTGCTGTCAGATACTTTATAACCCATTGTTGACTTGACAATAAGTACAAGGAATGCTATGATTTGATGCACAAGGGTGCACCAACCTTAGCAGCCGCTGGCACGGGTCGGCATATCACAACTAGTAACCTGAAGTTACATGCCCTACTTGGTGAGCTTTCTGATGATGAAGGTGATGAGGTGTCATCTGGAGTCCATGTGGACAGTCAATCACACGACCCAAGCCAGCCATGGCTTCAAGGTTTCCATGCATACCTCAACACTTGTGACAATCTTGGTGATCTCTCTATCGTTCAGTGGTGGGGCATCAACACTCTGCAGTACCCTGTCTGGGGTTCACTTGTGAGGGACTTCCTCCCTATTATGGCTTCCTCTGTTTCCTGTGAGTGTGTGTTTTCTTCAGCTGGGATTACTATCAGAAAGTGGTGCAACTGCCTCAAGGCCAACCTCGTCGAAGCTTTACAATTCTTGAAATGCCTTGCCAAGAAACAACTCCTCTTTCGTGAAGATCCGTCCGTCATCTCAGACACTGAGAGCCTGGAAGCCCCCCCCCACATCTACTGGTGTTGAAAAGGGCTGGGATGAGCTTACTGAGCTGGGTCATGCTGAGGGACCGGGCGATGAAGACAAAGATATATTTCTAGCATTTCTTGCCAACATTTAACTGCTCATTTTATACTCTCATAGTCACCACGATTTGTAGTGTTGATCTCAACACATTTAATTAGGAATATCATGGCATTTTTGTGTGGTAAGCCATGGCTCAGGCTGTTAGGCCCCATCTTGGAGCTGGGCTGAGCTGTCATAGACAGCTTGTGGGGGCTCGGGGCCCAGCCTGGCATTTCCCCAGGCCCCAAGCCCTCAAAAGCTGGGCCCAAGCCCCAGGCTTCAGGCCAAGCCGGGCCTGAAAAACACTATTTGTAAGTGGGATGGGGACTTAGTGGCAAGGTGAGAGGTTGCTTAGTAAGCATGTGCAGACTTGACTTCGAAATTGTACTAGCTACGAAAACAAGCTACCGCTATAGAGGCTGGGGATCACAGACTGGTGGGACCAGTCTGTGGCAGCTCTCTTACTGCTACAGCCCTTGAGAGTGAGGTCTGAGCAGCCTTAGGGAAGTCCTAAGGTGGTGGAGCAGCAGAGTTTTCAGTTCAGTTATTCAGGCTAAGTGTTTCAGTTCAGTTCTCTTTTCTATTTCCTCTACTGGTTCTTCTCTTCAACAGGATTCCCTACAGGGTCTAACTAGCCTTTGGTATCTTTCCCTGGGTCTTCTCACTTATTTCTCTTCATCTGGAGCCCACCACGAGGGGATCCTAGTCTTGGGGAGGAGAACACTATTCTACTGACAGTTTGGGTGCTTAGGAGCAAAGCTAAGTATCTATTATTTCATTTTAGGAGTTAATCTACAGTTTTAGAAGTTTCAGGGATGAGTTTACATGATTTCGAGACACAGAAGTATCCTTTGAGGCGAGACAAGAAAACCTGAGTGGTGAGAATAGATTTTCCAGACACAGCTACGTGATTTTTCTTTTTCTAAATTACTTACTATGCTCTATTATAGGGATTATGAAGGCTATGAGAGTCAGTCGAGGTGCGAAAGTTCAGATTGAAGGTCAGGTTTGAGTGCTGAGGGTCAGCTGGTGGTAGAGTGGCTGTGAAGCACCCCTCGACCCCTCGATGGAATGCCTCGAGGGAATGAAGAAGGTGTCCCAAGGTTCTCAGGGCACCCAGACAACTTAATATGGTTCCTGGAGGATGTTCGAGACCTTTGCATGCAAGCTGGCTGCTTCAAAGATCATGAATGGGCTCAATGGTCCATCTACTACCTTGGTATCGAGGAGTTTGAGTGATGGAGACATTTACTTTGTGCTGAAATGGATTGGGCTGACTTTCTTAAAGATGCAACTCAACTTTTTTCTTTGTTTAGGTGCCCCACAGTTTGCTACTCAAAGTGCGACCTCTATGACCTAGTCGACAAGCAAAAGAAGGTCAAGATTGATTCATACCAAGCTTTACTCAACTACCGGTTAAGTTTCACTGACATTGCAGCACAACTTCAAATATCAAGCCAGCTTTTGTGGATCAAGAAGGATGACTTATTCCTCAAGGGGTTTGATTGAGAGTTTCAGGGCGAGATCCTTTGAAGGCTCAAGTGGAACAATCAAAGGCAGTATGTGGACGACCCATGGCCCACATACCAGGTCACTCAAGAAGCTGAAAGGTTGCTTGAAGAAGGATACCACTTCGAGTTGAGGGAAGTGTGCCTTGTGAGAGACCAGCAGAGTGCTTGAGAGGCTCAGTACAAAGCTGAGATGTGAGAGTTGAGAGCTGTGATGACTGAGGAGCAATGTCAAGAGCCAGAGAAATGCAGTGAGAGTGCGAGGCCAGGCTCAAAAGCCTCGCAGTCCTCAAGTTCCACTTTGCTCAAAATTCAGTCACTTACTCACAGTTTACAGGACTCTTCAAAGCCCTTGGAAGCGCCAGGAGAAGGCTTGAGAAGCCAGGCAGTCGAAGTTGACAGTATTGAGGTACCTATAGCAGAGCTGAGCAGCCCACTCCTCATCAAAGGTCAATGTGAGACCAGCTTTGAACACATAGAGGTCACTTTGTATATTGCTGAGGAGTCACTAACTGCAGAGTTACAGGGAGAGTGTCTATGAGGGAATATAGAGGAGCAAAGCAAAGGAAAAGTACTGGGAGTGAAGGTGTCAGTTGAGCCCAAAACAACAGAAGCCCTGGGGGACTTACCAGTTCCCCAACCCAAGTATCTCCATTCTTCTTCATCACCCCATACTGACATTCCACCTCAGAACCCTCCAATCAAGCCCCAAGATGCCCAAGATGAGCCAAGAGTGAACGAGTGACCCATCGAGGCAGAAGCACATGCCCTTGAAGTACCAAAGCCCACATTGGAGCCTAGAGGTGACCTATGTGAGGTCCCAGAATGAGCAAGAAGTATCAAAGTCAAAGAAATTGAGTTGGAAGTCAAAGCCAAGGGGCAGTTGAAGGTGGTGGCTCGGAGGAAGCCACCAGAAGTGAAGATACAAGAAAAATTCCTAAAATCAGTTACTCAGAAGATAAGGGAGATCTTACCAGAGTTTTGGACAACTCACAGCAGTGGTAGGTTAAGTGGATGGACAATTTTACTGATATATTTGCAGCAGGGATGGACTAGGAGTCTCGGTGTAGAGACTTGCGCAATGAGCCCGAGTGCGCTTAGTCAGCCCGCTAAGCGAAGTGGCACCACCGCACTACATGTCAACAATGCACACTCACTTGCACCTCACACCTGCAGTGATGCTGCTGTGGAAATCTATGCCAGTTTGTCCCAGAAGTCTGAGAACTATTTATTTGAAGGCTATGAAATTCTAGATGGAAAGGTATGGTGTCTTAGAAGAGTGATACTGATGCTACAGGTTAAGGCTCCCCACTCTGGTGGGTGGAGCAGAATTCTCGAGTCTACAGCGATTTCTGGCACTCAAAAACTGACTGAGGAAGCCACCTCAAGAGTCAGGACACTCAAGACACTGTACAAGAAGAAGCAGAAGCCTCCCTGTGTTGAGGGAGAGGTTTGAAGGTGGCAAGGAGGCCCTCACTCATGTGATGGGCATGTTCACACATATTCTCCCTCTTGTTTGCATTCAGTGGACTTATGGTTCCTCTACCCTAGGTTATATGGAGTGCTACATCGACTTTTCAAGGCTACAAGGCTGGGGATCGAGCTGAAGCAAAGCCCAGGCCCCCACTGGCATTTGGGACAAGACCCAAGCCTTACCCTTCGTGTTTTTATGTTTTTCTTAGGTGTTTATACTCACTGTTATATTGTTTAGAGTGCACAAAGGTTTCTGAGGAGAGCAATGAGCATGAGACCCCTTCAAGGCTTGTTTGTAGGTCTTGCAAGCAATTGACTCTCGATGTCGAGCACAGAGCTCAAAGGCTCAAGTATTTAGTTTCTTTCATGAATATGTTACTTATGGTAGTCTGTTTACAGGTTTACTCTGGAGGGTGTTCTCGGTCTTCCTAGAAGATGCTCTCTGGAGCGGTGAGCTGCTTTTGAGACCTCTCCTTCAATCTGGCAACCCAGCCCTGTCCCATTGGACCCTTACCCTCATTTGAGGGCTCATGTTCTCATGGTTAGTCATCAAACAGTGAGGGTGAGGATACAAGAAGGACTGGGGCACCCTACACCATGGTTGTGGGTTGAAGAAGGGTACCCAGGTATAGTCGAAGCCTCAAAGCAACAGGTCGGAGCCTTGAAGTGACTGGTCAAGCCTCAAAGTGACAAGTCGAAGCCTTGAAGCATCTGCCTGAGGGCTTGAAGGCCCTCCCACCAGTTTTCTTCTGTTTTCCTTCTGTTTATTATATGCTGACAGCTTTTGTGAACCCACAGCGAGTATCTACAAGTATCTAGGACACCAAGAGAGAGCGAAGAGGTGGCAAAGCGAAGCCCCTCCTTAGTATATACTGAGGCGAGCTCACCTTTCAAGCTTGAAGGCCCAAGTGTTCATTTCTATATTGCTTCATTTGACTTACTACTACTTAATACAAGGATATTCAAAGCTCAAAGAACCCCTTGAAGGTCAAGAGGCAAGAAGAGTAAATATGCGACTTCGAGGTAACCTTCAGTCATACACAAGAAGCAAGAATTGAAGTAGAGGAATATAATTGGAGTTTGGTGTGCCTTTCCATGTTTATTTTTATTTAGTACATATATTAGTGTGTATGAGCTAAGCTATGAGCCTTAAGGGCTTATGAGGATGAGAGTGTGCTAGGCACAAATCGTACATAAACTACTGACCAGTCTTATGATATTAGATTCGAAGCTTCGAAGTGGCACTCAAAGGCAGTCAGGCCAAGTGCCACTGCTACTTCTGATACATACCTACCACTTCATCCCCCCCTTTGAAGGAGGGGGATAGGTTTGCTTTCTTTTATGTCTTATATGTCACTCATAGTCGGCTGTCTGAAGGACAACATGGAGCGACTGAGGGCACTAGTTTAAATTACACATATCTGATAGTTTCATTTTTCAGGTATATATGATGACTTGAGACTGTCAACCACCTCATGCAGGCTTTGAGCCTCCCTCGAGCCCCCTTTCGAGCACCTCGAATGCAGCCTGAGCCTCGATTGTGACCTTCGACCTCTTTGAAAAGGCTTTGCACCTCGATCATGACCCTTGACCTCTTCAAAAAGGCTTCGCACCTCAATCTGGACCCTTGACCCCTTCATAAAGGCTTTGTGCCTCAATCTGGACCCTCGACCCCTTCATAAAGGCTTCATGCCTCAACCTGAACCCTCGACCTGAGCTGGATAAGCTTCAGGACTCTGTCCTTCCCCTCTACCTAAGGCCTTGGGTATGGGAAGCAACTGAGGACAGTCAAGATTCGAAGACCCCCTCAGATGTAGGGAGTGGGAGCTCCCTGGTAAGGGAATAGATGGAAATGAGAGGTTTGAGGTGTGGAGGATTTTATTTACTTTTTCTAAGGGGCTTGATCCCTGTTTTGTAAGTGGGATGGGGACTTAGTGGCGAGGCGAGAGGTTGCTTAGTAAGCACATGCAGACTTGACTTCGAAATTGTACTAGCTACAAAAACAAGCTACCACTATAGAGGCTGGGGATCACAGACTGGTGGGACCAGTCTGTGGCAGCTCTCTTACTGCTACAGCCCTTGAGAGTGAGGTCTGAGCAGCCTTAGGGAAGTCCCAAGGTGGTGGTGCAGCAGGGTTTTCAGTTGAGTTCACAGCTAAGTGTTTCAGTTCTTTTTCTATTCCTTTCCTCTACTAGTTCTTCTCTTCAACAGGATTCCCTTTAGGGTCTAACTAGCCTTCAGAAGCTATCCCTGAGTCCTTTCACTTATTTCTCTTCACCACACCAATGGTATGTTTACTACTAAGCATGCACAGATAGAATTATGCAAAAGCAGTCATAGTGATATCATATTCATGCCATCTCATTATATGTCACTTTGCTCAGCAGATGATTGGATGTTCATATGGCTCACATCAATCCCATTCTCTTCCAAGTACCAATGGAATATTGTGCAGAGGATCTGGGGTTAAAGAAGGGCGAGGGCAGAGCACTTGCCTTAGTGGTTCAGTTGGACTTGGACTTGATAGTACTTGGAGAGTAGTTCTGAGATGAGAATGATATAAAAGACAAGCTCATTACATCCTGTGGTCTATCCTACAGGGTTTATATATGTGAGTGGTGCACACAGACCAGGTAGACTAGCACCATGATAAGAACTACCATAATTGTAAGTAAGAGGACCTGCCATATAGGTACTACTCTGTCTTTCTACTAGGAACATGTTATCCGGTAATCTGGTATAAGAGAACACCATAGAATAGTATGGAACAACTATTCTTAGAATATCAATCACATGTAAGTGATAGTAGCCAGTGATAATTTCAACACTCCCCCTCACTCTAATTTGGTTGGTTAACCAGACCTAATGATGAGTGATTTTCTTCAAACTTTTGCCAGGTTAAGGACTTGGTTAATCTGTCAGCCCTTTGTCTTGTTGTATTGATGTATTCTATGGCGAATAACCCTTCTTCGACACATTCACAAACAAAGTGCCATTGAATGTTGATGTGTTTGGAATGACCATCTGAGACAGGGTTCTCTGCAATAAAACGTGCACCCATATTATCACAGTAAAGAATGGTCTTATCCATTTTGAATGACAATTCTTTGAAGAGCATATCAAGCCATTTGATTTGCCTGGCTGAATTGCACATTGCCATATATTCTGCTTCAGTAGAAGAGAGAGTGATTGTCTTTTGTTTTCAGGATCTCCATGAAATAAGGGAGTTGCCATAATACATGGCATAGCCGGTAGTTGAATGATGAGTATCTTTGTTAGAGGCCCAATTGGAATTGGCAAAACCATAAATTCTAGCTTCATTTCCATGATAGTAAAGGCTTAGGTTCAGAGTGGATGCCACATAATGAACTATATGAAGTGCCTGTTTAAGATGAAGATCAGTAGGATTAGACATGTATTGCGACATTCGGATAACCGAATATGCAATGTCTGGTCTGGTTCCCAGAGCCATATATAAAAGTGATCCTATAACCGATTGATATCTTGACCAAAGCTGAGAATTTGACTGGTAATTTTCTGGAGCCTTTTCTGGAATGTAGCCAGCAGGTAAAGGTGTGTGAATGGAAGTCGCATGCTCCATTCTGAATTGTTTAATGACCTTTTGAATGTAGGGAATTTGATCTAACCAAAGTTCATTGGTTTGGCAATTATGAGTTATTTGGATTCCAAGATACTCTTTCACTTCACCTAGATCTCTTGATTCCCATTTCTTCATAAACTTGTCTTTCTTTTTTTGAAGTAAATTCTTGTGTGAGGCAAGGAAAAGTCCATCATCAACATAAACCAAGAAAACGACAGTTCCAGCTTTTGATTGATAATAATAAACTCCAGCATCAACTTTTGATCAGAGGAAACCCATCTGAAGGAGTGATTGGTGTAACTCTTTGTTCCATGAGAGTGCTGCTTGCTTTAAACCATAGAGTGCTTGCAGCAACTGATAGACTTTGTGCTCTTGACCTTTGACTTTAAATCCATCCAGCTATTCCATATATATTTCCTCATCTAGCTTGCCATATAAGAAGGCAGTTTTCATGTCTAATGCTTCCATGTCCCAATTATGCTGCGCTGCGTGAGCTAGGAGGATCTGCACTGTTTCAAAATGTGCAACTGGGGAAAAAGTATCTTCGAAGTCTATCCCATACTCTTGAGTAAAGCCCTTTGCTACTAATCTGGCTTTGTGATGACCATCACTTTTAATAGTGTAGACCCATCTTGATTTGACCAATTTATGTCCTGGAGGAGGATCCACAAGTGTCCAAACTTTTCTTTCTTCAATTGATTTTAGTTCATCCTTCATGGCATCAAACCAAATGGTTTGTTCAGTTTTCAGGAGTTTAAGTATATCCCTAAACTGTTCTGGTGCTTGTTTAACATGCACAGCTAATAATGTCATGAATGAGGCATCAGCACCTTCATCAGATTGTGCTCCCAGAAAATGTGAAGGTCCTGCTTCAGGTTGTTCTTCTGGTTGTTTTTCCTGTGCTTCTTTTTGTTTCCCCTTATCCTGTGATGGTTGCAGATTCCACTCAGGGTGTTTTTCATGAATAGCACGGATAGTCTGTTCAACCATCTTATGCACAGCATCCCTTTTCTCTTGAATTTCCTTTTCTATTTCAACTGGATCTTTTCTTTCTCCATAAACATTTCCAGGTCGTAAAGGAGGAAATCTCATTTGAGGTCACTTAGGATGATCACAAGCAATAAGAACTGGTCGTCCAGGTTCAGCAGGAACATTAAAAGGTCTATGAGGATGTTGCAACCACTCTTCCCATATTTGTGGTGCATTTCGATCAGTATGCAGGTTCACCCTTGGTGGGATATCCCTAGGTGGTATATGCAGAGGTCCAGCATCCTGGTCATCATCACCATACTCCCACAGTGGGTCATTTTGTTGTTGTGGACTTTGTGGTCAAGATTGGGGTCTCTCGTCCATTGGCTGATCAGGCCCATTATCCATCCAATCATCATTGGTAGGTACGTTTGTTTCTTTTGGTCATTGGTCTGTCACAGGGATAAGGTTGGAGTCATCGGATTTGTTCTCCTTTCCTAAATTTGTACTACAAAAAGGAAAAACTTCTTCAGCAAACTTTGCAGTTCTTGCAATTACTATTTTCTGGCCATTTAAGAACCTATAGCCTTTGGTGTTGGGTTCATAGCCCAAAAAGACCATCTCAACAGCATGAGGTTCCAGTTTATCCTTCTGTTGATCTTTCGGAATCCAGACATAAGCTAGACATCCAAATACTCAGAAATAGGAAATGTCAGGTTTCTTGCCTAGAAACAACTCGCAGGGTGTTTTCCAAAGGGATCTCCACAATGGAGTGCGATTGTATGCATGTAAGGTGGCATCGAAGGCAAAATTCCAAAAACATTTTGGTACACAAGCATGATGATGGATTGAACCAGCCTTTTCAAGAATAGTGCGATTAAAATGTTCAGCTCATCCATTTTGTTGAGGTTGGTCTGCAATGGATAACTCATGAACAATTTCCTTGGAGTTGAGGAGTGCTTTGAACTCTGTACCCATAAACTCTCCCCCTCAATCCGAACAGAAAGTCTTAAGAAGACATCCAGTCTGGTGTTCAATGATGGATAGCCAATCAGAAAACCAAGACAACATGTCAGATTTAAGTCAGAGATAAAGGCAAAAGCCAAAGGAGGAGTAATCATCGAGCAGAGTAAAGATGTATTTGGCTCAATAGTAAGACTCAACAGGGAGTTCAAGTAAATCTGTGTGGACCAATGCAAGAGGAGAAGAGGCTTGCTTGGATGAAGCATGGAAAGGATCAGATGCCATCTTGCCAGAGGCACATCCATGACATGTGGGTAAGGATTTCATGATTAGCTCAGCAGGAAATCCAGAAACATGGTGAGAACAATTTTTAATAACTGAAACGCCCAGATGTCCAAGGCAATTATGCCAAAGAACATATTGATCCAATTCAATAGTCCCTAGGTCTGTGGTCTTAATGGCGCTGGAGGAATGGACAGGAACTCCATAGAACCAGTGCAACCACAAAGTAGACAAGCATGTTGCCTTGAGGACTTCACAACCATTGGGAGTATGAATCACCTCGTGCAATTTTGTTGCATAACTCTTGTAACCATCTTTCAAGAGTTGATTTCATGAACATAGATGTTTGGAGAAGTCTCCATGAATTACATCTTGTAAAGTCAGGTAGTTGTTGGATTCCAACTTCAGTATGACAGTTCCTTTTCCATATAATTTAACAGGTTCATGACCAGCAGTATGTCTGAAAGCTGGTTTAGGAAATCTTCTGTAAGACCTAAAATCAGTTTGACAAGGGATCACATGATTTGTGCATCCCGAGTCTAACATCCACATGCAATTTTTACCTTCCTGGATGTGATTGGTTTCCAAATCACACAGATAAGCATCATAAATGTCATTGCTAACACCATATGAAAAACCAGATGCACCCTCTATAGAAGGGTCAGGATCATAATCGTCAGGTAAGTGTACATAGTGTATAGGTTTAGGATATTTATGCTCGGATACCGAAGCATGAAACTCTTGTAAGGGTACTGTTACTCGGGGACAGTTATGCCTAGGTCCTTTAACCTTTTTACAAATGCATGGTATGTGTTCCTCTCTCTCATTACCAGTGCCGTGTGTGGGGGCATCCTCCACTCTACTTCCAGATTGATCAACACATAGATTGGAGTCGGATGGGTCATGTGCTGAGTTCTCATCATCAGCAGACATCCATCTCCTCCTCTCCAGAGCTTGAATACCACATGATGTGGCCAGATCTGGTAGTACCTGTAGATGTAGTTGGGATACTGTTTGAAGGCACGTCGAGCATTGGCAGGGAATATTAACAGAAGATCCAGGAAGAGCCTCATCAACATACTCAACTGTTTTTGGTTCGTCCTTGGACAGAACTGGGACTGGAGTGATCTCATCGTTAAACTCCTCAAAATGTGAAGCATCATCAGCTGATGCTGTTTGTAAATTTATATGATAAGACTTGTAGCCTTGATCATATTCCTCGTTATACTGGTCATAGGTTTCATTTTCATAATCCTGGGATTCCTCAGGATTTTCATCATTATAGTCGATGGTGGAGAGCCGACCATGACCATGACCACGAGACCAACATGCATGTTGCTTTCCTTTATTTTGTCCCTGTTGTTGTTGCTGTTGATGTGAGGGAGGATATGGTGCTCCCCCTCAGGAAGGACCGCCTCAACCTCTAAACACTCCTCTTCCTCGGTTTGATTGTGACCTGTCAATGTGTTGCTCGGTAGGATGATTTCCGTGGCATTTTTGACAGTGCAGTGGTTTTGAGAGATGATTGATCAAGGGTTGTGCCATGACTTGAGAAGGTCCAGCTTCAGCATTATTGGTTTCTAACTTGGGCAAGTTGGACTGCCCAGTTTGGTGTGATGCTAACTCTTTTAGATGTGGAACAACATCTGCCATTTTAAGGTCCACAGTTTTGACTGAAGATAAAATATTCGTGGGACCAGCTCCCCATTTGTTGGTAAAAGCTCCACACAACATCATACACTGGATGGGTTTGGATAAAGTTATATTTTGAGTCACAAGCGACCCTAAAATCATATTTACTTCTGCAAGTTTGGATCCCAAATCATCAGAAGGGTTAATCCAAATTTTGAGAAGTCTCAAAAAGTCTGTGTATGCAGACACAGCTGTAGGAGCTCTGTAAGAAGCTTGGAGTGTGGTCCACATCTCATATGCAGTATCCTTGGATTCCAAGGAGACAGCAATCACTGGGTCACAATACAAGAGGATGGTTCCCATTCCTCGATTATTTTTAGTGTCCCAGGCTTTTACTGCGGCAGCATTGGTAGCAACAGTCCAATCAGGACATGTTTCTGTTCCATTTACAATGCTCCAGACATCAAGAGTCATAAAGTATCCTTTTATCATAGCTTTCCAGGAGGCATAATTGGAGCCATTAAGGCATGGGATGTTCTTTGAAGCAGAAGTTTCCTTTTGATCAGCCATGGTAAAACTAGAAATGTTCTAGAAGTAGCATGTCATCAAGAACCTGATCACTATCAGTGGATTTCCAGACTGCATGATGGAAGGATCATTGATGTCATTGTGAGGGTCTTTTCTTGTGGGTCTTCAGGATTCCTGAAGCTTGTGGTTTGTACTTTTGCAGCGGAGTAGATTGCCTTTCACAGAATACTGTCACCATCCTAAATGTAACTTTTCGAATTCATGGAAATCCAAGTCTTCGAAATAGTGGTACACCAATAAATGTGGATAGCCAATTTCTACAAGCAAATATGTTCTCTGTTCATCTCATAATGTTACACCTCCATGGATGCCAATGGAGTAAGGGAGGATGAACTGAGAATAGTGCTGAGATTTATGGCACATAAGTTGAAAAACATTTATTCTATTGGCATAACTAATGTCCCCATAATATCCTTCATGTCCAAAACTGGCATAAGGCTCAGGGAAATTTCCAGGAAGTGGATAATTCCTTGGCAGCTTGGTTAGCATGTGCTCTTTGACGACGTCTAGAATAGATTCCTCTGGAGGGCCAAGAGAAAATATCTTTTCCATCACCTTTGTCCATTTCATGCTGAAGGTCAAGTAAAATCATCGACTTGCTGGGACATAGGACCCATTGTGTAACTCTGCCAATAGATTGCCAACAGAGATGTTGCGATTCTTCTTCATACCACATTCTCTGCTCCAAATCAATACTATACTTGAGATCCTGCAATGATAATACAACTTTAGGATCTCTTCGCTGTTCACCTGACTTCATTCTACTCCAGAGATATCCTGGTGTGCATCTGAGGCTTGTTTTGTCAGAGTTCCAAACTCCTTGGAAAGTGCTTTCCAGATGGCAGTGCCAAACCCAAAGAGAGGGGATGAATCCGGCAAACTTGATGAAGTTGTAGAAAGGATGGGCTCTTCCTTTGAAGTAGAAGAAGATGTCATTTGTAAGGGTGAACACAGGAACAGTATGGATGGATGGATCTTCATATGTGAACGATGGAATATCTACACCATTGAAATTAGCTATGGCATGTGGAGTTGACATGGGCAAAAGTTTAGGAAGGCAGTCAACAAAATAAGAATGGAAGGACACATGTGTGTGCGGGTCATAAAAAGGTGAGGAGAAGTCGATGTTGTCAGGATGTTTTAGATAGGACCAGGAAAATTCCATGGCAATAGCAGGGACAGCTGATTGTTGAGATGGCATATGTAAAAAGAAGGCTCGTTCATGATCTCCATAGGCTTCTTGTCTCCAATGGCTAGCTTTCTTGTGATACAGTTCTTTGATATACCCAATGATGTGCTTTATATACCTTGCATGCGAATGCTCTTCCGTCATACTCACCTTCTCCAGAGCAATGGTGGTCTCATGCTGTAGGGAGCCTAGGCTCCCTGAGGCTGCAAGGCACCCTTGGCAGCAATCCCAACTCTTGCTACCTGCCAGATCACATGCCCATCATGGTCACAGGATTGTGTCGCTGCCTACACTATGCTTCCTCTCGATCACGTGCCTATTACTGCCAGCAACATTGTCACCTGTCACATGTCACTGTGCCTCCCTGCAGACCCTCCTTTAGCTATACCACTCCCCTCACCCCCTGTCAGCTTCCAGGGTGTGATCCCATTGCCCAGACATGTAGTTATGCTGCCTTGTCTTGGTTCATGTCTATCTTCTCCACTTTTGTTTGCTTTCCCTTTGCTGCTGTCACTGCTGCACATGTGCCTGTACCAGCATCAGACTTTGCTTTGTCTGTTATTACTTTTGACATGTGACAGGTCTGAAATATGCCAGATTTTACCTTAGATACCACTGTCCTTATGATACAAAAGCCTGGGCTACTTAGGAAAATAAATCACCCACCTTTTGGAGTCAGTCTATGTGCATCTGAGAGTCCCCCTTCGAGTCTAGAGAGCCTTCCTGAGCCATCTTCGAGTTTTCAAGAGTGCCCTGAGTCCCAGAATTCCCTTTGCTGCCATTTCGCTGCCATTGAGTCCCAAACGTCCCAAAACCATCCTGCAAGCCTCCTATTGCCGCCTACTGAGTTCCAACGAGCTCTCAAGTCCCCCCCTTCATATATTTCTGCTTTACCGCCTAGAATCCCCCTCTTCTGTCTCCTTCTGACTCAAGACCCCTTGGGATGAGCCTAGGTCTTACCTACAGCTTTCCCCTCTTATTTCCCTTAGCACTCTTGCAAGAAGAGTTGCCCACATTGTTTTGGAGCCCACTGCGAGGGGTCTGTAGATCTGGAAAGGAGATCTCTATGACCTACCTGCCACAGAACAGAACTTGAAGAGCTCTTAGAGCCCTTCCACTGTCTTTCTATATCTTCCTCTGATATTTTCATGCCTGCTATTAACCCCCGTGATATTCCAGAGCCTAGTTCTCCAGATGTAGAGCTTTCCACCGTCAGATCCCCTCATCATCCAGAATCTCCCTCTCTTTCAATAGCCAATATACCCAGTGCCTTTGAGCTTGACAAGTCCTTTGCACCACCACCTGATCATCAAGAATTATCACCACTTACTGACCTATCCCCTCCAGTTTCTTCATCAGCTTTGACCTTTGCCACAGAACAACTTCTCCCATTGATGTCCTTCACTGCCTCACAGAATCCCATTCTACTGCTAGCCCATACTTCCCTGCCAATACCTCAGTACCCCCTTCCACTCTCATCATCGTTTCCCACAGTCATGTCTGCTACTACCAACCATCGTGAAATGCCTCTTAGAGGTTCTAGCAAAGCCCCCAAGTTTTGGGGAAAAACAGAAGATATTTGTGCCTACTTTGAAGATGTCGACCAGATCTGCACTGACATGGGAATCACTGATGACAGGGTTAAGATTAGGTGGGCTGTTCGCTATGCTGACAGAAACAAGTTGGAGCTATGGTCCTCCCTCAACTCTGCTATGGGTGATGACTGGGAAGACCTTACTAGAGAAGTCACCAGTTTCTACCCTGGTGCTGATGTCAAAGGGCAGCAGTATACTAAAGCCGACCTTGAGACTCTCCTCCACCACCAAGTCCAGAAACCCATGTCATCCCTCAAGGACCTCGGCAAATATGTGCAGGAATTCCACCAAGTCGTGGCCTTAATTAACAAGAAGAAGAGACTTACCAATGACTATGTTAATGAGAAGTTCCTCGAAGGATTTCCCCCAAAATTCTGTAGCAGCCTTGCCACTCACCTCCAACTCAAAGATCTAGACCATGATGTCGATGACCCATGGCTGCTTGATGAAGTCTACAAGCATGCGACCTACCTCCTTAGTGGGGCCTGCCGAAATGCTGTCCAAATTGATAGTTCAGCCTTATTCCCAGAATCCTACTCCCAACCAACTTCGCCGCCCACCATTCTTAAAAGGGAATATGTCCAAGCTGCTGACCCTGCCTCAGGCAGCTGCCAGACTCAACCCGCAGAACAGCAGTTTCGCCACTCTTTTGACCCCCACTGCTTCTTCTGTGGAGGAACCGATGGCCATAGAACAGCCAAGTGCAAGCTCTGCAAAGAGTATGTTCGCCAAGGGAAATGTGTGCTTATAGGTGGTAAAGTCTTTATGAAAGATGGTTCTGACATTCCTAGGTCTGCAGCAGGGTGGAATTTCAAAGAGAAAATTGATAACTTCCTGGCTCTCAGAGAGTCCATTATGGCATTGGCTAATCTCATCTCTATTCAGTCTCCAGGTAATGCCACTTCATCTAGAGGGTGTGATACCCCACCCCACCTCATCAACACCATGTTCTTTGGCTCTGAAGACACCACCGAGTTTCAGGTCAAGGTCCACCCCTCATCATACCTCATTGACCAAGAAATAGAAGATAATGCCAATGAAGAAGATAAGCGTGCCCTTGCCAGAGCCTATGCTCAGGTAGAGGAGCTTAAGAATGCTATCAAAAGGAAGAAACCAGCCTGCTTTGATGGTGTGGAGATCCTCGCTCGTCGCCCTTGAAATGCCACTCTGGCCAACCCTCCCCCTTCCAACAACCCCGTACCTACCATGACTTCAAACACCCAGCCAGCACGTAACAAGATGCAAACTAAATCTAATGTCACTGAGCCTTCGACCTCTAGACCTTTGTCCAACCCTACCCCTCAGTTTCATTACCAGAGTGGCTTTGACAAAGCTGCCACCACTAAACAGCTGGTGTCCCAAGTCTTAGAGGCCAAGATCGAAATTTCGACCCAAGATCTTCTAGTGGTCAGCCTGGAAATCTGCAAACAGATAAAAGAGATGGCTATGATGAAGAAGGTAGCAATCGGTAGCCTTGAGACTGTGTCAGAATCGTCCTTGTCATCTACCTGGGCCTCATATGAACAATACCTTGTTAAGGACACAGATGGCAAGTGTGTCGGTCTCGCCACCACCCCTCTCTGTGCAGTAGATGGTGTCCTTATGGACAAGCTTCGGGTCAAGTGTATCCTTGACAGCAGCTGCCAGGTAGTTGCCCTCAGGCATGAATTGTGGGAGGCTTTAGGGGCCCCCCTCTGTTCAGACATGTGTATGACATTAGAAGCCACTAACCAGTCTAAGGAGAGCACCCTAGGTGTCATCGAAAATGCCTCTCTTTGAACTGGGCCAGTCAAAGCTCACCTACAGATTCAAGTTGTCGATAAAGCCCCTTTCAACCTCTTATTAGGCTGCCCATTCTTCTGCCTCCTCAGCAGCATCCTTCGAGACTTCCCTGATGGCAAACAATCTCTAGAAATCCATGACCCCAATACAGGCTGCCAGTTACTTATCCCAACCCGCCCTTGACATCATCTATACCCATATCCCTGATTCATGAACCCAGATGATGAGGCAGAATACTTTGCCCACCAGAATCACTGCCACCAACTCCAAGAGAGCGAACAGGGTTTTTAACAATGGTCGATGACTCAATAGGGTTACAAGGAGACCAAGATAATATAGTATCCATGTGTTCCCTTTATGTTTCAGATTCACTTTCTGCCTCGAGAAATTCCACTTCCCCTCTTTCTACCGACTTTAAAGAAAATGCCACAGCAGCACTGTTG
Organism: Pisolithus thermaeus; assembly: GCA_024663475.1. NCBI lineage: Eukaryota > Fungi > Basidiomycota > Agaricomycetes > Boletales > Pisolithaceae > Pisolithus > Pisolithus thermaeus. The sequence goes on from JANFAF010000012.1 coordinate 118,230, forward strand.
TTCAGTTATACCCCAGATATTGTGCCTCCTGATCCATTCAATTCCAGTTTCATTTTGCCTGAAGACCCCTTCCTGTTTACCACTAGTACTACAGTTTCTCCACTGACACTTTCTGCCCTACAGTCTACCTTTCACTACAACCTGGTTTTTCACATGTTAAAATACAAGCCTGTAGTGAAGAAGGTAAAGCCTATCCTGACTGCAATGCCTGTTGGATTCAGGGTGGAGTGTCGGGAGGTTGGCAATCCTCTCGCAGATTTACCTGTATTACTGTACCACCCTCCTTTATTCATTCCAGGTTCCAGATTTACTGCTCAAAGGGCAGAAGAGCTCGACCTCGATCCTACCAAGTTCCTTTGGCCAGCAGAGTTGGATCTTGTTCATTGGCTCATTCGAACACATGAAGCCACCTTTGCTTGGGAGACCTCAGAAAGGGGAACCTTTCGTGAAGACATGTTTCCCCCCCTAAAAATCCCAACTTTACCTCACAAACCCTGGGTCAAATGTAACATCCCTATCCTGCCCGCCATCTTTCAAGATGTCATCCAAATAATTAAAGAAAAAATTGCTGCTGGTGTTTATGAGCCCTCGACCTCGTCATATCGGTCCAAGTGGTTCTGTGTTGTCAAGAAGGACAGGAAATCTCTGTGTCTCATTCATGACCTACAGCCCCTTAAATGCCATCTCTATCCAAGATTCAGCCATCCCTCCTTTTGTTGACTCAATTGCTGAAGCTTTTGCCTGTCACTCGGTGTACAGGATCTTGGACCTAATGGTCAGCTATGACCACTGAGCCATCCATGATGATTACTGCGACCTGACTACCTTCCAAACCCCCATCAGCACCCTTAGGCTGACAAAGTTACCTATGGGGTACACTAATGCTGTTCAAATATTCCATGGTGATGTCTGTTGGATGCTAAAGGACAAAATCCCTGAGGTCTCCATCCCATTCATCAATGACTGTCCAATCAAAGGCCCTAAATCTCGCTACCTAAATGCTGATGGGTCTTATGAAACGATACCGCAGAACCCCAGCATTCAGCGCTTTATCTGGGAACACCTCAAAAATACCAATCGTGTACTGCACTGGCTTCGCCATGCAGGAGCTACTGTTTCTGCCAAGAAATGCGTCATTGCCACCCCATCTATTGTAGTGGTGGGGCATAAGGTTTCATATGATGGGAGGATCCCTGACAAAACTAAAGTCCAAAAAATTAGAGACTGGCCTTACTGTGCTAACATCACTGAAGTTAGGGGCTTTCTAGGTCTATGCTCATATTGCCACATCTTCATTAAAGACTTCACCAAGCATGCATGTCCTCTCATCGAGCTCACAAAGAAAGATGTCTTCTTCAAGTTTCATGATGAACACTGAGCAGCAATGGACTATCTCAAAGCTGCTATAGTCACCTCCCCAGTGCTGTGTCCTATTGACTATGGCTCCTCCTTTCCAGTCATCCTCGCCGTTGACACCTCCAACATTGCCGTCAGTTATATTCTCATGCAAGAGGGAGAAGATTCCAGGAGGTACCCCACCTGCTTCAGATCCATCACTCTTAATGACCAAGAGAGGCAGTATAGTCAAGCCAAACTCAAACTATTCAGTCTGTTTCAAGCGCTGCATGATGTGCGGCTTTATGTTTTTGGAGTGCGGAATCTAGTTGTAGAGGTCGACACAAGATATATCAAGGGCATGATTAACAATCCAGACTTACAGCCTAATGCCACCATCAACCGGTGGATTGCCAGTATTCTACTTTTTGACTTCAAACTGGTCCATGTACCTGCTGCTAAGCATGCTGCCCCTGATGGGTTGTCAAGGAGACCGAGAGCCGAAGAGGACCCTGAGGTAGACAAAGAAGAGTACGAAGACTGGGTAGATGAGTGTGGAGCCTTTGCCATGGAACTTGTAAATCGCTGAGAGCCAAGAACTCAGATGCTACATCCTCCAGAAATTCCACCATCCATATACTACTCATCTAAAGTCTTGCCTCAGGATGTCAGCATATTTATGGCAACTGGTTCACCACCAGAAAACACCGAGACCGAAATCCCACGATCTGAGAAGGCGAAGCAGAGGGATGAGAGGTTGGAGGTTGTGAGGAGGTTCTTGGAAATGAAGAAGCCACTGGACAAGTTGGGAGAAAAGGAGCTGGAGAGTCTTGTGCAGCTAGCAACCTGATACTTCATAAAGGGTGGGGAGCTTTGGAGGAAAGAACCCCAAGGTTGCCACCAACTCATGATCCACCACCACAAGTGGCTCAAAATTATTTGTCAGGCCCACAATGAGCTGGGCCACAAGGGTATCTTCTCCACCCATATGTGCTTGCTGACACAGTTTTGGTGGCCCATGCTTGAGCAGGATGTTTGCTGGTACATCAAGACATGTCACAAATGCCAGATTCACCACCTCGATCGAATCCACATTCCCCCTGTTGTGGCAATACCTGAGCCCCTGTTCTACAAAGCCTATGTCGACACTTTCATAATGCCAAAGTCCAATGGATACTGCTATGTCACTCAAGCCCGATGCTCCCTCACCAGCTACCTGGAGTGGGCCATGCTTCGATCTGAAACTGGAAAGTCAATCAGCAAATTCTTATTTGAGCAGATATTGTGCAGATGGGGAGCTGTAGCAGAGGTCATCACTGACAATGGCAGTCCTTATGTTCTAGCACTTGACTGGCTATCAAAGATGTATGGCATTTGGCATATCTGTATCTCACCTTATAACTTGCAGGCAAATGGTATTGTGGAGCAGCAGCATTTCGATGTCAGAGAAGTGATGGTTAAGAGTTGTGAGGGCGAAGCTTCAAGATGGTCAGAAGTGGCCCTGTCTGTATTTTGGGCAGAGAGGGTTACAGTTCACAAAGCTACAGGATTTTCCCCTTACTATATGGCTCACAGTGTCCATCCCAGACTCCCTTTTGACCTTGCTGAAGCAACCTTTCTTGCCCCTTTCGAAGCACAGTCATACTCTACTACCACTCTCATTGCCAATCATGCTCGGCAATTGCAGAAGTGCCCAGAAGACCTAGCACTAATACATGATCAAGTCCTCAATTCCTGCTTCACTTCAGCAAAGGACTTTATGGCTCGATTTGAGAGGACTATCCATGACTTTGACTTCGAACCGGGTACCCTTGTCCTTGTCAGAAATTCCTGCATCGAGAAAGAACTGGACCAAAAGACCAAACCTCATTACCTAGGTCCTATGGTAGTCATATTCTGCACCAAAGGTGGCTCTTATCTCCTCACAGAGCTCGATGGCGCTGTTTTGAGGTTTCACTTTGCTGCCTTTCACTTATACCCCTATTTCCCAAGAAACAGGTCCTGTATTGAGGTCACCCATCTGGTCAGCCTCGACAGGTCTGCAATAGATCAGCTTGAAGACGACTCCCTTCCCAACCCAGAACTGGCTGGTGTCCTTGGGGACGAGTCAGATGAATAACCTATGTCCTATGTTCTTTTTTTTTTCTTTTCTTTTCTCTTTTTTCGTCCTTTATCCCTCTTTTACAGACACTTTACCTATACAAATTACCGACACAAAAAGCCAAACTGTCAAGACCAGTTCTCAACGGTCTCTGGGAGGGTCCGAGGGCAGAGGATGTCTAGAGCGAAAGTCTGGGTAGTCGGAGTTTAGCGTACAACTTAGTACACTTCTTTCCTGCCGAGTCCCTGGAGGTTGGAGCTATCCAGAAACTATCTGGAGTTGAGTGAGATCGATGAGTATCTTATTCGATATTCGAACTGAGGTGCTACGATGTATGTACAAGGCTTTTATAGTACAGAGGAAAGTATAAAGCAATGTCTGGGGTGTAGCGACTACTGGAGCGCAGTACGGATGAGTAACAATATTAGTGAGCTATTAGTAAGGTAAGTCGGTAGTCACCGGATAACCGGATGGTACAGGGATTAGTAAGACGTACGGGTATGGTAGTGTAGCAAGTCACTTGGAAGCGCGAGAGAAACATACTAAATATGGCAACAGAAATAGAAATAGATTGTAAGTCAAATCAGAGACGGAACGGAGTTTCACGACGGAAGCCCGTAGGGCTAGAACGACACCTCAGATGGTCAGACTGCGGTCCGGACCTTACGCACGTGTCACGGATGTGACAGTATCCCCCTCTTAGGGCCGAGCCCTCAAGGCACTTGTTGTGCTCAAGCGTCGCTTCGGAGTTTCGAAGTCCGCATTGTCGGAGTCCGAAAAGTTTCACAGTAAAAAGAGCTCGACAGGGTTTTGTCAAAGTCCACACGCCCATTCTCACTTTTCTCTATGCTATGGCTCCTACTCAACGCCTTAAATCTTCGCTCAACCCCGCAGGCATCACCTGGGAGTTCCTCGATGATGAGCTGCTCCAGGAGTATCCGGACGACCCGCCGACTATGAAGATGGCGAAGTTTGACAAGCGACAACGTCGTCAGCGCGCTGCCATGCAGGCAGCAATTGAAGAAGAAGAGCGCCAGAGAGCTGAGGAGGTCCAGAAAGCGAAGGAGGCCAAGGAACGTCGAAAGGTGGAGGAGGCTGCACAGAGGAAAGCAGCTGAGGAGAAGAGACTTCGTGAGTTGGAAGCGGAGAAAAGGCGTCTTGAGGAGGAGACGCGTCGGGCGCAGCAGGCGGAGAGTTCCACGGTGCATAACAATACTTATCGTTTTAAAATCCATGCTTACAAGTCCGTAACAGTCTCAGCGTGTCACGTCGGTCAGTGGAAAGCCCGCAGAGCAGGCGAAAGCTTGCTCTGCCTGTACCAAAGCCGGAGAACCGTGCATGCCGGGCACAGGTCGCAGCAAGTCGTGCGTCCGGTGCCAAAAAACCAAGGGGAAATGCGACCTGAATCCGAAGGCTCCGGAGTCCAAGAAACCGGCATCAACTGTGCCGTCGCCTCGAGGTGGAGAGAAAAGGAAACAGAAGAAGTCGGCGCACTGTGGTGAGGCCGCTGACAACGAAGATGTGGACGACACGCCAGACGTTGAAGTTGTCTCGAAACACCGTGCCCCCCGCGTGCAAGCTCCGTGTCAAGACGCTTTGGCGGAGGTCCTGGACCATCGGCTCGGAGAAATTGTCGACGCCATCCAGAGGAACACGGCGGCAGTGGAGACGATGTCAAAGGAGGTGAAGGACCTTTCCGGGGTTTTGGAAGAATCCTTCGAGGTTCTGAAGACCGCAACGACCTCTCTCGTCAGCCGGGCGATGAATGACGACGACGACATTTAGTCGTTTCCTTAGTTTATCCATGTCTGTATCGTACTTCAGATTTTCCTGTCCCCCCCCCTCCTCTTTCTTTTCCTTTTTTTTTTTTTTGAAATATATTTTTCGTTGTGTCCAACTTAGAATTGAGTGAGCATGAGTTTTCATAGCATAGATGGAGTAAACTCCGGAAAGTCCATTTATTTCCGGGGTGGGACAGCACTCAATGGACCATCCTTGTGGGGGTACGCCTTGTGGAAATCCACGACTAAGTCAGGGGCATTGCTTAATTCAGTAGCTATGAGCCAGGACATTTCTTCGTCTGTGCCTTCGTAGCCAGCCCACTTGACTAGGTACTGCAGCGGACATCGCCTACGGTAGTCCAGTTTAGAGTCTAGGACTTGTTCTATTTCGAACTCTGGTTCTCCGTCGATTTCAACGGGTGGAGGTGGAGGTTGGACACGGTTGGGGATAGTGTTCGGAGTTGCCGGTTCTAGTTGTGAGACGTGGAAAACGGGGTGTACGGACTTCATAGCGTCAGGTAGTTGGATAGTGAAGGATAACGATCCAACACAGGCGATAATAGGGTACGGGCCTAGGTTCTTTTCTGAGAGTTTCTTTGAAGGTCGCGTGGACCTGAAGTACCTTGCTTTGACGTATACCAAATCTCCAATCTGAAAGTCCGGAGGCGGAGATCTCTTAGCATCTGCCGGACCTTGGTATCTCTCCTGAGCTTCCTTCATCTCTTCTCGTAGGAACGCATGCAGGGAGTCTAAATCCACTGCGTAGTCTCTAGCTCGAGAAGATGTTAGCTCTCTTTCTGGGTGTACGGTAACATTAGGGTGGTAACCCTTATTGGCGAAGAACAGCGAAACTCCAGTTGTAGCACTTGGGGCGTTGTTGTACACGAACTCCGCGAGTGGTAGCAACTCGGACCAGTTATCCTGTTGGTAATTACAGTAGACCCATAGGTACTGCTCCAACGTCTGGTTAGTTCGTTCGGTTTGACCGTCGCCTTCAGGGTGATATCTGGAGGTGAAATGAAGTTTCATATCCAGTGCCTTGCCCAGCGACCGGAAGAAGTGAGACATGAATTCCGTGCCTCTGTCAGAGGTTACGTGTGAGGGAACTCCATGCTTTGAGAAGACATGGAGTAAGAACAGCTTGGCGAGTTGTGGGGAGGTAATTGTATCTTCGGTGGGGATGAATACAGCCTGTTTCGAGAGACAGTCTACAATGACCAGTATAGCGGTATGGTTTCCGGAGTTTGGTAGTTGTTCGATGAAGTCCATCGAAATGGAGTTCCAAGGTCTCTCCGGTATCGGTAATTGCTTCAACATACCGTATGGCTTGTGTCTCAGGGTTTTAGCACGTGCACAGGCCGTGCAAGATTTGACGTAGTCTTTGATAAAAGTCTGGGCATTTGGCCAGACATACTCTCGACAGACGAGTTCGAGTGTTCTGTTTTGTCCGAAATGACCGGCCAAGGGGTGGTCATGCTTGTAACGGAGTACGCGAAGCCTGAGGTTGTTTGCTTCGGGGACATATATACGATCATCCAGACGTAAGAGTCCGGATTCATCTACCCGCCAACGGGGGTTAGATGGGTCAGAGAGATGGAGTTGACCGAGTGGGTCAGATGTTAGGGCGGATTTGATATCTTCATGGAGTTTCTCAACGTCCATGATTATACTAGCACGTAGTACCGGGCTTTCTAAGTAGGTTGCCCGTAACGAATTGGATAGTTGTTTGGTGGTGAACACCGGTCGGAGGTTCTGTGGGTTGGCTTGGGTGTAGCCCCTATCCCCCTCTTTGGGGTAGACGTCCCATCGTCTAGTCAAGGTGTCGGGCTTTGCTCCGAGCTTACTGGGGCGGAAACGAATGATCATGTTAAATTGAGAAAGGTACTCAGACCAACGTGCTTGGCGCCTGGTGAGCACTTTCGAGGTGGAGAAATACTCGAGGTTTTTGTGGTCGGTAACGACGTCGATGGGGTGTGCGGGGCCTTCAAGGTAATGGCGCCAGGTCTGGAAGGCTTCATGAATAGCCAACAGCTCTTTGTCATGTGTGTCGTAGTTCAACTCCGGGGCGGTCAAAGTCCAGGAGTAGAACACTACCAGTCGTACCTCACCATCTGGGCAAGTGATGGACAGAATGCCAGCAATAGCATAGTCCAAAGCATCTGTTTCAACCGTGATGGGGAGTCTGGGCTTGAAGTGAGTCAATATTGGAGCTGTGGAGAAAGCTTCTTTGAGACGATTAAAGGACCGGCGACAATCCTCGGAGAAATTCCAAGGTGCCCCCTTCCGTGTGAGACGTGTCAGTGGGACCACGATGTCCGAGTAATTGAAGATAAAACGACGGTAGAAATTTGCAAAGCCAAGGAAGGACTGAATGTCCTTCACCCTGCGAGGTTCAGGCCAGTCACGGACGGCCTTTACCTTATCCTCGGACATTGACAAACCGTCGGGGGATAAGAAAAAACCGAGGTATTCCACAGACTCGGAGTGGAATTCGCATTTCTCTGGTTTGGCATACAAGCCATGCTCCCGGAGTCTGCGGAGTACCTCATGAACATGTTTTTTGTGGTTTTCGACATTATCGGAATAGATAAGGATGTCGTCTAGGTAGACAACGACGCATACATCCAGTAGGTCCGCAAAGACGGAGTTGACGAAGCGTTGGAACGCTGCAGGGGCATTGGTAAGTCCGAATGGCATCACGAGCCATTCGTAAGATCCGTAACGGGTTCTGAAGGCCATTTTCCATTCATCTCCTTCGGCGATGCGCACCAGGTGGTAAGCGTGGCGCAGATCGATTTTAGTATATACCTTAGCCCGACTAGGCGAGTCGAGTAAGTCCGAAATGAGAGGTAACGGGTAGCGGTCCTTCTTGGTGATCTTATTGAGGCCCCTAAAGTCAACACAAAGGCAAAGTGATCCGTCCTTCTTTTTAACAAAAAGGACAGGTGCGGCATACGGGGACGATGTGGGGCGAATAAAGCCGGTAGTAAGGTTTTCATCGATGAATGTCCGGAGAGCGGCAAGCTCAATGGACGAAAGCGAATAGAGGGTTCCCAACGGCGGAGTAGTTCCTTCCTCCAATTCTATCTTGAGGTTGAACTCCCGGTGAGGCGCAAGTGTAGCTGCCTTAGCCTTGCTGAACACATCAGCGAAGTCGTGATAGTCCGGGGGTACCGACGACAAGTCCGGGGTATCCTGTATGGTGGCAGCCCAGAGTTTGGTAATGTCCTGAGGTCGAACCTGGAGGGAGAACTGGGTTGAGCCATCTAGCTTGCAAGCGCGGATGAAGGCCGCTGCGTTGACAAGGGAGATGTTCAGTGCTCGGGTGTTGGGTGGAGAGGAGTTATCGACCGACTCGGGGAGTGTGGTGTCCGGAGAGCCCAAGGGGGCGTCTACGGAGTTTCTCGGAGTTGACTCCGAGTCAGAGGGCGATGTCGGCGCTGGCAAATGAGATGTAAGGTTCCGGAATTTAATACTGCTCAGTACCCAATCAATCAACGGATTGTAGTGGGTGAGCCAGTTATGTCCGAGAACAATCTTACACTCAGAATCCAATGGAGTTACATAGAAGGTCATGTCGGTGATATCTCCAGAGGGGAAACGGACTGAGAGATTTGAGGCTTTACTGATTGATGTCGTTGTCACACCGTCGAACAGACAGAGGACGAGAGGTGGGACAGAGTAGGTTGAAAGACCGTGATTATTGACGAAAGTAGAATCTACAAAACAGTGGGTCGAGCCCGAATCTATTAATGCTGGAAAGTCCGGAATATTATAAGAGTCGAGGGTGACAGAAGGTTTTAATGAGTTAGGATTTGAAAGAGCGGATGTGTTGAGGCATGCCTCCGAGGGTGCACAGTCAGTATCAATGCAACTCCCAGGCTGTGTGGAGTTCTGAGAGTTGCACTCTATTTTTTTGCCTCGGAGGAGGCAGTCAGTTTGGCTTCCAACTCAGCAACCGTGGTTGCACGAGCCTTAGCTGCGCGAGATGTAGATTTAGGGCATTCCTTGGCCTTGTGTCCAGGGTTCCCGCAGAACATACACAGGTTCTGCTCGAAGCGCCTCTTTCACTCGGCAGGTGTCAACTTGCCGTCTTTTCCGAGCTTGTTGGATAACGTAGACGGTGCTCCAGAGTTCTGGTTGTTTGGAGGCTTGGGGTTCGAGGTAGATGGAGTTTGCTGGTTTCCACCAGACTGGGGGTTGGCGTTGCCAGGTTTCTGCTTGTCCCCCTTGTTCGAGTTGGCCTTGCCTCCGGAGTTATTTCCGGAGTTGTTGCCAGAGGACTTTGCTTGACGAGAGATCTCGTCCTTGCGCTCCCAGTAGTGCGCATCAATTTCTTGGGCTAGCGCACACAACCCATACAGTGTGGTGGGCTTCCCAACCCTACTAATTTCATCTTTGATGCGATCTGGGAGTCCGGTATAAAATAGATGGCGGAGAGTGCCATCTCTGTAACCTCGGACTTGTGACACCAATCTGTTGAAGTCGACCACATAACGGTTTACACGATGTGTCTCTTTCATGTGGAGGTGGTCGAGTTGGTGCTCGGCATCTGCGACTGGGTCGTGTGGTCTGAAAGTTGTCTGGAGATCTGCTACGAAATCTAGCCAGCTATCCATCCAGAGCGGACGGTCTGCCGGATCTCCGGAGTTTAGGAGGTCTGGCTCGAACCATTCGAGAGCCATTCCTTTAAGATAAGATTGGGCGAACGTGACCTTGTTCCTATCAAGGCGAAACGCCTTGGGACGATCTTGGAAACACAGTTCGCATTGGACTAGGAACGTCCAGAGTTTCTTCGGATCAGTTCCATCGAAGGTGTCCGGCTCTCGGACTTTGGTGCGTGAGGATGAAGTGTCGTCGGAGCGACGGGTTGAGCGTGACAGACGGTCGACGGCCATTGCCAAGTTTTGCAAGACCGCTAGTTGAGGGTCTAGCTGTTCTGGGGCGTCGACAAAAGGGTTTCCTTCGTCGTCGTTGTCATCGTCATCGTTATCGTCGTCTCTGGGACCATCGTCTCCGGGACCGTCAGCTCCGGGGTCGTCACCTCCGAAGGGGTCTGGGGTTGGTCGCGCCGTAGATGAGGAATGTCTGTTGGAGGAGCCGGTTCTAGGAGCCGGGGTAGCGAGGGGTTCTCCCCTGGCAGAGAAGCTTCGAAATTGGCTCACTGACGGTGGAGGGCGTCAGCGGCTTGCTAGTGCGATACATGCACTAGACTCGTGCATGTCGTCAATCGCAGCTTGTTCCGAAGCTTCAACAGCCATTGAGCGGGAACAGAGTCAGGTAGTCATGGTCATGGTGTGGGGTTTTGGTGGGCTCGTGCAGGGATTTGAGTTCGAATATACTGTCAAGACCAGTTCTCAACAGTCTCTGGGAGGGTCCGAGGGCAGAGGATGTCTAGAGCGAAAGTCCGGGTAGTCGGAGTTTAGCGTACAACTTAGTACACTTCTTTCCTGCCGAGTCCCTGGAGGTCAGAGCTATCCAGAAACTATCTGGAGTCGAGTGAGATCGATGAGTATCTTATTCGATATTTGAACTGAGGTGCTATGATGTATGTACAAGGCTTTTATAGTACAGAGGAAAGTATAAAGCAATGTCTGGGGTGTAGCAACTACCGGAGCGCAGTATGGATGAGTAACAATATTAGTGAGCTATTAGTAAGGTAAGTCGGTAGTCGCCGGATAACTGGATGGTACGGGGATTAGTAAGACGTACAGGTATGGTAGTGTAGCAAGTCACTTGGAAGCGCGAGAGAAACATACTAAATATGGCAACAGAAATAGAAATAGATCATAAGTCAAATCAGAGACGGAACGGAGTTTCACGACGGAAGCCCGTAGGGCTAGAACAACACCTCGGATGGTCGGACTGCGGTCCGGACCTTATGTGCGCATCACGGATGTGACACAAACACAAAACCATAAAACGATATAAAAAACCAAAAGCCAAATTTCTTTGTCTCCTCTTTTTCCTTGACTTGTAGTTTTACTCACTGTTTACTGTCTATAGGGTTCTGCCAAAACTAAAATGACAATCGCCACTACCTACTCAGTCAGGATGACAGTACTATACTGCTCATTCTTCCTTCTTTTCACTTGTGTTCTCATATTATTCTTACCTTCCAACCTTACCACCAAGGTGTGTTCTTAGGCAGCGCACACACAGATGAAATTACCACCAATCTACAGTACAACAGCAGACTCAAAGTAAAAAAAAAAAAAAGGGAGTTGCAAAACTACCATTTCTACACTAAGATGACTCAGAGGGACCGGGGATGAAGTGCTCCTCCTGCCAAGCCTTCAGGGAATGTAGCTGGTGCCGAGACTGACAAAGTGCCTCACAAACTTGGGTCGCTGTCATACTAACCTGCACCATCTGTGAAAACAAGTCCATCAAGGCATCCTCCCCCCATTCGATCGATAACTCCACATCAGCAATTCATTTGTCCAACTCTTTGATAGGGTGGATATGACTACTTCACATGCAGCACTTACCTTTCACAGGCAAACGAGTTGGCCCCATAGGTGTGGCGACCTCCTTGGACTTGGTCAGATCAATTTCAACCTTCAGCATACCAGTGTCCTCACTGCCCATGACCTCAGGAGCCTGTTCGCCCTGGCCCGACTCAACTCGTGCACTAAGGAATTCACTAGAGTCTCTTGAGGACTCTGTCAGTTGGTTGGCAGGTTTACTGGTGACATGGGGAGTAAGGGGAACTGGGGGTCTAGGAGTGGGAGTGGGAGTGGATGGGCCACTGGGGAGGAAAAGAGGGAGAGGTTGTGGCAGCAGAGGGTCTTGGGGTTTGGTCACCGCTGCAGCAGATGTTGAGGCAGCAGGTTGGGTAGCCATCGAGTGGCTAATGAGATGGGGTCGTGGTCGTCCTGTTGTAGGGGTAGGTGCTGAGGGAGGAGGGGGAGCAGGGTGTGCCTTAGCCTTCTTGCTTATCAAGGCCAACTTGGACTGGGGACCCTCTGGGTTTTTGTGCTGCATCGCATTGTCACTAGCTGAGTGCACTGCTCAACAAACCTTACTCACCTTCCTACCCGGCTTCCCAGCCTTGTTGCATTTCTTCTTGCCATCATGGCAAGCTTCACAGGCTGTCCACTCTTTCCACACACAGATAATTCCCCACTTTACACATCGCTCACAAGGTCCGTTACTCCCTGGCATAGGGTCAACTTCCATCACATTGACATCCACCACTGAGGCTTCTGGGCCAGACAACATGGCGCCTCCCACAGCCCTTGTTGGCGACCCACCCTTGCTGGTCTGGTCAGTCTCAGGTGGTTAGTGTGTCACTCATCAGACAAGGTTGGTGCATGCACCATCACACCCTCTTGTCCCTTCTCTGTGGACTTCTCTATCTGCCTCTGCAACTGCCAAACTACCTCACCTCCTGTTTGAGGGCTGCTGGAGCTGGCCATGGTTGGCTTGGCCTTAGGTTTCACTGTGCATGGGGGGAATTGAGCTTGGAGTGCCATTAATGCCAAGAAGGTGTTGCTGATGGTGGTTTCAGTGTCATTGGGGTAGTTGGGGACCTCGGTGCTCATGTCCAAGGCAAACTTGCATAGTTGCTCAATATGCCCCTGCAACCAGGCGTCAGAAGGACAGTAGCATCAGTATCACGCAGGCCACTCACTGACAACTCTTTGTACCATCCCAACCATGCTCACACTGTCTCCTCATCTGCAGACTCACCAGGTATTTCCTTCATCAGCACCTCCAGCTTCTTCATCTGTGAAGCCCACATGCCCAGAACAAGATCTCTTGCGGTATTGGGTGTAACGAAAGGCAGTATGGAAACAGACACACTCTGAGAGGAAGACATTGTGATGGGCTAAGAGAGACTGGATGATGACAAAGTGAGCTGGAAGGAGGATGATGGACTTAGCAGAAAAAGAATGAACACAGTGATTACACTTGGTGCATTAAGCGAACTTTACACCATGGAAGCATTTTCCCACAGCATGTGCTCGAGAACCCCGTTGCTTGCACTTTGATCCGTGCACAGCCACTTTCATCACAAAGGCGTTCTGCCTCTGTCTTGTACCTAATCACATGCACTTGACCAAGGATGGTCAAAGTCTAAAGACCCTGGGAGGTGTAGGGAACCTAGGCTCCCTGAGGCTGCAAGGCACCCTCAGTGGCAATCCCAACTCTCGCTACCTGCCAGATCACACACCCATCACAGTCACAGGATTGTGTCACCACCTACACTATGCTTCCTCTTGATCATGTGCCTATTACCACCAGCAACATCATTGCCTGTCACGTGTCACTGTGCCTCCCTGCAGACCCTCCTTTAGCTATACCACTCCCCTCACCCCCTGTCAGCTTCCAGGGTGCGATCCCATTGCCCAGACATGTAGTTATGCCACCTTGTCTTGGTTTGTGTCTATCTTCTCCACTTTTGTTTGCTTTCCCTTTGCTGCTGTCACTGCCATGCATGTGCCTGTACCAGTGTCAGACTTTGCTTTGTCTGTTATTACTTTTGACATGTGACAGATCTGTCCTTATGATACAAAAGCCTGGGCTACTTAGGAAAATAAATCACCCACCTTTTGGAGTCAGTCTACATGCATCTGAGAGTCCCCCTTCGAGTCTAGAGAGCCTTCCCGAGCCATCTTTGAGTTTTCAAGAGTGCCCCAAGTCCCAGAATTCCCTTCACCACCATTTCACCACCATTGAGTCCCAAATGTCCTGAAACCATCCCCCAAGCCTCCTATTGCTGCCTACTGAGTTCCAATGAGCTCTCAAGTCCCCCCCTTTGTATATTTCCACTTTACTGCCTAGAATCCCCCTCTTCTGTCTCCTTCCAACTCAAGACCCCTTGGGACAAGCCTAGGTCTTACCTACAGCTTTCCCCTCTTATTTCCCTTAGCACTCTTGCAAGAAGAGTTGCCCACAATGCTCAACTGCAACTGGGAAGGGTCGGGAAGGCAAAGCAGGCTTGGTAACAATAGTGTTCCAGTTGATAACGACAGCAGACATCTGGATACCAAGATGTGCATCAGCAAATGAACTCAAGAGGAGATGATGAAAGGACATGACTACAAGAGATCGAACTCAGCTAACTGGTTCAGATCCTCATCATCCTCATTGGGAGTCGAAGGGGAAAGCTCAAGAAGATCGTTTGGGCAACCTCCAAGCAAGTCTGGATCAACTGGATTTTCTAAAAAAGCACTAGGCCCATAAAAACTTTGGGGCCATCTCCGATAAAAATTTGGATCATCTAGCACCTCTCACTGATGAACCGGTAGATTTATAACATAAGGCAGCAGAGATAAAGGGTATCAAGGAACTGGATCTAGGTTGGGTTGGTAATCCAAATCCCGAAATTCGTGTGCTTCATAAGAAGGTGGAGATATCTGAGGAGGTTCCAGATCTCTGGCCTCAACAAGGACACTGACACGAATGTGCAATTGATGATAGCACCCCAAGAGAATATGATATTCCTGATAAGAGGAATATATGCCATGCCAGGTAGGGAGACCTAAAAAAAGTACCCCACATCTCAGTAGATAGAACCAGCACAAGATTAAATGGACTGCCAACCACATTAATGACATATACTGCCTGACAAATGCCTAAAATGAATGAAAGCATCAAGGTGGCCAAAGCCCAACCTAGCACTTCAGGTCCATTCAATGGCATAGTCAATGACGAATGTCTTCCTCAATGATCTATTGTCTGTTAGATGATAAGCACCTGTTTACCTGGGGCTCATAACCTATTGCACAGAGGATCTGGGGTTAAAGAAGGGCGAGGGCAGAGCACTTGCCTTAGTGGTTCAGTTGGACTTGGACTTGATAGTACTCAGAGAGTAGTTCTGAGATGAGAATGATATAAAAGACAAGCTTGTTACATCCTGTGGTCTATCCTACAGGGTTTATATATGTGAGTGGTGCACATGGACCAGGTAGACTAGCACCATGATAAGAACTACCATAATTGTAAGTAAGAGGACCTGCTATATAGGTACTACTCTGTCTTTCTACTAGGAACATGTTATCCAGTAATCCAGTATAAGAGAACACTGTAGAATAGTATGGAACAACTATTCTTAGAATATCAATCACATGTAAGTGATAGTAGCCAGTGATAATTTCAACATGGAACTTACTGTACAACCTTACCTCAGGATGTCAGCATATTTATAGCAACTGATTCACTGCCAGAAAACACTGAGACTAAAATCCCATGGTCCAAGAAGGCAAAGCAGAGGGATGAGTGGCTGGGAGATGTGAGGAGGTTTTTGGAGATGACAAAGCTGCCAGACAAGTTGGGGGAGAAGGAGCTGGAGAGCCTGGTACAGCTGGTGACCTGGTACTTTGTAAAGGGCAGAGAGCTTTGGAGAGAAGATCCCCAAGGTCACCACCAGCTTGCAGTTCACCACCACAAGCAACTTGAAATTATTTGTCAGGCCCATGATGAGTTAGGCCACAAGGGTATCTTCTCCACCCATATGTTCTTGCTGACATGGTTTTGGTGGCCCATGCTTGAGCAGGGTGTTCACTGGTACATCAAGACATGTCACAAATGCCAGATTTGCTGCCTCAATTGGACTCATATTCCCCCTGTTATGGCTATACCTGAGCCCCTATTCTATAAAGCCTATGTTGATGCCTTTGTAATGCCAAAGTCCAATGGGTACTGCTATGTCACACAAGCTTGATGCTCACTCACCAGCTACCCAGAGTGGGCAATGCTTCAGTCCAAAACTAGAAAGTTGATCAGCAAATTTCTATTCAAGCAGATCTTGTGCAGATGGGGAGCTGTGGCAGAGGTTGTCACTGACAATGGAGGTCCCTATGTTCTAGCACTTGACTGGCTCTCAAAGATGTACAGCATTCAGCATATCTATATCTCACCTTATAACTCACAGGCAAATGGTATTGTGGAGTGGCAGCATTTCAATGTCAGAGAGGTGATGGTAAAGAGTTGCAAGGGCAAAGCCTGAAGATGGTCAGAGGTGGCCCCATCTGTATTTTGGGCAGAGAGGGTTATGGTTCACAAAGCTACAGGATTCTCTCCCTATTACATATATGGCTCATGGCATCCATCCCAGACTCCCCTTTGACCTTGCTGAAGCAGCCTTTCTCACCCCCTTTGAAGCAGTGTCATACTCTACTGCTGCCCTCATTTCCAATCATGCTTGGCAATTACAGAGGTGCCCAGAGGACCTAGCACTAATTGATGAACAAGTCCTCCAATCCCACTTTGCCTTGGCAAAGGACTTCATGGCTCATTTTGAGAAGACTATACACAATTTTGACTTTGAGCCAGGTACCCTTGTGCTCATCAGAATTTCCCACATCAAGAAGGAGCTGGACTGCAAGACCAAACCTCATTACTTGGGGCCTATGGTAGTGGTACACCATACCAAAGGTGGCTCTTATCTCCTTGCAGAACTTGATGGTGCTGTTTCAAAGTTTCACTTTGCCATGTTTTGCTTATACCCCTATTTCCTAAGAAATGAATCCCATATCAAGGTCACCCACTTGGTTGGTCTTGACAGGTCTGCTATAGACCAGCTTGAAGATGACTCCCTTCCCAACCCAGATTTTGCTGGTGTCCTTAGGGACAAGTCAGATGAGTAACCTATGTCCCATCCTCTGTTCCTCTCTTTTCTTTCTCCTTCCTTTGTCTATCTTTTACAGATGCTTTACCTATATGAGTTACCAACACAAAAAAAGCTGAAAACAAAATTATAAAAAGATATAAAAACCAAAAGACAAATTTCTCTGTCCCCTCTTCTTTTCCCAACTTGTAGCTTTACTTACCATTCCCTGTCTATAGAACTCCATCAAAATAAAGCAACAGACACTGTTACCTACTCAGTCAAATTGACAGTACTATTGTAACACTGACAACAAACATTGTATCACAGTTACTCCTTGGACTAATATCAGATGGTTAGGGAACAGAGTTATTGTGTGGCAAGCAACAAATGAACTCAATTGGAGTATTCTATGACAAGAGAGCCCAGTATTTATACTACTAGGGTTGTTTGTACCAAGGAACATCATAGAACAAACCAAATGAAGAAAGATTAATGTGATTGGCTACAGTGAACATGCTGAGTCAATGTGGCAAATGATGACTAAGTAAAGCATCTACATGAGTGTCTTAACAACCCTAACCAGAGAGTAACTATAAAAGGAAAACTACACTACAAAAAGTAAGAGACTGTTACACTATCCCCTCCTAAGGTTTGACTTCCAGGCAAGACCAAATAGGTTGGACAGAGGTAATGGGATCTGGTATAGAAGAGAAGAGGAGGTCCAAAGTAGACACAAGGTGGAGTTTTCTAGGGGCACTGGGGCAGAGTTTGTAGAAGCTGTCTATCACCTCCTGGGCATTTTTAAGAGCATAGGCTGGCTCCCAAGTACAATCTTCTTCAGGATAGCCCCTCCAGTGGACTAGGAATTGTAGGTGCCCACACTTGAAGTGTGAATCTACCACCTTTTTGACCTCATACTCTACATCTCCTTCATCAGTCACTCACTGAGGACCAGGTCTAGTAACTGGTTGCCCATCAAGGGAACCAAGATAGGGTTTCACCCACAAAATGTTCACAACTGGGTGGATTTGCATACCCCAGGGTAACTTTAACTTAACAGCATTCAGGAACACCTCCACAACCTCATAGGGGCCAATCCACTTTTTGGTCAACTTCTGGCTCTGCCAGTCTTTCAATGAGAGATGGTCTGTAGCTAGTCAGACCTGAGAACCAATGGAGTACATAGGGGAAGGGGAACAATGCTTGTCTGCCTGAGTCTTTTGTCATTTCCTAGCTTTACCAAGTGAGTTGCATATGTCCTGGAACACCTGGAACCAGCTTCTAGCAGTTTGCTCAGCTGCTTCTACCTTAGAAGTTGTTGGCTTGATGCCCATTTGTGGTGTATATGAATGGGTAACTTCAAAGGGGCACTCACCAGTAGAACCAGATTCAGAATCATTATACACAAACTGTGCTAGGGGCAGCCGATCCTCCCATCTTTCCTGCTGATGATTTACATACATGTGAAGGTACTGCTGAATCTCATGGTTCAGCCACTCTGTCTGACCATCTGTCTGTGGACAAAATGCCATAGAGAGTTTCTGCTTGACTCCCAACATTTTAAATAGCTTGTGAGAGAACTGTGAGGTGAACTGCAGTCCATGATCCAAAATGATAGATAGAGGGAGTCCATGGTGCTTCCAGACATGAGATAAATAAAGCCATTCTGTACTAGTGGCAGTTTCCTTGTTGGTACAGGGGATGAACTCAGCCTCTTTAGAGAAATGATCAACAATGACCAACACATGGGAGTTACCAGAGGCAGACTTGATGCCTACATCCATGAAATTGGTTGTGAGATCTTGTGAGGGTCCACTAGGGATTGGCAAAGGCTTAAGTTCTTCAACTGGCAGCTTGGTACTAGACTTGCTAGTCTGACATGCCTGACAGTGTCTTATGTACTCCTCTACATTGGGTTTCAAGGTAGGCCATGTGAACCAGCATGTGACCAACTCCTGAGTTCCTTTAACACCACAATGACCTGCTAGGGTGAATTGTGAAGAGCAGCAAGAACCTTGTTACAAAGTCCTTCAGGTACCCAGACCTTATCTCCATCATAAAGAAGTCCATTTTTAGGAGTGAGCTCACTAGCATCAACTCTGACTGAGGCAGCATGAAGTTCTTCCAGAGAAGACTCAAGACAAACTGAGTGAAGCTGTTCAGGTTTGATAAATAACAACTCCCCTGTTTTTGCATTTTCTTTATTTTCTACTAAGTCCTCACAGTGGGAAAGAGCATCTGGTCATCCCATAGAAACACCAGGTTTATGGATGATAACACAGTTAAAATGACTGAAATACTGTGCCCACCATGCCTGACAGGGTTGAAGCTTTTGAGACATCATAAACCACCTTAAATTATGATGATCTGTCCAGATCTCAAACTGGTATGGGGTGGCCTTGAGATAGTGATGCCATTGCTCTAATGCACAAATGATGGCTAGCATCTCTTTGTCATGAACCATATAATTTAGCTCTGCTCCAGATAATGAGTGACTAGAATAAGCAACAGGCCTTCAGAGGCCATCTTCACACTCTACTGACAACATGGCTCCAGTTGCATAATCTGAAGTGTCAGTTTCTAAACAGAACCTCCAATCCTGATTGGGGAACATAAGAATAGGGGCCAAGGTAAAAGCTTCTTTAAGAATATCAAATGCTGACTGACACCTGTTGGTCCACTGGAATGGAATGTCTTTCTTTGTAAGATCATTAAGGGGACATGCCACTTGGGTGAAGTCCTTGATGAAACATCAGTAAAAGTTTACAAGGCCAAGGAAGCTGCAAACTCTGTGAGCAGTAGTAGGAATGGGCCAATTCTGCACAGCAGCAACCTTGGCAGGGTCCATCTTAATACTGTTAACACCAACTATCATCCCAAGGAAGTCAACTTCCTGCTTCTTGAAGAAACATTTTTCTGGTTTTACAAACAGGTCATTCTCCTTTAACCTTCCAAGCACCTCTAGCATGATCCTGTCATGCTCTTTTTCATCATCCATTTTTGTGAATATCATAAGGTCATCAATATATACTACCATCACATGGACATGTTTTCCACAGCATCCTTCATTATGCATCTCCATTACAAGGGAAGCACACTGTTCTTTGACAAAAGCATCATAAAGATCCATGGATGGCCACTGGAGCAGCATGGGCAGTGACAAATAATCCTCACACTCAATCTCAACAACCATAAGCATATGCTCACCATGCTCACCACTGTACCCTTTCTGGATGTTTTCTCCTGTGGTGGTTATGTCATGTGTGGTTGGTTGATCTATCATATACATATATAGCTGGTGCCACACATATGAGAGGCATTCTCTCTTTTTCCCCCTGATTCATATCCCATCATTTCATCTGAGTGTTTTCCCCCTCTCCCTAGGGGCAAGTTCCAACTATTAGAATATTGTACAGTACACCATGGAGTTGGAGTTGACCTCCAAGTTTTTGAATAAACCCACATTCCTGTTCTGCACAACCTAACTCTCAGCAGGTGAGCAACTCTCAGCACCTTCCCCCTGCCAATCCCACTGGAGAACCCACTACAGCTGCAACAGAAATATCCCTGGCTACTGGCCACCATCCCCTGGCCAGCACTTTGTACACACCCCCTCTCAGTGATACCACAACCATTTCCCCAGCCAGCAGGGTGTGACCACCCAACATTTGGCCTAGGCCAGCCACTCAAGTGAATGACCTGCAAGTAGTCCAGGGTGGCCTGCTACCTGGTCCTCCCACTGAACCACCTGTGGAACCTGAATCAGTGAGATCCTCAATTTCTGTTGTAGCAGTCTATATAATTTTAGTAAGTAGCAGCAGGTTTCACAAACTATGACTGATGTTTGTAGACTTTGGGTCTCATTTCTTCAGATTTGGCCTTACTCCAAATGAATCTGATTGTGCTTTCCACCATGAAAGCCCTTGTGACTATCATGGCAAACCTTTGGGACTGTGGTATATCCAATATCACAAGCAGCACCACAAGCCACAACCTAGATCCCCAGCAGACTCTCATATGTTTAAGTGTTATAATGGCAGCTATTGCTAGCTGCATAAAAATTATACCATTCCTCCCCATCAATGTAAGTTCAAAACATATCCATCAATTTTGAGACTGAATAGGTATTTCAGTTGAATCTTGAGTCAAGGTTGGTGAGGATATTCTTTGTGCATCAGCCAGCAGTCTACCTGGCCCTCAGGTATGTGATGTTCTTGAGCAACCATCCTCCTGTTTTGATATCATTTCCAGCACATTGTGTTTCCTAGCAGCCTTTTGGGTCACCATCCTCCAGTTCACATCCATTTCCATACCTTTTTGGCTTTTGACCCTTGTCTGTATCATCACCCCCACTGTTTGGGGGGTACTACATGACTTCCAAACCAAATAGTTTATGTGGAGTGAGGATTGTAACAATCTGCCCCCTTTTACACTGATTGCATACTCTACCTCTTTTTGGACATTATTCACTTTGTCCTGTAGGTCCCCATATTTGAATTGTAACAATCCACCCCCTTTTACACTGAGCATTCATGTATTGCATACTCTACCTCTTTATGGACATTATTCACTTCATCCTGTAGGTCCCTGTATTTGAATTGTAACAATCTGCCCCCTTTTACACCAAGCATTCATGTATTGCATACTCTACCTCTTTATGGACATTATTCACTTCATCCTGTAACTTCCTGTATGTGAGTGTGATGTGTGAGGACAATGGTTTTGGTGAAACTTTCTAGAGCAGGGAATGTGGGAATATGACTCACTCCTCACTGTCCACAACTACAGTGACTCAAAAAACTGTCCAGATGTTTACCACTTTTTCAAAGAATTGCTTATAACTCAGTCCCCATTTGGCCATAAATCATGAAAAAATAGGGGTGGATAGCCAGTGGTCATGTGATTATATATGCCAAATATGGTTATGATCATGTGACTTGATACTGTACAATTAATTCAACATTGACCACTACTCATCTGGACAGTTTTTTTGCAGGGTATCCAAGTAACAATAAGTAGGATATATCAAGTACTTTGTGTAACCACCCTTGGCCTTGAGCACTGCTGCAACCCTCCTAGGCATACTATTGATCATGTTAAGGCAAACTTCCCTTGGAATTTTCCTCCATTCCTCTCCAATCCTCTTCCACAGCTCCTCTATGCCCTTAGGGGGTACTGGGTAGGTTCCCAACCTTTTCTTCAGGTCATGCCAGAGATGTTCAATGGGGTTGAGGTCTGTTGACCGTGCAGGCCAGTCAAGAAGCTCAACACCATGACCTTTGAACCATTTCTTGGCCAATTTGGAGGTATGCTTGGGATCTCCATCTTGTTGAAAGATGAAGTTGTTGACATCCATCCCATGTTCCTCCACAGATTGGAACAGATGGTCCTCCATAATTTTGGTGTAGAGTGTTGCATCCATCCTCCCATTGATCCTGCACATTTGGCCTACTCCATGCACTGTCATGCACCCCAAATCATCAAACTCCCTCCACCAAACTTGACAGTGCCTTGGACATGTTGGTTTGTAAGGGGGGATCCTGGTTTCTTCCACACCCAAAGCCTCCCATCTGACCCCAGGTGATTAATTTTGGTCTCATCAGACCAAACAACCCTTGCCCAGTCTTCTTAAGTCCAGTGTTGGTACTTCTGGGCAAATGCATAGTGCTGTCATACATGTTGAGGTTGAAGCAGAGGCTTTTTGACTTTGACAGCAGCCTTCAGGTTCTCCTCCTTCAAGTGATTCCTGATGGTTTGGGTGCTGACACCAAGCCCAGAGATTTTCTTGACCTGAGTGGCAGTATCTGCTTGCCCAGAGGTGATTAGGCAAGCCATGTGATGATGATCATGAGCTGTAAGCTTAGAGGGATGGCCTCCAGCATTGGTTGGAAGGGGTGAAAGGGCCTTGGAACATATTTCTGAGACAGTAGAATGACCAATATGAAGTTTGGAAGCAATTTGACAAGAAGACTGGCCATCCTGAAGCATGGACAGCACAGCCAGATGAGTATCAGAGGGGATGGCCTTCATGGGGAATGGGGAGCATAGTGGGCAGTAGTTGGACCTAATTTATGTATAATCATACTAAGGTTATATTAATTTATTGAAATTCAGCACAGCCACTGAATAATTCAGCATAGCCACAACCATACCTAAAGTTATGATCACCTGCAAAAAAACTGTCCAGATGAGTAGTGGTCAATGTTGAATTAATTATACAGTATCAAGTCACATGACCATAACCATACTTTGCACACACGATTACATGACCACTGGCTATCTACCCCTATTTCTTCATGATTTATAGCCAAATGGGGACTGAGTTATAAGCAATTCTTTGAAAAAGTGGCAAACATCTGGACAGTTTTTTGAGTCACTGTACCTGAGTCATGCTGTGAGATATTTGACACCAGCACATGGCATATGCCAGAGATGCCTTGGGTTGTGCAGGTCTGTGACCATGACATTGACCAACATGAACCTTTGTCCCCAGTGGGCAGAACACCTGTGTCTGTGTTTAATCAGCAATTATATGCAGAGCAGGAGCATGCATATGCTCAAATCCACCCAAAGGTACTGCTTCACAATCTCAGGTATGCAGCCATCCACCTTCAAAAGTGCATCTATTGTCTCAGTCTTACATATGGAAGTTGTCAACATCAACTTCTCTGCAAGAAACTCTCAAAAGAAAGATAGACATTAAACTTACAGTGACTCAAAAAACCCTTTCAATGTTTTGCCATTTTGTATTGATGGCAATGTGAAGAATCAAAACAATTTCATAAAATTGTGAAAGTATTCATATAGATAGCCCTTGGTCCTGGCTTCAAATGGGTAGTTCACTCAAGTTGTTTGACTTTGTTTTGGCTGAGATATTGCAATTTTAATCAGGGCAACTCATTGAAAGGGTTTGTTTGCTGATGAAATTGCAGCATATACATGGCATTTGGACAGGAGTTTTTGCAGCTTATTTTGCTTACATCAACAGGAAGGTCATGTGGCTATTGAAAATTTTCAAAATATACTTTTTTTCACCCCACTATCACCATGAGAAGTCTCTCTTCTGCCAGAACCAGTGAAATCCTCTCTCTCCTTGATTCTGGGCTCTCTGGCAATGAGATATCATCCCAGACTGGTGTATCCATTGCCACCATCTCCATATTACACTCTAGACACCACCCTTACCTCACAAAATCTCCTGGAGGTTGCCCAAAAAAGCTTTCTGATGGCAATATTTGACATGCTCTTTGTCTTATTGGATCTGCCAAGGCTGAAAATGCTGTCCAAGTCACCAGAGAGCTCAGAGATATCATTGATGAGCCTCTCTCTGCTCAGACAGTCAGGAATGGGATGAAGAAAGCTGGGTTAAAAGCTGTGGTGAAGAAGAAAAGGCCACTCCTTACCAAGCATCACAGGAGGGAGAGGTTGGACTTTGCTCTGAGACATAGGGATTGGACTATTGAGGACTGGAAAAGGGTGGTTTGGTCAGATGAGACCAAAATCAGTCATCTAGGGTCAGATGGGAAGAAATGGGTGTAGAAAAAGAGTGGGGATGGACTGAATGATAGGCAAGTGCAGGGGACTCTCAAGTTTGGGGGTGGATCCTTGATGATGTGGGGATGTACAGTGAGTGAAAAAACCCTTGCAATGTTTCGCTATTTTGCACTAAGTGCAGTGTAGCACCGGAGGGCATGGGAATCTCGCTTGGCAGTAGTGGGATGGATTGTAGTACTGACTCTTGGCTACCAAGGGGTCACTTTATCACGTGATTCTGTCCAGTGGTTGTTGAGATATGCTGGTTTTAAAACAGGTACACCATTGCAAAGGTTTATTCACTTTTGGCTGGGGTGGTGGAATCTCACTCAAATGAAGGGATAATTGTGGTTGTTTGGTCCTACAAACAAAGATACACATATCAACAATGTGTCTGAGTTCCAAAAAGTTCCCATGCTTCTTTGTTTCCAACCTCTACCACCATGAGATCCATCTCTGCCACCCAAAGGAATACTATCCTGACTATGCTTGATGCTGGTCACTCTGCTTCCTCTATTGCCTCTAGTACTGGTCTCCATCTCTCTACCATCTCTAGGCTTTGTTCCAAGGAGTGTTCCACCCTGCAAAAGTCCACTGGAGGTTGTCCATCCAAGCTTTCCCCTGCCAATGTCTGCCATGCCATCCACCTCATCTCCACTCACAAGGCAGAAAATGCTGTCCAGGTGACCAAAACTCTTACCAATATCATCAACCAGCCCCTCCACCCAAACACTGTCCAGCAGCACCTAAAGAAGACTGGTATGAAGGCTGTGGTCAAGTGTAAACGTCCTATCCTCTCTGCCAAGCATCACAAGGCAAGACTTGATTTTGCCTATGCTCACAAGGATTGGACTCTGGAGGACTGGAAGAGGGTGGTATGGTCTGATGAGACTAAAATCAACTGCCTGGGCTCAGATGGTCACAAATGGGTTTGGAAAAAGCCAGGGGAGAAGCTGAATGATAGGCTAGTGGAGGGGACTCTGAAGTTTGGAGGAGGTTCTCTCATGATGTGGGGCTGTATGACTTGGGAGGGTGTTGGATATGCCACCAAGATTGATGGGAGGATGGATGGAGACCTTTACCTCCAAATTTTGAAGGATGAACTACAAGATTCCCTTGAGTATTATGGTCTTCATCCTCCTGACATCATCTTCTAGCAGGACAATGACCCCAAGCACACCTGCAAGCAGGTCAAGGAGTGGCTGGAGGAGCAGGATTTTAGGACTATGGTATGGCCTGCACAGTCCCCTGACCTCAACCCCATAGAACATGCCTGGGGTTACCTCAAGAGGAGGCTTGCAGAGTATGAGCATCCACCCAAGGGAATACTGGAGTTGTGGGAGAGGACTCAGGTGGAGTGGAATAATATACCAGCTGAAGAGTGTCAGAAGTTGATTGAAAGCATGCCTAGGAGGGTTGAGGCAGTGCTTAAAGAAAAAGGAGGCTATACCAAGTACTGATATCCCCCATATACCCTTCCATTACCAAAAGTGAATAAACCCTTGCAATGGTGTACCTGTTTTAAAACCAGCATATCTTGATGACTACTGGATGGAATCACGTGATACAGTGACCCCTTGGTAGCCAAGAGTCAGTACTACAATCCATCCCACTACTGCCAAGCGAGATTCCCACGCCCTCCAGTGCTACACTGCACTTAGTGCAAAATAGTGAAACATTGCAAGGGTTTTTTCACTCACTGTATGCTGTGGGAGGGGCCTGGACACTCCTGCAAGGTTGATGGGAGGATGGATGGTGATCTGTATGTGCAGATCTTGGAGGATGAACTGCAGCAATCCCTTCAGTATTATGGCAAGACTACTGAAGACATTATCTTCCAGCAAGATAATGACCCCAAACATACCTGTGAGAAGGCTTCCACCTGGTTCAGTGATCATGGCTATGAGGTGCTCTCATTGCCAGCCCAATCTCCAGACCTCAACCCTCTTGAACATCTGTGGAATCATCTCAAGAGAAGGCTAGCAGAGTATGAGGAGCCACCCAAAGGGATGTTGGGGTTATGGGAGAGAACACAGGATGAATGGAACAAGATAAGGCCAGAGGTGTGTCAGGAGTTGATCAAGAGTATGCCTAGAAGGGTAGAGGCAGTTATCAAGGCAAAGGGAGGCTATACAAGGTTCTGAATAGCATACAATTTCATCAGCAAAAAAACCCTTTCAATGAGTTGCCCTGATTAAAATTGTGATATCTTAGCTGAAACAAAGTCAAACAACTTGATTGAACCACCCATTTGAAGCCAGGTCCAAGGGCTATCTATATGAATACTTTCATGATTTTATGAAATTATTTTGATTTTTCACATTGCCATCAATGCAAAATGGAAAAACATTAAAAGGGTTTTTTGAGTCACTGTACCCAGAGTCTCCTGGAAAATGCCTTCCTCTCAGGTGTAAATATATAATTGTCTTCCTCAGTAACTTGGTGGCTCAACAAGTAGTGTCCATGCATCACAAGCTCATGATGGTAGAAAGCAAAGGGTTAACATCCCTTTTAACTGTGAAGCACTCAATAGGGGACATAGTCACATGTGAGGGGGGTTTTTGTGGTGTGTTTGAGTAACTGTGCTAGGTGCTGTCAATGCTTCATGTCCTGCCCTCTTTTCCCTAGACAGGAGTCATCCTGACTCTCAGTCCCTCTCAACTTGCAATCAACTCATAGTGTTCTAGGACCAGCAGAAACAACATGCTGGGTAAAGTTCCACTCAATTCTGTATATCACCCATTACACTCACTGAATGACTCAAATGTGGTGCAAGCTGAGTAGCACTCTGGGTGTCACTGCTAAAAGTCATCAAGAGTGTAATTGAGCATCTGTAGAAGGTGAAATTTTATCATGATTTTGGGTGTGTGATGGGGCTCCCAGTCCAGCATATTAAATGGTCCTCAGGTCATGAGCCATGAGGCATGAGAATTGATATAAAACACAGAACAGGGAGTCTGTGGATGGATTAGATTGCCCTTACTGTACTGTATGAATGATACATGCTGTTGCATCATCTTGTCCTCTATGGTACCTTGGGTGTCTGTGAGTGAAGCTGGTTATGAAGAGAAAAAGATTGAGGAGACCAGCCACACATGATATCAGCACTACTCCCACTTTCTGCATGTGCTTCATGTCTTTGATCCAACACAAATGGAGTTAATTCTCCTTGGAGTTGGAGAAAAGTGCACAGCACACTTATCAGATCTGGTCCTAGAGAAGAGAAGGAGCACAGGAGTCATTCAAATAGCAACAAGTTACAGATGTGGGGCCATGGCAGTGGACCCACCTGGTTCCTGATTTATGCAATAGTACCAGAAGTATGCAACAGTGACTCAATGCTGGGGTAGGAATAATGCTTCACTCCACCTGCAAGAGCTTAGCACCATGATGAGTACTGTGGTTAGTAGTCATGGCCAGTATACTGTCAGGCTCAGAGTCTTACCCCAGCATTTTCTCCATGTTCACCATGATAACAGTCACAACCTTTGATCTGGAATATTGAGTGGCATTAGCAAAGTTACATATGTAATTCATTGCTGGACTATCAATCCTCATTGACTCTGACAATGTTGTGGCTGACATGTTTGCACATATGTATGCATGCCTCTATGTAGCTATACCTTGGAAAGTGGGAGGTGATTGAGATGGCATTGGCACTGGATGGAGTCCCCCAGGTTCCTGTCAACACAGTGGGATTTGGCACATATGGATAAGTTACTGACTTTCAACTAAAGAGTCCAATAGAGTGCCCTCATTCCCTTCTTTCTGGCAAGTGCATGCACAATACACATTGTAAGTAGCCATGGTAGTCTTATACTCAGATCTACACCTGTGGCCACTTTAGTTGTCATATTCTGACACTGAGCCACAAATTTTATCATTGATCTCTTTGTGGTTTTCACTTTATGGTGTACACATTGGGCCACCCATGTGGAGGAGGTTGGTTGTCTTTGATTATTCAAACCACAAGATCTACACAGAAGTAGGTCTTTTTGTGCTATGATATGGGTTTGACCTGCAAAGATAAGCCTAGTCCCTCTTTGCAGCTCAAGGTACAGATTTAGAAATAGGCATATCAATATAGGGCCTAAATGGTAGCAGGTTTGCCACATGGTTGTACAAAACATGTGCAAACCTAGCTTGAGCAGAGTTTATACTTGCAGACCTTTGGAAGTTCAGAGATTGTGGCATTGGCTGATATCTAGTGCAGCACATTTGCCTAATGATGTCATTACACACCTCACCCAAAGAATGTCATGTCAAAGACAAATCCATCATGAGGCTTCCTGCAAATGAGCTTTTATCCCATCTCCAACCCACTGCTCCTCTTGGCTTCACAACAGGATGGTGGGTAGAGGTTCTGTGTCAAAAGGAAAGGCCCCATCCATTCCATCAGGTTCTGAGTTTCTGAAGTTGAGGGCCACATGGACTGACATAGATATTTTGGCACTTCTCAATTTCATGGAGGAAAGGCAATACAGGGCAGGCAACCATATGGTCTTTCAAGAAGGACACTTCAACAACTTATTGCCCTACTTACTCATTCAACCCAATGGCCACTGTAAAACAGCCAAGAACTGCCATGACAAGTGGGAAAGTGTATGTTCAACAGTTTATCCTTGTATTCAGTACCACTCATATCATACACAGCTGAAGCAGGAGCACTATGCTGCTTCAACTGTTGCAGGGGGTTCAGGACTTGCATATTCAGCAGAGAAAGGGGCCAATGTTGTAACAGAGGCAGGCCAACTTGTTATGGATGAACTTGTTGAGGTTTGTCTGTCCTTTACTCCTGATACAATCCATTTTTAACTGTTCAATAGACTTGACCAGAAGCTGTGCAATTCCAAAACAAGGGCTTCAAATACTGGGAGTGTATGCATCAATTTGTCCCTCCTGACAAGGCAAGGGGGACCAATGTGCACCATGCCACTAACACTTGGCTCTTCACCCAATCATTGCAAGTCTCTACATCCATGTCTTTTCCACTTTCCAGTCCCATCGCACAGCCTGTGCCAGTATCCACACAACCACACATACAAAACCACCCATCACTCCTTCAGCCCATCATGCAGTATCAGCCACCATGTGTGCCACCTGCTGCACACTTTAATTTTGTGCTGTATCAACCTGGGTCCTCTCATGAAGCTCAAACTGTTACGTTTTGACCCAGCTCCTTCCATTTCTGGACTGGAGCTCTGGCTACATGCCTTTGGTCCCACCATCTTTATCATTGTCAGCTGCTCTGATGTCGCTATTCTCATTGGCGTCTGGGTTATTCTCAAACACCAGCCCACTGGTCTCTATCTTTGGTAACCGATCTCTGATCGGTACTTGTTATCTCTCCTCCATTGGGCATAACCCCAACTCTGTATCAAGATGGGTCATATGCCCTTCAACGGGCCAGTGTCCCCATTCTATGCTAGTATCCCATTTGTTCTGTGACTCATCTTTGTGTTCATTGCCCACTGTACTATAGCTGTGCATTGTTGCCCTTCTCATCACGAGCCCACTCCATGTGCTCGCTCTCATTGGTTACTTGATCCATGCGTACCTTATGACTTGTGCCTGTTTACCCTTAATTGGTTGTGCCCATGTCCCATTTTACTGTACATGCTACATGCCCATTCTTAGCAGGCCATGGACACTGTTCCCTTTGGGCTTTGTGCCCATACAGCATATCGTATATATAGAGTTACCATACTGCTGTATTTCCTTAACTTTTTGCTACCTTGCAAACTCCCACATTTATCTCCATTCTTTGGTGATACAAGTGTGTGAGCCAAGGGTGCTCAAAGTCTTTACACACTGAGGTACCCCACTGGTCACTGTTATCTGCTACACCATTCTTCAGTGCTTCAAGCATAGTGCAACTTAGTGTTTATTATCCTGCTCTTACATTGCTACACCTTTCTTAGGTGCTTCAAGCAACCCATGGCATAACAAAAGTGAAAAGTTCAACTCACAGCTGTGACCATTTTTCAGACATGACACCTGCTATTCCCTCTCCATCTCAGAACTGCATCTTCACTGGTCTGGCTATTCTTTAGCCTGCAGGACTAGTGTCTTACATCATTCCATTTATAATGAACTAACCTTTTTTAGGTTTGCTGACTCGTTGGAACTAGTAGCTCTCTACACTTCTGCTGTTTCACTGGATTACCACATCTGTGGGCTGAATATCCAGCAACCCTATCTCACCATTGATCAGCCACAACTCTTCTGGCAGTTTGTCAACTTTTCCCTCTACCTTCTCAAGCTCACTGTATCATTTGCCCAAGGTGTCTTCAAGACCACCTCCACCGCCGCCTCCCAAGTCAAACCCCTTTTCTCTAAGCAAAGGCAAACATCAAGCTCCGCCACAACCTTTACCTCGCAAGTACACTCCGCATAAACCTACTGGAAGTCAGTATGAATACCACTACCCAGATCAACCACATTCCTTGACTCCTCCATCCTCCCTTCGCAACCCAGCTATCTTGGGTGCTTACTGAGAAAACAAGCCGGAGTCAGAAACAGACATTGAACCATTAACCTTTGACAATAATTCTGAGTTAGGATCAATTGTTGGAGATACTCACATTCCAGATGTTGACAAAGAGAATCTTATCCACGTCATGTCTCACACTACCGAAGGATTGAATCTCGGATCAGGATCCAGATCTGGGCAGGAAGCCACAAAGCCCTCTTCCAATCAAACTCCACTGTTTAATCATGAACCGACTGCTAAAGAGATCAAAGAACTCCATGCTAAATTTGCCACATCCACCTTTATTGACATACATGCGACGAAGCCTAATGGAGGTTGGGAGTTTAATCTAAACAAACCTCATGTCTATAATGGAAATCATGACCTCTTCTTCACTTGGATCACACAAGTGAAAGGCTATCTCCAAATTAATCAACACATGTATACTTCTGATCATTTGTGAATTGGATTAACCCTGTCCTTTATGACAGGAGGATCTGCTGTGGCTTTCACCAAGGTCTACATTAACGAACATGACTGAAGTGGCCACTTGGAATACAAGGATGACTGGGACCAATTTGAAGCCCACCTTTGCACAACCTTCGTGTCCAGTAATGCCGAACACAAAGCCCAGATCGAGCTTGTAGCATTAATGCAAGGAAATGATCTGTTTGAAACTTATGTTTCTCGATTCCTTTCTGTTTTCAACTGCACCAGTTACAATGATGACAACTTCAATGGTGCTATCTTTTTTGGACAAGGGTTGAAGAAAGAAATCCGCAATTGGGTTCTTGATCACAAAGAACCTCATACCATCTCAGATTGGATCGCCTATGCTGGTCAAGCCATAAGCAAGATCGAACAAAAACATACTCTCGACAAGAAGAAAGCCAGAGAAACTCACCCATCCCTGTGCTATCATTACCCATCTCATCCTGCTAGGGATCCTAACGCTATGGACGTTGACAAAAGATGTCAAAATAATAAAGAAAGGGGCAGAAGCCATGTTCAATTGGTGTGCTGTTATAATTGTGCCAAAGAAGGGCACTTCAGCAAGGACTGTCCGAAACTGAAGAAGAAAAGTGTCAAGGAAGTAGATGTGGAAGAAGAAGAAGTCAAGAAAGAAACAAAACCTTCCAAAGAGAAGGGTTTTTAAAGGGGCATTCTGAATTTTCCTCATACAGTTCACCTAGATCTAAAGATGTTTTGAGTGCTTGAGTTTCCTGTAACAGTATTGCTGATGAATCTGAAATGTGCACTCGGTCAATTTACAGAACACTTGAGCTTCTCAACTATGAAAATTCAAGGATACTGGCCACCATTGACAGTGGTGCTGAAGTAAACCTAATAGGAGCCCGGCTCGTCACCAAGTTGAAGCTTCAAACCTACCTGGTAAAGAAAACCTGGGAGATCACCACCTTCGATGGGCATGTCCGCTATACTGTGTGGAAGAAGGTTTTTTTAAAATGTCAGAACCTTGTGAAACCGGTCCACGAGTTCCAGATACTTTGTTATGTGGGGCCAATGGAAAAAGACCATTTAATATTAGGAATGCCATGGCTCAAGAAGGAAATGCCAATCATTAATTGGCAAACTCATAGGGTTGTTGGATGGGGTGGTTCCCCGAATGAGCAACCACTGAAGAAGACAGAAGACGATACACATGAGGTCAAGAATGCCTCTGTAAATCACACCACTATTTCCACCCAGTTGGAAATGAACACTGGACCTCATGAGGTCCCGGATCTTCCAAAGGAATATGCTGACCTAGCTGAGGTATTTTCCGAAACTGATATTCCATTGCCCTACTTTCGTAAAGGGCTTGATCATGAGATCAAGACAAAGGAAGAATTTCAGAAAGATAATAAGAAGCTAATGAAGAAGGCCATGCTTTACCCGATGTCGCCAGAAGAACTTAAAATCCTTGATGAGTTCATCGACGAAAACCTACAATGTGAAAAAATCATGCCTTCGGATTCCCCAGTGTCAGCACCAGTATTTTTCATAGCAAAAAAGGATGGCAAGAAATGTTTGGTCCAGGATTACTGGTACCTCAACTCTCACACCATTCACAACTCTTACCCTCTGCCAAATATCCCACAGATGGTAGACAAACTATGCGAGTCAAAGTATTTCACCAAGTTCGATGTATGGTGGGGGTTTACGAACATAAGGGTAAAACCGGAAGACCAGTGGAAAGCAGCGTTTTTAACCCCTTGCAGGTTGTTCGAGCCCATGGTGATGTTCTTTGGGCAGTGCAATTTGCTGCCAACTTTCCAATGGTTCATGGATACAACTTTTGCTGGTCAACTACATAAATGACAGCAATGTGGATACATGGATGACGTCATAGTCCATGTGAAAACCATCCCAGAACTTCGAAAGTACATCAGGGAATTCCTGGAAATATGTCAAAAGGAACAGCTACGCCTGAAGATCTCAAAATGTGTCTTCGAAGCTGAAGAAATCGAGTTTTTGGGGATGAAGATCTCCAAAGGAAATGTTCAAACTGTGTCGGTTAAAACCGATGCCATAGAAAGCTGGCCAACCCTGCACAACCTAAAAGATGTGCATTCATTTTTGGGGTTCTGTAACTTTTATCACAGGTTTATCCCATCCTTCTCACAAATTGCGAGGCCTCTTCACAACCTGTCAAAAAAGGATACTAAATGGCGATGGACTCAAGAGGAAGATGGTGCCTTCGAGACAATCAAGTCCCTGTTGTGCTCGGCACCAGTACTCCAAATTCCTGATCATCCCAAACCCTTCGCACTGTTTACAGACACATCTAAGGTTGGCACCAGTGTGGTCTTGGCGCAGAAAGGACCCAATGATGAGTGGCATCCATGCCACTTTTTATCTGAGTCATTGAAAGGAGCTGAACAACATTACCAGGTCTTTGACTTGGAAATGCTCACCATCATGCACACATTAGACACTTTCCAACATTACCTCATCTCGCTGGTAGAACCCACAGTGATCTTCACAGATCACAAGAACCTTATGTACTGGCATCATCCACAAAAATTAACCCCCCGGCAAGCATGTTGGCTCGATATGCTCCAAGGCTATCTGGTCCTCTTCTTGCACCAACCCAGCAAACTTATGGGTGTTCCAGATGCTCTTTCTTGACAACCCAACTATGGTGAAGAACCTGCTGTCACAGCTGCTGCCCTTCCTGATGCCATGTGGCTTGAGGGGGGGGTGAATTCCGATAAATCTGCTCCTCCTCCTGGTTCCGCTTCTGGTCAAGTTCGAAACACCAACATGGCCTCAGACCAACGCCGCATGATGGATGTGAAAAAGGTTGACTGTCGCCAAAAGGGGATCTACATGATTTCAAAAGAGGTATATAACCATGCCATGAGCGAAACACCAAAGGATAATACCCTCTCAGAAGAAAATCCCGAAGTCCAAAAGGTATCGGATGGAACAAAACGGTACAAGCAGAGACTCTATATCCTGCCAGGAATGCATAAACAATGTCTACACAACTATCACGACCACCTGTCTGCTGGTCACCCTGGCATCAAGGCAATGTCAAGGAAAATGGTTAAGGAGGTTTGGTGGCCTGGAATGTGGAAGTCAATTCATGACTACATCAAAGGCTGTCCAGTTTGTCAGGCAAACAAAGTTATAAAGCACCTGATCATGCTGCCCATAACACCCAATGATATGCCCAAGAACCCCTTGCCGTTCCAACAGATATCAATGGACCTTGTTACCGACCTTCCCAAATCAGAAGGCTATGACTCGGTCCTGACGATAGTGGGTCAAGGGCTCACTAAAGCGGCAGTGTTTGTGCTAACAAATAAAACTGTTGATTCAGTGGGCCTCGCCCACTTGTTCCAACAATATATCTATCAGTGGTATGGACTTCCTGAATTGGTCATATCTGATCGCAGTCCACAGTTCGCATCGGCCTTTACAAAAGAGCTTTACAAGTCCCTTGGAGTTAAGACAAAGCTATCCTCCACCTACCATCCACAGACTAACAGAGAAAGCGAACAAGTAAACCAAGAACTCAAAATGTATTTACACTGTTATTGCACAGAGTTGCCCAACTCATGGGCAAGGAAGCTTCCAGATGCTGAGTTTGCCCATAACTCACACGTCCATTTGGTACATGGGCAAACCCTGTTCTTGCTACTGTATGGTTTTGATCCATCTCCCTACCCGGTCGCCTGTACCACTGCCATGCTGTCTGTTGATGATCAGCTCCAATCTCTTGTGATCAACCATGACATTGCCCAGCTCAGCCACAAACGGGCACAGGACATGATGTGATCAAGATCAAAAGGGGTGTACACTGAGCCCAAAGAAGGTGATCAGGTTTGGTTAGATTCAGGCAATTTACGGACTCAGGGCCAGTCGTCAAAAGTAGAACTGAGGCGTTTGGGTCCGTTCCCCATCATTGAGGTAATATTGCCGGTGGCTGTCAGATTGGGACTACTGCCCACCTGGAAAGTGCACCCAGTCTTTCATACTTCTCAGATCTACCTGTTCACCGAAACCGCTGAATATGGAAATGCACCCTCACCTCCTCTTCTGGATTTAGTAGACGATGAAGTTGAATGGGAAGTGGAGATGATACTCAATCACCGCAGCAAGGGGTGCAGAAAGGGCTGCGAGTACCTTGTTAAATGGGTCGGTTTCCCACATTCTTCTAACATGTGGGAGCCCGAGGAAAGTATTAAAGAGCATGCAGAAGAGGTGCTCAATCAGTACAAGCTTGCCCATCGCCTCAGCTAAATGGCCAGCCCTCATTCCGTTAATACTGAAAACCCTGGGTCCGACTACTTTGACTATGATGATGCTACCCTTGCCTCCAACTTTGCCAACAACTACATGGAGGTCTCCACAACCTCTCCCTCATACTCCCCCTCCAGTTCATTTCCCCTCCCACGTGAACTACTCAGCTGTCTGCTCACCGGAAAGATGTCATCAACTGATGGTGAGACTTCCACCTCACTTGAACCCTTTTCTGACACCTCTGGCTTCTGCCCACTCGGGGGCCTCACGATACACTGTACCAAACCCAACAAGGGAAAAGCTCAACACCGACCTCCGACGCCAATGCCCTCGGTCCCCCTCATTGATCAACTCTCAGCTGCGCCCTATGATGATGAACCTTTCGGTGGACAAAGCCAAGCAGACTGCCAACCATTACCCACTCTACCCCTCTCTGAGCCTGTTCCATGCCAGCATGTATCAGCCAGTGGAAGGTCTCCTGTCCCTTCCCCAGAACCAATGCCAGTCCTCGTCATGGAACCCACAATGGCACAGTTCTTCGACTATTGTTGGATGCTTATGAAGTACAACCCAGGGGACCCACCTATCAGGGTCACATGAGAACAGGAGCAATGTCTACAGTTGTTGTGTCAAATCTTCCAAGGATCAGATGTAGTTGCATCTTACATTCTGAAGTTTCTCAACGTCACCATTAAAACTCCTGATTCCACTGGCAATGCCACCTTCCTGGAGAATACCCTCTGTGCTGCTATCTCCACCATGGGCAAAGTCCAGTATGACATTGTGCAGATCCTCCATCAGGACCTCGGACCAGCTGTAGCTAACTCTTTCATCACTCTACAGCCAATCAACCTGGAAGAACTGGTCTGGATGTGCTATGCCAGGTGGCTGCTGCAGCAGAGAGAGGAGGATTGGGATTTCATAAGGTTCAGCCAGTACCAGCAGATGAGTGGTGGTCCTTCCAGGCATCGCCGTGGAGTGCTAACCTGACAAGAGAGTCTTCAACTAGTGGAGTTGACCCAACAAGGTTATCCGTCCCTCTGATTAAGGTTGAAACGCCTCCTCCAACCCCAGAGTCAGAAGAACGAACAAAGCAGAGGGTCTTCCAGCAGGCTGCCATAATCCTAGCCAAGAATTTGACCACCACAGCCTCCATCTTCGATTGGGAAGCCTTCCTCAACAAAGCATGTGAAAGTGCTTGGGGAATCGCCAATCAAAAACCTTACAATGCAATTCACACACTAAATGTTTTCCCGCCCTCGCCATTTATAGTCCTTGAGCTAGAGGATAAATTGTGCTTCTATCTCGGTGGTCGAATCCAAGTTCCCTCTGACCATCCCCTCTGCATATACACCTGTTATGACTGTGGCTGTATTGGCCACTGGTCTTGCAGTCATGGGGCAGGTTCTCGCTGGTTGGATCCTCAACATGCAGCCGCTGTTTACCCGTTCGGACTGCCCATCTCCCAGCCGTCCTCCCCTTCCTTGTCTCCCATCACATCCTCCTCTGGCCATCATTCGACCTTGCCACGTACCCTCCAAACTCATCGACCAGGAGCTCGCCACCCTTGAGGGGGGGGTGATGTTACGTTTTGACCCAGCTCCTTCCATTTCTGGACTGGAGCTCTGGCTACACACCTTCAGTCCTGCCATCTTTATCATTGTTGGCTGCTCTGACGTCGCTATTCTCATCAGCATCCAGGTTATTCTCAAACACTGGCCCACCAGTCTCTATCTTTGGTAACCAATCTCTGATCGGTGTAGGGAGCCTAGGCTCCCTGAGTCTGCGAGGCACCCTCAGTGGCAATCCCAACTTCCCCTACCTGCCAGATCACGCGCCCGTCATGGTCACGGGATTGTGTCGCCGCCTACACTATGCTCCCTCTCGATCACGTGCCTATTACCGCCAGCAACATCGCCACCTGTCACGTGTCACTGTGCCTCCCCACAGACCCTCCTTTACCTATACCGCTCCCTTCACCCCCTGTCAGCTTCCAGGATGCGACCCTGTTGCTCAGATGAGTAGCTATGCTGCTTTGTCTTGGTTCGTGTTTATCCTCTCTACTTTTGTTTGCCTTTCCTTCGCCGCTGTCACCGCCACGCACGTGTCTGTACCAGCGTCAGACTTTGCCTTGTCTGTTATTACTTTTGACATATGACAGATCCGAAATATGCCGAATTTTACCTTAGATACCACTGTCTTTACGATACAAAAGCCTGGGCTACTTAGAAAAATATACCACCCACCTTTTGGCATCATACAGCGAGAATCTGAGAGTCACCTTCGAGTCTAGAGAGCCCTCCCGAGCCATCCTCGAGTTTTCAAGAGTACCCCGAGTCCCAGAATTGCCTTTGCTGCCTCTTCGCTGCCATCGAGTCCCAAACACCCCGTAAACCATCCTACAAGCCAACTATTGCCGCCTACCGAGTTCCAACGAGCTCTCAAGTTCCCCCTTCGTATATTTCCCGCTTTACCACCTAGCATCCCCCTTTATCTGTCTCCTTCCGACTCAAGACCCCTTGGGATGAGCCTAGGTTTTACCTACAGCTTTCCCCTCTTATTTCCCTTAGCACTCTCGCAAGAAGAGTAGCCCACATCGTTTTGGAGCCCACCGCAAGGGGTCTGTAGATCTGGAAAGGAGATCTCTACGACCTACCCGCCACAGAACAGAACTTGAAGAGCTCTTAGAGCCTTTCCGCTGTCTTTCTATATCTTCCTCCAATATTTTCGTACCTGCTGCTAACCCTCGTGATATCCCAGAGCCTAGTTCCCCAGACATAGAGCTTTCTGCCATCGGATCCCCTCATTGTCCAGAATCTCCCTCTCTTTCAATAGTCGATATACCCAGTGCCTTCGAGCTCAACGAGTCCTTTGCACCACCACCTGATCGTCAAGAATTATCACCGCTTACCGACCTATCCCCTCCAGTTTCTCCATCAGCTTCGACCTTTGCCGCAGAACAACTTCTCCTCCCATCAACGTCCTTCACCGCCTCACAGAATCTCATTTTACTGCTAGCCCATACTTCCCTGCCGATTCTTCAGTACCCCCTTCCACTCTCATCATCGTTTCCCGCAGCCATGTCTGCTACTACCAATCATCACGAGATGCCTCTTAGAGGTTCTAACAAAGCCCCCAAGTTTTCGGGAAAAACAGAAGACATTTGTGCCTACTTTGAAGACGTCGACCAGATCTGCACTGACACGGGAATCACTGATGACAGAGTTAAGATTAGGTGGGCTATTCGCTATGCCAACAGAAACGAGTCCCAGCTATGGTCCTCCCTCGACTCCACTACAGGTGATGACTGGGATGACTTTACTAGAGAAGTTACCAGTTTCTACCCTGGTGCCGACGTCAAAGGGTGGCAGTATACCAAAGCTGACCTCAAGACCCTTCTCCACCACCAAGTCCAGAAACCCATGTCGTCCCTAGAAGACCTCAGCAAATATGTGTGGGAATTCTGCCGAGTCATGGCCTTAATTAACAAGAAGAAGAGACTCACCGACGACTATGTTAATGAGAAGTTCCTCGAAGGATTTCCTCCGAAATTCTGTAGCAGCCTCGCCACTTGCCTCCAACTCAAAGACCTAGACCATGATGTCGATGACCCATGGCCGTTCGATGAAGTCTACAAGCATGCGACCTACCTCCTTAGTGGGGCCCGCTGAAATGCTGTTCAAATCGATAGTTCGGCCTTATTCCCAGAATCCTACTCCCAACTGACTTCGCCGCCCACCATTCTTAAAAGGGAATATGTCCAAGCCGCTGACCCCACCTCGGGCAGCCGCCAGACTCAACCCGCAGATCAGCAGTTTCACCGCTCTTTCGACCCCTGCTGCTTCTTCTGTGGAGGAACCGATGGCCATAGAACAGCTGAGTGCGAGCTCTGCAAAGAGTATGTTCGCCAGGGGAAATGCACGCTTATAGGCAGTAAAGTCTTTATGAAAGATGGGTCTGACATTCCTAGGTCTGCAGCAGGGCGGAACTTCAAAGAGAAAATTGATAACTTCCTGGCTCTTAGAGAGTCTATTATGGTGTTGGCTAATGTTAAGACCGGTTCTCAACGGTCTCCGGGAGGATCCGAGGGCAGAGGAAGCTTAGGGCGAAAGTCCAGGTAGTCGGAGTTTAGCGTACAACCAGTACACTAGTTTCCTGCCGAGTCCCTAGAGGTCGGAGCTATCCAGAACTATCTGGAGTCGAGTGAGATCGATGAGTATCTTATTCGATATTCGAACTGAGGTGCTACGATGTATGTACAAGGCTTTTATAGTACAGAGGAAAGTATAAAGCAATGTCCGGGGTGTAGCGACTACCAGAATGCAGTACGGATGAGTAACAATATTAGTGAGCTTATTAGTAAGGTAAGTCGGTAGTCGCCGGATAGCTGGATGGTACGGAGATTAGTAAGACGTACGGGTACGGTAGTGTAGCAAGTCACTTAGAAGCGCGAGAGAAACATACTAAATATGGAAACAGAAACAGAAACAGATCGTAAGTCAAACCAGAGACGGAACGGAGTTTCACGATGGGAGCCCGTAGGGCTGGAACGACACCTCAGATGGTCGGACTACGGTCCGGACCTTACGCACACGTCACGGATGTGACAGTATCCCCCTCTTAGGGCCGAGCCCTCGAGGCACTTGTTGTGCTCAAGCGTCACTTCGGAGTTTCGAAGTCCGCATTGTCGGAGTCCGAAAAAGTTTCACGGTAAAAAGGCTCGACGGGGTTTTGTCAAAGTCCAGATGCCCATCTCTAATCTCCTAAACGCTATGGCTCCTACCCAACGCCTTAAGTCTTCGCTCAACCCCGCAGGCATCGCCTGGGAGTTCCTCGACGATGGACTCCTTCAAGAATATCCGGACGACCCGCCGGCTATGAAAATGGCCAAGTTCGACGAACGACAGCGCCGTCAGCGTGCTGCCATGCAGGCAGCTATTCAAGAGGAGGAACGCCGGCAAGCTGAGGAAGTCCGGAAAGCGAAGGAGGCTGAGGAACGCCGGAAGGCCGAAGAGCGTAGGAAAGCCGAGGAGGCTGCACAGAGAAAAGCAGTTCGGTGAGCCCGCTGACGACGAAGACTTGGACGATACACCGGATGTTGAGGTCGTCTCGAAACCCCGTGCCCCCCGCGTGCAAGCTCCGCGTCAAGACGCTTTGGCGGAGGTCCTGGACCGTCGGCTCGGAGAGATCGTTGATGCGATCCAGAGGAACACCGCGGCAGTGGAGTCCATGTCGAAGGAGGTCAAGGATTTGTCCGGAGTTCTGGAGGAGTCGTTCGAGGTCCTCAAGACCGCGACAACCAGCCTTGTCAACCGGGCGATGAACGACGATGACAACATTTAGTCGTTACTTTTAGTTTATCCGTGTCTGTATCGTACTTCGGATTTTCCTGTCCCCCCCCCCCTCCTCTTTCTTTTCTTCTTTTTTTTTTTTGAAATATATTTTCGTTGTGTCCGACTTAGAATCGAGTGAGCGTGAGTTTTCATAGCATAGACAGAGTAAACTCCGGAAAGTCCATTTATTTCCGGGGCAGGACGGCACTCAACGGACCATCCTTGTGGGGGTACGCCTTGTGGAAATCCGCGACTAAGTCAGGGGCATTGCTTAATTCGGTAGCTATGAGCCAGGACGTTTCTTCATCCGTGCCTTCGTAGCCTGCCCACTTGACTAGGTACTGCAGCGGACATCGCCTACGGTAGTTCAGTTTAGAGTCCAGGATTTGCTCTATCTCGTACTCTGGTTCTCCGTCGATTTCAACCGGTGGAGGTGGAGGTTGGACACGATTGGGGATAGTGTTCGGAGTTGCCGGTTCTAGTTGCGAGACGTGGAAAACAGGGTGTACGGACTTCATAGCGTCAGGTAGTCGGATAGTGAAGGATAATGATCCAACATGGGCGATAATAGGGTACGGGCCTAGGTTCTTTTCTGAGAGTTTCTTTGAAGGTCGCGTGGACCTGAAGTATTTTGCTTTGACATATACCGAATCTCCAATCTGGAAGTCCGGAGGCGGAGACCTCTTAGCATCTGCCGGACCTTGGTATCTCCGCTGAGCTTCCTTCATTTCTTCTCGTAGGAACGTATGCAGGGAGTCTAAGTCCACTGCGTAGTCTCTAGCTCGAGAAGACGTTAACTCTCTTTCCAGGTGTACGGTGACATTAGGGTGATAACCCTTATTGGCAAAGAACGATGAAACTCCGGTTGTAGCACTCGGAGCGTTGTTGTACGCAAACTCCGCGAGTGGTAGCAACTCGGACCAGTTATCCTGTTGGTAACTACAGTAGACCCGTAGGTACTGCTCCAACGTCTGGTTAGTTCGTTCAGTTTGACCGTCGCCTTCAGGGTGATATCCGGAGGTGAAATGAAGTTTCATATCCAGTGCTTTGCCCAGCGACCGGAAGAAGTGAGACACGAATTCCATGCCTCTGTCGGAGGTTACGTGTGAGGGAACTCCGTGCTTTGAGAAGACATGGAGTAGGAATATTCTAGCGAGTTGTGGGGAGGTGATTGTATCTTCGGTGGGGATGAATATAGCTTGTTTCGAGAGACGGTCTACGACGACCAATATAGCGGTATGGTTTCCGGAGTTTGGTAGTTGTTCGATGAAGTCCATCGAAATGGAGTTCCAGGGTCTCTCCGGTATCGGTAGTTGCTTCAACATACCGTACGGTTTGTGTCTCGGGGTTTTAGCACGCACACAGGCAGTGCAAGACTTGACGTATTCTTTGATGAAAGTCCGGGCATTTGGCCAGACGTACTCACGACAGACGAGTTCGAGTGTTCTGTTTTGTCCGAAGTGACCGGCCAAGGGGTGGTCATGCTTGTAACGGAGTACGCGAAGCCTGAGGTCGTTTGCTTCGGGGACGTATATACGATCATCCAGACGTAAAAGTCCGGATTCATCTACCCTCCAACGGGGGTTAGATGGGTCAGAGAGATGGAGTTGACCGAGTGGGTCGGACGTTAGGGCGGACTTGATGTCTTCATGGAGTTTCTCAACGTCCATGATTATACTAGCACGTAGTACCGGGCTTTCTAAGTAGGTCGCCCGTAATGAATTGGATAGCTGTTCGGTGGTAAACACCGGTCGGAGGTTCTGTGGGTTGGCTTGGGCGTAGCCCCTATCCCCCTCTTTGGGGTAGACGTCCCATCGTCTAGTCAGGGCGTCGGGCTTCGCTCCAAGCTTGCCGGGGCGGAAACGAATGACCATATTAAATTGAGAAAGGTACTCAGACCAATGCGCTTGGCGCCTGGTGAGCACTTTCGAGGTGGAGAAATATTCGAGGTTCTTGTGGTCGGTAACGACGTCGATGGGGTATGTGGGGCCTTCAAGGTAATGGCACCAGGTCCGGAAGGCTTCATGGATCGCCAACAGCTCCTTGTCGTGTGTGTCGTAGTTTAACTCCGGGGCAGTCAAAGTCCGGGAGTAGAACGCTACCGGTCGTACCTCACCATCCAGGCAAGTGACGGACAGAATGCCGGCGATAGCATAGTCCGAAGCATCTGTTTCGACCGTGATGGGAAGTCTGGGCTTGAAGTGAGTCAATATTGGAGCCGTGGAGAAAGCTTCTTTGAGGCGATTAAAGGACCGGCGACAATCCTCGGAGAAATTCCAAGGTGCCCCCTTCCGTGTGAGACGTGTTAGTGGGACCACGATGTCCGAGTAATTGAAAATGAAACGACGGTAGAAGTTTGCAAAGCTGAGGAAGGACTGAATGTCCTTCACCTTGCGAGGTTCAGGCCAGTCACGGACGGCCTTTACCTTGTCCTCGGACATTGACAAACCGTCGGGGGATAAGAAGAAACCGAGGTATTCCATGGACTCGGAGTGGAATTCGCACTTCTCTGGTTTGGCATACAGGCCATGCTTCCGGAGTCTGTGGAGTACCTCACGAACATGTTTTTTGTGGTTTTCGATGTTATCGGAATAAACAAGGATGTCGTCTAGGTAGACAACGACGCATACATCCAGCAGGTCCGCGAAGACGGAGTTGACGAAGCGTTGGAACGCTGCAGGGGCATTGGTAAGTCCGAATGGCATTACGAGCCACTCGTAAGATCCGTAATGGGTTCTGAAAGCCGTTTTCCATTCATCTCCTTCGGCGATCCGCACCAGGTGGTAAGCGTGGCGCAGGTCGATTTTAGTATATACTTTAGCCCGACTAGGCGAGTCGAGTAAGTCCGAAATGAGAGGTAACGGGTAACGGTCCTTCTTGGTGATCTTATTGAGGCCCCTAAAGTCAACACAGAGACGAAGTGATCCGTCCTTCTTTTTGACAAAAAGGACAGGAGCGGCATACGGGGATGATGTTGGACGAATAAAGCCGGTAGTGAGGTTTTCATCGATGAATGTCCGGAGAGCAGCAAGCTCAACGGACGAAAGCGAATAGAGGGTTCCCAATGGCGGAGTAGTTCCTTCCTCCAATTCTATCTTGAGGTCGAACTCCTGGTGAGGCGCAAGTGTAGCTGCCTTGGCCTTGCTGAACACATCAGCGAAGTCGTGATAGTCCGGGGGTACCGACGACAAGTCCGGGGCATCCTGTACGGTGGCAGCCCGGAGTTTGGTACCATCCTGAGGTCGGATCTGGAGGGAGAACTGGGTTGAGCCATCTAGCTTGCAAGCGCGGATGAAGGCCGCTGCGTTGACAAGGGAGATGTTCGGTGCTCAGGTGTTGGGTGGAGAGGAGTTATCGACCGACTCGGGGAGTGTGGTGTCCGGAGAGCCCAAGGGGGCGTCTACGGGGTTTCTCGGAGTTGACTCCGAGTCAGAGGGCGACGTCGGCACTGGCAAACGAGATGTAAGGTTCCGGAATTTAACACTGCTCAGTACCCAATCAATCGACGGATTGTAGCGGGTGAGCCAGTTATGTCCGAGAACAATCTTACACTCAGAATCCAACGGAGTTACATAGAAGGTCATGTCGGTGATATCTCCAGAGGGGAAACGGACTGAGAGATTTGAGGCTTTACTGATTGATGTCGTTGTTACACCGTCGAACAGACGGAGGACGAGAGGTGGGACAGAGTAGGTTGAAAGACTGTGATTA
This sequence comes from Pisolithus thermaeus, assembly GCA_024663475.1. Lineage (NCBI taxonomy): Eukaryota > Fungi > Basidiomycota > Agaricomycetes > Boletales > Pisolithaceae > Pisolithus > Pisolithus thermaeus. Next base: position 162,808 of record JANFAF010000012.1, read on the forward strand.
TTGACGAAAGTAGAATCTACAAAACAATGGGTTGAACCCGAATCTATTAATGCTGAAAAGTCCAGAATACTATACGAGTCGAGTGTGACAGAGGGCTTTAATGAATTAGGATTTGAAAGAGCGGATGCGTTGAGGCGTGCCTCCGAGGGTGCACAGTCGGTATCAACGCAACTCCCAGGCTGTGCGGAGTTCTGAGAGTTGCACTCTATTTTTTTGCCTCGGAGGAGGCAGTCGGTTTGGCTTCCGACTCGGTAACCATGGTTGCGCGAGCCTTAGCTGCGCGAGATGTAGATCTAGGGCACTCCTTGGCCTTGTGTCCGGAGTTTCCGCAGAACATACACAGGTTCTGCTCAAAACGCCTCTTTCGCTCAGCAGGTGTCAACTTGCCATCTTTACCGAGCTTGTTGGATAACGTGGACGGTGCTCCGGAGTTCTGACTGTTCGGAGGCTTGGGGTTCGAGGTAGACGGAGTTGTTTGTTGGTTGCCGCCAGATTGGGGGTTGGCGTTACCGGATTTCTGCTTGTCCCCCTTGCTCGAGTTGGCCTTGCCTCCGGAATTATTTCTGGAGTTGTTGCCGGAGGACTTTACTTGACGAGAGACTTCGTCTTTGCGCTCCCAGTAGCGCGCGTCAATCTCTTGGGCTAGCGTGCGCAACCCATATAGAGTAGTGGGCTTCCCAACCCTACTGATTTCATCTTTGATGCGATCTGGGAGTCCAGTATAGAACAGGTGGCGGAGAGCGCCATCTCCGTAACCTCGGACCTGCGACGCCAATCTATTGAAGTCGACCACATAACGATTCACACGATGTGTTTCCTTCATGTGGAGGTGATCGAGCTGGTGCTCAGCGTCTGCGACCGGGTCATGGGGTCCGAAAGTTGTCTGGAGGTCCGCCACAAAGTCCAGCCAGCTGTCCATCCAAAGTGGACGGTCTGCCGGATCTCCGGAGTTTAGAAGGTCTGGCTCGAACCATTCGAGGGCCATTCCTTTAAGATAGGACTGGGCGAACGTAACCTTGTTTCTGTCAAGGCGAAACACCTTGGGACGATCCTGGAAACATAGCTCGCATTGAACCAGGAACGTCCGGAGTTTCTTCGGATCAGTTCCGTCGAAAGTGTCCGGCTCTCGGACCTTAGCGCGTGAGGACGAAGTGTTGTCGGAGCGATGGGTGGAACGCGACAGACGGTCGACGGCCATTGCCAAGTTTTGCAAGACCGCTAGTTGAGGGTCTAGCTGTTCTGGAGTGTCGACGAAAGGGTTGCCGTCGTCGTCGTCGTCATCGTCTCCGGGACCGTCGTCTCCCGGACCGTCATCTCCGGGGTCATCGCCTCCGAAGAGGTCTGGGGTTGGTCGTGCCGTGGATGAGGGTCGTCTGTTTGAAGAGCCGGTTCTAGGGGTCAGGGTAGCAAGGGGTTCTCCCCTGGCGGAGAAACTTCAAAATTGGCTGACCGACGGTGGAGGACGTCGGCGGCTTGCTAATGCGATACGTGCACTTGATTCGTGCATATCGTCGATCGCAGCTTGTTCCGAAGCTTCAACAGCCATCGAGCAGGAACGGAGTCGGGTAGTCATGGTCATGGCGTGGGGGTTTGGTGGGCTTGTGCAGGGATTTGAGTTCGAATATACTGTTAAGACCGGTTCTCAACGGTCTCCGGGAGGATCCGAGGGCAGAGGAAGCTTAGGGCGAAAGTCTGGGTAGTCGGAGTTTAGCGTACAACCAGTACACTAGTTTCCTGCCGAGTCCCTAGAGGTCAGAGCTATCCAGAACTATCTGGAGTCGAGTGAGATCGATGAGTATCTTATTTGATATTCGAACTGAGGTGCTACGACGTATGTACAAGGCTTTTATAGTACAGAGGAAAGTATAAAGCAATGTCCAGGGTGTAGCGACTACCGGAACGCAGTACGGATGAGTAACAATATTAGTGAGCTTATTAGTAAGGTAAGTCGGTAGTCGCCGGATAGCCGGATGGTACGGAGATTAGTAAGATGTACGGGTACAGTAGTGTAGCAAGTCACTTAGAAGCGCGAGAGAAACATACTAAATATGGAAACAGAAACAGAAACAGATCGTAAGTCAAACCAGAGACGGAACGGAGTTTCACGACGGGAGCCCGTAGGGCTGGAACGACACCTCAGATGGTCGGACTACGGTCCGGACCTTACGTGCGCGTCACAGATGTGACAGCTAATCTCGTCTCTATTCAGTCTCTGGGTACTGCCTCTTCAGCTAGAGGGCATGATACTCCGCCCCACCTCGTCAATACCATGTTCTTTGGCTCAGAAGACACTGCCGAGTTTCAGGTCGAGGTCCACCCCTCATCATACCTCGTCGACCAAGAAATAGAAGATAATGCCGACGAAGAAGATAAGCATGCCCTTGCCAGAGCCTATGCTCAGGTAGAGGAGCTCAAGAATGCTATCAAAAGGAAGAAACCAGCCCGCTTTGATGGCATGGAAATCCCCGCTCGACGCCCTCGAAATCCTGCTATGGCCAACCCTCCCCCTTCCAACATCCCTGTACCTACCACGACTTCAAACACCCAGCCAGCATGTAACGAGACTCAAGCTAAATCTAATGCCGCCGAGCCTTCGACCTCTAGACCTTCGTCCAACCCTACCCCTCAGTTTCGTTACCAGAGCAGCTTTGACGAAGCTGCTGCCACTAAACGACTCGTGTCTCAGGTTTTAGAGGCCAAGATCGAAATCTCGACCCAAGATCTTTTGGCAGTCAGCCCTGAAATCTGCAAACAGATAAAAGAGATGGCTATGATGAAGAAAGTAGCGATCGGTAGCCTCGAGACCACGTCGGAATCATCCTCATCGTCTACCTGGGCCTCATATGAACAATACCTCATTAAGGATACCGATGGCAAGTGTGTCGGTCTCACCACCACCCCTCTCCGTGCAGTGGATGGTGTCCTTATGGACAAGCTTTGGGTCGAGTGTATCCTCGACAGTGGCTGTCAGGTAGTTGCCCTCAGGCACGAATTGTGGGAGGCCTTAGGGGCCCCCCTCCATTCAGACATGTGTATGATGTTAGAAGCCACAAACCAGTCTAAAGAGAGCACCCTAGGTGTCATCGAAAATGCCTCTCTTTGAATTGGACCAGTTAAAGCTCACCTACAAATTCAAGTCGTCGATAAAGCCCCATTCGACCTCTTATTAGGCCACCCATTCTTCTGCCTTCTCAGCAGCATCCTTCAAGACTTCCCTGACAGTGAACAATCTCTAGAAATCCGTGACCCCAATTCAGGCCACCAGTTACTTATCCCCACTCGCCCTCGACATCGTCTATACCCATATCCCCGATTCGTGAACCCAGATGACGAGGCAGAATACTTCGCCCACCAGAGTCACCGCCACCAACTCCAAGAGAGCGAACAGGGTTTTTAACAATGGTCGATGACTCGATGGGGTTACAAGGAGACCAAGACAATATAGTATCCATGTGTTCCCTTTATGTTTCAGATTCACTTTCTGCCTTGAGAAATTCTACTTCCCCTCTTTCTACCGACTTTAAAGAAAATGCCACTGCAGCGCTGTTGTTCAGTTATACCCCAGATATTGCGCCTCCTGATCCATTCGATTCCAGTTTCATTTTGCCTAAAGACCCCTTCCTGTTTACCACTAGTACTACGGTTTCTCCACTGACACTTTCTGCCCTACAGTCTACCTTTCACTACGACCCAGTTTTCCACATGTTCAAATACAAGCCTGTAGCGAAGAAGGTAAAGCCCATCCCGACTGCAATGCCCATTGAATTCAGGGTAGAGCATCGGGAGGTAGGCAATCCTCTTGCAGATTTACCTGTATTACCGTACCACCCTCCTTTATTCGTTCCAGGATCCAGATTTACTGCTCAAAGGGCAGAAGAGCTCGAGCTCGACCCTACCAAGTTCCTTTGGCCAGCGGAGTTGGATCTCGTTCGTTGGCTCGTTCGAACACATGAAGCCGCCTTTGCTTGGGAGACCTCAGAAAGGGGAACCTTTCACGAAGATATGTTTCCCCCCTAAAAATCCCAACCTTACCCCACAAACCCTGGGTTGAACGTAACATCCCTATCCCGCCCGCCATCTTTCGAGACGTCGTCCAAATAATTAAAGAGAAGATTGCCGCTGGTGTTTACGAGCCCTCGACCTCGTCATATCGGTCCAAGTGGTTCTGCATTGTCAAGAAAGACGGGAAATCTCTGCGCCTCATTCACGACCTACAGCCCTTAAATGCCATCTCTATCCAAGATTCAGCTGTCCCCCCTTTTGTCAACTCCATTGCCGAAGCTTTCGCCTGTCACTCGGTGTATGGGATCTTGGACCTAATGGTCGGTTATGACCACCGAGCCATCCACGACAATTACCACGACCTGACTACCTTCCAAACCCCCATCGGTACCCTTAGGCTGACAAAGTTACCAATGGGGTACACTAATGCCATTCAAATATTTCATGGAGACATCTGTTGGATCCTAAAGGACGAAATCCCCGAGGTCTCTATCCCATTCATCGACAACTGCCCAATCAAAGGCCCTAAGTCTTGCTACCTAAATGCCAACGGGTCTTATGAAATGATACCGCAGAATCCCGGCATTCAGTGCTTTATCTGGGAACACCTCGAAAATACTAATCGCGTACTTCACCGGCTTCACCATGCAGGAGCTACTGTCTCCGCCAAGAAATGCATCATTGCCGCCCCGTCTATTGTAGTGGTGGGGCATAAGGTTTTGTACAATGGGAGGATACCTGACGAAACTAAAGTCCAAAAGATTAGAGACTGGCCTTACTGCGCTAACATCACTGAAGTTAGGGGCTTTCTAGGTCTATGCTCGTATTGCCACATCTTCATTAAAGACTTCGCCAAGCATGCGCGTCCTCTCGTCGAGCTCACAAAGAAAGACGTTTTATTTGAGTTTCGCGACGAACACCAAGCGGCAATGGACTATCTCAAAGCTGCTATAGTCACCTCCCCAGCGCTGCGTCCTATTGACTACGGCTCCTCCTTTCCAGTCATCCTCGCCATCGACACCTCCAACATTGCCATCAGTTATATCCTCATGCAGGAGGGAGAAGATTCCAAGAGGTACCCTGCCTGCTTTGGATCCATCACTCTTAACGACCGAGAGAGGCGGTATAGTCAAGCCAAACTCGAACTATTCGGTCTGTTTCGAGCGCTCCATGATGTGCAGCTTTATGTTTTTGGAGTGCGGAATCTAGTTGTAGAGGTCGATGCGAGATATATCAAAGGCATGATTAACAATCCAGACTTACAGCCTAATGCCACCATCAACCGGTGGATTGCCGGTATCCTACTTTTCGACTTCAAACTGGTCCACATACCTGCTGCAAAGCATGCCGCCCCAGATGGGTTGTCAAGGAGACCGAGAGCCGAAGAAGACCCAGAGGTAGACGAAGAAGAGTACGAAGACTGGGTAGACGAGTGTGGAGCCTTCGCCATGGAACTTGTGAATTGCCGAGAGCTGAGAACTCAGATGCTATGTCCTCCGGAAATTCCATCGTCCATATACTACTCATCTAAAACTTTGCCTCAGGACGTCAGAACATTTATGGCAACTGGTTCACCACCAGAAAACACCGAGACCGAAATCCCACGAACCGAGAAGGCGAAACAGAGGGATGAGAGGTTGGAGGTTGTGAGGAGGTTCTTGGAAACGAAGAAGCCGCCGGACGAGTTGGGAGAAAAGGAGCTGGAGAGTCTCATGCAGCTAGCAACCTGGTACTTCGTAAAGGGCAGAGAGCTTTGGAGGAAAGAGCCCCAAGGTCGCCACCAGCTCGTGGTTTGCTGCCACAAATGGCTTGAAATTATTCATCAGGCCCACGACAAGTTAGGCCACAAGGGTATCTTCTCCACCCGTATGTGCTTGCTAACACGGTTTTGGTGGCCCATGCTCGAGCAGGATGTTCGCTGGTACATCAAGACATGTCACGAATGCCAGATTCGCCACCTCAATCGAATTCACATTCCCCCTGTCGTGGCAATACCTGAGCCCCTGTTCTACAAAGCCTACATCGACACTTTCGTAATGCTGAAGTCCAATGGATACTGCTACGTTACTCAAGCCCGATGCTCCCTCACCAGTTACCCGGAGTGGGCCATGCTTCGATCCGAAACTGGAAAGTCGATCGGCAAATTCCTATTCAAGCAGATATTGTGCAGGTGGGGTGCTGTAGCAGAGGTCGTCACTGACAATGGCGGTCCTTATGTTCTAGCACTTGACTGGCTATCAAAGACGTACGGCATTCGGCATATCCGTATCTCACCTTATAATTCGCAGGCAAATGGTGTTGTGGAGCAGCAGCATTTCGATGTCAGAGAAGCGATGGTTAAGAGTTGTGAGGGCGAAGCCTCGAGATGGTCAGAAGTGGCCCCGTCTGTATTCTGGGCAGAGAGGGTTACAGTTCACAAAGCTACGGGATTTTCCCCTTACTATATGGCTCACGGTGTCCATCCCAGACTCCCTTTTGACCTCGCCGAAGCAACCTTTCTCGCCCCTTTCGAAGCACAGTCATACTCTACTACCGCTCTCATTGCCAATCGTGCTCGGCAATTGCAGAAGCGCCCAGAAGACCTAGTGCTAATACACGATCGAGTCCTCAATTCCTGCTTCGCTTCGGCAAAGGACTTTATGGCTCGATTCGAGAAGACTATCCGCGACTTTGACTTCGAACCGGGAGCCCTCGTCCTAGTCAGAAATTCCCGCATCGAAAAAGAGCTGGACAGAAAGACCAAACCTCGCTACCTAGGTCCTATGGTAGTCGTACACCACACCAAAGGTGGTTCTTATCTCCTCGCAGAACTCGATGGCGCTGTTTTGAGGTTTCACTTTGCTGCCTTTCGCTTATACCCCTATTTCCCAAGAAACAGGTCCCGTATCGAGGTCACCCACCTGGTCGGCCTCGACAGGTCTGCTATAGATCAGCTTGAAGGCGACTCCCTTCCTGACCCAGAACTGGCTGGTGCCCTTGGGGATGAGTCAGATGAGTAAACTACGTCCTATGTTCTTTCTTTTCTTTTCTTCTCTTTTTTCGTCCATTGTCTATCTTTTACAGACGTTTACCTATACAAATTACTGACACAAAAGGCCGAACACAAAAACCATAAAATGATATAAAAAACCAAATGCCAAATTTCCTTGTCTCCTCCTTTCCCTTGAGTCATAGTTTTACTCACTGTTTACCGTCCATAGAGTTCACCCAAAACTAAAACGACAACTGCCGCTACCTACCCAGTCAGGATGACCATACTGTACCACCAGTTCTTCCTTCTTTTCACTTACGTCTCTTATGTATTCTGACCTTCCAATCTCACCGCCAAGGTGTGTTCTTAGGCAATGCGCACACAAGATAGGATTACTGCCAACACACGGTACGATAGCAGAATAGACAAAGGCACACAAAAGTATCGCTACTGCTCTAGGGAAGATCGGAGGGCCCAGGGATGAAGTGCTCTTGGCGCCACACTTTCAACGCCCACAGTTGGCGTTTGGACTGACAAAGGGCTTCACATACCTGGGTCGCCATTGTATTGACCTGTGCCATTTGCGAATACAGGTCCATCAGGGCATCTTCCCCCCATTCGACCGACAACTCCACCTCGGCAATCCTTGCGTCTAACTCTTCAATAGGGTGCATGCGGTCCCCCCAAGACTTGTGCCTACCTGTCACAGATGGACGCCTTCCGCCCTTAGGTGTGGCGACCCCCTCAGGCTCGGTCAAGTCGATTTCAATCCTCGCCATACTGGTACCTTCGCCGCCCATGACCTCAGGAGTCCCTTCGTCCTGGCTCGTCTCGACTTGCGCGCTCACAAACTCACTTGAACCTCTTGATGACTCGTTGGGTTTGTCGATGGGTTTGTTAGCGGGGCGGGGAGTGAGGAGAGCCGGGAACCCGGGAGTGGGAGTGGGAGTGGGAGTGGATGGACCACTGGGGAGGAAAAGAGGGAGAGGTTGTGGTGGTGGAGGGTCTTGGGATTCGGTCGCCGCTGCAGCAGACTCACCGGGTATTTCCTTCATCAGTACCTCCAACTTCTTCATCTGCGAAGCCCACATGCCCGGAACGAGATCTCTTGTGGTGTCGGGCGTAACGAAAGGGGGTACGGATATGGACGCACTCTGAGAGGAGGACATTGTGGTGGCCTAAGAGAGACTTGGTAACGATGAGTGGGTAGGAGTGAGGTTGACGGACTTAGCAGAAAAAGAACGAACATGGCGATTACACTTGGTGCGTTAAGCGAACTTTACACCACGGAAGCATTTTCCCACAGCACGTGCTCGAGAACCCCGTCGCTTGTGCTTTGATCCGTGCACAGCCACTTTGATCACAATGGCGTTCCGTCTCCGTCCTGTACCTAGTCACGTGCACTTGACCGAGGACGGTCAAAGTCTAAAGACCCCAGGAGGTGTAGGGAGCCTAGGCTCCCTGAGTCTGCGAGGCACCCTCGGCAGCAATCCCAACTTCCCCTACCTGCCAGATCACGCGCCCGTCACGGTCACAGGATTGTGTCGCCGCCTACACTATGCTCCCTCTCGATCATGTGCCTATTACCGCCAGCAACATCGCCACCTGTCACGTGTCACTGTGCCTCCCCACAGACCCTCCTTTACCTATACCGCTCCCTTCACCCCCTGTCAGCTTCCAGGATGCGACCCCATTGCTCAGACGAGTAGCTATGCCGCTTTGTCTTGGTTCATGTTTATCCTCTCTACTTTTGTTTGCCTTTCCTTTGCCGCTGTCACCACCACGCACGTGTCTGTACCAGCGTTGGACTTTGCCTTGTCTGTTATTACTTTTGACATATGACAGATCCGAAATATGCCGAATTTTACCTTAGATACCACTGTCTTTACGATACAAAAGCCTGGGCTACTTAGAAAAATATACCACCCACCTTTTGGCATCATACAGCAAGAATCTGAGAGTCACCTTCGAGTCTAGAGAGCCCTCCCGAGCCATCCTCGAGTTTTCAAGAGTACCCCGAGTCCCAGAATTGCCTTTGCCGCCTCTTCGCCACCATCGAGTCCCAAACACCCCGTAAACCATCCTACAAGCCAACTATTGCCACCTACCAAGTTCCAACGAGCTCTCAAGTTCCCCCTTCGTATATTTCCCGCTTTACTGCCTAGCATCCCCCTTTATCTGTCTCCTTCCAACTCAAGACCCCTTGGGATGAGCCTAGGTTTTACCTACAGCTTTCCCCTCTTATTTCCCTTAGCACTCTCGCAAGAAGAGTAGCCCACATTGGTACTTGTTATCTCTCCTCCATTGGGCGTAACCCCAACTCTGTATCAAGATGGGTCGTATGCCCTTCAATGGGCCAGTGTCCCCTTTCTATGCTAGTATCCCATTTGTTCCATGACTCATCTTTGTGTTCATTGCCCACTGTACTATAGCTGTGCATTGTTGCCCTTCTCGTCGCAAGCCCACTCCATGCGCTCACTCTCATTGGTTACTTGATCCATGCATACCTTATGACTTGTGCCCGTTTACCCTTAATTGGTTGTGCCCATGTCCCATTTTACTGTACATGCTACATGCCCATTCTTAGTGGGCCATGGACACTGTTCCCTTTGGGCTTTGTGCCCATACAGCATATCGTATATATAGAGTTACCATACTGCTGTATTTCCTTAACTTTTTGCTACCTTGCAAACTCCCACATTTATCTCCATTCTTTGGTGATATGAGTGTGTGAGCCAAGGGTGCTCAAAGTCTTTATGCACCAAGGTACCCTGCTGGTCACTGTTGTTACGCCTTGACCCGGCACCTTCCATTTCCGGGCTAGAGCTCTGGCTACATGTGTTCTGCCCTGCTATCGTTGTCGTACTTGGCTGTTCCCTCGTCGCTATCCTTATTGGGATACGTGTCATCCTTCCTAACCGGCCCGCCAGTCTCTACCTTTGGTAAGCCATGTGGTAACTGATCTTTGTTCCAATCAACATCGGAACTTCTCTCCTTCCATTGGGCATAACCCCAACTCTGTATTTGTCTTGTGTCGTGTGCCCTTCAACAGGGCCCTGTCTCTGTTTCCGTTCGTGACTCATTTTCCTTTCTCTGACTCATCTTTGTGCCTGCTGCCCGTTTGTACTATAGCTGCGCATAGTTGCTTCTCCTGTCGCGAGCCCACTCTGTGCGCTCGCTCCCATTGGACACTTGATCCGTATGTACCTTATGCTCTGACTCCATTTACCTTAATCGTGTTGTGCCCATGTCCCATCTTACTGTAAACGCTACATGCCCGTTCTTAGTGGGCCATGGACACTGTCTCTTTAAGGCTTTATTGCCTATACAGCTACAGTATATAAACCCGTACTGTACTGCTGTATTCTTTAACTTTTCACTACCTTGCAACATGGCTCATATATTTCCATTCTTTGGGGATACGTGTGGGTCGTCCAAGGGTGCTCAAAGTAACTACGCACCAAGGTAACCCTTAGGTCGCTACACCATTCTTTGGTGCTTCAAGCAACTCTTTGATTACACCGCTCTTTACGTTCCTACACCCTTATTAGGTGCTTCGAGGAACTTGTGGCATAACAACTGTTATTTGCTACACTGTTCTTCAGTGCTTTGAGCATAGCACGACTTAGTGTTTATTATCCCACTCTTACATTGCTACACCTTTCTTAGGTGCCTCGAGCAACCTGCGGCATAACACAAACCCCACAGATAGCTCAAAGGGGGTGGCCTGCTGCAAACTCTCAAGCTATGCCCATAACTCTACCTGTCCCTGCTTCTTCCCCTTCATCTATCCCCATCTCACCACCATCATTGGCTATCACATCAGTCAGTACTTCTATTAACCCCTCATCTAGCTTGTCATCTCATGGCAGAAAGCACAAGAGCAACACCACTGGTGGGGCAGATGCCATGTCAACAGTTGCCTCCAGCATTGCAGGAAGTTCTACTTCACAGAAGCAGCACACTCAGTATAGCACCATTGAAGATGCAGTACAAGGTATCATGAGCAATTTAAATGATGCCAACCACAAAACACTTGCCACACTTGATGATATGAGCCCAGTGCAAAAAGCAGAGCAAAAATTCAATGATATATGTATGTTGATGTACACTCTCAAGAAGAATCTTTCACTGAAGAACCTGGCTTGCTTACAAATGCTGTTTGAGGAGAATCCTGCCATGGCCACGGGTTATTGGAATATCACACATCTCTTGGAAGTTCAAAGGCAGTGGTGGGTTAAGTTGAGACTTGAGTTGATCAGCTTCAATGTCCCAGAATATGTGGACTTGGAGTAGATATCCATACCATACATTTTGTATTCTTGTTGCAATTGAAACAGTATCCTGAATTCATGTGAATCATGGACAAGAAATGGATATGACTGCATCAAGCAGTCAAGTGCATCAGCATATATTTTTTTAAAAATGACTGGTCAAGTACATCAGCATAAGTATATGAATGACTATGAGATGAGAGCATCACAGGTTAATCCAGCTGCTCCATGATCAGAGGGATACCATGTCACACATGCTCACTACAGTAGTTGTCCCACATCTGTGCTGCAATCAAATCATGCAAGGCATTCATCTGCCTGCAGGAGTCAGCAGTCAATGGAGTATCTTGCAGATGACTGATTTCACCTTCCTCAGGTGCTAAGAATGGCCCATCATCTTCTTCATCAATATCAGGGTCTGGAATATCAATGTCATCTGGATCATGGAGGCAGATAATATTGTGGATGCAGCATGCAGCTGTGGGTAGCCAAGACTGCACTCCCATGTTGTACTTGGGGGGGAGAACAAGGGTGTGAAAACATCACTTTATAATGCTGAAGTTACATTTGATGTCATTTCAAAGCATGGTGTAGCAAAGGTTAAATAGTTCCTTTCTATTCTTGGGCCTGTAGAGAATGAGCAAGGATCACATCATAGAGTACAGTACTCACAATAGGTTTGATCAGCCCCACTCAACTAGATGATAGCATTGGCCATGGTATGGTACAAGGAGCTGTGGAGTCAATGGAAACCCTGCATCAGCAAGATAATAGCAATTGTCAGGGATTGCAAGGTCCCATAAATGAGCATTGTGGTAAACTGTGGCATCAACTGCCAAACCCTCCCACCCTCCAAGAACATATGTAATAAGACTATCAAATGAGCACATAACAAGGCAATTTTGAGACAAGAATCCCTTCTGGTTGTGCATAAGATCCTGTTCACTTGCTGATGGCATACACACAATATGTGTACCATCAATAGCACCTATGGCATCCTTGAAAAAAGGAAAAAATTTGGGGTTATTGGTGATATGGCTGGGCATTGGTGAATTGGCTCTGGGAAGGTGGATGTAGGTGCTGTAGATGAGGCCCCCCAAAAAAGCATTGACCATTTGTTTGAAATACCTGGAGAGAGTAAGATGTCATCAGCATAGACACACAAAAGACTTGGATTAATGTGCACTCACCATGATATAGTATCTGTGGAACATTGGAAGCACTCACTGACATGATGAGCTGACAATCCTGTCACCATTGCATACAAAAAAATCACAAGTTGCTCCTCTAACATGACATTCCTCAAATCCTGAAAGTGACCTTCTTGAAGGATAGATACCAGCCTAAGGAAAACATGCTTGTGAATGCCAAGCTCGGTTCTGATTCATTCAGGGTGTCTGTTAAGTAGCTCTTCTGTCCACCCCTGGCCTGAAAGAGTGGACATATGGTAGGGTACCTGGGTGGAATTCTCTCAAATTGCAATGGCAAGTACATTTAATAAAGCAGCAGCAGTACTGACCAATCTGTTGATATGGAGTTGCCAAAGGATTACTCTCCTTCAAAGGATGCACCTGGAATTTTCTTCATCACCCTTGATGTCATGATCCCACACCATGGCAGTCCAATCATCATCATCCATATTGACAATGAATGATAAGTTGATTGCTACCAGCCATGTATTAACTTGGAAGTCCGCTGAACTCCGCACAAGCTAGGTTTGCACATGTTTTGTACAATCATGTGGCAAACCAACCTGCTACTGTTCGGGCCCTTTAGTAATTATTCAATGAAGTAGGTGTTGACACTGAGATGGATACTTATACAGAGAGGTTTTCAGCACCCCTTTTCAAAATTCGGCTCCTGGCTATAGCGGCAGTGTTTATCAACGGATTGATTGCTCCGTTCTTTGTTATGCATGTCCAAGTATGAATACGGGGCCAGCTTCCATCAGCAGTCGTACCGGTCAGTAATTTATATGCAGGCAGTTGTTACTTGGCCGCGCCACTACTCACACCAACGCCTGAGATACGACAGAGAACGTCATATACACAACAATATTGCACTTGGCAGGAGCCATGCACGTGGCGTACGTCCTAGACAACGCGAGTGCCAGGACACATCCGCTCAGGTACATCAACACAACGGAGAGGCTGCAGAAAACATTCGGTGAAATCTCGCTGACTTCATCCATACAATAACGACACTACGCAGGACCGAACTCGACAGCACGGACACCAAACGTTTACCCATCCGCCACCAACCCGCACACCCATGTTCACGCTCATCTACTTATCTACCCACCCTCCCCGCATCTCCCTTCCTCCTGGCATGAGCCTGAAATCACCCCTGTTTCCCTCTCCTCAGTATGCCAAGCTGCCCACCGTCTCCCGTGCACGCTACACGGTGCTCCGACAAGCCAACATCTCTCATCAGCCCGGGGCCAGGTCACTTAGCGACCAACGGCAGTCATGACCGTCAAGGCTTGCGAACATGACTGAGCTCAAACCATGGCAGAGCAACTGTATATTTCACAGCATCAAACGCCACTCAGGTTAAGCCCTTTTCACCTCAAAGTGTAGCGTCTAAAACGGCCAACGGGAATGGAGGACTAGTGGGGGATATCAGCTCTGCCAGTAGGACATTTGCACACCGGTGAGGAGCCGCGGGACACCGGAGGCCCTAGTTGCCAAGATGTTGGGTAGTTGAGTGCAACATCAGAGGACTACACGTCCTCAAGCACTTAAGTTGCGGGCCAGATGTTTGGCGTTTGTCCTTCGCATCGAGACACTGCTCGATAAGCACTCAACGGACATCACTCCTACTATTAGAATCACAGTAAACGAGAACACCACTGTGGTACACTTACTAAAGTTCAAAATTATGCCGTTTCCCTGAGAGCGAGACATTCTGTTTGATCGTTGGCCATAACAGGTAGACGAATTGCATTTACCAGATGAACCCAATCATAGTATACGGTATAAAGCAGGTTCCACAAAACTTTTTTTTTTACATTTCTTCGCACACATATGAGCAGTCAGGTGGTTCATTCCATAGGAAGAGATAAGGCTAGTGGGGAGAATCGAGGGGTATTCTTCCAGGGTAGGGGTTATGTTTCTGTGCTCTGCGAGTCCGCAACTGGTGGCTGCACGACCTGCAAGTTAGACGAGCCATTATATGGTTCATCATTCTGACTTTCAACCCTTCCGGATAGGTAACACGATCTTCAATTGATTAGTATGTTTTGTGAAGTGGAGGGTACCCGGCTGGTCAGCTAACGCACCGTAAGGCCACTCGTTTTTCCTGTAGTTGGGCAAGGTCACAGTTAACTCCACGCTCGACAATATCAGTGGCGTGATGCTATCGTTCGGATCGCCTCGGGAATCGGCCGTACCCCATAATCGATGGGAGGTTGCTGCAGTGTACGTCTATGGCAGCATGGAGCAGCTTTCTTTCGGCAAAAAGTCCGCGTAAATATGGAGCAAACACAGGGGGAACCGAAACATGGATCCATCCACACACAGCACCTCCTCCTGAGAACTCCCAGTGGACACCACGATTGAATTCTATTGCCAATTCCTTAGTTCCAGGACTGGAACCGAATAGTGCGGCGTAGTGCACGTTCCCTCACCACGAGGTAACACCAACCTGTTTTTATTGGATGCAAAAAAAAGGGATGCCAAAATGATGAGAGTACTGATGATATCATGCACTACGAATCTCCTTACCGTGTCGGTCGGATGCTCGAGATCATTGTGAGAGGTGTGCAGATACGGTGTTACCTTGCTTGGCAATGTGAAAGTTATTAACCCTCGCACGACGGAAATATTCTCCTTTTTCGGACACGAACGCTGCTTTGTCATCGTGAGCACTCCATCGCACACAGACTGAGGATTGCATGTTGCCCTGCCCCCTGCTTGCCGGAATGCGCCTGCGTCCCAGTAACGTGTATCGTATCCCCTTTTTGGCGGTCCCGCATGCACCGCAAGCAGGTATACTGTACTGACTTTGACTGTCTGGACTGCCGCTGACCTCTCCCCACCCACCAATTTTTCAAGTCCGCGACCCGAAGAACGTCACTGCAGGCTGCACGATCATCAGCCGCTACACCATGGGGTCCATCATACATAATGAAATAAAATAATATCTTGCTAACGGCACATCAAACATGTGGTTCCTCAGGGGTCGGAGCCTTGTGAGTTAATCTGAAGGCGTTACAACACCGGTCATCCACACCCCTTCCGGTCAATGTCCTTCATTGTTGTCTTACAGCCTCTGTGACGAGTAACGGTGCATTTTGAGGCTTATCAAAACCAGGTTAGATCTTCAGAACCAGGTTCTCTGGGCTATGCAAATGAATATGGCTTCGAGATCGCATCTCCAATCGGCACTCCTGGTGGGTATCAGTCCGTATTGAGTGCCGATGGACTCTAAAATGTACTGACAAGCCGGCAGTAATCTTAATGCGATTAGTAACTTGGCCACACGATCGTCATCTTCTTCGCCAGCGTACTAGCACCCTCATATCAAAATGTAATTTTCTGCCCTTCGATCATGGAGCTCTGTGTTCCAGAAGTCAATCTCAATGTGATTAGTAGCTGGGTCGCACGATCGTTATCCTCCGGTCCACCGCACTAGCACCATCGCATCGAATGGAATTGTCTTTGTTTCGATTATGGAGCTTTGTGTGACGGGTTTGCACCATGCCTGCAAGGCATAAAAGGTCAGGATGTAAGAACCCTTCTTCAGTTACGAGTCTCTCCCCCTCTCGAGATGCTTGGAACACTCATCACTGGCGTTTTGGCGCTCTGCCGCTTCGGTAATTCTCCTCCGTATAGCCCACCTCCACCACCTCTTCCGTCGGGGGGTCAGGATGTCACACCGGATTCCCCTCCGCCTGTCTACCGCTATAATAGTGACTTCGACTTTCAGTCACTCGTGAGGAAGCGAACGGCGCTCATTCAGTTATTCACTTCTAATACCATTGCAGAATTTAGCTCTCAATCAAGAGTACATTGAACTGGACCTTTTCCGCTATGGTCTTGCCAGGTTTTCTCCAGAGGAATTCTTAGATGCCGGTCTTAGCTCCGAGTATCAGTACCTCATCGAGTACATGGCTGAACAAGAAATTGGACATGCCGAGATGATCAGCAACATTCTCTACCGTTCGTGCCTCCGTCACCTGCCGAGGTCATTGCACCCTGATTTTTCTGACAGCGTACGGGGCAAAACCGTGTGTATATCAGTATCCCTTCGATACCGTCCGAGGATTCTTTGACTTCTGCCAAAAGGTACGTGATTTTTTTCTGATCCCTGAATACCTGAAATAATCTTTGCTACGCAGTTGACCCGCTGGGGTGAATCCGGTGTTTATGGCTTTTTGCCTCACCTCGACAACCGTGCCTCTGCAGAGTTGCTGATCAACTCCATTACTACTGAGGCGAGACAGCAGATGGCCTTCCGACAGCTAGAAGGTCTCTTCCCCATGGCCGTGTGGTTCATAGCTGGCATCCCCCAAGCTTGGGCATGGACATTGCTGTCGCCCTACCTCATCCACTGTCCGCCAGGGAACCCATATATTCAATGGCAAATCTTCCCCTATCTGAATGTCACTGTAGGGACTGGCTACACTTTGCAGTACCATTTTTGACCTGAATCACACCAGAATAACCCGACTGCTATCAGGAACGACAGCAAGGCCGCAGTGTCAACCAACGTCTCCGCAATTTCGTATCCGGGGCGTGAGGTCTTTTTCCAGTGGGACAACCCGGGTAAGAACGTCAGTTACGACTTGAAGTACCAGACGAGCTCGCTCGCTTGGCCTCCAAAGGTTTGTGAACCCTTTTTACCGGAGTACGTGCAGTCGCTAAGTTACTTTACACAGTATGCTCTCTGGGTTTCACAGTTGAATTCGACATATACTCCTTTGTATGACGTTAACACCGATAGCAATACTGCTCGTACATACCAGCCGGGTGGGCGGGTATTTGATGACGACACCGCACCTATCTTCAACGACACGATGTAAGTCTATTTAAGCTTAAGTCATCTACTGTTCATGCATTTTTCAATAGGTTTGTCGCGCTGACAAATGAAACTGTACCCGTCAGTCCTTACAACCTGTCTCTGGTTAATCCGTACATCGTCGCGGGCCCAGCCATCTACCAAGCCGGTTGATATCGTGAGGAACAGAGACTCGTAGCTAGAAAACTTGACTTTTGTATGTGAACAGTATTCGAGGTCCGCCAGCCCATGCGTTCCGACGTTGCGCTCTGTGTAAGATAGTTGACCGTATATAGAAAGTGACTGTAGGTCTGAGGTGATATGCGGTATTGATGCATGAACTTCCTGAAGCGAGTGGAGGTGAGACGGGAGAAAACTCAGAGCAGGCACTGTGGCATCAGGAAGAGGAAGTCTGCATGCTTTGGATGCTGCAGAACTTGCAATGTGTACACATGCATGCACCTAGAGCTTTGGAGGGATTCTTGCGTGTGTGCCGATTGAGTCAGTTGGCAGTGGTGCTGAGCGTCGAAAAACGTATCCTCTGGCAAGTTTTCTTGCTGATGCAAAATGGAGCTGTACATAGTACTTACAAAATTTATTCTCATCTGCACAGTCAGTGTCCCTTGCGCTCCTCAATCGCACAGCACTGAGCCCGATCTCTATGTCTTCCATTCGAGCGACCGAGGTCCGCTATTGCGATCGTATCGTGTCTCATTCTTCTAACAGGATTAAGCTTCGACGTAGAAGAAACTCGAGGATGTCATTTAGTCGTTGGACGCCGTCATTTCATCGTCAACCTGGCAGTCGGTTAATGCCACGGCGGACAAACCTCCTCTCGCCAAGCGTCCTCGACGTATCTCCCGCTCTCTCTACTCGACACTTGCAAAAAATATGGCATTGAAAGTCTCGCGCCGACATTAGGCATTCCTCCCCACCCAAGTCGGTCCTCAATGCACTTTCCCGTAACACAGGAACTCCATTCGCTGATCTACTGGAAACGTTGGTAGCATCTCAGCACCATGGATCTCTCCGAAAGTGCGCCCCACCTTACTGCCATTGCTCGCCCGCGTAGCATCTCGCTCTTCTCAGAGTTCTCCGTCCAGTTCGAAAACAGTTACCCATCTGCACCGCCAGTCCATGCAATGTCCGAACACAGATCCCCGCCGACGACAGAACCCTTTTTGTCTCGTCTCGCCACATACAAGCTCGCCGCATGTGCCAATAAGCCATCACAAGTCGATGCTGCGGCTGCTGCCAAAGGTGGATGGATAAACGACAGAAAGGACTGGTTAGTGTGTGGGATATGTAACGTGTCGTGGGTGCTTGCAGGACGAGATGTTATGATCAAGGAAACCAGTAGAAAGGTAGGTTTTAGGAACGTGTAATCGCCGCTCAGCAGGTCATTTCCTCCCCCCAGTTTGGTTGCAGCGCTCTGCCCATTTTGCAGCAAATGCTTTGGTCAAAAAACAACGCGTTTACTTTGTGGCGATGGATACAAAAGGATGCCCGTGCAAGATGAGACAATGCGACGGTACGTATCACTTTGTATGGCACGGTACAGGGGTAAGTTAATTCATCCACAGCCTCCGGGTATCGCGTGTCACTTGAATCCTCAAATCTTACAGCTCGCGACTTAAGAACTACCGCTGTTGCACTGGATCCCGTCGCACCCAAAATCGCCATAAACCACCCCCTTGTATGTGGTCTTGAATACATTCCCGATGATTTCTACTAGCGCTTGTTTCTCAGGCGCCTTCGCAGCTGAGCTCCCTTCGTTTAGCTAGGTCAACGGCCAGTGTTCCGACTCTGACTTCTGGAGATCCTGCTGCCATGCAAGTCAATGAATGCGCCACGCCCAACGTCCGAGTGATCGGATACGCTCTTCATCGTCGCCCTTTTTGGCTGACAGCCCGCGCTCTCATCCTCTCATGATCGCCGATTCACACTGTCCATGTTGGCGTCCCACTGGGGATCATTCGCCGCCTCTGCGTCAGTGCTCACCACACCAGCACTCTCGCGTGCAAGCTCTGTCTCATGTTTGTTCGCGAGCGGAGGGGTAACGCTTACACGGATGCCAGGCTCATCTGCATCACCCCGTATAGGTAGGAGCGCCTCTCGAATACAACTCCGAGCATCCCCCGCTCTCCTGCGTCGTGCGAATGACCCGATTCCTAACAGTGAAGAAGTGTAGGTTGCGGAGCTTTGCGACCGCGACGCCGACCGAGGAGAGCTCGATGAGTAAGGAGCAGGTACAGCAACGATGTACATTTGTCCGCGGGGTGCTGAAAATCTGTGTTGATACTTGTATCGGCGGTGAGGCCATCGGGCTCATAATCGGGCCCGAAGACCTTCCCACGGCTTGAAAGAGTCTCACTCGTATTGTCCTTATATCGTCCGATCGACAGTCATAGCTTCACTTCCGCGACGATGATTGGTACACCCAACGTTTCCGATAACGGTGATTTGGTAGAAGGATGGCGCACCGTGTTGACCGTTGTTCGGCGGCACCAGTTAAGCCAGCATCGACCGATGTTGTGGTTCGTCATGGTAGTGCGGGTGCGGAGGGCCAGACGAGGAATTGGGAGGTGTGGAGGCGATGGTGGCTGGTGTCAAAAGTCAAGGAGCAAGCAGGCAATCTTGGACGCTCATGCTTTTCTTTTGCAGGGAAAAGCCCTAAGGCATATCAGGGGTCTCCTCGGGTAACAGGCTTCCTGGAACCTACATTCGGTATTTCATGGTTTTCGTTACCGGACGCATCGCGACAATACAGTTGCACCCCATATCAAAATTCGGGCCCCAACAATACTGTATATCAACGGACAGACTACCCCATTCATTGTTACGCATTTTTGAGTCTGAACACGGGGCCAACTTCCATTGCACTTGTACCAATCAAAATTTTATTTGCGAACAGTTGTTACTTGGCTTGACGGCAGTACGCTCAATCCACCCTAAGGTACTGCTTAACAATGTCGGGGACGCGACCATCCACCTTAGAAAGGGTATCTATCGTCTCAGTCTTACATGTCGAAGTTATTGGCATCAGCCTCACCGGCAAGAAGCACTCGAAAGAGAGACAAACATTAAACTTACCCAAAGTCTCCCAGAAAGTGCTTTTCCCTCAGGTGTGAATACATAATCATTCTCCTCAGTAACTTGGCAGCTCGACAAGTATCGTCCATGCATCGCAAGTTCGTCATCACTAACCGCCGCATGGACGAGCGCTCGACTCCCTTGTTCTGGCGTGCGCGCAGAAAAAAGCACGCTCGCCAACGATACAATGGTCCGAGCGTACCATTTATCATCAAGGTCCCGGAACAAGCTCGATCGGCAGAATCCAGGTTGGACGGTACATGCAACGACAGGCGTAGGACCCGGGAGACGAGCGGCGAGCTCTCGCACGAACATGACCTGCAGCACTAAGGGGATGTAAAATCCTCCGAGTCAATGCAACGTTCTACGGCCAAAGAACACTCACACTTGGTCACATTGTACCGGTCCGCACTGCAGCGTCGAACGGATCAGTGCTAACTACTAGAGGGGAAAATAAGCCTCTTGGAAGAGGACTGACCCATTGCAAAACTCCTTGTCATTCATAGTCTCTAACACGCCCTTCCACTGCGCCGAGTTCTTTAACTTCCCCACACCGAAATGATGACCAAAGCTTGAGACCACAACCAAACGTGAGGGGGATACCGGACTCGAGGCCTTGACGAGGTGCGGGAGCATCAGGATGCTCAGTAAGACCATCGAGAGATAATTAACTTGAAACCTTGGGTAGCAAAACAAAACAGTAAATGCCAGCGCCTTGTGAGTTGATCGTCATCGTAGAGTGGGTTCGACCGTCGGACGCACATAACTTCCCAGCCATCGTCCGTCCTAGTAAACCGCTGTACGAACGCGCCCGCGTTCGCGACGAGCACGTTCAGTCCATAGTCCGAACGCGCGTCAGCAGTGAACGTAGCGGCAAACGCACGAACACTGTCAAAACTGCTAAGATCGAGCAGCAACGAAGCCATCCCAGTACCATCATCTCCAGTGCGTTCCATCAGAACTAAATAGCAGGACGAACGGTGTTAATTACCCAGAGAGTCCGTAGGAGGTCCTCGCCGGAAGAGGAGAGGGAATCACCTCACCTACCTTCACGAGTCCGTTCACACTTCTCTTCGTCCCTGCATGTCGTGAATAGCGACCTAGGTTTCATTCGAGCGAAGTGAACGGATGCCTCGAGACCGATCCCAACGTTGGACCCCACCACCATGACTGCCTTTGACTCCAGGTCTCCAGAACAGATAGGGAGAGTCTTCCATTGTTCACGGAAGTACTGGACTATACTGAACTTGCCCATGGGTTCGACGGTGAAGGACGAGGATCGACGAATAAGTAGTTCCTGAGAGAGAAGTAGAGTCGTTCGGGTGTGGCCGTTTGCGTAACCTGAAACTGAGGTTCCCAAATCAGATCAATTGGGAACGGAATGATGGTACGCACATATTGGTAACCGACTTCCAATTTCTTACGAGGCATGAAGAGTGTAGTAGGTGAAAAAACCGTTATGATAACAAGTCAACAAGTTCTCAGCCTCAACAGCGGTGCATGGACTAATTACTTCAATCTTAATGTTGGCACCGAGTGCGATGACAATGACCTATACTGCGATACGCCACCCCCGACACCTCGTACGCAGACTGGGGAAGTCCGACAAAACACGAAGGGGCGCACACTGCAGCAGTAGGAAAAACAAAGCATCGCACGTAGCTTTTCTTGTCGTAACTTACCCTAGCGATTTCTTCTGCCTTCCCGATGAGTTGCAGTTGAAGGTGGGTCTATTTGCCTTGCACTCCCCTCTTCGTGGATGGGCGTGTTCTTTGCACCCTTCTTGTCCATTTTGAGGTGTCGGGTGGCAGTCGACATACCCTCTTGATCGAATCTGCATGCAGTCTCGGGGAACACCACGTCTTTCGGGTGGTAGGCAGTTTTGGTATGTCAGTGCCATGATACACCACATACGGTAGCATTCCCCACCGTGCAGAAATGACACAACAGTATGCATCGTCCGCTCGCTATTACGTGAAAGGCAACCTTGACTGAATGTGAAGGCTCACGTCTACCGTTGTCATTCGGTGCGTATGCCGTTTATTATCCCTACTCAGGCTGACGTGTCTTACCATATCTCATCGTGCCTAGTGGCCGAAGTCAAAGGTCTCAGTAGAATTCTACGAACTGCTCGCCCGCCAGTGAACCGCAACCGCTGCGCACCTCTCGCGGATGCCCCAACGAATGGGACCGCAGAAACCAGCCTGTATGACGCTTGCATATCGCATACTAGCCATTATGTGGCGAAGATTGACGGCCTGTACAGCGTACTATTTGTTGCTCAACGGCATGATTAAAAAATCTCTTCGACAATGTCAAAGGACACCTTGAGGTGGACGTAACGAACGACGCGTGATGAACAACTCGGAAATCCGAACTTTGGTCGACTATTGCCATCGGGCAATTTGAGGCTCGGATCCCGGAAACACAGGTCAGCTATTGCGATGGTATTCTGTCTCATTTTCACGGATATGATTAGGCTTCACAGCATAGGGGAAACTCGAGGATGCCATTCAGTCGTTGGACGTCGCCATCTCATCACCATGGATAAAACACCCCTTTCCATGCGCCCTCATACCTCTCTACCCGACACTTGCAAGCTATGGCGTAGAGTCCCACCCCGACATGAGGCATGCTTCCTCGCGCAAGTCAGTCCCGATGTACTTTCCAGTAACCAGGAATTCTGTTTGCTCACTTATTGGAAACCGTTCGTAGCATGTCAGTCACCATCAACCTCTCCAAAAGTGCGCCTCACTTTACCGCCAATTCTCGCCCGCACAGCATCTCGCTCCTCCCAAGTTCGCCGCCCAATTCGCAAACAGTTGCCTTCAAGTACCTCTCTGCACCCCTGTCTGTGCGATGTCGGAATAAAGACCCTCGTCCACGAGATCCTCTTGCCACATACGCCAATAAGCCGTTACAAGTCGATGCTGTCGCTGCTGCCAGGTGTGGGTGGATAAACGACGGAAAGGACAGGTTGGTATGTGGGGACTGCAACGTATCGTGGGTCCTTGTAGGACGAGATAGTATGACCGAGGCAGCCGGTAAGAAGGTAGGTCTTAGGAGAGTGTAACTCCCGCCGAGCAGGACATTTCCTCCCAGTGTTGGGCTGCGTCGCTCTGTGCCTGATTTTCAGCTAATGCTCTGGTCGAAAAACAACGCAATTCCCTCGTTGAGATGCATAAATAATCATGCCTATGGAAGACGAGACAATGCGACGGTGTGTACTACTTCGTACGGCGCGATATAGGGGTATACTAATCTATCCGCAGACTTCGTGTATCACATGCCGCTTCAATCCCCAAATTTTAGAGCTCGCGAATTAAGAACGGCCGCCACTGCACTGAACCCCGTCGTACCCAGAGTTGCCATAAAACATTTCCTCGCGTGGGTCTCGGATACAATCTTACTAGCGCAGCTGAGCTCCCTTCGTTTAACTTTGTCAGCGACTGGTGCTCCGACTCTGTCTTCCGGAGATCCAAGCTCTACCATGTAAATCGGCTAAAGCACAATGCCAACGTCCGAGCTATCGGATACGTCCTTCACCGTTGCCACTTTTGGCCGGAAGCCCGTGCCTTCATCCCGCTCTCACAATTGTCGACACATTACCCATGTCGGTATTTCATTCACTGGATCGTTCTCAGTCTCTGCGCCGATTTCCCCCTCACAGGCACTTTGGTGTGCAGGTTCTATCTCA
Organism: Pisolithus thermaeus; assembly: GCA_024663475.1. Classification (NCBI taxonomy): domain Eukaryota; kingdom Fungi; phylum Basidiomycota; class Agaricomycetes; order Boletales; family Pisolithaceae; genus Pisolithus; species Pisolithus thermaeus. Next base: position 186,845 of record JANFAF010000012.1, read on the forward strand.
CCTTCATTCATGGACATGGGGAGAATGTCTGCACTGACGCTAGGCTCCTCTGGTGTAAGTAGGAGCACTTCGTGAACACAGTCCAGCGCATCCCCAGTTGGCCTGCGCCGGCGAATGATGATGCGGTTCCCTGAAGTACATCCGCCGTCGGACTATCAACCGCTTCGACGTCATTAAGGGATATGTCGCTAGTGCTCTCGGCCGCTCGCTATGCTAGAGATGCGTGGGATTGCCGAATTTTGCTACCGTGACGCCAGCTAACGAGGGCTCGACGAGTAAGCAGCAGCAACACCTACATGCATCTTTGTCGTCTACGAATGGAAAATCTGTCTCGGTGTTCACGCTGGCAGTGGGGACATCAGGCTTACAATTCCAAAGACCTTTTAAAGAGCATCGGTATGTTGTCCTTACGTCATCCAGTTGACAGTCGTGCCTTCACTTGATTGGTACATGCAACGTTTCTGATGATGGTGATGGTTTGGTGGAAGGATGGCGCGCACATGTTGGCTGTTGTTCAGCAGCATAGGCTGAGCCAGCGTAAACGGGTATCACCGTTCATCCCTGGCGATGACGGTACCAAGGGAGCTGGCCGGGTGTGGACAGTAGATGAGTAAGTAAGCAATCTTGAACATCTATGGTTGATTTCTTCTGGCGTGTTTTCCTTTGCTAGGTAAAGATCCTATAAAATATGTCAAGGGTCTCCTCAGGTAAAAGGCGTCCAGGCACCTACGTCCAGCTGTCGATAGTTTGTTACCGGACGCACCGAAATCTTGCAGTATTATTTCACGAAGTGTTACATGACGGGGTACATCAAGAGGTTCTTAGCATCCCTACAGCGGAAGTGTCCATCAACGGGATGATTACTCCATTCATTGTTACACATGTTTGAGAGTGAATATGGGAGGCGGCTGTCGAACCAATCAATAATTTATATACAAACATTCGTAACATGGCCTGGCGGCAGCAGACTCAATCCACCCTAAGGTACTGCTTAACAATGTCGGGCACGCGACCATCCACCTTAGAAAGGGTATCTATCGTTTCAGTCTCACATACCGACGTCAGCCTCACTAGCAAGAAACTTTCGAAAGAAAGACGGGCATAAAACTTACCCAAAGTCTCTCAGAGAATGCCTTCCCCCCGGTTGTAAATATATAATCATCTTCCTCAGCAACCTGGCAGCTCGACAGGTATCGTCCATGCATGGCAGTCTCGTCGTCACCTACGGCCGCATGGACGAGCGTTCGACTCCCTTGATCTGACGTACGTGCAGAAAACAGCACACCCGCCAACGATACAAAGGTTCGAGTGTACCATTTACCGTCAAAGTCCCGGAACAGGTTCGAGCGGCAGAACCCAGGTTGTACGGTACATGAAACAACAGGTGTAGGATTCGGGAGACGAGCAGCGAGCTCTCGCACGAACATGACCTGAAGCACTAAGGGGGTGTAAAATCCCTCGAGCTGGTGCGACATTCTACGGTTAAAGAAGGCTCACACTTGGATATATTGTATCGGTCCACACTGTAGCGTCGAATGAATCAATGCTAATAAGTAGAGCGGGGAAAGGGACCGACCCATTACAAAACTCCTCGTCATTTATAGTCTCCAACACGCTCTTCCACTTCGCCGCGTGCTTCAAATTCCCCACACCGAAATGATGGCCAAAGCTGGAGACCACAACCAGACGTGAGGGGGATTCTGAACTCGAGGCCTCGACGAGGTGCGGGAGCATCAGAATGCTCAGTAAAACCATAGAGAGGTAATTTACTTGGAGCCTTGGGTAGTAAAACGAAACGATGAACGTCAGTTCCTTGTTCGTTGATCATCATCGTAGAGTGGGTATGACCGTCGGACGCACATAACTTCCCAATCATCATCTGTCCTAGTATACTCCTGTACGGACGTGCCCGCGTTCGCGACGAGTATGTCCAGTCCATGGTCCGAACGTGCCTCGGCAGTAAAAGTAGCGGCAAACGCACGCACACTATCAAAACTGCTAAGATCGAGCGGCATTGGAATTATCCCAGCACCGTCATTTCCCGCGCGCTCCATCAGAACTACATAGCAGGACGAAGGGCGTCAGTTACCCAGAGAGTCCGTGGCGGGTCGTCGCCAGAAGAAGAAGAGAAAGCAACTCACTTACCTTCACGCGTCCGTTCACACTTCTCCTCATCCCTACACGTCGCAAATAGCAACCTAGGCCTCATTCGTGCGAGGTGAACGGATGCCTCGAGACCGATCCCAACGTTCGAGCCGACCACCATGACCGCCTTTGACCCCACGTCGCCAGAACAGATAGGGAGAGTCTGCCATTGTTCACGGAAGTACTGGACTATACTGAACTTCCCCATGGGCTTAAAGATGAACGACGACGATCAACAGGTAGTTCCTAGAATGGAATCATTCGGGCACTGCCGTTCGCGTAATGTGTTGTTTATTCCGTGAGTATAAGGTCAAGGGACCGATCCAGGTCCCACTAACTGATGTGCCGCGGGAATGGACGGTAAGTACTGGTGACCGACATCAGGTGTGGTGGACAAAAAGAGACGTCGGCGTAGCACTGCGACATGTTTTCTGCGATAGGTACTTGGGTGAGTGGTAAGATAAGTATACCATTTGAACCTAAATTTTCGGCAATCAAAGTGTCGATGTCGGTGTGCCGACTCGAGTAACGACAAACATTGGCATACATGATCAAGTGCAGTAGTAGGAAGATGCATCGAGACGAGTACGACCTTATAATACAATTTCCGGGATTACTATCCAAGGCACAGTCCACGTCCTGAATGTAAGCGGTAATCGTATAAACGCATGCAATTCTCGTATACTCATCGTGCAGCGACCTCTTCAACAAAAGAGCATTGAATGGCTGTTCCAGCTGCCGCATTAGCCTCCACATAGCACCGCCGTCGGGGTCTGTCTGCTGTTCAAAGGTTCTTGGATGCCAAGGACGAACAAGAATATATGTATCGACACTCTCATTGAGCTCGACCGACAACACGACATTGAGGGGCCGCAGGCGTGGCGCTTGAATCTCGTATGTGTAACGTCAGGCGCTGGTAGAGGGACCTTGGAGGGTAACGTAGGCTTGGTATTGACAATTCCAGCACGGGCAAATTTGCAAGCCTTCTTTTTCGAAATCCCGGTAACCTACCGCGTCCAGCAGGGTCACTAGAAATTAGTTGGAGTTGGGGTACCGTCTAGTATGGTGCGAGGTCGGCAGGAAAACAACTATTGAATGATGATGGTTTCCCAACCCAACCCAACCCAGAACCGAAGCGTCGCCCGGGCGTGATATGATCTCCGCAAGGAGGCGTCAAATAGCATTCTGTGCAGGTTCGTGATAGAAGATTGGCGAGAGGAGTGAGCGATATCTTCTGGCCGAGTGGTACGACGACTTGATGCCCAGCGGAGTATCACCTACCGAACCCCTCGCACTCTTCTGTTAGTAGTACCACCAAGAAGAGTATGACGGCCACAGACGACCCGGCCCTGACCCCGAGATTTTCCGTTCAGGCGACCAAGGTCAGCTATTGCGATGATATCTTGTCTCATTTTTCTGCATGCGATTGGGCTTCACACCATAATAGAGGAAACTCGATGTCATTATTCAGTCGTTTGTGACCATCTCATCGTCGACCTGGCAGTTGGTCAGTGGCACGGCGGATAAACCTCCCCTCGCCAAGCGTCCTCATATTTCCTGCTCCCTCTACTCGATATAATACTTGCAAAATATGGCATAGAGTCTCGCGCCGACGTTAGGCATTCTTGCTCACCTCACCCCCCATTCTCGCCTGCACCGTGGTCCGCATCCCGTTCTTCTCAAAGTTCGCCGCCCAATTCAAAATCAGGTACCTTCAAGCACCCATCTACGCCTCAGTCCACGCGACGTCCCAATGCAAACCCTCGCCGACGAAACCATTTCTGTCTCATCTCTCCGTACACGAACTGTCCACGTATGCCGATGAGCCGTCGCGAATTGATGCTGTGGCGGCTGCCAAGTGTGGATGAACGACGGAAAGGACGGGTTGGTATGTGGGACGTGCAACGCGCCGCAGGTGCTAGCAGGACGAGATGGTATGACCAGGGAAACCGGTAAGAAGGTAGGTTTTTGGAACGTGTAATTGTTTCTGCGCAGGACATTTCCTCCCCCTGAGTTGGGCCGCGTCGTTATGTTTCTGATTTGCAGCTAATGCTTTGGTTGAAAAACAATGCGCTCTCCTCGTGGAGATGCATAAAGGAGGATGCCAATGGAAGATGAGACATTCCGATGATGCGCATCATTTCGTACGGCGCAGTACAAAGGTAAGCTAGTCCATCTAAGACTCTGTATATATCGCGTGCCCCTTCAACCTCCAAGTTTCACAGCCCGTGACTCAAGAACTACTGCCATTGCACTGGATCCCATCGTATCCAAAATTGCCACTGAACATCCCCATGTATGTGGCCTTTAATACATCACCGGTGACTTTCATTGCCGGCTGTTTTTCAGGCGTCTTCGCGGCTGAGCTCCCTTCGGACCCTTCGTTTTCCTGGGTCAACGGCTGGCGTTCGGGCTTCCCCTTCCGGAGACCCTTCCATCATGCATGTCGACGAAAACGCCACGCCAACCTCGAATACGTCCTTCATCGTCCCCCTTTCTGTCTGGCAGCCCGCCATCTCATCCTCCTCTCATGATCGCCGACCCACAGTAATCATGTCGGTGCCGCGTTCAGGATCGCTCGCAGCCTCTGCGTCTATGTCCTCCACATCGGCACTTTCGTATGCGAGTTCGGTCTCATGTTTGTTCACGGACAGGGAGAGAACGTCCACACTGATGTCAGTCCCGTTTGAATCGACTCATATAGGTAGGTGCGCCTCCCGAATACAACTCACCGCATCCCAAGTTCGCCCGTGTCGTACGAATGACGCGTTTCCTAACGGTGCTTCTGCCGTCAAACTATCAACCTCGTCGACGTCAGCAAAGGATATATCGCTAGTGCACTCTCCGTGATGCCAGAGACTCGTGGGATTGTGGACTCGTTTTGCGACCGTAACACCGGCTGAAGAGGGCCCAACGAGTGAGGAACAGCGACCTGTACCTTTGTCTTCGGCGAGCGGAAAATCTGCGTCGGTGCTCGCGTTGGCAGTGGGGACATCGGGCTTCCAATCCCGAAGATCTTTTGATGTCTGGAAAGAGCATCGGTCGTATTGTCCTTATGTCATCCGCTCGGTAGTCGTATCTTCGCTGCAGCTTGCGACAGTGATTGGTACATCCAACGTTTCTGATAATGGTGTTGGCTTGGTAGAGGGATGGCGCACCACGTTGACTGATGTTCAACGGCACAAGTTAGGCCAACGTCAACGGATGTCGCGGTTCGTTCCTGGTAGTGAGAGTGCCGAGGGAACGTGAGACGGGCGGTTGGAAGGTATGGAGGCGATGGTGGCTGGTGTGAAGAGTAAAGGAGTGAACTGTCATTTTCGGACATTCATGACTGACTTCTTTTGATGCGTTTTCTGTTGCAGGGTAGGGACCTTCTCAAGTATGTCAAGGGTCTCCTGAGTAGCAGCTTTCCACGCCATCTCCAGTGCGCTCCATTAGGACGAACGCTGTCAGTATCCCAGAGAGTCTGGCAGCTCTTCGCTGAGAGGCAAGTGCTCACTTACCTTCACACGTCCGTTCACACTCACATCGTCCCTGCATGTCATGAATAGTGACCAGGCTTCATATAGACCAGGTGAACGGATACTTCGAGACCGATCCCAGCGCTCGACCCGACTACCATGATTGCCTTCGACCCCACGTCACCAGAACAAGTAGGGAGAGCCTTCCATTGCTCGCGGAAGTACTGGACTATACTAAACTTGCCCATGGCCCAACAATCGACGACGACGATCAACGAGTAGTTCCCAGGGAATCCTTCTTTCATATTGTAAGTAGAAAGGCACGAATTGGGATGCCGTGGGAACATCAGGTGTGGTGGAGAAAAACAACCGTTGGTGTAGCACGCCGGCATGATTTCTGCGATAGGTACTTGGGTGGGTGGTACGATATCCTAGTTGAGCCTGATTTCTCACAATAAAGATTTCCATCTCGCCGCTTGCACCGAGTGCAACGACAATGGCCCATACTGCGATGCGTCACTCGTATACCTCGTACACAAAATGCAGAGGCCCGACAAGACATGAAGGAGTGCAGTAGGAAAATGCATCACAACGAGCAACGCCTATACGATTTCAGGGATTAACACTTCACTTTCCAAGATACTTGTCACGTCCTGAATGTAAGCGGTAAGCGTACAATCGCAAGCAATTCTCGTGTACTCGGTGTGAAGCGATCTCTTCAACAGAAGTGCGTTGAATGGCTGCTCTAACTGCTCCAGTAGTCTCCATACAGCTTCGACACCACGTGTCTGCTGTTCAAGTGATTGTGGATGCCAAGGACGAACAAGAATATATGCGTCGACACTGTCATTGAGTTCGACCGACAGCGCGACATTGAGGGGCTGCAGGCGCGACGCGTGAATCTCGTATGTGTAAGGTGACGGATTAGTCGAGGAACCTTGCAGTCTGACCACCGTGACTGGGTGGACGGTGGAGGGTAATGTAAGCTTGCTATTAAAAAATCCAGCACGTGGCAGTCTCGCAAGCTTATTGTACAAGCTCTGTGCTTTTTCGAGATCCAGGTTGTTGCGTCCGGCAGGGTTACTGGAAATCGGTGGGGAGTAGGGCACCGTCTCGTACGGCGCGAGATCGGCAGGAAAACAACTGTTGAACGATGATGGCTTCCCAACCCAATCCAGAACCGAAACGTCTCCCGAACGTGATATAACCTCTGCCAAGAGACGTCCAAGCGCATTCTGTGCGGTTTCGCCATAGATGATTGGCAAATGAACCTGAAAGATTCCAAAAAGGGAGTAGGCGATATCTTCTGGCCGAGTGGTATGACGGCCTGATGCCCAGTGCAGTCTAGAACGTGCGTCATCCATGCCTGGACGGAAATTCGTGAGGTGCTCTTTTGCTATTCCCGTGGCATTCTGGAGCTCTCCAAGCAAGGTAGGATCTGCTTTATGGTCCACAGCGTCGCTCTTCGTGTAGAGCGACCAATCGTACGTATAGAAGAGGACGGTGGGTGAGGCCAACAGCTCTTGGAGTGTCCAGCCTCGGGTGAACCAGACACTGCTGGCGAGTGAACCAGCGTTGGAGACATCAGAGAGATGCACGATTGTCAGGGACGACCAGCGGTACCAACAAAACATGGACCCAATCGCCTGCTGCAACTCAGCGCTGCTGTCTTTGTCGATGCAACACGTGTCACTCCATGCCCACTGGAAGTCCCGTCGGAGAGCAAGAATGCAAAACTTTTGGAGTTTTGCTTGACCGTCCGTGCCGCTCAAGTTATAGATGCTTTTGCCTTCAATTTCGCGTAGTGATGGTTCCCCAGCTCCCCACCTGTGAGACAGCGTGGCAAATTCAAAGTACTCCTAGATCACATTATTGATTTCCGTGTCGAGTTGGCGGTTGTCAAGTGAAGGCGGCAGCGACAGTAATCGTCTGTATTGAGGACTACCCTCGAAACGGGATATCTGCGCATCTCGATCACACAAGACACCGGTGGGCGTGTGTAACAGACGCAGGGGGATTTTCTCAACTTTGTCAGAAACAACTTTCTTGATCAAGCGCTTGATATCGGAAGAACTGGAACCTGAAGGGCTAGCCCCCAATTCTTTGACGTGAACACGAGAAGTCTCTTTGCCAACCTTCGTCTCGGGGTAACTTGCAAGATGGTCTCGGGACAACACATGATCAGGATGCCCTGCAGGGTAGAGGTCCAAAGCAGCTTGCGCGAGGCTAACAGCCTCATCTATGCTGCTCTCCGTGCCCTGTCTTTGGAATAGTTCGTGGAGGGCATTAGCGAGATTGAAAAGAGCTCTAAACCGATTCGGCGAAGGAACGCGTTTCAACACAGCCCGACGAAGAGATATAATCTCCTCCAGATCCACCATGGAATCCGTCTGCTTGAAGCGTTCAGACAGGTGATCGTCGAGTTCGAGTAGAAGTGTTTGTCTCTGCGGTTCGTCCGGAGACATGTATTCTGACGCAGCGCGTTTCAACGTGATTAGTTCGTCTAAATCCTCTTCCCTCCCTTCTTTGTTGAATCGCTCTGATAGGAGACCGGCAAGATCGATGAGGGCTGAACGGCGTTGTGGGTGTTCCGGTGGTGTGAATTCCAGTGCAATTTTCCCCAGCACGATTATTGCATCAAGATCGCGGTTCCTTACTTTCTTCTTGAACTCTTTGAAAAGGGTATCGGCCAGGTCTTTCATAGCTAAGCGAGCGTCTGGGGACTTCGGGGGCATGCGCTTTAAAGCAGGCTTCACGGAGACGAAAAAATCTTTCGTCTAGGTGACAATGGGTGTTTATTGAGATTGCACGTGGTTGAGATTGACGTACCTGAGCCTGCGTGATACCCCTGAGCAGTAGCAGTGCTGCGCTCCATGCGGTTTCTGGTTGTCCTCGGAAGACTCCAGGGAATACAGATGCATGCCAATCACGCTCTCCGTCTCCGTTCAACTCGTTCATCAAATTTTTCAGCTGTGACAACCGTTGGTTCAGCGTTTCACTGCGAGGAGCAGCGTCCAACTCGCTGGTTGGGACTACATAAACGTCGGACGGCACGATCAGCTTGTTACGAAATGCCTTCGCAAACGCCTCCAGATGCCACGACACGAAATTATCGCCGCTTGTCGGGTCCAAGTCGAGTGAGTAGAGAAAGAGGATGGCAGAATGACATTTGTTGGTGAACCTGCAACACGATTTGCAAGGTTAACGCGGACGAGCATGTATCGCACTCACTTTGACTCCAACCAGTCTGTCATCCAATTTTGAGCCCCAAAATTATTACGGTCGGAATGGAAAGATGGCACGTCGACGACTATGATGTTGTCTACACCATTACCGAGGTTGCACCTCCACGCTGCGACACTTGCGGTTTGAGGATGCCCACACCTGTCATGATTCTCGGACAATTGCCTTGTAAACTAGTAATCGGTTAGATAAGTCCGCTAATGGAGGAGTGAGGGAATTACCCAGGTCCTATCTGCCTTTGTCGGGCCAACCACACTAGCCGGTCGAGGCTCAGTCCAACGCTTGCAGGAAGTAACGCGGTGTGACTCACAAAATCACGTAGTCATTTTCAGCAACAGACTCGTCCTCGATCAGCGAGGTTATTATCGAATTGGAGTGAGTACTAGTATTCTTGGAAAAGAGGAATGCAAAGCGTCTGAAGAGGGGAGTCATCCATTTGCTCATCTTATCCCACGTCTTCTGCAGCTCTCCCTTCAAGCGTCGTTGCTCTGCCTCGAGCTGCTCCACCCACTCTGCGTCTCTCCGCGCCTTGGCTTCCTGAAGCAGTTCGACTGTTTCCTTTTGTTCGTGCAGGAGCTTCTGGAGTTCAGTATACAGAGCTTTACCAGCAGTCGTCTCGTTCAATTTCCCTGCTATGTCCACCAGCTCTTCCTGAAACAAAATGGCCTCTCCCCCTCCCATCAAGTCCTTGATGATCCCCCATGCACATCTCGGAGAGTTGTCTTCAAAGCGTTTGTGGCGTGCTCCTGCCTCAATCAGAGGTCTCCAAAAGTGCTGCTCCAGTTGTAGTGCCCTCCGTTCTACGATCTCCCCGTTTCTCGTTTTGTCCCACATAGTGGTCACCAACCGCATGCCACCAGCGGCTTTGTCCCCACACAGTCGGGCGATCATGTCACGATTTTTGCACATGGACACAGACATCCGGTCATCGGTTATGCGGTGTGTATAAATAATGCCACTCAGTTTGACCTTTCCGTGGTATCTGTTTTTGTGTTAGTGAGTAGTGGATCTTGCAAGTTCAATGCTCACTTCTCCTCTAACCACACAGCAATCATTTGGAGTATATCCTTGTCTGATCGATGAGTGTCATCGAATCCCGGAGTGTCCACGAACACGTATTGTCGGTCTTTAGAAAGGTTGAATATAAGTTCCCTAACGTCCTGAGGATGTCGTTTGTGTTGGCGCGCTGCTTCTTCGGTTCCTGTGAGTTTGTTGATGAACTATGTGCCCATCAGTCAATGGCCCCCTACGTCGCCTCCTCCACTTACATTGGTTTTCCCCGACCCCGTAGGTCCCATCACCCTGAGACGGACTGTGGTCAGCATAAACGACACTTCCAAGTACAACATACGCAATGACTATGGGTTGGGAAGCCATCCTGTGTATCTGAAGGGGGATTTCAAGGTAGGTAAGGTGACGTTTGCAAGCTTCAGGTATGTATAGTATTCTTAAACGCCATCCACACGTGTATGCGCGCCGACGGCAAATCTTCTGGGTGGTCTGCCTCACTGCCGTCCATTTCACAGATTTATCGTCTTCCATCACTTCGAGGTGGCCGATCAAGCTGCTTCCATTGTGGAGCTATGCTCATCTGACTACTGGCGCCCGATCTTGGCACAGCTAACGCCCGAAGAGATCGGTTTTCATTCCTCGTGTTTGCGGCGCGATGGTGGTATGTAGTTGTCCTTCTACGCGTGCCGTGCCCCGCATATGGGATGTCAAATAGAAAGGATCACACGTTCCCGTTCTTGTCGTAACTTGCCCTAGCGCTTTCCTCTGCTTTCTTGGCCAGTCACCGTTGAAGGTGGATCCATCTGTCCCGCGCTTCCCCTTCTTTATTGATGGGTTCGCTTTCTGTGGCCTCGCTGGTCATTGAGGTATTGGGTGGCGGGTAACATGCCCTACTGATTGAACGTATACACAACGTTAGGGAACGCCATGCCTTTCGGGTGATGAGCGACATCCACGGTCAGGACCACGGTATGCCCCAACCAGGTAGCAAGGACGTCCACATTTGCGTGAGCAAGCTGAATGCGGTAGCACTCCCCGGCGCGTGGGGCTGGCGCAACAGTGCCGGAGGATCGCGTACGTGCCTGATATCGCGAGAGTGACGCGCTGGATAACTCGGATGGGGGACGCACATGTTCGTCGTTGTCGTTTTGGTGTCCGCCACTTATTGTGCTCTACCCAAGTCGGAACGTCTCCACATATCGCATTGTGCCCGGTGCCCAGTAGTGACACGGCCAAAGCCAAACCTTTCTCAGTCCGAGTCGAATACTACGAGGTGCTTGCCCGCCAGCACACCGCAATCGTTGTGTATCACTCTCGGGTGCTCCCACGCGTGGACTTCAATGCAGGAAATAGTCTGTACAATACTGTATATCGCATACTGGCAATTACGTCGTAAAGAGTTGAATGCTTGATGGCGCGTGCGGCGTAGTATTTATTGCTCGGCCATACGAATAAGTAATCTTGGCCAGAAGGTCGAAGGACAGCGGGAGACCCTAGCGTCGAGGCGGACCTAGCAAACGAAATGTGAGGAACGGGGATCTGAGCTTTGTGGTCGAGTGTTGCTGTCGGGCAACTAATAAAGATTTGCCTGCAAAAAGCCAGAAAAACACAGTAAACCGCATCTGCAGCCTGTAGCCGTCAGCAACTGCGGAGACTTTTTTCCTTTCTTTTCTGTATAATCACCCAGATTTATGCTTTTCTCCCTAGGAGGCACACCGACGACGCCGACAGCAAATCTTAGATCCAAAAACAATTGTTGCCAGCAAAAGATTGTAGCTACACGAGAGGGAGACCAAACAGGACAACGGTTGTTGCAATAGCAGTAAGAAACGGGGGAAGGGGTGAAACAAGACGCTCGATAGGAGAGGAAGGTCGCGTGCTCGTTCATCTGCCCAGTCTCATCAAGTCAGTTTATAGGATACGAGACAGCGCTTGCAGGACAGACGCGTGGATAGAAATGGAACTTGCCCGCACTCTTCTGTAGTAGTAAGTCAGTTTATTCCGGAAAATGAGCAGAGGTTGAATGATAACGGTTTCCCAACTCAACCCAGCACCGAACTGTCGCCCGAATGTGATATGCTTCTGTGCAAGGAGACGTCCAAGAGTGTTATGTGCGGATTTGTGACGGAGGATTGGCGTCTAGTACGACGACTTTGATGCCCGGTGGAGTATCACTTGCCAAGACCCTTGCATCCCTCTGTAGTACCACCATGAAGAAGATCATGATGGCCACAGAGGTCCTAGCACTGACTCCGAGGTTTTCCATTTGAGCGATCGAGATCAGCTATTGTGATGATATTCTGTCAGGTCTCGTTTTTCTGGATACGATTGGACTTCACCACATATGCCTCTGTCTCTTCGTCGGCCTGGTAGTCAGTCAGTGGCACGGCGGATAAACCTCCCCTCGCCAAGCGTCCTCGTATCTCCCGCTCTCTCTATTCGACACTTGCGAAATATGGCATACAGTCTCGCGCCGACGTCAGGTATTCTTCCTCGCCGACCTTACCCCCATTCTTGCCCGCACTGCATCTCATTCTTCTCTAAGTTAGCCGCCCAATTCGAAAACAGTTACCCTCAAGCACCCATCTACGCCTCCAGTCCATGCAACATCCGAATACAGGCTCTCGTCGACGAAATCCTTTCTGTCTCATCTCGCCACATACAAGCTTGCTGCGTATGCCGATAAACCGTCGCAGATTGATGCTGTGGCTACTGTCAAATGTGGATGGATGAATAGTGGAAAGGACTGGTCGGTATGTGGGGTATGCAACGTGTCGCGGGCGCTAGCGGGACGAGATGGTATGACCAGGGAAACCGGTAAGAAGGCGGGTTTTTGGAATGGGTAATTGCTGCTGAGCAGGATATTTCCTCTCCATGCGTTGGGCTGTGTCGCTGTGTCCGATTTGCAGCTAATGCTTTGGTTGAAAAACAACGCGCTTTCCTCGTGGAGATGCATAAAGGAGGATGCCCATGGAAGATGAGACATTGCGGTAGTGTGTATCATTTCGTAAGGCGCGGTACAGGGGCAAGCTAATCCATCCATAGACTCTGTGTATCGCGTCGCCCTTTAACCTCTAAGTTTCACTTCTCGCGACTTAAGAACTACTGCCGTTGCACTGGATCCCATCGTATCCAAAATTGCCATAAAACACTCCCATGTATGTGGCCTTCAATACATTACTGGTGACCTTTTTTTCAGGCGTCTTCGTGGCCGTTCTCCTTCGTTTAGCTAGGTTAACGACTGGCGTTCCAACTCCGCCTTCCGGAAATCCTTCTGTCATGCAAGTTGACGAAATCGCCACGCCAACCTCCGATTATCGGATACATCCCTCATCGTCGCCCTTTCTGGTTGGCTGCTCACGCTCTCATCCTCCCCTCATAACAACCGACACGCAACAGTCATGTCGGTGTTCCGTTCAGGATCGTTCACAGCCTCTGCGTCGATGTCCTCCACACCGGCACTTTAGCGTGCGAGTTCTGTCTCATGTTCGTTCATGGACAGGGAGGGAATGCCTACACCGATGCCAGGCCCACCTGCATCAACTCGTATAGGTAGGAGCGCCTTTCGAATACAACTCGGCGCATCACCAGTTCGTCCGTGTCGTACGAATGACGCGTTTCCTAACATTGCTTCTGCCGTCAGACTATCAACCTGGTCGACGTCAGCGTCACCAGTGCGCTGTCCGTTATGCCAGAGACTCGTGGGATTGTGGAGTTTTGCGATCATAACGCTGGCTGAAGAGGGCTCAACAAGTGAGGAACGGCGACTTATACCTTTGTCTTTGGCGAGCGGAAAATCTGCGTCGGTGTTTGCGTTGGCAGTGGGGACATCTGGCTTCCAATACCGAAAATCTTTTGATGTCTCGAAAGAGCACCGGTCGTATTGTCCTTATGGCGTCCGGTCAACAGTTGTACCTTCGCTGCCGCTCGCGACACACCCAACGCTCCTGATAACGGTGTTGGCTTGGTAGAGGGATGGCAACCCGCGTTGACTGTTGTTCGACGGCACAAGTTAAGCCAACATCGACGGATGTCACGGTTCGTTCCTGGTAGTGGGAGTGCCGAGAGAACGTGAGACGGGCAGTTGGAAGGTGCGGAGGCGATGGTGGCTGGTGTGAATAGTAAAGGAGTGGGCTGTCACTTTCAGACATTTGTGACTGACTTGTTCTGATGCATTTTCTGTTGCAGAGTGGGGACCTTCCGAAGTATGTTAAGGGTCTCCTCGGGCAATAGGTTTCCTGGAATCTAGTCTATTTTTGACGGTCTGTGTTACCCGACATATTGAAATACTACAGTCTTATCCCAAGAAGTGGGTGCTGACAGCGAGAGGGGTACCTCGCGATGTTCGGGCCTCTACCGCGGAGGTGTTTATAAACGGACTGATTACTCCGCTCATTGTGATGCATGTTGGGCATGAACAAGGGGCCAGCTTCCATTGACAGTCGTACCACAGTAATTTATATGCAGACAGTTGTTATTTGGCCCTGGCAGCATCACGCTTAATCCACCCTAAGGTACTGCTTCACAATCTCGGGCACGCGGTCATCCACCTTCGAAAGCGCATCTATCGTTTCAGTCTTACATATGGAGGTTGTCGACATCAGCTTCACTGGCAAGAAACTCTCGAAAGAAAGATAGGCATTGAACTTACCCAGAGTCTCCCGGAAAATGCCTTCCCCTCAGGTGTAAATATATAATCATCTTCCTCAGTAACTTGGCAACTCGACAAGTATCGTCCATGCATCGCAAGCTCATCTTCACCAACCGCCGCATGGACGAGCGTTCGACTCCCTTGTTCCGACGTGCGTGCAGAAAAAAGTACACTCGCCAACGATACGAATGTTCGAGCGTACCATTTACCATCGAGACCCCGGAACAAGTTCGATCGGCAGAACCCAAGCTGGACGGTACATGCAACGACAGGTGTGGGACTTGGGAGACGAGAAGCGAGCTCCCGCACAAACATGATCTGGAACACTAAGAGGGCGTAAAATCCTGCGAGTCAATACAACATTCTATGGTCAAAGAACACTTACACTTGGTCATATTGTACCAGTCCGCGTTGTAGCTTGGAACGGATCAGTGATAACAGATAGGGCGGGAAATAACTCATGGGTAAAGGACCAACCATTTACGAAACTCTTTGCCGTTTATAATCTCCAATACACTCTTCCACTGAGCCGCATTCGTCAAATTGCCCACACCAAAATGATGGCCAAAGCTGGAGACCACAACTAGACGTGAGGGCGATTCCGAGCTCGAGGCCTTGACGGGGTGCGGGAGCATTAGAATGCTCAGTAGAATCATAGAAAGATAATTACTGTCTATTTCAGGCAAGTTGGCCACGTGACATTTTATGTAATAAAAAAAACACCAGACTTCGGTCAACCATATCTCCTCAACGCATGATCGGAATTTGTTGAGAAAGACACTGCTGGAGTCGGAAAAAATCGCGGAAGATGATCCGAAGTATCCGAAGCCTGAAAAATGAATTTTCAAAAACTCGGTATTTATCAACTACGGAATATGAGTCTTCGACAACGGAATACGAGTCTTCGACAACGGAGTGAGTCTTCAACAACGGAATATGAGTCCTCAACAAGTTCTATATGTAAGTACATAGATGTTGAACTAGTATGCCGCAAAGAGCTACTTCGACTTGGAGCAATAACCCGGGGGTCGCCTGGGTACACGTATGTATGGTTGGATACGGCACCATCATCTGTAGTGTGAGTGTGAGTAGCATAGGATGGTGCGCGAGAAAAGGAGGCAGTACTCTATCAGACAAGTCGGAGACGCTGGGAATGGTGTGAAGCAGAGGGGAAAACACAGTGGAAGCCGAGCGAGAAGTCAATCCACATGCGCTGGTGCTCGTGATCAAATGGATCGTCCTAATGGATCCTCTGGGGGATCCTGGTTTCGAACACTTCGGCAAGGTAAAAGAACGATCTAATGCTTCCCTGTAAAGATATTAGACAAAATACCTTTAAAGGTTAAGTCAGTACTTACCAAACTGCGCTGACCCATCGAACTCTCTTGCGTGCGCTCTCTGCTGCCAGCCTCTCAACCCCATCGGTGTACAGTAATTGAAAAGGGCAGAGCGACTCCATCAGGTCGGGCCCCTGACCCTCCACCGCCTGGGTCCTGGCAGCGATAGTGCCCACATCCTCCCTAGCACTCGAGTGCGTAGGAGAAGGCACCGAGCGAACTTCCATACAGTTCAACAAATCCAAGGTTACAACTCCCCTTCCTCCACCGGGGGCTGTCCAGGAGAGCAAGAGCATGTGAGGGTATAGAAGCGCTTCGCAACACTGCCACCGATAGGGTGGTCTGGAGTGTACATTTAGGTACCACACGACACCGATGCAAAGCGGCTTGAGATGAGGAAGGTCAGCCCAAGCAACTGCCACCCAAAAATTAAGCTCACCTCGCGACTGTCGCAGGCACAGGCGCCCAATGTGGTCATGTCGAACAGTGGAGGTATAATGCTACCAGACATGCTTTTCGGAGTGGCTGGACGGAGGCCGTTAGAGTTCTCAGCGTCATCTTGAGCACGCTCACGCTGACTGACACGCCTTCTTAGACTGAATAGCCCATCACCATGTCTGCCTGGACCCGTGTTAGTTGGTGGAGAAGTAGTGGTCTCCGACGGTGACTTGGGTATTTTATCAAGAGAGGGAGTACGGTCTTTCCATGCTGCAATAATATTGCGAACCGACGCCAAGGGGGAACAAGGGGGTGTCTGTGGGCGGCGAAGAGAGGAGACTGTTGGTGTGACATTGGTTGAGTTTGACGCAGTCCTCGATGCTGCGAAGGTATTCGAAAAAGTGCTTGCAAAGTCACCTAGGCTTGATTGGGTACCGCTGTGCGTGACAGTAGTAGGTCCTCTGGTAGGCAGCGAAAGCAAGGACGACACGGACAGAGGTTCGGATATAGAAGACGACGCCGATGATAAAGTAGAACCAGCTTTACTTTTTGTAGGAGAAGTGGGACGAGAACCATAGCCCGTGGAAGTTCCGTAACCAGTGGTGCTGCCTAAGTGAGGAGTAGATTGGCTCATAGGGAAGAAAGGACTATGGGAGTGATGACTAGGCGCGGACGATGTGCGGGTGGGGCCAAAGGAGATTTCGGATGGTGTAGTAGCTCTGTCCTCAAAAAATGCGATGAAATCACCAGTCCTCCGACCAGGGGCGCGGTCAGCCGCCAAGTTGGTAGCAGCGCGAGTGTCGGGGGGGGGGGGCGAGGGGGGCACCTACGATCAAGTAGCTCGAGGGCAGGTCGCGCTAGAAGTGACAACGCACGTACCAGAGTCTGATTGAGAGTAACAAGATGGAGACATGATTGTTCGAGAAGTAGAAAAGGTAGAAAAAGTGGCGGTCCCATAAGTTGGGGATCGTGGGTCAGTGCTCGAGCCGTAACTTGTCACGTTAGCTACCTAGATAAAGGACATGATCAGTACATCACTAGGCCCCCGCCGCAGCGGCACGAAGCGACTTGGAGACGGAAACTCAACCGAACCGAAGTTTAGGGCGGACTCTGGACACAGGATACAGCTGGCCAAACGCTTCCATGCTTGAGCTGGTATATATGAACTGCATCTTATGAAGATAGGCATCAAAGAATTGTGTATTGAAAGCGACGAGACAAGGATATATCAGATGTATGGAAACGTAGACATGAGACCTAAGATGCATGGACGTCTGACCTCGCAGCATTCAAATCCTCCTCAGCATACTGCATGATGAGAATAGCCGTCCCAACTTCAATCCCAAGCCACGCCTGCAAGTCTTGGAGTTGAACAAACTTGGGTGTCAGCTGTGACAGGCGAAGGAACCCTTTCTCCCTCAAAATATGCCCAAAGGGTGTGAAGCTCACTCCGCCAGTGTCGCGCTTTTCATTGTGATCAAGCGATGCAAACCAGGAAACAATGTCTGGATTGTCAGTGATAGATGCGAGTGGGGCTGAAGATTGTATGGTCAAACCATGAGAGTGGGGCTGGGAAGGCTGAGTTGATGGGCAGAATTGTCCAACATTACCCATTGGATACGGCCAAGGTAGCGGGAAGAAAGGGGGGAAGTAGCTGTATGGTGGTGCATTGGAAAGCCCCAGGTACCCCATCTGTGGCACGGCTGTAGTTGCGCGACTACGGGACCTTGCATCACTGAGGTGGACTCCGATGGGCTTTTCATCCACGGTTGCATTCTCTGAAATCTATTTTGACAGTCAGTAAGAATACAACGGATCAAACAGAAAAAAAAAAGAAAAAAGCATACAATTTCAGCAGCCCAGTAGAGCAAATTGGAGTGACTCAGTGTGTAGCAGACATTGCTACCACTTGGGGTATAGCAGTACATAGGTGACTCGGGCCCTTTCGAGTGCGTTCTGCACCTCCAGCGTTCCTGGAGCTGAGCAATAACCTCTTGACGGCGAACATTCCCCTCCAGTGCGCCGGTGGCTGCTGAAGGCTTGTTCTTCGTATGAATCGTCATGCGTGCAGTTGCCTTATCCTGAAAAAAAAAAAAAAAGTGAGGGCTTGAGATGCAGGATATCGAAGTACATACCACTTGATTACCAGAAGAACTAGCGCTGTCAGCATGGCCATCTTCAAAATACATGAGGACACTCTTCCGTGGACGGGTGGATAGTTTACCATTAGCGAGGTGCTGTGGCATGATGAGGTCCCTCATCTTCATAATAAAAATGTCAAGTTCCTCCTTTGTGCTTATTGATGTCGCCCCAGCTTTGACCTTATCAGAATCCAATCGGTATCGTAGTGAAATATGGGCAGGAAAGCATTCCAGTTTCTCAGCAACCGAATGACGAAGAGCATCGAGGGAGATGTTGGACGACACTTGAAATGGCGAATTTGTCCCATCTGGTCGACGAACGGCACACTGGATGACAAAGGCTAGGAAGAAGTGTAGTCAGTAATATGCGATGACTCCAGCAATAACTTACAAGACATCTCAGGGTCAGCAGCCATGACTGGTTCAGTCACTGGCATGCTTGAGCTGCCCTTAGGCCTGCCAGGGCAGTGTTTCTGAGTGGTGGCAGCTTGCTGTACAGCTGGCTTTGGACGGTGGAGAAACTTCATGATAGGGCTATCCAGGGAGTCGTCCGAGTCTGAATTCAAGTCACTCCCACCATTGTCTGAACTGCTGAACGCCACGTCGATATTGAACTCTTCTGCACTTGCACTTTCATACCCATCTGTCCCAGTGTTAGCATCAGCCATAGCATTGATGAGCTCAGCAGGACAAGGCATGTCTATTTGAGGGTCATCAGTAGCAGGGTCATACACATCCTCTGTTTCTGGTATGGGACTCATAGGGATAGTATATGCCGGTGGGAGACCGTTCAAGTGGTCAGGCTCATGTTCTTGTGCCATCAACTTTGAGTGTCACTGCCGTTTGGCCTGACTATCAGTTGAACGTCTGGTAAGAGGTTGAGCGATGCTGGCAGGGTTGTTCCACCTTCCATGTCATTGGCTCTGGCCGACCCCTTGAGAGTCAATAGGCAGGGTGCTGTTGCTACGAGCACGAGTATGACTTGGTTGAGGAGCGCACTTGTCTGCATGTCCACTCTTTGTACATGCTCTACATGCATTGGCTCCTGGAGGAAAGTCACAGTGTGTCTTGTGTTCCCGACAGTTGGAACACACTCCACCTTTGTCTGTGGAATCTGACAGTAAACTGTGAGCAAGAGACAAGAACAACATAAAATACTGTAAAATGTACCTGTCTTGTGCCGACTTGGAGCAGCTACACGAAGGTCGCTCTTGCTGCACTTCCTGGAAGACATGGACAGTCAAGTCCAAGATTCAAGTGGCAAAGATGGA
Source organism: Pisolithus thermaeus (assembly GCA_024663475.1). Taxonomy (NCBI): domain Eukaryota; kingdom Fungi; phylum Basidiomycota; class Agaricomycetes; order Boletales; family Pisolithaceae; genus Pisolithus; species Pisolithus thermaeus. The sequence continues at coordinate 206,543 of JANFAF010000012.1, forward strand.
CGAGCAGGCCAATTATGTATTCTTTCCTCATGTCATCGCATAGTGAAAGTTTTACATGATCGCAAGTATACATTGACACGTTTCCAGTCCCATCACTCGAATCAAATTTTCGAACTACACCTACACAAAATCTCGTACTGCAGAGAACACGCACGCACACAGTAGAATATGTATGTATCAAATGTAGCCACAGTGAGAGTACCAACCACGGGCATCTTCTGGAGTAATGTCACATAGCGCTTTGAGTAGGGTGGAGCAGACCTCTTCATCTGACAGCTGTGTCATCGCCATTCGAGCATACTCTCCATCCCTACGAAGATGATATTTCATTGCTGAGAAAGCGAGTTTGATTGGGTTGAGGTCCGGGGAGTATGGCGGCAAGAATTCGCATCGCATTCCTCTGTATGACAATCAGCCTATAGAATACATGAATCTATGAGACAGCGATGCCTTACCTAGCATGGATCAAGTCCTGTATCTGTGGGTGTTTGTGAATTTTGCAGTTGTCCATCACAATCACAGAGTTCGGCACAGGATAGGGTTGCATATTGTTGAGTAACCCTTCGATGAAATAGGTGAAAGTCTCTGTGCAAAATGAACCCTCAATAATATCACAATGCAGAATACCATCAACGAGTGAGAGGGCAGGAAGGATGGAATAGCTGCAAGGCACTCAGCTACAATTGTGATATCTCAAAATAAGGACTTACCATCGCCCACGTGCAAAAAATGCCTTACGTTGCGCTCTGGTCCCTCTGATCGACCATGCTCGCCCATGGTAAGTTGTTCAGCGATCAACAGAGCTCTCATCCACGAAGACCAATTGTTCTGGCTCATATATACCTATCCTAGCAATATACTCAAGGCGCTTTTGCGCCGAACGTTCCGCCGCAACACGTGTAATCTGTAGAAGTGAGAAAGTGGCTGTATAAATACAACAAAAGTCCTTACTTTTTTCATCATAAAGCCATTCCTGCGAAGGGTCTGCCAGACAGTTGAACGTGAAACCTGAACACCGCAAAATACCGCCAGCGATTCTTGAAGTTCATCCAGATACAGATCGGGAGATTTCTGAATAGTACCTAGCAGAAACTACAGATACATCAATATTTCTGAGTCATTGCACAGTGTTCATGATGATTACTCACCTCGATATCAACATCCCGGAGGTGGCGACTGCTCTTGCGTTCGTTTTCAGCCTCCCCCTCTGGATTTGGAATGGTCCCATGGATATGGAAATGTGAGATTACACGCCTGACCGTGCGTGTCGAGAGATTGAGAAACATCGCAATTTCGTCATTATGAAGCTGCCCAGACATTTGTACAATAGCCCATTGTATTTCAGGGGTAACGTTCTTCCCCTGTTGCATTGCTACAAGGCACCGGGGTCAGAAATATCTGAAGCATGGAATACCGATACAGGCTCAAAATACCGATTTTAAAAACCTTGTCCTCAAGCAATCGGTGTACCCTAGTCATGTTCTCTGAATTTTTCCGAGCTGAACGGTGTGTGTTTCATCGAATTCCGGTTGCGCATTGAGGAGATATGGTCGACCGATGGCAGGAGTTTTTTTTTTCAAAGAAAAAAGTCACGTGGCCAACTTGCCTGAAATAGACAGTAACTTGGAACCTTGCATAGTAAACACCTGATACTCCCACTTAAATAATCTGATTAGATAATATATTGCTGTTGTGATGTGTGTCTAAGGCGACATGTTTGACAGGCTCCTACACAGCCCTTCCGCTGGGAGTGTGAGCATCTTGGTATAATCTGAGGCAATGTCCGAGTTTCAAAGACCGCATAATCTTATTTCGATTACACTCCCAGCGGGGGCTGCAAGAAAACATTTGTAAACAACCGTAGCCACAGTGGCACAATGTGCGGACCTACAATAAAAATACTGAAAACCGAGACTAGGGTTACATTTTGTGTGCTTAAGAATATCCATATGTGTAGCAGTCCGTGTCACGCCAGACCGTAACTAGTAACTACGCATGGCGCTGTCCCCCGCACCTGATCAGCCTCATGTAGTAACTAGTCCGTGTGAACCAAAACGGCCCAATACTATTAGTCTGCAGAAGTACACAGACGGTAACTGTATGAATTGTGTGGAGTAAAGTCAACAAATATACAATACAAGATTACTTTGCATCCACGAGCCCAGTTAAGTCGGTGGAGCCATCCACGCCATCCATAGTGGTCTGGTATGTGTTGTCTGTGAACCGAAGAGTTATCCTGTACATGAGGTGAGCATAAGATGACCAACATGTGTCACACCACATGTTACCTCTCCAAGTCATCTTCGAAGCTCTGAACCAATGTCAGATCAGTGCAGCCGGACTTATTGTAACCCTCCTTACCAGTCGAGAGTATGAAAACCATCCGTTCGCTGCTGACCTTCTTGCATGCTCAGGTGAAATTCTCAAAGCATTCTTGCAACACCCTGCAAGCCAATATCAGTTCACATCGAACTTGTTTAGTATGGCTGAGAATGAGTACCTACAAGAGCTTTGTTGCCTCATGTCTGAAGATGGTGGCTGGCACTTCAAGGCATCCTGTACATCTGTGAAACAATTAGAAGACTTCAATCTCAGGGAAATGGCACAAAAAATGGAGGTCAGTGCTCCCAAGTGGTGGGGTCTGCTTGGCACATTGCTAGGTGATAGTGGAGTGAGAGATGACTGGGAGGATGTGCATGTTTTGGTGGACATGGAAGGGAATGTCAACAGCTACTGGGATGATATGGATGAAATTGATCTTGAAGGGTTAATTAATGAACTTACTGTTACGCCTCGACCTGGCACCTTCCATTTCCGGGCTAGAGCTCTGGTTACGTGCCTTCTGTCCCACCATAATCATCATCCTCGGCTGCAGCCTCGTCGCTATCCTTATTGGGATACGCGTCATCCTTCCTAACTGGCCTGCCAGTCTCTATCTTTGGTGACTGTGTAGTAACCGATCCTTGTTCGGATCACTGATCTGGTCCATTGGGCATAACCCCAACTCCTTATTCGTCTGTGCCCTTCAACAGGGCCCTGTCTCCAGCCCCGTTTGTGACTCGTTTCCTTTCTTTGACTCATCTTTGTGCTCGTTGCCCGTCTGTACTATAGCTGTGCATTGCTGCGCATTGTTGACCTTCCGTCGCGAGCCCACTTCGTGTGCTCGCTCTCATTGGTTCTAAGTTCCATACGTACCTTATGCCTCGTCTCCATTTACCTTAATCGGTTGTGCCCATGTCTCCACATTACTGTATACGCTACGTGCCCATTCTTAGTGGGCCATGGACACTGTTTCACCTGGGCATTACGCCCACTACAGCTACAGTATATATAGAGTTACTGTACCACTGTATTCCTTTAACTTTTCGCTACCTTGCAACATGGCTCATATATTTCCATTCTTTGGGGATACGTGTGGGTCGTCCAAGGGTGCTCAAAGTAACTACGCACCGAGGTAAACCTTAGGTCGCTACACCATTTCTTTGGTGCTTCACGCGATTCTTTGATTATTCTGCTCTTAGTGTTGCTACACCTTTATTAGGTGCTTCGAGCAACCTGTGGCATAACACTTACAGGGGAGCGGAGATTGGGCCCATTGGCCAGGGACAAGCATAGTAGACATTGCACTGCAATAAAAATGATGGTGTGTGTTATATGCTCATATAAAAAAAAAAGGGAGACTCAGCAAAGATTAGAAAAAGACAATAATTACAAGTATCCTCATGCATGGTTCCAACCAGAAGGCCAATGCATTACAGAGTCTGCTAGGTCTGTTCCTGCAGTCAGTTCACACACCTTACAAGGTCATTGACACTCTCACTCACCTCGGAATCTCCATCTCTGCTGACACAATCAACATGGTCACCCAAGCCCTGTCAGCGGAGTCACAGAACTCTTTGCGACATCTCAGCCAATCTCTTCTGGCATCATACGCATATGACAATTTTGACATGGACCTGAAATCTTATATTCCAACTGTAGAGAAATCAAATAACTCACTGAAGCACCTTATGTTGGGTCTGCTGTTCCCACTTGTCCATGACATTACACTGGATGACCTGAAATGTTTGTCAGATAGTTACTTCCTCAGTAACACCAAGCTACTTTATTAATATCTGTTATGCTGCGGGTTGCTCGAAGCACCTAATAAAGGTGTAGCAACACTAAGAGCAGAATAATCAAAGAATCGTGTGAAGCACCAAAGAAATGGTGTAGCGACCTAAGGTTTACCTCGGTGTGTAGTTACTTTGAGCACCCTTGGATGACCCACATGTATCCCCAAAGAATGGAAATATATGAGCCGTGTTGCAAGGTAGTGAAAAGTTAAAGGAATACAGCAGTACAGTAACTCTATATATACTGTAGCTGTAGTGGGCGTAATGCCCAGGTGAAACAGTGTCCATGGCCCACTAAGAACGGGCACGTAGCATATACAGTAATGTGGAGACATGGGCACAACTGATTAAGGTAAATGGAGACGAGGCATAAGGTACGTACGGAACTTAGAACCAATGAGAGTGAGCACACGAAGTGGGCTCATGATGGAAGGTCAACAATGCGCAGCTATAGTACAGATGGGCAATGAGCACAAAGATGAGTCAAAGAAAGGAAACGAGTCACAAACAGGGCTGGAGACGGGGCCCTGTTGAAGGGCACAGACGAATAAGGAGTTGGGGTTATGCCCAACAGACTGGATCAGTGATCCGAACAAGGATCGGTTACTACACAGTCACCAAAGATAGAGACCGGCAGGCCGGTTAGGAAGGATGACACATATCCCGATAAGGATAGTGACGAGGCTGCAGCCGAGGACGATGATTATGGCAGGACAGAAGGTGCATAACCAGAGCTCTAGCCCAGAAATGGAAGGTGCCAGGTCGAGGCGTAACATCACCCCCCCTTCAAGGGCATCAAGCTCCTGATCGACGAGAGCAGAGGGTATGTGGCGAGGTCGAACAACAGCCGGAGGAGGACATGACAGGAGACGAGGAATGGGAGGATGATGGCTGCGAAATGGGAGGGCTGAACAGGCAGACAGCGGCTGCATATTCAGGATCGCACCAGTGAGAGCCTGCCCCATGACCACACGACCAGTGACCTAGATAGCCACAGTCGAAACAGGTGTAGATGCGAAGGGGGTGGTCAGAGGGGACTTGAATACAACCACCTAAATAGAAACACAATTTATCCTCCAGCTCCAAGGCAATAAACAGAGCGGCGGGGAATGGATTTAGGGTATGGATTGCGTTATAAGGTTTCTGGTCGGCAATTCCCCAGGTGCTTTCACACGCTTTATCAAGGAATGCTTCCCAGTCGAAGACGGTGGCAGTGGTGGTCGAATTTTTGGCTAGAACGACGGTGGCTTGCTGGAAGATCCTTTGTTTCGTTCGTTCTTCTGATTCCAGGTTGGAGGAGGCGTTTCGACCTTAACCGCAGGGATGGATAGCCTTGTCAGGTCAACTCCAGTGGTCGGTCAGTTTCTTCCTGAGTCAGCGGAGTTCCACGGCAGAATCTGGTAGGACCTCCACTCATCTGGCGGTGGCGTGACCACTTGACGAAGGTTCTGTCCTCCTCTCTCTGCAGCAGCAGCCACTTGGCATAGCACATCCAAACCAGTTCTTCCAGGTCGATCGGCCGTTGAGCAGTGAAAGGAATTGGCAACAACGGGACTGAGGTCTTGATGAAGAAGCTGAACGAGGTCATATTGGACTTCGCCCATAGTGGAGATTGCGGCGCAGAGGGTGTTCTCGAGGAAGGTGGCATTGCTGGTGGAGTCGGGGGTTTTAATGGTGACATCGAGGAACTTAGGGACATATGAGGCAACTACATCTGATCCTTGGAAGATTTGACACAGCAACCATAGACATTGCTCCTGTTCTTGTGTGACCCCAACAAGTGGGTCCCCTGGGTTGTACTTTGTAAGCAGCCAACAATAGTTGAAGAACTGTGCCGTCGTGGGTTCCACGATGACAACTGGTGATGTTGGCTTGGCAGGAGAGATGGGAGATCTGGAACTTTCTGGTAAGTGCTGGCATGGTAGGGTTCTGGAGAGGGATAGAGCGGGTAGCGGTCAGGAGGATGATTCGGCTTCAGCCCTGAAAGGCTCATGGTCGTAGGGCGTGGCTGAGAGTCAATCAATGAGGGGGATTGAGGGCATGGGTGTTGGCGGTCAGGGTCAGGCCTTGCCCTTGTTAGGTTTTGTGCGACGGAGGGTGAGGCTACCGAGCGGGCGGAAGCCGGAGGCGTCAGAAATGGGTTCAAATGAGGAGGTAGTCTCTGCATCGGTAGATGGCGGTGCTCCGGAGAGCAGACGGCTGAGTAGTTCACATGGGAGGGGAAATGAACCAGAGGGGGAGTATGTGGGAGAGGTTGGGGAGACCTCCATTGAACTGTCGGCAAAGTTGAAGTCGGTGGCAAGAGTAGATTCATCGTAGTCAAAGTAGTCGGATCTGGGGTTCTCGGTGTTAACAGAGCGGGGGCTAGCCATTTAGTTTAGGTGACGAGCGAGTTTGTATTGTTTGAGCACTTCGTCGGCATGCTCTTTTATATGTTCTTCTGGCTCCCACGTGTTAGACGAGTGAGGGAAACCAACCCACTTAACAAGGTACTCGTGCCCCTTTCTGCACCCCTTGCTCCTGTGGTTGAGTATCGTCTCCACTTCCCATTCGACTTCATCGTCAACCAAATCGGGAAGAGGAGGAGCAGGTGCATTACCATATTTGGCAGTTTCAGTATATGGGTAGATCCATGAGGTATGGAAGACTGGATGAACTTTCCAGGTGGGCAGAAGACCCAACCTGACAGTGACTGGCGATATCACCTCAACGATGGGAAAGGGACCCAAACGTCTCGGTTCTATTTTCGATGACTGTCCCTGAGTGTGTAAGTTTCCCGAATCTAGCCAAACTTGGTCGCCTTCTTTGGGCTCAGTGTACGTTCCTTTCGATCTTGATTGCATCACGTCCTGTGCCCGTTGGTGGCTAAGCTGGGCGATGTCGCAATTGATTGCAAGGGATTGGAGCCTGTCGTCCACTGATGGAGCGGCAGTGGTACGAGCGACTGGATAGGGGGAGGGATCGAAACCGTAGAGTAGTGAAAATGGGGTTTGCCCATGTACCGAATGGATATGAGAGTTATGGGTGAACTCTGCATCCGGAAGTTTACGAGCCCACAAGTTGGGCAGCTCAGCGCAGTAACAGCACAAGTACATTTCGAGTTCTTGATTAATGTGTTCACTTTCTCCATTTGTCTGAGGGTGATACATGGAAGACAGCTTGGACTTTATTCCGAGTGACTTGTACAGCTCTTTCGTAAATGCCGACGTGAACTGCGGACCATGATCAGATATAACCGCTTCGGGAAGTCTGTACCGTTGATAGATATATTGCTGGAAAAGGCAAGCTAGGCCCACCGAATCCATGGTTTTGTTGGTCGGTACGAACACTGCTGCTTTTGTTAGCCCTTGATCCACTATCGTCAAGACGGAGTCATAGCCTTCTGATTCGGGAAGGTCGGTGATTAGATCCATCGAGATCTGTTGGAAAGAAAGGGGATTCTTGGGCGTATCGTTTGGCGTAATGGGCAGCGTGATCGGGTGAGTGATTACTTTGTTCGCTTGGCAGATGGGGCAGCCTTTGACATAGTCGCGAATGGACTTCCACATGCTGGGCCACCAGACTTCCTTCATCATTTTCTTCATCATGGCCTTTATGCCAGGGTGTCTGGAGGCGGGGTGGTCGTGGTAGTCATGGAGGCATTGTCTCCTAGTCTTCGGCGGTATGTAGAGCCATTGCTTGAAGCGTTTCGTTCCGTCCAATGCCTTCTGTACTTCGGGGTTTTCTTCTGAGAGTGTCAAATCCTTTGGCATTTCGCTAGTAGCGCGATCGTACACCTCTTTCGATATAACATAGACCCCTTTGCGCCTTCGGTCAACCTTTTTCACTTCCATCGTGTGGCGTTGATCTGAGGCCATGTTGGCATTCGAAGTTTGATCGGAACTAGTTCTGGTAATTTTGCCGGATTTGTCGGAATTCACCCCCCCTTCAAGCCACATGGCATCGGGTAGGGCAGCAGCTGTGATGGTGGGTTCTTTACTGTAGTTGGGGCATCGAGATAGGGCATCAGGTACACCCATAAGTTTGCCAGGCTTGTGCGAAAAAAGGACTGGGTATCCTTGAAGTGTGTCGAGCCAGCACGCTTGTCGTGGCGTCAGTTTCTGTGGGTGGCGCCAATACGTAAGGTTTTTGTGATCCGTGAAGATCACTGTAGGTTCTACCAGTGAAATGAGATAATGCCGGAAGGCGTCCAATGCACGCATAACCACAAGCATTTCCAGATCGAAGACCTGGTAACGTTGTTCAGCTCCTTTTAACGATTCGGATAAGAAGTGACACAGGTGCCACTCATTGTCAGGTCCTTTCTGAGCCAATACAGCCCCTGTGCCGACCTTGGAGGTGTCCGTAAATAGGGCAAATGGCTTGCGATGATCGGGGATTTGGAGTACCGGCGCCAAACATAATAATGATTTAATCTTTTCAAAGGCATCGTTTTCCTCTTTGTCCCATCGCCATTTGGTGTCTTTCTTCGACAGGTTGTGAAACGGTCTTGCGAGTTGCGAGAAAGAAGGGATAAACCTGCAATAGAAGTTACAGAAGCCCAAAAACGAATGCACATCCCATAGGTTGTGCGGAGTAGGCCAGCTTTCGACAGCATCGGTTTTAACTGACACGGTTTGAATGTTTCCCCTAGAAATTTTCATTCCTAGGAACTCGATTTCTTCGGCTTTGAAGACACATTTTGAAATCTTCAGGTGTAGCCATTCCTTCTTGCATATTTCGAGAAACTCCCTTATGTACTTTCGTAGCTCAGGGATGGTCTTGGCATGGACTACTACGTCATCCATATATCCACACTGCTGTCGTTTGTGTAGTTGATCAGCAAACGTGGTATCCATAAAATGTTGAAACATCGGTGGCGAATTACACTGGCCGAAAAACATTACCGTGGGCTCGAAGAGACCTCGCAGTGTTAAAAATGCGGCCTTCCACTGGTCTTCCAGTTTTACCCTCACATTGGTGAAACCCCATTGAATATCGAACTTTGCGAAGTATTTAGACTCGCACAGTTCATCTACCATCTGTGGGATGTTAGGCAGAGGATATGAATCGTGTATGGTGTGGGAGTTGAGGTACCGGTAGTCCTGTACCAGACGTTTCTTGCCATCCTTCTTTGCTACGAAGAACACCGGGGCCGATACTGGTGAATCCAAAGGTATAATCTTGCCGCACTGTAGGTTTTCGTCAATGAACTCATCAAGTATCTTGAGTTCTTCCGGCAACATCGGATATAATGTTGCCTTCTTCATCATCTTCTTATCGTCTTTCCGAAAATGTTCCTTCATTTTTATTACGTGATCAAGCCCCTCACAAAAGTGGGGCAGTGGAATATCAGTTTCAGAGAAGACTTCAGCAAAATCGGCATACTCTTCTGGGAGATTGGGGACCTCATGCAGTCCAGCATTTACCTCGAGTTGGGTCGAGATAGTCGTGCGATGTACAGAGGCGTGCTTGTCCTCATGCGTATCGACTTCGGTCTTCTTCGGCAGTTGCTCAGTTGGGGAACCACCCCATCCAACCACCCTATGGGTTTGCCAATTTACGATTGGCATTTCTTTATGCAACCATGGCATCCCTAAGATTAGATGGTCCTTCTCCATCTGCCCAACATAGCAGAGGATCTGGAACTCGTGTACCGGTTTAACGACATTTCGGCACTTTAAGAAGACCTTCTTGGTGACAGTATATTTGATGTTGCCATCAAAGGTGGTAATATCCCAGGTCTTCTTAACGGGGTAGGTTCGAAGTTTCATTTTCGAAACAAGTCGGGATCCGATCAGGTTGACTTCGGCGCCACTGTCGATTGTGGCGGGTATCCTCGCATTTCCGTAGTTGAGAAGCTCAAGTGTTCCGTAAATTGACCGAGCACACATTTCAGATTCATCGGTGATACTATTACAGGAAACACGAGCACTCAAGACATCTTTAGTTCTGGGCAATCTGCATGAGGAAGATTCAGAACGCCCCTTTAAAAACCCTTCTCCTTGGAAGGTTCATGTCTCTCTTCGACTTCTTCTTCCACATCTACTTCATTGACTCTCTTCTTCCTAGGCTTCAGGCAGTCCTTGCTGAAATGGCCTTCTTCAGCACAATTAAAACAGTGCACCAATCGAACATGGCTCCTGCCGGATTTATTATTCTGACGCCGCTTGTCAACGTCCATAGCGTTAGGATCCCTTGAGGGTCGAGATGGGAAGTGATAGCGCAAGTGGGTTTCACTTGCTTTCTTCTTGTCGAGAGTTTTCTTCTGTTCGAACTTGCTGATGGCTTGCCCAGCATATGCGATCCAATCCAACACAGTTCGAGGTTCTTTATGGTCGAGAACCCAGTCACGGATTTCTTTTCATAATCCTTGTCCGAAGAAGATAGCACTGTTGAAGTTGTCATCATTATAACTGGTGCGGTTAAAAATGGAAAGGAAGCGAGATATGTAAGCTTCGAACGGATCAGATCCCTGAGATAGGGTAACAAGTTTGATCTGGGCCTTGTGTTCTGGATTTCCAGAAACAAAAGTAGCACGAAGACAGGCTTCGAATTGGTCCCAGTCGTCCTTGTAGTAAAGCCTTGTGCTTCGGTCGTGTTTGTTAATGTAGACCTCGGTGAAGGCCACAGCAGATCCTTCTGTCATAAAAGACAGCGTTAGTCCAATCCGCAAGTGATCGGTAGTATATATGTGTTGGTTAATTTGGAGATAGCCTTTAACCTGCGTGATCCAGGTAAAGAAGAGGTTGTGATTGCCGTTGTAGATGCGAGGCTTGTTTAGATTAAACTCACAACCTCCATTAGGCTTTGTAGCGTTTACGTCAACAAACGTGGACGCAGTGAACTTGGCATGTAATTCTTCGATCTCGGTAGCAGTTGGTTCTTGGTTAAACAGTGGAGTTTGACCGGAAGAGGGCTTCACGGCTTCCTGCCCAGATCCAGATCCTGATCCAATATTCAATCCTTCGGTGGTGGTAGACATGATGTGGATAAGATTCTCTTCGTCAAGGTCTGGGATGTGAGAGTCTCTGATGACAGATCCAAGTTCAGACTTATCGTCAAAAGTAAGGGGTTCAACGTCTGTCTCCAACTCTGGCTCGTTTTCTCGGTAAGCACCCAAGATTGCTGGGTTGCGAAGGGAGGATGGGGGAGTCGATGAGCGAGGTTGATCAGGGTACCGATACTCAAATTCGCTTCCGGTTGGTTTATGCGGAGTGTACTTGCAAGCTAGCGGTTGTGGTGGGACTGTGCGGCGTTTGCCTCTGCTTGCGGACCAAGCACTCGACAACTCAGGAGGCAGCAGAGGTGGCGGTCTTGACAACACCTTGGGCAAACGATAGGGTGTGGTAGAAAAGGTAGAGGGATAGGTCGACAAATCTCCAGAAGATCTGGGATTGACCTAGAATGAGATAGGGTTGCCGGATATTAAGACCACAGATATGGTAATCCAGCGGAACAGCAGAAGTGCAGAGAAGCTACAAGTTCCAACGATTCAGCAAACCTAAAAAAGGTTAGTTCATATAAACAGAACGATGTAAGACACTAGTCCTGCAGGCTAAACAATAGCCAGACCAGCGAAGACGCAGTTCTGAGATGAAGAGGGAATAGCAGGCGTTGTGTCCAAAAAACAGTCACAGCTGCAAATTTGAACTTTTCACTTTTGTTATGCCATGGGTTGCTCGAAGCACCTAATAAGGTGTAGCAACACTAAGAGCAGAATAATCAAAGAATCACGTGAAGCACCAAAGAAATGGTGTAGTGACCTAAGGTTTACCTCGGTGCATAGTTACTTTGAGCACCCTTGGACGACCCACACGTATCCCCAAAGAATGGAAATATATGAGCCGTGTTGCAAGGTAGTGAAAAGTTAAAGGAATACAGCGGTACAGTAACTCTATATATACTGTAGCTGTAGTGGGCGTAATGCCCAGGTGAAACAGTGTCCATGGCCCACTAAGAATGGGCATGTAGCATATACAGTAATGTGGAGACATGGGCACAACCGATTAAGGTAAATGGAGACGAGGCATAAGGTACGTACAGAACTTAGAACCAATGAGAGCGAGCACATGAAGTGGGCTTGCGACGGAAGGTCAACAATGCGCAGCAATGCACAGCTATAGTACAGATGGGCAACGAGCACAAAGATGAGTCAAAGAAAGGAAACGAGTCATGAATAGGGCTGGAGACGGGGCCCTGTTGAAGGGCACAGACAAATAAGGAGTTGGGGTTATGCCCAACGGACCGGATCAGTGATCCAAACAAGGATCGGTTACTACATGGTCACCAAAGATAGAGACCAGTGGGCCGGTTAGGAAGGATGATGCATATCCCGATAAGGATAGTGATGAGGCTGCAGCCGAGGACGATTGATATGGTGGGACAGAAGGCGCATAACCAGAGCTCTAGCCCGGAAATGGAAGATGCCGGGTCGAGGCGTAACAATATCTACCTGTCAGATAGTTACTCTACAGGTTGTCAGTAAATGTGAAGCTAAGTAGAAAGAATGACTCACTCCTCAGTAACACCAAGCTACTGAGGAGACTACAGGAAAATTTACTGTACTGTAGTCCGCTTTTCTGCTTATGTAAGCGACTAACCTTCGCACCTAAAGAATGTACTACCTAGGGGGCAGTTTATATTCCAACAATGTTCATGGGAGCTGTGGGGGAAGTCAGCATTAAATCTGCAGGTAGACAATCCACATGCACCCCATCAATGTGCATGGTGGGACTTGTTGAAATTACCGCTACACCCTGAACAGCTGGACTCAAAGTCAGCATTGTCATGCTGGGACCAGTTCAATGCCTGGATGTTCTTGTGTGATCTCTGTACCTATGGCCCTGACTATTTCCATCAGTTCAGATCAGTTATCTCAGACCCTGAATATATTGAACAGATACCCCTTGTGAAGACACCCATCTTTGCAGCTCAAGCCATGGACATCAACAACTCCACTGTCAGTGGGAATATCGAAGCAGTAATTGCCCTCCTTGGGCAAGGTGGAATCAGGGACCCTGCTGTGATATCAGAGGAGAATCACGACAATGACGTAGACCTACTGGATGTGTCAGAGTATGTGATTCTTATACATGGCAACCTCAGCACTGGTGAATGGCTCCAGGCAGCCCAACTATGCTGCTCAATCAAATCTACTGCATGGAACTGTCTTCAACACATTGTGTTCATACCAGGACTATTCCATCTAAAAATGGCATGTGCTGATGTCTTGTGGTGTTGTTTCATCCAACTGTCAGCTGCATGTGAAGACGAGATGAGCCTGATGTGTGATATTGCTCAACTGCGCCCGAAGGAAACAGGAATTTACTCCACAAAACCTGGCTTTCGTCGAATGCACCAGCTAATAGGTCATGCCAGTATATGTCGTTGCCTGGATTGCTGGCGAGTACATGTAGAGGCCACCAGAGGATTCAGTGATCTCGAGGGGTTTGCACTCTTGAAACCAATGCTAGATGACCTGCAAAAGATGGCAGATGATCTTGCTTGCACATACATCGCTAGAAATAAGCTGCAAAGGTTGCACAGGGAATGAGAGAACAAATGGGACTTATGGTTTGAAAATGCACTACTGCTGAACAAATACTTTCTCCTATATGAAGAGTTGTCATTTGCAATGAACCACAGCGATATCGGTCGCACTGAAACTTGTATCATGAGTTGGATTCTGATACTGCAGGCAACTGGAAAGCATAAATATGCTACTCACATGACGAATTTCCTATTCAATACACATTGCATCTATCCTCTGGGTCTAAGGTCAGCACTTGGGCTGTTTTTTGCTACATGAAATAACTCACATAATTAATCAATTGGCAGGCGTGCTATCTGCTACCATATTCTCATAAACCCTACAGGGCATCTGACGAAGTGGCAGGCTGTGGATTGGTGTGTGGAACTGAACAATCTGTTCACAAAGGTCAGTGTGCTTACAAATCACAGAACATAACTTACCATGAGTCGACAGGTGAAGAATGGGGGTAAAGGATCAAACCAGTCTGTTGAATGGATAATCATGGAGTTGCCACTCGTCCAAGTCTACCACAACCTGCAAGCATCAGTACAACAGAATTTTGGCCATACTCACCTGACAACCAATCACACATTGCTGGATATGAAGAAGACATTTGCAAAGGTTCAAGAACGATTAGCATTGAATTCTCCACATAAGATATTTCCAGGAAGAAAAAGCCATTATCAAGTTGATGACCTGGGTGATAAGGGAAGAGAAATGATGGATAAAGTGGTACAAGGTGTAACATTAGTGGAGAACGAGACAGATGGGTTAGAAGAGGGGAATGCAGTGGATGATATTATTGTAGAACTGATATAGTCAGTTGAGCTACGATATGATCTAGGCATGCAAAGTCTTAATGTGAACACGCAATGCATGAAATCGACTTACGTTCTCTTTGTTCCCAGCCATGGCATTGGATGGATGCTTCGTACATACACAGTTACGAGCTGAAACTGTAGAAGTGAGTAAGAAGTCAACTGCAATAATATACTGTACTTACTGTTGTGGCCTTCTTGGCCACAAGCACTACACTTGGTAGCACGATGCTTCATGGGTAGGGTAGGAAGGGTAGAACCACTGGTAGAGGCTTGCAGCAGCATGGGTGGCATGGGCAGTGTGGGGATGGGATTGATGATACTAAGTGCCATACTGGCCTGTTGTCTCAGTGGTGTGGAAACATACAATGGTTGATGGAGTACAGTGTGCCTTTCAATAAGAGAGATCACCTCACCAGCATACAGGTCACTATCAGCCCACATAGTCTCCCTTTTGAGGTCTTGAGGCATCTGTATCTTATGATGGTGCACACAGTCAACGATGCGGTCAAGCATGGAGTTGGTCATTACCATGGGTCTGTTGTCGAAGAGACATGCCCATCCATACATGGCAGCAGTTTTTTCCTCATGCCAGTCAAGAAGTGCATCCTCTAAGTCATAGTCACTCTTCTCCTTCATATACTTGGGAAGGCATGAATGCTGAGCCCCTTGTGGTGCCTTGGGATTAGGAGTGTCGTACGAAGCAAATTCTGAGGGATTGTGGATGTCGCAGCAAATGACAGGTTCCATGACATGGCAGTGTGGACAGCCTTGAGCATTGTTGCTACTGCACTTGTGGTGATCTGACACTAAGGGCGCAGAATCAGCACTACTATTCAGGAGTGGGTATACAGATTTTCCCACCAGCTGCAGCATTGTCAAAGCAAACATTGAAAACCTTCCTTCAGCACATTACGCCTGGTCATTTCTCAGTGTTGATGAGTGAATCGATACCTGCATCCAAGTCCCTCTTCCATCATTTTCCAACATATGCTTGTTGACTGGTCTGCTCCAGATCTCCTCTCACCAACGTTTCCAGCAATGCCTTGTCACCTCTCCCTTGGCTTGTGTCAGGTGTGCCTGCAACTGATGGCAATACTTCACCATCAGATTCTTCATCCAAGGCATTGTTCAAGTTGACATCAACCATCGTACAT
The DNA here is from genome assembly GCA_024663475.1 of Pisolithus thermaeus. Lineage (NCBI taxonomy): Eukaryota > Fungi > Basidiomycota > Agaricomycetes > Boletales > Pisolithaceae > Pisolithus > Pisolithus thermaeus. The sequence continues at coordinate 222,147 of JANFAF010000012.1, forward strand.
GTGCTGTACTGAGTCTCAGACTGGCTGTATGTAGCATCTCCAACAGGTGAGGACAATGCTACACATTTCAGGGGATGTGACATGCCAGGTAGGCAGGCCTCTTTTGCTGTCCATTTATGTGTCTCAGCTCACTTCGCCTTTCTAGCCACTTTTGTAGCTCTTTCATCATCAAAGTATTCCTTCTCTGCAAACAGGATAGCAGTACCAGTAAGTCATTTTGGAGGTTATGAAAGGGGGAGTTTTGGACTAAAAGGAAAGTAAATATCTAAGTAGATATTAGTACTGTGTTGTAGGTTAGAATAAAGAATGTAAACCATACCTCAGACTTCGAGTTGGACGAAGACTGAGGTATGAGTAGAAAATATTCCGGCTAAGTCCAAGGGTGATTATGTAAGTAGGAAAACGTTCCCGCTGACAGAGTATAACACAATACCACAGATTTTTCAACACACCCACTCAGCGAGTAAATGGTTTCTAATAAATAATACCCATACCCTTGGTAAACCGGATATGCTTCTCTCATGTGAGTCCCTTGGTAAGGATGTTGGCCACTTGAGCATTCGTCGAAATGTAGTCAACAGCAACCTCGCCCATCTCCAGCTGCTCACAAATAAAATGGTGTCGGATTGAAATGTGTTTCGTATGGTCATGAAACACAGAATTCTTTGCTAACGACATAGCAGACTGGTTGTTGAGTAGGAGTAGAGTTGGTTTGGGTGAGGGAATCATGTTGAGTTCATGGATTAGCATCCGAATCCAAATGGCTTCTTTCATTGCTGCAGATGCAGCCATATACTCTGCTTCGGTACTGGAGAGTGCGACAGATGTTTGTTTCTTTGAGGACCAGCTGACTGCGCCATTTGCGAGGACAAAAACATAGCCAGTGATTGACTGTTGATTGTTTATGTCAGAGGCCCAGTCTGTGTCTACATAGCCAAAGGGATTTTGCACTGAATCACCTGAGTACACTAGACGTGCATCAGTTGTTCCCCATAGGTACTGATAGACCTGTTTGAGGGCTGCCCAGTGGGCCTCCCCAGGAGCAGCAGCATGCCGGCTCAATGCACCCACTGAAAATGCTAGATTGGGTCGGGTTGCTAGCATAGCGTACATTAGCGCACCAAGTGCACTCTGATAAGACTTGTTATTGACCTCTGGCTCCTCTAACTTTGCCAGTTTCGAGTTTGGGTCAATCGGTGTAGCAACTGCACGACCCTCGTGCATCCCAAAACATTCGAGGATACCTTTGACATAGCGCCTTTGTGAAATTTCTATAATCCACTTGTCACGATCTCATATGATCTCCATTCCGAGGATCCATCTCGCCTCTCCCAGGTCAGACAGGTCGTACTCCTTCACAAGTGCCTGCTTTAGCTTCTCGATTGCCCTCGTGCACTTTGAAAGAATTAGTTTGTTGTCTATGTATACCATGACAATGATGATTACACCATCCTCGACCTTATAGAAGATGGAGTGATCAGCATGGCTTCGAGTGAAACCCAGAGATTCAAATACGGTACGGAGTCACCTGTACCAGGCTTTGTGGGCCTGTTTCAGCCCATACAGTGCTCATCGTAGGCACCATACTTTATCACCTGTACCACAGAAACCTGGAGGGAGTTTCAAGTAAATTTCTTCGTCAAGTTTGCCATTGAGAAATGTGGACTTGACATCCATTTGGTGGATCTCAAGGTTGTACTGAGCTGCAAGTGCAAGTAAGACTCGAATAGTTGAGAACTTTGTTACAGGGGCAAATGTTTCTGTGTAGTCGATGCCCTGGGTCTGTGTGAAGCCTTGTGCGATGAGATGGGCCTTGTAGCGCTCGATGTTGCCAGTGGGACCTTGTTTTATCTTGAATACCCACTTCGAGTTAGTGTATTGCTGGGCCCGGCCTCGAGCCCCAGGCCGGGCCCAGCCGAGCCCTCTAAGGCCGGGCCCAAGCCGAGCCCTCTACACGGCCTGTGGGGGCTTTGGGCCCGGCCTGAGGTTTTGCAAAGCCGGAGCCGAGCCTTCCAAAGCCAGGCCGGGCCGCCAAAGCGGGCTTTGTTGGCGCTGGACATGGCAAATCCCAGGACCTGCAATAGTTCTTACATAACTATTTGGTATGAATACAGTGTGCCCCAAACTTTACTTCCCATCGCATAACGGTTTGTCCACAACACTTCCACTACTGTAAACTGCCTATTTACCAGGGGGCACTCACAACCACAGCTGTGGTGCAGCACACTCCATGTCAATCCTTGTGACTATTACTTTCTATGTGAGTCTGCTGCAAGGCTGGAGTTCATCGAAACCTTCACACCTTATGACAAGGCCTCAATGGAACGCCTCCGTGCCAGGTCTTACTTAAACAAACACATAAGTGGTGCCTATTTGCTATGGAGAGTCAGAGGGTATCTCATCAAGACAACAATGTGCCGGGTGCTCCCCATCTGGTGGTATGCTTGGTGCCTTGAATTCGTTGTTGAAGGTCCGTCATGAATGAAACTGACTCTAGCGCAAATACACTGAATCCATCCTTGTACAATGTGTATATGGATGTACATACACTCATAATCTTGTCACCACAATGTGTACAAGCGAAAAGGGTTACCTGCAAAGAGTACCAAGAGCATATTGTTAAATGCAGTCAGAGCACTGCTCTTGCAGTAGTGCCGTGATGTTCGTAAGTTGCACACTGTCAGCTCAGTGATCCACGTTTCATCGGGTGAGTACCACGAATGTAGAACATATGCACTTCTTGGCACCAACGAAGACTACCCACATAACTACAATCAGGTCAGAGGAGTTGTCATTGTAACTCTGAAGCAGAAACCCTGGACTGTTTCGTTGCCTTGTGCTCATGAGATTTCTGTGTGGTAAGCCACGGCTCAGGCTGTCAGGCCCCAGCTTGGAGCTGGGCCAAGCCCTCACATAGGGCTTGTTGGGGCTCAGGGCCCAGCCTGGTGTTTCCCCAGGCCTTGAGCCCCCAAAAGCTGGGCCCGAAAAACACTACTTCAAGTCAATGATCTTCTGATCCTGAGGGCGATTTACCTCCTCGTACAGCCCAATTCTCCAGAACACCTCCAGCTCATCCTGCATGGCCATATACCACCCATCCAAGTCAGCACGCACCATAGCTTCCTCAAACGTAGTCGGTTCGCCATCATCAGTGGCTCCAGCACAGTACGAGCATTCGTTTTGTTGATTGTTCCCACGCACAGCCACGCTGGCTTCAGCTGGCCGCGTGTCGTCCTCCCCGCTTCTCTGTGGGCCCTCAAGCTCTGCCACACCTTCGTCAACCGGTAAGTCACCTTCACGCTTCGGTAAGGTGCTCTTCTGATAAGCATTTACCATGTATCTTGGGTCGTCATCTCGAATAGGTGGTTTTCGAGCTCAAGAAGATCTTCTAATGGCTGCAAGGGGAATTGGGTGTGGGTATGGCATCTGTGGCCCTCTCACTTGGCTAGGACGTCGTGTGGGTGGCCGAGGATCCTTTCCTGACCCACTAGGTGCAGTACTAGCTGGTGGTTCAGTGCATTTTTGCTCAACTTTCGAGTTTCCTTCATTTAGTGAGTTCGTGTGCTCTGGGATAGATCAGGGAAGATCGGCTCCATCCCCCTTCTTGTTTTCACTTCCCCCCAGCTCCTGAGTGGTCCCGTCATCAGCCTGCGCAAAATCATCTTGATCTGGCAAGTCCTTGCTGTGTGGCAGATGGTTCTCCTCCTCCTGGTAAGAATTTTGCATTTTCAGGTCTATGTTTCGCACTGACGGCTCTTTCGGGTCCCCCATTTTGATGTCCTCATCGATTAGGATGCATTCTGGTCCATCTGGGTCCCCTTCATCAAAAACTACATCCCTTGACTCGATTACCACCCCACTAGGGCTGTGGAGACACTGGTAAGCCCTTTTATTTTCTGCGAACCCGATGTGGACACATTCTATTGACTTGACATCCAGCTTCTTTCTCTTTTCGTCCAGGACATGGACATGAGCTTTGCATCCAAATATTCGCAAGTGAGAGAGTGAGGGTTTGTTGCCACTGTAGGCTTCGAACGGAGTTATGCTGTCCTTCAACATGTGGGTTGGTGACCTATTGATGATGTATGCTGCATGAGTGATTGCATCGCCCCAGTACTTCTTAGGGAGTCCTGCATCATTTAGCATGGCCTGAGCACTTTCCATGAGAGTTCGATTCATTCATTCGGAGATACCATTCTCCTGCGGAGTGTAAGGGTTCGTCTTTTCATGATGTACCCCTTTTGACTTTAAGTAGGCTTTGAACTCCTGAGAGCTATACTCTCCTCCACCATCGCTGTGGAGGCAATTGGGTCGCTCGCCAGTCTCCACTTCGGCTCTTGCAAAATATTCCTTCAGTAGTGACAGCACTTCATCCTTCATCTTCATTAGCTTTACGACTAGGTGATGTGAGTGCCCGTCAATGAAGGTCACGAAGTACTTATGGCCTGTTCGGGCAGTCATCTCCATCGGTCCGCATACATCCAAGTATGTCCAATACAGGACACTTGGGCTCTCAGTGCCCGACTCGGCTGTAATTGCCTTCCGACTTTGCTTTCCTGCGAGGCACACTTTACAGGGTGTGTCGTCAACCTCCTTTGGGCCAGTTATCTCCATGCTGCTGACCATATCTTTTCCTTCTAGTGCAAGCACTGACTTCGGATTTATGTGACCTAGACAGCGATGCCAAGTCTCGAGTGTCGCCTTTGAAGTCTTAGTCCAAGTTGCGAGAGCGGATATAGTGATTGTAGGGTCGAGTAAGGTTACGGGTCCCTTTACTATGTATGTGGAGTGTGTTCCAGTGCATGGCTTTGCTGCAAGGATGTATAATGACTTTCGTTTTGTTGCCACAGCTGCGACATGACCATTGGCTAGTACCTCACAGGCATCATCCCCAAATGTAACTTGCAGTCCTCTTGCAGTCATTGCAGGGACTGAAACAAGGTTTGTGTCGAGGGCTGGCACGAAGTACACGTCATGAAGCATGATCCCTTTTTCTGATCCATCAGGGAGGCTCGTGCTGAGCTCTATGTGACCTTTTCCAATGGCTTGGATAGATCTACCATCTCCGATGATGACCGGCTGGGGGGGAACCAAGGGTGTAAAGCAGGTGAACCAATTTCGTTGACATGACATGTTCGCTGATGCTCCAGAGTCAACCACCCACTCATGCATGCTCGGTTTGCCTCCTGTGTGCCATGAAGAGTTTGAGGTGCTCCGTGACATCTCCAGATGTAACCTGGACGAGTTTAGCTGACAACTTGTTTTTGTCCTTCAGCTTCTCTTTATCCTTGTCCTTTTCACCTGTCTGTGTGTTCTTCGCACCCTCGTCTGCCTTTTTCTTTCGGCAGTCTCTCTCGAAGTGACCAGGGATTTTGCAGTAGTGACATTTCCCTTTCTTCTTCTTGTCCACTGCTTTACCCTTTCCTTTTTCTCCAGTCTTAGCTGCAAGGGCAGTTTGCCCACTTGACAACTTCTTCAACCGTTCTTCGACAAGAACTTGTGATATTACACAGTCTACTGTGAGCTTGTTGTTTGTCGACATGAGAATGGTGCAGAGAGTGGAATAGGATGGTGGAAGCGATATGACCATTGCAATGGCTACTAGTGCGTCATCCAATGGTTGACCAAGTGACCGTATGATTGATGCCTTCTGCTGCATTGCATTTAGCTGTGTTTCGAGTGAGGAGTCATCTGTGAGGGTATTGTGGAATAGCTCTCCAATTAGATATGCGATGGTCTGCTTTCCTTTTCCCTCGTATCACTCACTGAGTTTAGTCCAGGCCTCTGCTGCAGTCTTTGTGTACAAGACACCACTCAATGGTTCATCCTTCAAAGTAAGGAGGATCTGTGCCTGTGCTTCCCTGTTCTTAATCTCCCATTCTGCATGCTCATCTGGGTGCACTTTGGGGTTGGGCGCTGTCGTGTCTGCACCACCAACCACAGACCAGAGTCCACACACATCCAACACCATCTCCACCCGTGCTTTCCAGTTCTGGAGACTTGACCCATCGTTGTCAAAAGGTGGGATGTCATACAGTCGACTCGAGCCTTGAGTGACTCTTCCGGATGTCGTTATAGTCGAGGACATCGCTTGTGCAGGTAACTTTCTTGCTGTAGATGCAGATGGAGGGTTTGACATATTGCAAGTTTGGAAGTAGAGCCATGCAGGTGGGGCTCATAACCTTTTGGAGGTTATGAAAGGGGGAGTTTTGGACTAAAAGGAAAGTAAATATCTCAGACTTCAAGTTGGACGAAGACTCCTCTACCAACCTAAAAGGAAAGTAAATATCTAAGTAGATATTAGTACTGTGTTGTAGGTTAGAATAAAGAATGTAAACCATACCTCAGACTTCGAGTTGGACGAAGACTGAGGTACGAGTAGAAAATATTCCGGCTAAGTCCAAGGGTGATTATGTAAGTAGGAAAATGTTCCCGCTGACAGAGTATAACACAATACCACAGATTTTTCAACAAGTCATCTGTCCCGAACAGCTTGACCAGAGCACTGCCAGAGAGCAGCTATTTTACAGGTCACTCACCATTGGATCACTAACAAAATATCTGGTATGTCCATACCCTGTATAGGTCAACTAACCAAATTCTGTTGCACTTTCGAGTGGTACACACCATGCCAAATGATGTCATTGTGCAGAGACCCCATGTCTCTCCACAGATAAGTCTTTCTAACTCTGTTTCCTTGTATTGTGTTGACATGTTGGCATTGAACCACTGGATCTTTTCTTTCAGCTCATGGGGTAGGTGGCAATGCAAGACGCATGCTGTGTTTATGGAGTCTGGTATGTTGTCAAAAAAAATCAAGAATTTTGGCAGCGGTGGGTCTCCTACTTTGAACCCTGCAGGAATTAAGAAAGCCAGGTTGGCAAAGCTGTTAAGGGCATATTTTATTTTTCTAACACCAATCCCGATGTTAGGTCGATCACTGGACTGGTGCATGATGACTGTATGACTGGGGGACATGTGGAGGAGGTGAGTAATGTTGCACAGCATGCTCTTCATGATGGTTGCAGATGTCATGAGTAGTGGTACACTCTGCAGTACCATGTAGTGAAGCTGACCCAGTTCCCTGTATTCCGGCCTAAACTCCCCCCAGTCAGTAAGGCAATGTGCTTCATTGATTATGATACTGATGATCTGTTGCATGAATAGCAGACCCTTCAGTAACCTCTCAAATCCCCCATCCAATTTCATAATTTGCTTGGGGCTAATCACGATTACCTGATACTTGAAGGCACTGATAGCCTGTGCATAGGTCATGGTTTGGTGAGCTCCAAAGGTGCATGTGGATATCACTCACCTGGAAGTTTGTCGGTGTCACTGTCTCCGAGCTAATGGATATGGCTTGTATTCCAGCCTTGGCCAGAGAGGCAACATTTTGCTTCCCTAGCAGATTCAGTGGTGTCACCACTATTTGGATGCCACCAGGTCAAAACAACAGTGGCATCCAGAATGTAAGTGCCTTCCCCATGCCAGTGCTGGCCATACAGATGATGTCTTTTTCCCCTCTCAGTATCTCCTCAGCTACCCTCACCTGCCATAGGCATGGCTGAATGCCAAATACTTGCTGAGTCCATGTCTGGAAATTAGATAACATTGGAAGGACATGAGGCTGATCAGGTGCAGGGGACAGTGCCATGTGTAGTTACTAGTTACAGTCTGGCGTGACATGGACTGCTACACATATGGATATTCTTAAGCACACAAAATGTAACCCTAGTCTCAGTTTTCAGTATTTTTATTGTAGGTCTGCACGTTGCACCACTGTGGCTATGGTTGTTTACAAATGTTTTCTTGCAGCCCCCACTGGGAGTGTAATTGAAATAAGATTATGCAGTCTTTGAAACTCGGACATTGCCTTGGATTATACCGAGATGCTCACACTCCCAGCAGAAGGGCTGTGTAGGAGCCTGCATGTTTGAGGCATCTCTCCCCTCAATAAATAATTATTGAATACTGAGGGGTACTTAAAAGAATCTAAAGCCACCAAGCCACGCCATGCGAACACAGGTTTGTCATCAATGCCTCCCTGACGATTCCCACACCTGCAGCATGTCATTCCTGACACCTCTCATCACTGTTGTCAACAGCGAGCTCATGTATCTCAACAACTACGCAATGCACGGACATCGGATTTTCACAGTCACATATTAATTTTAGCTAGCTTTCATTCTGTAGCATATAACTTAGCATTTGCATTGATACAAAGGTCCATTCAACTGTCATGCCTGTGGCAGTGTTTGGCAACTTCTGGTGACTACCTATCTGCCACTGTTGACAATGATGAGCTCATGTATCTCAACAACTACACAATGTAGGGACTTCAGACTTTCACAGACATGCAGTACCTGTATCTAGTTAATATTCTCTAGTGTTAAAAGCAATGTTTTCATTGTGGAGTTGACTAAAAGATGAATGATGTGGGTGTTGATCAAACAGTGTATCTATGCATCCATAGTAACACTGAGAATATTCTGCAAAGCCTCACATTGCTCCTCCAAAGTAGCCCCATGATCCTCATCAGCATCTTCATCAATGTCCTCTTCTCCACTGTCAGCACAAACCAGTGAGGAAGAGAGTATAGCCTCAATGTGCATGTGTTGGGGGACACCAGCACTATCCCCCAGGCCACATGATGTGCTAATGCCTGGAGAAAGCATACCATTAAATCCAGGGAGATGGGATATTTTCTTGAGGTAGTGGAGGTGCAATGGGGTGAATTGGGAATGGATGGTACAGTACCTAGAAATCTGGTATGCAAGCACAGGGTGAGCATCCTGGTAGAGAGCTTCACAAGCTTGGACATAGTGATCTTTGTCTATGAGATATGTCACAATGCGATGAATCTCCACATTGAGGTGGACAACTTCTTCCTTGGCCCAGCATAGCTTGAAATATGTGTTTATAGCGAGCTGGGCAGTAGGCAATGCCCACAGGCGAGTCGATACGTCCTGCCATGTGTCTCTGAGAAGGTCAAAGTCAGCCAGAAATGCATACTCAACCACCTCATCAAATTCCAGTGTTCAGCAGCTGAGGGCTTTTGCTGCAGTATTGTAATGTGTTAGAGCAGCCTGAATGGCCACTGAGCACGTTTGTAAGGCCTTCCCAATGTGCTTACGAAGTTTATACCCTGCAATAGTCAATATGAGGCAACTGAGAGTAGAATAGACCTACCAGTGCCAGACTGGTTCATTTTTGAAAGCTCAAAGATACATGACACTACCAGTTGCTCAATGTTATCCAATGCATGCTGATACTTTTGATTGGGAACCAGGTGAGCAGCTGCCTGCCACTCCTTATCCTCTGGGACCCAGCGGTGTGTTATTCCAAGGCAACCTTCAAGCTCCTGCACAACCTTCAAGTCCTTCTCATAGTTCTCTTGGGTGTGGTGGCACATTGTCTCTCTTCTCCTAGTTGCACTGCTATCACTCCAAATGGGTGCTGCACTCTGTGCAGTAACAACAGTCCATGTGGATAGAATCACCTTGAGGTCTTGCCTAAGTTTACCAGTAGTTAGGACAATCACTCCTCATTGTAATGATATGTACCTGCTTGTGGCCAGATTGACGAGCTGTTGCCAATATTCCATCTGTAGGGTCTCTTCTGGCAGCTCACACAGGAGGGATTTGAGATAGACATGTTCTTCATCCAACCAAAGTTTAAATATTGCTGGGTCACTTACTCCGAGCTCACACATCAGTTGGTCAAGGGTTGTGTGGCCATTGGAAAGAATATCAAGAGCTTGCTTGTAGTTGTTGAGTAAAAACTTCACTGTTGAAGATTAGATATGTTGAGGTGGGCATGATTGACTTACTGAGGTTTGCATACACTTCCATTTCATCACTGTGCTCAAAATAGCTGGCAATGGCTTGCCTTCTGTGGAAAATCGATGCATATCGAGTAGATGATGCAAGGGCATTGCTCTTTGAAAATGCCTGCTCACAACCTTCAAGGTCTTTGAGTCCAAGACCTTTGACATAGGTTGTGAGGTTGTCTAGCTGACACAATCTATTGTGAGCATGACCATGAAATGTGTTAACAAGAGACATATAGTTGAGTGATCAGGCATGCTTGCCCAGGATGCTAGATGCCAGAGTGGTCTTGAACTGACAGCCAATGTCATAACTGCCCCCAAGGTCCAGCCCAAATGCATCCAAGAGTTTTGATGTCACTGCAAGAGCATACTTAGACCTGTGTATGAAAGGTGTTAATTTGCATGCATAACTCTTGCAATGGTTTACTGACTGTTTGCCACTATGTACCATGTCGGCAATAAGCAGGCAAAAGCCATGCTGACAGACTGCTATGAAAACACCTGATTCATTGAATACATTCCACATTTTCTGTGTAGCATTGTCCTTCATATTCTTCCAGTGCTCTGCACAAAGGTTTCCATCACTGTCCTATGAAATGGTAGTACATCTAGAGTACAAATGCACTTCAGTCACCCCCTCTTGAGGACCTATTAGGTTGACATATTTCTACAGATGTTTATACCTAATAGGTATCAACTTCTTGGGTATTCCCACATGCCACTGGCATAGGCAGGGCTTGGAGATTTCCCAGGAGCTCACATGCCAAGGGGGGGAAAGTCCATTTGCCCCATCACCATACAGGGTGCCTGGGGTCCCAAAGGGACTTTCCCCACCAACCCTCACAATTTAGGGATTTCCCAGGTTAAAATAGCCCACTTCCAAGGGAGAATTTGGGAATTTCCCAGGTGAAAATAGACTGCTTCCAAGGGAGGTTTGGGGATTTCCCAGGGTAAAATAGACCACTTCCAAGGGAAGTTTGGGGATTTCCCAGGGTAAAATCAACCTCTTCCAAGGGAGGGTTTGGGGACTTCCCAGGTTAAAATAGACCACTGCCAAGGGGAGTTTGGGGATTTCCCAGGGTAAAATAGACCACTTCCAAGGGAAGGTGTGGGGATTTCCCAGGGTAAAATGGACCACTTCCAAGGGGGGATTTGGAGATTTCCCAGGGTAAAATAGACCACTTCCATGGGTATTTTTGGGTATTGTCCAGGGTAAATAGACTGCTGCCAAGGGTGTGGGATTCCTTTGGGAATTCCCTAAATCTGAGATCAGGCATTCTCCAAAGGTGAAATTGGGAATTCCCCATGATGGTGGGGATTCTGCACATGACAGATTGGGAATTCCCCATGGTGGTGGAGATTCTCCCAAGGTGGTGGGGATTCCTTAAATGCAAGATTGGGAATTCCCCCAGGGTGGTGGGAATTCCCTAAATGCAAGGTTGGGAATGCCCCCATGGTGGTGGGAATTCCCTAAGTGCAAGGTTGGGAATTCCCCCATACCAGGTAGCCAGTAACAGGTAGAACCACCATGCGAGAAAGAGAGAGGCTTGACGGGAAAATGGCCAAGATATGCAAACCCGACCTCGCCACCCTGTCCAAATACAAAAACTCAAATAAGTTTTGAACCGCAAAAGCGCACGCGACCTCTTATATATCTTCTGGTATATACCGTCTAGTATGTTCGCGTCTGAGAAAAGCGAGCGATTCAGGCGAGAACTGTGCGAGTTAGGATATAAATGGGGTAGGGGGTGGGAGGATGGCATCGCGTTGATGGGGAACTGCAAAGTGGAATTCTATGAAACTTCAGGAGGTGATAGCGAAGTGCGAGGAGAGTTGGGAGAACGCGGAAACAAGGAAAACGGCGCACCAAATCAAGAGATATTCCAGATTTCGTCCTACAGTACCTTTCTCCAAAGAATGGGAGATATCTCTGGATGCGCTGAGCCAATTATGACAAAATATATACCATTTGAAAGGTATCGTCGAGTACATCCCGAATCCCGGTTTGCGAGAGGGACGGATGAGTGGTTGTCGAGATATCGAGTCGGCGAGGTGGGGGATGACAGAGGTGTGCAGCGGCCTAACACTTGGTAAGGGGAAGCTCAAAGAATGATACATATATTCATGAAAAAAAGAATAAACACAATAAAAAGATCCCAATGGGTTAAAGCAGCCCCCTGTCTACTCAGTACGGCCTGCACGAAGGCTGAGGTGTGCAGCTGCAGCTGCGTGACCTTCTCGGAATCTCAAGTGGGTTGATGCGTGCATCACCAAAATTGCCAAACTCCAGGCTATGGTGTTAGTGTATTGCATTGGAATCAGTATAACTATTGTACACCCATGTTGCAACAATTGCGATACAGATATATGACAACAGACTATCCCAATTCTGGCTGTAAGCATTGCAATGCCTCCGCTGCGTCTAGTTTCCCGTTGCTTCAAGTGTTGCAATATACTCCCGTATTTAGATCTTGTGTTATTACTCACCACTCCGTTCCACTAATTGCGTTGCAATAGCTCTGAGGGTCCTCTTTTTTATCACCCACATTGCAACAATCCAGTTGCATGCGACTGGTGGCACTGCAACCCCTTCCCACCAGCCATGTTGCAACGCATTGGTCCCCACTTCTGCTATCCGCATTGCAACGTGGTGGCAGCATCGCATACCCTTTCTATCAATCGTGTTGCAACGGCTCTCCTGGCTTTTCTCCCCACCTTCCACATTGCAACCATACCAGCACACTGGCACCCTTTCCATTGGTTGCATTGCAACAGGTCAGCCTTGTTTTCCACCATCGGTATTGCAGCAATGACAGCTCTCCAGCAGCGTTGCATCCCCTTCCCATCCGCCATGTTGCAACAGCTCGGGCTTTGCTTCTGCTATCTGCATTGCAACGGGGTGGCAGCATTGCATACCCCTTCTATCAATCATGTTGCAATGGCTCTCTCGGCTTTTCTTCCCCACCTTCCACGTGCGACCGTACCGGCGCGCTGGCGGCATTGCGTCCCCTTTCCATCGGTGTGTTGCAACGGGTCAGCCTTGTTTTCCACCATGTGTATTGCAACAATGACAGCCCTCCAGCAGCGTTGCATCCCCTGCCCATCCGCCATACTGCAACGACTCCCACCTTCTGGATTAGCTTGGTCTTCCTCTCCACGATCCACATTGCAACAGTCCCCACCACTATCGGTCCCACTGCAAATAAAATGAAGTTCCTTGGTAGCTTTTGTGACACAGTAGCTCCATCTTGTTCCCTAGTATCTACAGGTCGGTCGCGCTGCAGGCATCTTTGTTCATTTCGAGAGCTAATTGCAACAAGTCGGTGTCTCAGTCTCGTCGCAGATAAAACAGATTCCCTATGGTCGTCTGTGAGTTTTCCCCTACTATCCACAGGCCATTGATTAACTCCATCGTAGATGTCCATGTCACAACGCTGCAGGTGCAAGTTGCATATCCTTAACCGACATCCAAGTCAGTGACATGATACCTATCCCTCCTCTATATGCAAAATATGGCGACCCCACCTCATGGCCTCTGCAAATTCTCACGCTCAGCTTTTCCATTACACTGGCAAGCAGTCAACTTGTTGACGCTTCGTCAAACAAACTCGACACTTTCAATTCAGGTTCATACCTCGTAGCATATGTTCTTGATTCATGTAATAACATACTATGAACGCATATGACATTCTCAAGCTGGGGAGTGAGCCTCTGGTGATGGGAATTCTCTGCAGGCATAGTGACAGTTGTTTCTTACACTATGATGCGAAGTAGACCAGAGACTACCAGCAACGTGAATATGTATGCCCAGAGAGTATACATGAAAACTGAAGCTTAAACAAGTATGATATCAATGCGAGAAAAAAAAAATCAACATTATCAAAACTACTTTGGTTCCTGAGAGTCTCCCGCAGACGTAGTTTTCTTTTTCCTGTGTCGCCATCAGCTAGGCACTCTGACGCAAACCGAGAATCACTTACTTTGATCTCGATTTTCTCTCTCCTGGATTGGATTCTGCAGCCCGCTTCAATGACGCTTTCTGTCTTCCCACAGACAGAGGGCCAACGTTCTCCTTCCCAGTGATTCCTATTGCGTTGTCTCTTTGTGCACGCTGCGATGGGATAGATCTTCGCTTCTGATGACCGGCAGCAGCCCCAGTAGCTGCTGGAGAAGCCACTTGCATTGGGTCAGAGGATGGGTTTCTTGGTGCAGGCTCGACTACCGCATTGTTTTGTGCCAGAGAGTTAGGTCATATAGAAGGGAGAGGGAGCAGCGGCAGATTTGGAACAGATGGAGGGGACGTGGTGGGAGGGATGGGGGGTAGTCCAACTACAGCATTTTCTTCGCCAGGTGTGACTCCGCTTGAGATGCAACCAATGTCAGCAGCTCTTGGTGAAACCGTAATGGTAGTAGAGAGATTGTTGGCCAAGTCGAGAGTGAAAGGTTGGAAGGAATTGGTCCTTGCTGCGATAGGGCTGGATGCTGGCATTGGTACCTGAGACATACCATAAGTGCTACCAAAGGACCACTGGACCAGGCCACCCATGGCAGTTAAACTGGTATTCCCATTCATCATTGCGTCAACATCTGTTTCAAAAATCGACAGTGGAGGGAAGTCAAATGTCATCACAGCTGACAAGTCAAAGTCGGATGTACTCAAAATTGGGTGGGACGCATCACCATAAGTCATGGGCAGCCCAGCTACTAGATTCGGTACACCCAAAGCGAGTAATGGGTCCGCTGCACTCCGTGTGGGTGCACAGGCTCAGACGAGGTCGCCGCTCTGCCTTGCAACACTTCCCAAGGTTGGCATAGTAACATATGCCGAAGTGGGGTTTTGGAATTGACCTGCGGCAGTTGGTGTTGCAACACACATGGAGGTCAGATCGCAGGCAGTAATACAAGTTGCATCAGCAGGCATTGCAATGGGTACGGGCACCGAGTCACAAGCATGAAGACGACTTGCAACATTGGACGACATCCCATCGACCAAGGGAGTTGCAACATTCACTAAACTCGTTGCAACATTGGACGGTGTCCCATTGACCAAAGGAGTTGCAACATTCGCTGAACTCGTTGCAACCCCGGTGCTGGGCATTGCAACAGCCCCCACGGACGCAGTATAAGTATTTGTAGCGGCATTCGATGGATAATCTTCATCGTTTTCATCCCCCTCCGAGTCACCGCCACCTTCGCCGTTGTTTGATTCCGACTCATCTGCATCTGCGACATCGACAGTTTCTCCACCACTTACTTCGGTGTGGGTTGGACACCTCACATGCCCTTCCTCACGATAAGTATGTTACTAGTTATAGATAAATGCAATGACATACCGAATGTATCATCCAGAAACTCTGTATACACTTGCACGACTTCACCATCAAACCTCGAGTAGGCCTGTGCAAAGTTGTATCCGAGTTTGTTCTCTCCTACATGAAGACTGGGGGGTATAATTAGGTTTGCATCCACACCCATAGAAAAAAACTACTCACCTTGTAACGATGCATTCGCCTTGAGCATCCAGAGGATCAGGGCCACCCATGATAACGGAGAAAGCCCAGCCAGTCTTAGTCGCCATATATTCAAGAATATGTTGAAGGGCGGGCCCACACTGTTCGATGTTCCTGTAATGCAGTATATCATCTCTTCGAACGTCTGCAAAATGACTTAAATCACTCACAGCTGACAGTTTTTCAGATCGATAATGGAGTCATCTTCATCATCGATTACGCCTTCCTTGCCGCCGTCTCTTGACGTGGACGCTGCAACAACCTGTTCTTCTTTCATACGAAAAATCTCATCTCAGATCTCCTGTGACTCGGACTCGAATGCATCTTTGATTTTCTGACGTAGGGTAGAAATGTTCATTGTCATAGATCCCTCTATCTTTGGCTTGACCCAGGAGTGGTAGTAAACTTTTGCATAGATTTCCCAGTCTTTGTTGACGCAGGCTTTCGGTTTTAGAAGTTTGTCGACAAGCTGATAAGTCTTGCGGTTGATTGCCCGATTTTTCCCAGCCCCAGCATGCCAACGGAGCCACTGACGCAATTGCTGTAATGTGTTAAGCAGACGGCACAGGCCATAATATAGTGTAACTACCTGTTTTCGCTTGTCAATTGCATTTGCGAGTATGGCTGCCTGCTCATCTGTTAGATTTGTGCTGGCTGAGACCGTAGGCAGTGCAGTCGCCCCCTCAGGCCATCGTTGGAACCATCATTGAAAGAAGGCCGGCCATTGACGCTGGTAGTCTTTGGGAGAGACACCCGTATAATGAAGTAGCTCTTCCGTTAGGAAGGCTTTTTGATCAGGCGTTGTCCATTCTTTTCCTGGCATGACTGGGATGGTTGTACCCGTGTTAGTTATCATGAAATCAGAAGGTCAACACATACCCAGAAAATTGATACGTGCTCGAAGCTGGTGGGCGAGTGAACAGACATAACGCGAGCATTTTAACGTAGTGTTCAGGACATCGGTAGCTGCCGATCGGCGCAGGAAGGAAACAAGTGTGAATGGGAAAAAAGTATGCAAGAAGACTCTTGGCGGCTTCAGTTCTTTCATAAGTATCAACCCTAATAGTTGATTTTATTTGAAGATATGCGAGCTGAGAAGGACAGTATAAAGCACATGGACTACCAAATTTGAGTCGACCGAGGATGTGGTGGCTGGGCTGTGAATGAGTTATTCCCGCTGAAGTAGCTGTTGACATACCTTATTTGTACCTCTGCATGAGATCACTGGCCTCCGTACTAGTATCGACAGGACGCGTGGGAATCGGAGGCACTAGGCACATTCTACGTGGTGGGTCATTGAGGGTCTCACCTTCGGCTCCCTCGAAATTGAATGAAATTGGGCGGAAACAGAAGAAAGCCACAAAGATACTGCTATGCATCGTCGAGTAGTCAGCCCTATGGATGAGTTCATGCGCAAAGACTACTTTTGATTTGAGTTTTCCGCTGGTTTTGTCAATGACGACTCGATCTCATCCCTGCTTCATGTAACCTAAGGCCGCTGAATAAACTACATCGGACGCTGATGAGTTTCCAGCGACTCACACTTCTTGCCCCACACAGTGATCTCTGTATTGTATCTTGTCGCACCTAACATTAGACAGAACATCAGTCAGCTTTTGTTATTCATAACAGTTATTTTTAACAAATAGATCATACCCATAAAAAGGCACAATGAGAAAGTGCAACCCATGCTGCTACACTTCTGGTATACTGGGATTCCTATGTAGCAGTTGCTATCAGCCACCTTGGTTGCAAAGCGAGGACACTCTGCAAACTGTACACAAGAACAAACAGATGAAATGTACCTCTCCTTTCTGGTGCAGTCTCTAGAGATGAAACCGGCAATATCAGTATCTGGATATAGTCCCCGAAGTTCTACCCCGCCATAGAACTGAAGTCCGGTTCTGCTCGCCGACCCAGGGATCCTTTCGTATCACGGTCATATGATGAGACTGGACCAAGCATGCCGAGCACTTCTGCCAGGAGATCGAAACCTCTTTCCACGGGACATTGTTCCCGGCCAACTCCAGGTGATGTTTCCTTGAAGCCTCTGAATGCTCCGGCATTCACCAAGCTAACTCATTCTGAGGACAAGGCAGCATCATCTACGAGCTTGACGCTGCATACGACATTCAAGCCCCTGTCAATGCCATCTGAAAAGCTTAGGTCAATCCTGAAGCCTCCTCCACTCCCCACCCATCCTAAACCAACAGTTCCAGTTGTCCCGCCGACCAACACAAGCTCGCGGATGATCTCACGACTGGCACGTACATTGTGCTCTTCAGCTTCGCACCTACCGACTATGGCAGTGGCTTGACTATCAGTAGTAGTGTTGAATTATTCTCTGAGGGCCGAGCTTTGGAGACACAGAAGTTCAGAAAATCCTCTTGCAGGTCGATGCTTTAGATGAGACCCTAAGAGATGGGCTTCACGTTCGTTGCACTATGCACAGTCCCTCGGCGTCTCGTCCTCCAAATAGTGTGGTTCGTCTGTCGCTGCATGTGAGAAGCCCTCGAACTTTTTATGGGATGGTCGGGATGGTAGCACTACCCCTGGGTTCAAACAGGTTCAAAGGTGTAGGTGCTGTGTATATACTTCAGTCACCTGCGATGTTTTGTAGTAGAGACAAAGTTCGCAAATGTTCCCTGATACCTTGACCTCCCCGAAGCAAGTAAGGTCTCCAGCAACAATGTACCCCCTAGTTCCAGTAGACGTATTGTAGCTTTTCTGATGTAGTTTAGTGGAAAACAGAACCCTTGAAGTCGGGCGTGCATGACGTGGACAGTCATTCCTCCGAACCCCCTTAGAATAATCTGGTAACTTGACCAGCACGACGGCTTGAAGTTACCCCTGATCGAGATAAGATTTATGCCATTGCTCATGCATGATTTCTGGATCAGTTACAGCGATAAGTTATGGCGATCAGGATGTATGGTACATACTACACTATCATTCCAACTGTTGCATTCGTAAATACAGTAGCTCAAGGTGTTTTTCTGTATTCCGAAGATCATACATCTTACTATAGCCAACTTACCGCGCCGGTGTCCCAATCGCTTATTGACCAGCTAGTGAGGATTTACAACCTTAACCCCAAATAACCTAACCTAACCTAACCTAGCACTCGCATTCCAGCTCGATGGAAGATGGATGATACCAGTACTGAACTAAATAGACGGCTGTAACCCCCCCACTCAATGGTCATATAATCTCCGTACTTCTGCGAGGGCAACGTAGCTTACCAGAGGTCTTGTTAGGAAGCTTGGGACTGTGCACGAGGACTGCTGCTGCTGTCCATGCCCCTATGCCTATGCTCGTCACAGCAGGCCCTCACCACTGTCAAGATGGTCCCATGTTCTTCCCAGAAGACATCGATGGAGCGAACATTTCTCGTCAATGAACAACTATTCACAGTGATCCCCTGGTATGTCGCTTCATGCGGAACGCCGTGATACTCCACGCTTACTGTGCAACTGCATAATAGTCTAGCCATGGCTTGGTCCCAGTATGTTTCTTCACACAGAATGTCGTGACAATCGTCTCTACTATCATCTCTACTTAATGTGCATTTGCGTAGCCTAGCCGTGTCCCGGTCGTCGCAGTGGCATGCTGCATCGCTCGTGGTTTCGTTGAAAGCCGCTACTCAGCCACCGTACATTTTCACACACTGTACAGGTCACAGTGTGTGTTCAGACTTCCTACACTGACATCAGAGGTAAATGATGCCAACGTAGACTCAACCATGTAGATGTACTATAACAATTTATGTGGTATCCGCAAACGAAAACCGTTCGTCATGAGAAACTAAGGGAGGATGACCCACATCATCGAGGTGCTTACACACTCTAGCCTTCAACACCTATGGTTCACTTTCGCTGCCTCGCACAATAGATGTGATACAGATATCAAGAGTTTCAAACGACACAAAATGTAGCTTATGATGACTCGGCTGCAGGATTTATCTACAAGTATCGAGTGTCCCCAACCTTAATAGTGTCCTCAATGGCCTTCCAACCCCACTCGACTGAGCTGACACTCCTGAAGGTTGCACCACTGACACCGATGACGAGTGGGCTAGTATTCTCCCTAGTCCCAAAGTTTAATGGAGAATTGTGTATACATTGAAGTCACCTACCACCGAGCAATAATACCAACCAGCCTTCCTCGCATGATCAAATAGAAGGGGCCATGAGTTCCCTCAGAAGGCAAAACAACAAGTATAGAGTTGTAGGATACTATGTAATGCCCAATAGGAATGTTGACACACCCAATGCGAGAGATGGCGGGAGTGGCAGGAGCCAACGGTACTGCCTGAGCTGGTGGGGCAGGTGAAGCAAGCAAAGGTATAGTCGGAGAAGGGTTGTTGGATAGTAAACCACCAACGTCTTCTGGTATTAGTGCATCCTCATGCTTCGTTGGGGCTCTATAAATGGGAGAGAACGCACTGGAGCCTAAATCGCTCGGCCAAGAGAAGGTGGGTGAGACGGGAGGAGTTGGTCCACAAGGAGACGGCTCGTTGAAACTCATGTCAATATTAAAAAAGTTATGAGGAGAGCGTGCGGGCGGTAAGGTGGATTGAACGGTATGCACTGTGGCAGTGGGGCCGACCCGCCTTGGACGGGGAGTAAGGCCAACAGTGTTGGTTCGAACTGTATACTGGATGTCAGGGAAGATAGTGGAACATCATATGTACGCTGACCTTCTTTATCTTCACCGCTTTTGGGAGGATTGGGGGCTGCCAACTGGATCGTTTTGCGGCGGACTGCAACCATGATTTTTTCTGCAGCTTCCAGCGTGAAACTTAACTTGGAGATTTGCGCAGTGAGGTCTGTGTCAATGGTATGAGAGTCATCAACTGGGATCAGGCAATGGTACTTTACCATCAACAGATGGGTCAGTACCCTTCTGTGCAGGGCTACGAACGTTACCGAGAGATGACTGCATGGTGAGGGTACCACAGAAAATTACGAAGAGTAAGAAAGGTTGGGGGTGGGCGACTCGTGGGTACAAAAGTACCAAGCCATGGCGCGCCTTAATGAACCACTGCAAAATCACATAATGTTCCAATCTTCCATGGAAGTATGACTCATGGCCGCTCATGATGGACGATCAGTAAAACCTAGAATAAAAATGGACAGCTAGGTACCTAATTAGTGCAGACAGTGTGTAATGCACAGCATGGGCAATGCGAAGTCGGAAAGTCAAATGCTTGCACAATCACTGTGTCACAAAAATCCGTGGTACAAGGCAAAAGATCGGGTTTGCTTGCCGTCCTGTGAGACTATCACGACACGATGCAACATTGGAATTACGATTAGTTGGTAGGGCCACTCGTTCTGCGGTAAGAACGTACCATTTCAAGTGTCAACGGAGCTATTCAAATATTTCAAGAGCTGAAGTCATCACCTACATTACTGGAGATTATCAAAGGTCAGACATTGTGAGCACATATTCGAACAATCCAACAAATTCCTACTGATTCACCCACAGATGTCCCTCGGCACCGTTGCACATCCAATAAAAACCTCCCAGCAGACACGTTTTCTGCGTTTGATGGTACCAGAATACCATGTAGCACGGCGAGAAAAGAGACTTCGCCTGTTCTTGCCACTAATCTATAACGCATGGGAAGAACAATGGCCAGAGTGACAGGCCCTGTGATCAGAACTATCACTCACCATCAAGCTGACACCCACACAGGGACGAGAGTGCAGACGAGCAAGGAGGACACGCAGGAAGGTATTATGAGTTTCTTGCCGGAAGACAATCAATAACGGCTCACTTACAACCAGGAAGTAGAAGCAGACTTGCATGATCGTGAGCTATCGATGGAATTCCAAGGCAGTTGGTGTTGTGGAGTTAGTAGGGCATATGTAGTTAGGCAACAAGGAGATAGAAGTAGACTCACCCAATTGTGAGGCGTCGATGGGATGCTGGTTCTGTCGGTGTTGTACCTTACTTCAGCCCAGTTTGCAACTGTAATCCGGCAAAATCACGAAATCATTATGTGATGCCCACACTTACCCGTGGAGACTCTTCATCACAAGTCCTCAGCAAACGTCTAGCACGAGAACCTAATGTCCTACTCTCAGGCTGATGCAGCTCCCCATGATGTCCCAAGGATGCCTTTTCAAGTGGTTGCAACTAGGCCGCTCCGTCTTAAACGAGCAAAGGGCTTTACTGTCCACAAGCGTAAAGCCAGTGATGACACTGTGTCCATACGGCATCACACGAAGATCTGCAAAGACCGGCAAGGAGGCCTTCGTCTTAGTATGCAAACCTTCACTGCCCTGACACAACCCACCCCCTCACAGCCTGAATGTTCAACTTGCCACTCGCGTCCCCTTCAGGACGTTTCCATGCCCGATGTAGGGAGTGGGAGCTCCCTGTTAAGGGAATAGATGGATATGAGAGGTTTGAGGTGTGGAGGATTTTTATTTACTTTCCTAAGGGGCTTGCTCCCTGTTTTGTAAGTGGGATGGGGACTTAGTGGCGAGGCGAGAGGTTGATTAGTAAGCACGGGTGCACTTGACTTCGAACTTGTACTAGCTAGGAGAACAGAACAAGCTACCACTATAGAGGCTGGGGATCACAGACTGGTGGGACCAGTCTGTGGCAGTCTCTTACTGCTACAGCCCTTGAGAGTGAGGCCTGAGCAGCCTTAGGGAAGTCCTAAGGTGGTGGAGCAGCAGGTTTTCAGTTGAGTTTACAGGCTAAGTGTTTCAGTTCTTTTTCTGTTTTCTTTTCCTACTAGTTCTTCTCTTCAACAGGATTCCCTACAGGGTCTGACTAGCCTTTAGAGTCACTCCCTGAGTCCTCTCACATCAGTCTCTTCACCGAGTGGGTTGATGATATTCCACCAGAAGGAGACCCTGGCATCCTGAGCATGCAACCCAGGCAGTCAAATGCATCTGTAAGTCCAATAAAATAATGATGTAGTAGACTGATCATGTGGTTAGGATTATCCTCTTCTAGTATGGTTGGTACAAGACCAGGACAACTTCCTCTCTGAGCTTATCTGCCTAGAGGGTCGGGGCCGCATTTCTGACGTTTGTGGTGGCTGCGGGACTCTGGATCCGCGTTTTCGGTGTGAGGACTGCTTTGGAGTTGCCATGTATTGTCAGGACTGTGTCGTTGGGAAACATTGCCAACATCTGCTTCACCATCTAGAAGTATGATGGCATTTCCTTTACTATATTGGCTTTCTACTGACGTCTGTAAGTACTGGACAGGGAGTTACTTCGAGCGCAGATCGTTGAGAGATCTGGGCTTACGGATCCAACTAGGGCATCGGGCGGGGGACAGATGCTATAGGCCACGCCCCGCTGCAAGGGACGACTTCACGATCATACATAGTAACGGTGTACATTCCGTAAAGTTGGATTTTTGCGGTTGTGAATCTGCAGAAGCACCATTCCAGCAACTGCTCCGCATACATTGGTTTCCGGCCTCCTCCGAAAAGCCCCGTACAGCTGCAACGT
Source organism: Pisolithus thermaeus (assembly GCA_024663475.1). Lineage (NCBI taxonomy): Eukaryota > Fungi > Basidiomycota > Agaricomycetes > Boletales > Pisolithaceae > Pisolithus > Pisolithus thermaeus. Next base: position 244,967 of record JANFAF010000012.1, read on the forward strand.
TCAATGTCCTAGAGCAATTTCATTTGCTGTCCTTCGAATCCAAAGTCTCCGCTTTCGAATTCTACCAATCTCTCTCTCGTATTTCAGACAACACAGGGCCCAATCCACCCAAGGTTTGCTATTTTTTCTTATGGGCTGATTTGTGCTTATCTCTTCTATGTAGGACTGATACGAGCAGTTTCTTCGCATCATTCGCCAGTGGCGCCACCTCAAATTGCTAAAACATACTGGTCGTGGCCATGACCCTCTAGGAATATCTAACACCAAACAAGGCGACTGTGCCTTGCTTTGTCCAGCTTGTCCCCACCCTGGAAAGAATCTGCCACAGGATTGGAGAAGCGTTGGGCCTGAGAAACAGTACGCAATGTCCTTTCACCTTGCACTACGAACTGACTGCATGCAGGTTTCTTTACAGCTTGTTTGTCGCACTCGATGCAAATTTCCGACTTAAGCGGAGGGCAGTCTCAAAGGACTCAAATGATCCTAGTCTTAGTGAAGGGTGGGCCTATTTCATGGAGGAGAGCGCATACAAGTCATACTTGAGTCATCATGTGAATGATGTCCAGGAGGTAAGTGCAATTCCAGCGTAACGTCAACTGCGGCTTATGCACGTTCAGAAAAGTACATGCTCAAGTCATAATGCCGTCAACATGGCTGACACAAAAGCCAGTCGGGGACTCGACGCAACCGGCATTGGGATTGTAGTTTGTGCTAGACATGGTATGAAGCTTGCAAATGGCATCGGAGATCTTCAGAAGGGAGAAAGGTCAATGAATCCCCTTCTCGAGCGCTGACATCCTGAGATCGTTGGGCAGATACGTGAATATGGATTACTTGTTCGCTTCAGCCCTTAGCGGTACTACTGTCGACAGACTCAATATTTCGTATGACATCACTTGTCAGTGGCACAGATCTCTCTACCAAAGGATGATGTCTCTACCTCAAGCAGTGCGACTAGACCTAAGTGCGAAACATGTCTCGTTTTTTGTACCAAAGTTCCATCTTCCCGCTCATATCATGCCTTGTCAATGGAAATACTCCTTCAACTGGACGTGCGGGGTTGGCCGCACTGATGGTGAAGCGCCGGAACGTGGCTGGGCCCATATAAACCCTGTAGGGTCGAGTACAAAGGTGATGGTCTTCTGAGCGTCAGTTGATTGATAGTTGGCATAGCAATTACTCAAGCTAGCATACGCCTGCAGCTTGCAAAGGAGGAGGCCCGAGCTGCTCAGAGGAGTCCAGAACCTCCCCTCCACCCCGACATCTCACCTAGTATTCTGATTAGTGCTGGGATTGACCTAGAGGACCAACAGTAAGTACTAATTAATCAATTATTGTCCATACTCATCCCCCCATTAGATGGCGATTACGAGTTGATCTCACTAAACTCGGATTGCATGCCACAGACACACAGAAGGCTAAAACGCAGCAGTGCAGCAACGCTCTCGCCCGTCACATTGAAGTGTGGATGAAGACACATGCACTTTATGTCCCTGGTTCGGCCACCTTGCGAGACTTATATTACAGCGAAGGCGGTGGGAAGGCCAGTGCTCCTGAAGATATTCCGTTATACTTACCTTCGCAAGTCAACTGCAAGTTTTCGTGTGCTCATAATCTTGAATCGATCGAGTTTCAGCTGCAGGAAGGTCAGGCCAATGACGCCCTCAATGAGCTCCGTCAAGCCTTGCGGTCCAGAGCGTACATGTTAAAATTCAAGGATCGCTTTCTGCATGGCCAAGGTGCAAACACTCATGCTCGCAACTGTCTGAAGAATGTCAATGCCAAAATAGATCTAAGCATGGCAAAGTATCGTGCTGCCCATCGTGCGCTCTGTACGTTAGGTCCCTTGCTGGGTAAAGTTGGATGGAAAACCGCTCTCCGACTGCTAGTGGATGATGACGTCCATTCCATGAGCGGTGAGGACGATCAGGCAAGTGAGGGTAGGCAACGGCTTTCATGGATTTGGCTATCCTGCGGGTATACGGCGGAAGATGCGGATGACAAGTCTGATTGTGGTCTCCAAGAAGGTAAAAGACTTCTTCTGGAGTCTACGTACAATAGCCTAACAACCATTTATCTAGCCATCCGGATCGAGTGGTGCAAAGCAAGGGCCAGGGCTCACCACTGGGCAGAGGAAGTTGACTTGTTACTTGAAGAAAAACAGCAGACACTCCAATTCCTCGAATGGGATGCAACACGTTGGGCAGAGAGGGCCAAGGCAATCACTGATCAGGACAAACCACTTAACGAAGGTCTACGAGCATATGCAGAGCACCAGGCAAATATACGCAGGAGGCTTGGGGTTTCTTTTACGCATACATGGCGCGATGCGCAGGAGTTCTCAGACGTAACATATAGTGAAGTGCCTGTGAATTAAAATCCAGTGTCGAGTATCTATGACTAGTCCGTAAGTATCTAGAGTTGATGGTGTTGCAGTATGGAAAAGTACAGGGCATCAGACCTATAACTGTATATCATTCTTCAAGCTGTGTATGGTGAAAATTTTGTTGCGGTTTGCACTGGCCGGGTACAATAGACGCAGGCATTACAGTGGTTAGAGTACTTACTAGAGGGCGGGCGCCTGTCATTGCCATGGGGTGCATCACACACGAGATTCCTTGCATTGCAATGGGCAGATGCACATAACACAGCAACTATGCACCATACTAAAGGCTGTATTGCAATGGCTGGAGCACCAGTCGAAAGTATTGCAACACTACATAGCCACGTTGCAAAGACTATTGGTGGGTAGGTGTGGACTTGCCCCACTAACATCCCCAGGTAGTATTCATGGTTGGTATTGCAATGGGCAGACAAGCTGGTGGTATTACGCGTCATCACCATGGAGTGTATCACACAGGAAACACATACTTTGCATTGCAATGGATGGACGCACGTAACACACGGTGGCTGTGTGCATACTTGGGGCTGCATTGCGACGGGTGGAGGGCACCGATCAAGGGCGTTGCAACACTACGTGGCCGTGTTGCGAAGACCATTGGTGGGTAGGTGTAGATTTATCGTGTGGTGCGTTGTGTTGCAACGGGCAGACAAGCTGGAGGGGATATGCGTCATTGCCGTGGAGTGCATCAGTCATTACACACAAGATTGCAATGGATGGACGCACGTAACACACGGTGACTGTGCACATACTCAAGACTGCATTGCAACGGGTGGAGGGCACCGATCGAAGGCATTGCAACACTATGCGGCCGTGTTGCGAAGACTGTTGGTGGGTAGGTGTAGATTTATTGTGCGGTGCCAGCATTGTGTTGCAATGGGCAGACAAGCTGGAGGGGATATGCGACATCGCCGTGGAGTGCATCAGTCGTCACACACGAGATACATACTTTTCATTGCAACGGGTGGAGAGCACCAATCGAAGGTATTGCAACACTACATAGCGATGTTGCGAGCTGGACTATTGGCGGGCTGGACTATTGGCGGGCAGGCTGAAGGTATTGCAAGTTCACTTCAATTAGTCAGCGAGCTTTTCAACTTCATTGCAACACGGGTGCAGAGTGACCCACAGAAGAAAACTATCGCGAATTTTGCAATAGGTGCATATGATAACTAAAGTAAATATTGCAACAAAGACCCGGGATATGGTGCAAACTCTGCTATTCCCCGATAAGGAATATAGTTCAGGGGGCTGTGCCACTGACATGCCGTGAGTGTGTACACTTGACTAGTAGTCAGGGGTGGCCCACAGCCTGGGCCTTCCCCTAATTTCATTTTCAGATTCTTCACCATTGCACCTAACCTCCTGGTTTTCTACAAGGTGATTCTACTTGAATATACCTTCCAGCTGATATATTTTTTGTCACTATTGCACTGGCATGTCTAGAGGTATTTCCCTTTTTCTGGTGAAAGGTCCTGTATGATGAAATTTGGATTATATTGGGACTGGGTGTGCTGTTTTTTCTCTAATTCTTCATTAGTCCAACTCTCCTAGATGCTCTATATCATGCCCCAGAGTTTCTTATAGTTTTTCCCAGTGCACACTGAGTGCAACTTGTGTAGAAATACTTTGTATTAAATATCATTTTTGTACTGGTAAGCCATGCCCAGGCCAACATCCCCAGCTTTTGGGTGAAGCCAATCCCTCATGTTGGGCTTGTAGGGCTTCATGGCCTGGCCTGAGGCTTCCCTGGCCCCAAGCCCTCAGAAGCTGTGCTGGGAAAATACTATGTGCAGGTCACTTTTTGGATTGGACTGGGAAGTTGGTCAATTCAGCCTGGGGAATACCCAGAAAATGCAGGTAATATTGGGGAAAAAATCATATTTGGACCCCAGCCACTTCAATGTATTGACACCCAAAATGTATTTCCCCCACTTTCTCCAGCAACCTATTAGGCCAACACATCTATAAGAATATATAGACCTAATAGGTCCCCATAGGTGGTCGACTGAAGTGTTCCCACCACCTTGGGGGAATTCCCAACCTTGCATTTGGGGAATCCCAACCATCATGGGGAATTCCCAATCTTGCATGGGGGAATTCCCAATCTTGCATGGAGGGAATTCCCAATCTTGCATTGAAGGAATTCCCACCACCCTGGGGGAATTCCCAATCTTGCATGGGGGAATTCCCAACCTTGCATTTAGGGAATTCCCACCACCCTGGGGGAATTCCCAATCTTGCATGGGGGAATTGCCAACCTTGCATTTAGGGAATTCCCACCACCCTGGGGGAATCCCCAATCTTGCATTTAGCGAATTCCCCCCACCATGGGGGGATTCCCAACCTTGCATTTAGGGAATTCCCACCACCCTGGGGGAATTCCCAATCTTGCACTTAGGGAATTCCCACCACCCTGGGGGAATGCCCAACTTTGCATTTAGGGAATTCCCACCACCCTGGGGGAATTCCCAATCTTGCATTTAAGGAATCCCCACCACCTTGGGAGAATCTCCACCACCATGGGGAATTCCCAATCTGTCATGTGCAGAATCCCCACCATCATGGGGAATTCCCAATTTCACCTTTGGAGAATGCCTGATCTCAGATTTAGGGAATTCCCAAAGGAATCCCACACCCTTGGCAGCAGTCTATTTACCCTGGACAATACCCAAAAATACCCATGGAAGTGGTCTATTTTACCCTGGGAAATCTCCAAATCCCCCCTTGGAAGTGGTCCATTTTACCCTGGGAAATCCCCACACCTTCCCTTGGAAGTGGTCTATTTTACCCTGGGAAATCCCCAAACTCCCCTTGGCAGTGGTCTATTTTAACCTGGGAAGTCCCCAAACCCTCCCTTGGAAGAGGTTGATTTTACCCTGGGAAATCCCCAAACCTCCCTTGGAAGCAGTCTATTTTCACCTGGGAAATTCCCAAATTCTCCCTTGGAAGTGGGCTATTTTAACCTGGGAAATCCCTAAATTGTGAGGGTTGGTGGGGAAAGTCCCTTTGGGACCCCAGGCACCCTGTATGGTGATGGGGCAAATGGACTTTCCCCCCCTTGGCATGTGAGCTCCTGGGAAATCTCCAAGCCCTGCCTATGCCAGTGGCATGTGGGAATACCCAAGAAGTTGATACCTATTACAGTAGACCCTCTCATAATGCATAACTTTATAATGCATAATTCTCATATTGCATAGGGTTGTTGCTCCGCCCAAGTAGGGTGGCAGAAGCCTTGCATACTGCATAATGAATAATTATTTTTGGTTGGATATGCATTACCAAGGTATCTGAGAATGCTAATAATAATGGCAGTGCAAGTGCACTGCCATGACTGGGTGTTGTAAATTTTCCAGGAGATGTCTTCACACTGCTTCTTTTCCCCCCATGCTGGCTGAAAGGAACTTGCATGAGCACAAGCAGAAGCCTCGACTTAGTCATGCACCTTACAAGTCTCAGAAGCCCAGTGGGGTGACAAGATCAACTGATAACCCCAAGAGCTCTACACAAAGTCTTGAGGGAAAACAGCAGTCGAATCTCACTCTTCATGACTGGCTAACTGTATTTACATACATTGACACTCATCCAGACATGTCTCAAGGCGCTATTGTTGCACTTCAGTCACCCCCTCTCGAGGACCTATTAGGTTGACATATTTCTACAGATGTTTATACCTAATAGGTATCAACTTCTTGGGTATTCCCACATGCCACTGGCATAGGCAGGGCTTGGAGATTTCCCAGGAGCTCACATGCCAAGGGGGGGAAAGTCCATTTGCCCCATCACCATACAGGGTGCCTGGGGTCCCAAAGGGACTTTCCCCACCAACCCTCACAATTTAGGGATTTCCCAGGTTAAAATAGCCCACTTCCAAGGGAGAATTTGGGAATTCCCCAGGTGAAAATAGACCACTTCCAAGGGAGGGTTGGGGATTTCCCAGGGTAAAATAGACCACTTCCAAGGGAAGTTTGGGGATTTCCCAGGGTAAAATCAACCTCTTCCAAGGGAGGGTTTGGGGACTTCCCAGGTTAAAATAGACCACTGCCAAGGGGAGTTTGGGGATTTCCCAGGGTAAAATAGACCACTTCCATGGGTATTTTTGGGTATTGTCCAGGGTAAATAAACTGCTGCCAAGGGTGTGGGATTCCCTAAATTTGAGATCAGGCATTCTCCAAAGGTGAAATTGGGAATTCCCCATGATGGTGGGGATTCTGCACATGGCAGATTGGGAATTCCCCATGGTGGTGGAGATTCCCCCAGGGTGGTGGGAATTCCCCAAATGCAGGATTGGGAATTCCCCCAGGGTGGTGGGAATTCCCTCAATGCAAGATTGGGAATTCCCCCAGGGTGGTGGGAACACTTCAGTCAACCACCTATGGGGACCTATTAGGTCTATATATTCTTATAGATGTGTTGGCCTAATAGGTGTCAACTGGTTGGGAATTTCCTGCCTCTGGAGATTCTCCACCTCATGGCTGGGGAATCTCCAGACCTGCCATGCAATAGATGCTGGAGAAAGTGGGGGAAATACATTTTGGGTGTCAATACATTGAAGTGGCTGGGGTCCAAATATGATTTTTTCCCCAATATTACCTGCATTTTCTGGGTATTCCCCAGGCTGAATTGACCAACTTCCCAGTCCAATCCAAAAAGTGACCTGCACATAGTACTTTCCCAGCCCAGCTTTGGAGGGCTTGGGGCCAGGGAAGCCTCAGGCCAGGCCATGAAGCCCTACAAGCCCAGTATGAGGGATTGGCCTCACCCAAAAGCTGGTGCTGTTGGCTTGGGCATGGCTTACCAGTACAAAAATGATATTTAATACAAAGTATTTCTACACAAGTTGCACTCAGTGTGCACTGGGAAAAACTATAAGAAACTCTAGGGCATGATATAGAGCATCTAGGAGAGTTGGACTAATGAAGAATTAGAGAAAAAACAGCACACCCAGTCCCAATATAATCCAAATTTCATCATACAGGACCTTCTGCCAGCAAAAGGGCAATACCTCTAGACATGCCAGTGCAATAGTGACAAAAAATATATCAGCCAGAAGGTATATTCAAGTAGAATCACCTTGTAGAAAACCAGGAGGTTAGGTGCAATGGTGAAGGATCTGAAAATGAAATGCTGAGGATGGGTGAGAGAACTGAAGGGGTGAGGTCTTCCAAAGGGGCCTTTATAGCCTGGAAGAGAGAACTGTCTGAGGAAGGACATCTGAGGCAGTCTGAGATCTGTCTGAACACAGCAGAAGGCAACTCAAGGCCTTCTCTAACTTGAACTCAAACTCATAACTCAGAACTTCACTATTATTTTGTGTAAGTAGTTACAGTGGAGAGTAAGTGCACATGGGCTTACTTAAGCCACATCATGTGTCTACTCTCGAAGCTAAGTAAAGTCTAAAGTAAATGAACAAAAATAAAGGTAAAAGAAAGTAAAAGCAGTAAAGTAGAAGTAAAAGTAAAAACTATAAAATAAAATAAATATCTTAGTGGGGAGTACTCACTCCCTACATCCCCGGGTCACTTGAGAATTCAACCATCCTCGGTTGCAAACTGAGAGTACGAGCTCGAAGATGCCCATGGGGAAAGGTAGCGGACGGGCTCGCCGAAGGACGATGGCTGCGCGAAACTTCATGAGACTCGGGGAGATGGCAAAGGGGAGTGTAGGGAAGGTGTAGGAAAAGAAACTGAATGAATACACGCACCCCATCCCGAGATATCAGCAAAACCGGCTCGAGACACCACTGCACATGAAATTCCAGATTTCTCAACAAGGACTGCACGAACCGTGACACGAGGTATACCATTCGAAAACACTGGTCCAGTAGTACTATATCCCAAAAAAGCGAAAGGCGAGGCGAAGAACTGAGGGAGATACGATGTAGACAGTGTGTAGGCCAGCATGAGGGGTGGGAAGAGGAGGCTGCTGCGCAACAACCGCTGAGGCAATCGATACGAAACTGCAGGTAACAGTAGAGGACACCTAGGAAGAGATGGTGAAAAAGGAACCAGACCGATTGACCTGCCCAGTCCCGAGATATCCGCCAGGTCGCCTCATACCTCCTCCATACACAGAAACTCTCATATCTCCACAACCGTCGAGTACGTAGGAATGAGAAAGGTATCACCAGGTATCCATAAGCAATTAGTAGCACCATGCCAAAAAGCGAGAGGCGCGATGCCGAAATGAGTGAGATGTGCGATCCCAACCTCGTCACCCTGCTCAGACACGAAAACCCAAATAACACCGCAACAACGAATGCGCGTGCTACATCTCGAATATCTTCTGGTAGATGTCATCAAGGGAATCCACTTCTTAAAGAAGCGAGCGATTCGGCGCGGAATTGCATGGGTTACAGCCTAAGCAAGGTAGGGGGCTAAGAGGGCAGCATGGCGTCGGTGAGGAACCGCTGGGTGGAAATCTATGAAACTCCGGGAGGTGACAGGAATGCTCGAGGAGAGTTGGGGGAATGAGGAATTGTGGGAAAAGGCGCACCCGTTCCCGAGATATTAGCAAAACTGTCTCATACCCCTCTGTACACTAGGAAAACCCATATCTCAACAACCGCTGAGCGCAAATCCATGAGAAAGGCATCACCAGGTAGCCAGTAACAGGTAGAACCACCATGCGAGAAAGAGAGAGGCTTGACGCGAAAATGGCCGAGATACGCGAACCCGACCTCGCCACCCTGTCCAAATACAAAAACTCGAATAAGTTTTGAACCGCGAAAGCGCGCGCGATGTCTTATATATCTTCTGGTAGATACCGTCTAGTAGGTTCACTTCTGAGAAAAGCGAGCGATTCGGGCGAGAACTGCGCGAGTTAGGATCTAAATGGGGTAGGGGGTGGGAGGATGGCATCGCGTTGATGGGGAACCGCCAGGTGGAATTCTATGAAACTTCAGGAGGTGATAGCGAAGTGCGAGGAGAGTTGGGAGAACGCGGAAACAAGGAAAACGGCGCACCCAATCAAGAGATATTCCAGATTTTGTCCTACAGTGCCTTTCTCCAAAGAATGGGAGATACCTCTGGATGCGCTGAGCCAATTATGACAAAATATATACCATTTGAAAGGTATCGTCGAGTACATCCAGAATCCCGGTTTGCGAGAGGGACGGATGAGTGGTTGTCGAGATATCGAGTCGGCGAGGTGGGGGATGACAGAGGTGTGCAGCGGCCTAACACTCGGTAAGGGGAAGCTCAAAGAATGATACATATATTCATGAAAAAAAGAATAAACACAATAAAAAGATCCCAATGGGTTAAAGCAGCCCCCTGTCTACTCAGTACAGCCTGAACGAAGGCTGAGGTGTGCAGCTGCAGCTGTGCGACCTTCTCGGAATCTCGAGTGTGTTGACGCACGCATCACCAAAATTGCCAAACTCCGCTATTCCCCAATAAGGAATATAGTTCAGGGGGCTGTGCCACTGACATGCCGTGAGTGTGTACACTCGACTAGTAGTCAGGGGTGGCCCGCAGCCTGGGCCTTCCCCACATTGTGGCTGTGTCATGCCTTAATTGCCCCCATCCTCCTACTCCGCTTTTTTGATTATGTAAGCAAAAAAGCGGTCTCCCGGGCTTCATCTCTGCCTCACCACACTTCCTCCTTGCATTGTAGCATGCTATAATGTATCTTAATAGATCTGGGGCATTCTACCCCTTAGATAGACACACAATTCTGATCCAATTTAGGCCATTAAATGAGGGTCAAAATACATAGGGGAAAAATGCGAAATCTGCTCCCAATTCTGCAGTTTTTGATATATCACCATAGGAATTTCAGGCCATGCCCCCCTGACATATCTCTACAATCTATCAAAATAACAAATCCCCACAGGCATCCCTTCTTGGGTTATGATCAGTTCACTCCCTCCCCCTGCTGACTTATATCCTTCTCTCTGGTGTGAATTCTGATGGTTGGGAAGCATGGGGGGTGCATAGGACAATATATCTGTAAAGTTATATGGGGGGTTTAGATGACAGATATGATGTGGGTCCGCTTTTTCACCTTCTCATGGATTTGCGCTCAGCGGTTGTTGAGATATGGGTTTTCCTAGTGTACAGAGGGGTATGAGACAGTTTTGCTAATATCTCGGGAACGGGTGCGCCTTTTCCCACAATTCCTCATTCCCCCAACTCTCCTCGAGCATTCCTGTCACCTCCCGGAGTTTCATAGATTTCCACCCAGCGGTTCCTCACCGACGCCATGCTGCCCTCTTAGCCCCCTACCTTGCTTAGGCTGTAACCCATGCAATTCCGCGCCGAATCGCTCGCTTCTTTAAGAAGTGGATTCCCTTGATGACATCTACCAGAAGATATTCGAGATGTAGCACGCGCATTCGTTGTTGCGGTGTTATTTGGGTTTTCGTGTCTGAGCAGGGTGACGAGGTTGGGATCGCACATCTCACTCATTTCGGCATCGCGCCTCTCGCTTTTTGGCATGGTGCTACTAATTGCTTATGGATACCTGGTGATACCTTTCTCATTCCTACGTACTCGACGGTTGTGGAGATATGAGAGTTTCTGTGTATGGAGGAGGTATGAGGCGACCTGGCGGATATCTCGGGACTGGGCAGGTCAATCGGTCTGGTTCCTTTTTCACCATCTCTTCCTAGGTGTCCTCTACTGTTACCTGCAGTTTCGTATCGATTGCCTCAGCGGTTGTTGCGCAGCAGCCTCCTCTTCCCACCCCTCATGCTGGCCTACACACTGTCTACATCGTATCTCCCTCAGTTCTTCGCCTCGCCTTTCGCTTTTTTGGGATATAGTACTACTGGACCAGTGTTTTCGAATGGTATACCTCGTGTCACGGTTCGTGCAGTCCTTGTTGAGAAATCTGGAATTTCATGTGCAGTGGTGTCTCGAGCCGGTTTTGCTGATATCTCGGGATGGGGTGCGTGTATTCATTCAGTTTCTTTTCCTACACCTTCCCTACACTCCCCTTTGCCATCTCCCCGAGTCTCATGAAGTTTCGCGCAGCCATCGTCCTTCGGCGAGCCCGTCCGCTACCTTTCCCCATGGGCATCTTCGAGCTCGTACTCTCAGTTTGCAACCGAGGATGGTTGAATTCTCAAGTGACCCGGGGATGTAGGGAGTGAGTACTCCCCACTAAGATATTTATTTTATTTTATAGTTTTTACTTTTACTTCTACTTTACTGCTTTTACTTTCTTTTACCTTTATTTTTGTTCATTTACTTTAGACTTTACTTAGCTTCGAGAGTAGACACATGATGTGGCTTAAGTAAGCCCATGTGCACTTACTCTCCACTGTAACTACTTACACAAAATAATAGTGAAGTTCTGAGTTATGAGTTTGAGTTCAAGTTAGAGAAGGCCTTGAGTTGCCTTCTGCTGTGTTCAGACAGATCTCAGACTGCCTCAGATGTCCTTCCTCAGACAGTTCTCTCTTCCAGGCTATAAAGGCCCCTTTGGAAGACCTCACCCCTTCAGTTCTCTCACCCATCCTCAGCATTTCATTTTCAGATCCTTCACCATTGCACCTAACCTCCTGGTTTTCTACAAGGTGATTCTACTTGAATATACCTTCTGGCTGATATATTTTTTGTCACTATTGCACTGGCATGTCTAGAGGTATTGCCCTTTTGCTGGCAGAAGGTCCTGTATGATGAAATTTGGATTATATTGGGACTGGGTGTGCTGTTTTTTCTCTAATTCTTCATTAGTCCAACTCTCCTAGATGCTCTATATCATGCCCTAGAGTTTCTTATAGTTTTTCCCAGTGCACACTGAGTGCAACTTGTGTAGAAATACTTTGTATTAAATATCATTTTTGTACTGGTAAGCCATGCCCAAGCCAACAGCACCAGCTTTTGGGTGAGGCCAATCCCTCATACTGGGCTTGTAGGGCTTCATGGCCTGGCCTGAGGCTTCCCTGGCCCCAAGCCCTCCAAAGCTGGGCTGGGAAAGTACTATGTGCAGGGCACTTTTTGCCTGCCATGGAGAATCTCCAACCTGCCATGGAGAATCTCCATAGCTCCCTGGAGAATCTCCAACATGTTATGGAGAATCCCCAAGTCACTGTGGAGAATCTCCAAATCACTGTGGAGAATCTCCAACCTGTCATGGAGATTCCCCAAGCCCCCCCTGGAGAATCTCCAACCTACCATGGAGAATCTCCATACCTACCATGGAGAATCTCCATGCCCCCCTGGGGAATCACCAACCAGTCATGGAGAATCCCCAAATCACTGTGGAGAATCTCCAAAATGACATGGAGAATCTCCAACCAGCCATGGAGAATCTCCATGCCCCCTTGGGGAATCTCCAACCTGTCATGGAGAATCCCCAAGTGACTGTGGAGAATCTCCATGACCCCTTGGGGAATCTCCAACCTGTCATGGAGAATCTCCAACCTGGCATGGAGAATCTCCATGACCCCTTGGGGAATCTCCAACCCACTGTGGAGAATCTCCAACCTGGCATGGAGAATCTCCATGACCCCTTGGGGAATCTCCAACCCACTGTGGAGAATCTCCAACCTGGCATGGAGAATCTCCATGACCCCTTGGGGAATCTCCAACCCACTGTGGAGAATCTCCAACCTGCCATGGGGAATCTCCATGACCCCTTGGGGAATCTCCAACCTGTCATGGAGAATCCCCAACTCACTATGGAGAATCTCCAACCTGCCATGGGGAATCTCCATGACCCCTTGGGGAATCTCCAACCTGTCATGGAGAATCCCCAACTCACTGTGGAGAATCTCCAACCTGCCATGGGGAATCTCCATGACCCCTTGGGGAATCTCCAACCTGTCATGGAGAATCTCCAACCCACTGTGGAGAATCTCCAACCTGTCATGGAGATTCCCCAAGCCCTCCTGGAGAATCTCCAACCTGCCATGGAGAATCTCCATGCCCCCTTGGGGAATCTCCAACCAGTCATGGAGAATCTCCATGCCCCCTTGGGGAATCTCCAACCTGTCATGGAGAATCTCCAACCTGCCATGGAGAATCTCCATGCCCCCCTGGGGAATCTCCAACCAGTCATGGAGCATCTCCATGCCCCCTTGGGGAATCACCAACCAGTCATGGAGAATCCCCAAATCACTGTGGAGAATCTCCAAAATGACATGGAGAATCTCCAACCAGTCATGGAGAATCTCCAAGTCACTGTGGAGAATCTCCATGCCCCCCTTGGGGAATCTCCAACCAGTCATGGAGAATTTCCGAGTCACTGTGGAGAATCTCCATGCCCCCCTGGAGAATCTCCAATTGGTCATGGAGAATTTCTAAGGTGCTATGCATGGTCATAGTGATGTCAATTTGGCATGGGGCTGCCAGCAATTCTTTCACCAGGGATAAGTCAAATGTGCATGGGGAATATCCAGGTGTAGCCTGTTCAATGGCCAGCTGCCACCTGGGCTAGCTCAACTTAGTATATGGCATGCCCATGTTTGCAATGGAACAAGGTTCAATTGAGCCTGGGTACAACCCAATTATCACCAGGCATGGGTCAATTCAGCCTGGGAATTCCCAGGAGAAGTCCAGTTATCACTAGGAATAGGTCAATTTTACTGGGGAATGTCCAGGTACAGACTAGAGAAGGGGTCAACCTACCCTGGGAAAGTCCCAACTGCTACCCTAGGGTAGGTCAAAACAGGATGGGCAATGCCCAGGTTTAGCCAAGTAGGGGGGTCCATTTTAGTCTGGAGAATACCCCATTGCCTTCAAGGACTGGTCAATTTGGCATGGGAAATGGCCAGGACTGGACTGGAAGTGGGTCAATTTAGCCTGGAGAAGATCCAGTTGCCACCTGGGCCAGGTCAATTTTCCATGGGGAGTGCCCAGGGTCATACTGGGACCTTGGTCAATTTAGGCTGGAGAAGATCCAGCTGCCACTTGAGACAGGCCAATTTGGCATGGGGAAAATCATATCAGGACCCCAGCCATTCCTGCCATATGGGAGATTCCCCAGGCATGTTCTGGAGAATCCCCAGGTGTCAGGTATTCCCAACCACTTGACACCTATTAGGTCATAACATCTGTAAGAATATATGAACCTAATAGGTCCCTGTAGGGGGTTGACTGAAGTGGGAAAGTAGGTTAATTTAGCCTGGAGAAATCCCAGTTGCTACCATGGGTAGGTCAAATTGGCATGGGGAATGCCCAGAATTAAGCTGGGAAGCAGGCTAATTTAGCCTGGAGAAATCCCAGTTGCCACCATTGGTAGGTCAAATTGGCATGGGGAATGCCCAGAATTGAACTGGCAAGTAGGCCAATTTAGCCTGGAGAAATCCCAGTTACCACCATGGGTAGGTCATATCAGCATGGGGAATGCCCAGGATTGGACTGGGAAGTTGGTCAATTCAGCCTGGGGAATACCCAGAAAATGCAGGTAATATCTCGGAAAAAATCATATTTGGACCCCAGCCACTCCAATATATTGACACCCAAAATGTATTTATTCTGGAGAAATTGATTTCCCCCAATTTCTCCAGCACCTATTGCATGGCAGGCCTGGAGATTCCCCAGCCATGAGCTGGAGAATCTCCAGAGGTTGGGAATTCCCAACCAGTTGACACCTATTAGGCTAATACATCTATAAGAATATATAGACCTAATAGGTCCCCATAGGTGGTTGACTGAAGTGATCTGCCATCATTGGTAGAACACCTCATATTTAATTACCATTAGCATTGACCTACAAGGCTGTTTGACTATGGTATCAAGTGTTGAAGGTAGGCATTGTTGTGCTGCTACTGCCTTCCCTTGCCATTTTCGCTGCTGCTGCCTCATGTTCTCGTGCCTGCTTGTGTCATCCCCCTTCCCACGCCCTGGTGGCGCCTTGCTTACTGACCTCTGCCCCCTGTGGGACAAGTCTGTGGACCTTTACTTTATGACATGACAGTATGCTTACTATATGTTTCCTTTTACAGATTTACCTTTCTTTCATTTCCCATGTGAAGTGAGATCCTGATCAGGATCATCAGCTTCTTTTGCTTTACTGTTTGGCTTCTCCCACACATGACCTAACATGTCACATCATGCAGCAAGGACCTGCGATGGCTTTCATCTTTCATACACGCTCAGTCATTGTGACTCAATGTGTCTATGACATCAGGGGTCCTTTGTTTACGTGCCAGACATAACAGAGACTCCTTACCTTTACCAGTTACAGTAGTATTGTACTTACATGAGCTGGTCGCCTGTAGGGTATAAATTACCCTCCAGATGTGACTGAGTCTCCTTGTACTTTACTCTACCAAATATCCCACCTGGTAAAGGTCAAGGGCTCTACCTTGTTAAAACTCCTTTCCCTCTGTTCAAACTCTCAATTACTTGGCAAAACTCTGGTTGTACTTCTCGGTACATAATTCCACCTTCGCATACAAGTCTTCAAGTCTTCGACTGTCACAGATATAAAGGGTGTCCCTGCCCAGCTAGCTTCAATTCACTTCATGTCTAGCTTGGTATACTTGGAAGAGGCCTGTCACTCTTGACTTGCCTATTCCCTTCCTCTGGTTCAGGTTAGCCATAAGGCAATCTATAAGCACACATCGACCCGTGCCTTGGAACAGTGCATTATCAGTCGTTGCCGCATGACAAAAGAGTAAAGTACCACTCTTCCCTCACTGTCTGACCTGACTGTCCCAGAAGCCATCCACTTGTGATTCTGAAGGACTACTCGTGAAAGTTGACATAGTGGAAGAGCAACCCTATCTCATTACATATCAGTGAAGCGAGATACAGCTCCCCTTGAGGTTGCAGCTGAAAATCTGCCACACCTGATAGTGTTCCAACAAACAAGAAAATCCCCAAATCATCATCATTTTCCCTTTGCAAGCATCAGCCAACTCGAAGTATAAGACCTAAGAGTCAGAGGAGTAACTTGTGTTGAGAACAGGTCTGCTACCTGTGTCAAGAGACCAAGTGAATACCTGTGAAGGCATCTTGTTGGTAACTCTCGATAAAAGCCATGCTGGAGAAAGAGTCTCTGGAAAGCCCATAACCAGTCAAGGTCACAGCAAGATCAAGAGCCCAATAAAAGCATGTATTCTTCGAAGGACTCACAGCCCTTGAAGCATATACACATGCTCATATTAAAGAAGTCCAGAAGTCTACAAGATCTGTAACCATGTCTTCTGAAGTGGGATCAAGCAAGTTCTGTCCTTGCAGACAACCTCCTAAAGTCCCCCTGCATTCCTCGAACATGACTGCAGCTCCAGAAAAGCTTGAGAGAATGTCTTCTGCTCAATGCTTCCAACCATATCTGGTAACAAGCCCAACCAAGTCAGAAGGAGAGGGTACCCAAGCCCAGACCTCAGAGCAAGCAGTTGCACAAGTCCCAAGTTCCTTTTCCCATATTCGAGAACCAGAGCCTTTAGCAGGCCAAAGAATCAATGAAGAAGAAACTCATACCACACCTGAGACCAAGTCATCGAGCACAGATCTCAGAATGGCAGGAATTGGAGAACAAGAACAAATTGCTGCCCTTGCTGAACAACTGCAACAGTTCGCCAAAACCACTGATCCCTTTGCAGGATGAACCATTGGGAATGTCAAAGAATTAGTGCAGTGGTATGAAAGTCTAACCAGTCACACTGGGCTGGCTTTCGCTGCCTACACTATTCCCAAGACATCGTTCACTGAAGAAAAACAACCCAAAGGGAGAGGAGTTGATCAAAAGGAGTTAGGCCTAGGAAAGCCACTCCCATTTGATGGAACTAGTGGCAAGTTCGAAGCATGGATCATGTCCATCAACAACTACCTAAATCTCAATTGCCATGTG
Source organism: Pisolithus thermaeus (assembly GCA_024663475.1). Lineage (NCBI taxonomy): Eukaryota > Fungi > Basidiomycota > Agaricomycetes > Boletales > Pisolithaceae > Pisolithus > Pisolithus thermaeus. The sequence goes on from JANFAF010000012.1 coordinate 262,119, forward strand.
TATGACACTGACAAGTGGAAGATCAGGTTCACCCTCTCTTTCATGAGTCAGGGGTCCACTGTACACTTTGCTGAGAACTATCTCAAAGAACATACAACCATCAGTGGAGAAGTCTTCCTATATGACAGCTGGACCACCTTCCTCATCAAGCTCCAAAAAATTTTCAAAGTCAGTGACACCAAGGCACTAGCGTTCCTCAAGATGACCGAGATTAAGCAAGGTGACACATCCCTGGCAATGTATATCGGAGAATTCCTAGATCTCATCACTCATGCTTCTATCTCATGAGATGATCGACAGGCAGGTGTCTATTTTGGGAAAGGTCTAAACAACAAGACCACTGAATGGATCCTATGGTCCAGAAAAATCCCCCAGACTGTACAAGAATGGATCGATGCCACAGTTGATGCTCAAACTGCCAAAGCAAGTCTTGGTGTGTATAATGAGTGTTTGATGAAGGAAGACTGAAGCATTCTCCACATGTATCAAAATGAAAACCCGCCCCACAGAAGGCACCACACACGTGACCCATACACAATGGACATTGATCAGCAATCAAAGAAGCCAGTATATCGACTGCCCATGAAAAGAAGGCCTACCCCATATAGGCTCCAAGAAATATGGCCACACTACCAAAAGTGCTACAGCTGTGGAGAAGAGGGACATTTTCAGAAAGACTGCAAAAGCCACAAGAGCATGGATGGACAAAAGGTCCTCCGAGAAGTAAAATCCACTTACACTGTGCAAGAGTTCAGTGAATTCAAGAAGGCACTGAAAGGTGAAGAGGATTTTTAAAGTCCTCTCCTTGTTTGTCCCCAATGGAGGAGAGTAGAAGTATGTTTCATTCATTCAGTGCCCCAGAATTAATGTCTCTAGTACATATCAATGAATACTCCTCTGTGAGGGCTATCACTGGCACTTTGTTTTTAACAGAACGAAATGAAGGGGGAATCAGAGCAGTCATTGACAGTGGTGCTGAGTGCAATGCCATAAGTCGAGAGGCAGTTGAAAGATACTGCCTGGAGACTAAGAAGATCAAGCAGCCATGGTCTCTGCAAAGCTTTGAAGGATCATCAAAACAAGTCATAGACTCAATAGCCCTGTTTACAGGGCAAGTACACAGATGACACTTCAAACTATCTGCATATATCATGGACCTCAAAAACAAAAGCATGCTCCTAGGCATGCCTTGGCTCCAAACAGCCCAACCAGTTATCGATTGGACAGCTAGGAAAATAGTAGGGTGGGGAACACTGGAAGTTGCAACTCTCTTGATAAACCGAACCTCAATATCGATGCAACTCGAAGCCAAACAAGTCCATGAAGAGGTTATTCTGCCATCAGAATATAATTCCTATTGTGAGGTGTTCTCAGAAAACTGCCCACTACCACCACATTGCCCTGGCTATGACCATACAATAAAACTTGACCCTTCCAAAGACCTAAAGATGTTTAAACCCGCAAAGATCTACCCATTGTCTTGTGACAAGATGCAGTTACTTGATGAGTTCCTCAAAGAGAACTTGCAAACCAGGAAGATCAAAAAGGTACAAAACGCAGATATGTATCCTGCGTGTACCCCCTGCACCTGTCTTTTTTGTCAGAAAGAAGGATGGCAAGAAAAGACTCATACAAGACTACCAACAGCTAAACTCATTCACTATCCCTGATTGGTACCCCTTGCCACTCGTCAAGCCAATATTAGACAAGTTGGTGGAGTCAAAGTATTTTGCCAAGTTCAATGTTCGATGGGGCTTTACAAACATACAAGTTGAGAAAGAAGAAGATGTGCTGCTTGGATTGTTTGTGACACCCCAGGGTGTCTTCAAACCAACCATAATGTTCTTCGGCCAAAATAATGTGCCTCCAACATTCCAAAGATATATGGACAGAAAGTTTGGTCAGTTGTGAACCAACAAAAAGGCAGTCATCTACCTGGAGGGGCAGTGTCAGACCATATTCAGGAGTTTCATGATATGGGAAGATCCTAGATGTATGAAATACTGGATGTACCTGCCAATGATCAGGCAGATCTAGGCACATGGTAATTTCCAACAGAACTTCTTTGATCCTGAATGGTCCTATGCATCTCAGGGCAAGTTTTGTTGACTAAACCAATGATTGACCTCCATGAGAACAAGCCTTTGACTGTGAAAGTCCCAAAAGCCAAAAAGGAAAAGAAGCCTGGAATTTGCTGTGTATCACAGGAAGTCTTCAAAGAAATCAAGAATTCATCGAAAGAAGACACAAGTTACATCATCATAAATGATGGAATGCAAGAAGAAGTTGTCGAAGATCTGACAACTAATATTAAAACCAAAAATGGAAGGATCTACATGACACCAAAGGCCTGGAAGAAAACTTTGTTGGACTTCCATGACCACCCATTGGCTGGACATCCTGGCATACAAGCAATGTGCTCTGCCATGAATAAACAGTGTTTCTGGCCTGGAATGTGGAAGAGCATCAGAGAGTACATGAAAGGCTGCCCTACATGCCAAGCCTCGAAAGTTGTTTGCCAAGACCACCCTCTGCCACTCCAACCTATTGAGTTGCACACACCTCTCCCATTCAAGCAAGTCTCTATGGACTTTGTCACCAATCTCCCACAGTCCCACAGACATGATTCAATCCTTACCATTGTCAACCACAGTCTTATGAAGGCCATGAAGTTACTCCCATGCAGCAAGACAATAGATTCCAAAGGTCTAGCCAACCTATGGTTGCAATATGTCTACCCTCACTATGGCATCCCCAAAAGCATCATATCCAATCGAGGACCACAGTTTATAAGTGTGTTTACACAAAGTCTCTACAAAGTGCTTCGTGTTAAACCATGGTACTCGTCAGGATACCACCTACAAACCAATGGAGAAGCCGAGTGTGTCAACGAAGAGGTGGAGATGTATCTATGGATGTACTGCGCCAAAAAACCAAATGAGTGGAGCAAGTACCTTGCTCCTGCTGAGTTTGCCCACAACTTGTGGATACACTCAACCCATGGCCAGACCCCGTACTACCTCCTCTATGGCTATGATCCAGATCCCTATCCATCAGTGCACACATCAAAAGCCCCGCAAGTCGAAGAATGCCTGGAAGCTCTAGCCCTCACTAGAGATGCTGCACTCCTCACACATAAGAAGACCATGGAGAAGATGGCCAAAAGTGGCCCAGACCCATTATCCTCTCCCCACTGATCAAAGGAGGTCTTGTTTGGCTGGACATGTGTGACCTAAAACATGACCTTCAGTCAACAAAACTTGCCCTGAGATGCATAGGACCATTCAGGATCAAAGAAGTTCTGTTGGAAATTACCGTGTGCCTAGATCTGCCTGATCATTGGCAGGTACATCCAGTATTTCATACATCTAGGATCTTCCCATATCATGAAACTCCTGAATATGGTCTGACACTGCCCCCTCCACTTCCAGATCTGATCAATGACATCCCAGAATGGGAAGCCAAAGTGATCTTGAACCATAAGGAAGTCTGGACTGGATGTGGTACACATATGCATTATTTGGTCAAGTGGAGCGGATATGGACATGCAAGCAATACTTGGGAACTGGAGACAAACCTCATCAATGCAGAAGACCTGCTCAAGGAGTATAAAAGAAGTCATTGCAAGATGTCAGAGTCCCAACAACCCACTCGAATGTCCTCTTGTCACAAAAAGCCCTCACATAAATGCTACTCTCAGTAAATGTCTTACTTTGATGATGAACATAACTCTGAGTCACGTGAATACCTCCTGGACTCCTACATATCCTATGACAACACTGATTATGACTTCTCCCCAGGCTTCTCTTCCCCAATCTCCCAAGTATCTGCCCTGCCCGCAGACTCCATTGCTGCTTCCATTAAATCCCTTTTCGACCCCCATTCCATGTTACCCCACAACCCCCATTCCAGCGTCTCAGTATGCATGTTATCCAAGGGAAAGCACAGAGCACCTCCCAAGACTCCCAGAACATGCCTGTACCCAGAGCCAGTCTACAGGCAAACATGCAACATGCCACCCCCTGAAGGACCTTTGTCCTCTAACCCCACTACATCCTGTGACGAGACAGACTGTTATGTGTCAGCCATGTCCCAGATCCCCCCATGCGCCCATCAAGAGATCTGCCCCAGCAAAACTCTTGTGCAAACCAGAGGATTATGAAAGCTACATACAGATCCTTGAAAAATATGATGAATGGATCATCTATGGATGGGATGTCAGCCATGATGGTGACTATCTCCAGATGTTGTCTCAAGTCTACAGAAGCATCAAAATCACTGTCCATCATGCCACCAACATCTTGAAGGCTGGTGATGTAGTTGTTGACAAAGATTCTCGTGGAACCGAGTTCATGGAGTCCAAAGGGATGAAGGTCATAGAAGAAACCCAAAACCTGCTCATCTCCCTTATAAACATTGTTCACGTTCACTTTGGACCATCCCTTGCCCAGTCCTTTCGGTCATTTCACAGCACACTCCCTGACATTATCCCACCTTCTGAAAGCTCCTGTGTCTCTACTGACAGAAGAGCCAATGCAATTGGTTCAGACATTACAGAAGGAGAGGGAGTTTCTAGACAGAACGATGTGTCAACCTCTGGAAGTCATCAGGTTCAGGACATCCCAAGAAGGTCTTGTGATGGACAACCAGAGGAAGTATCAAAACCCAAGGTACCATCTGTCCGAATGGGAATGCCTGCAACAACTTGCAGCCATAGGAAAGAGGAGAGCAGTTCTACGACTTCAGAAAGGGTCATATCGGTCAAAGAAGAATCTTTTCTCCCTGGAGTATGCTGGATTGCAGTTGATCGAAGAAGAGAGGAAGAAGAGGTTGCTGGTTGGAAGTGGGCCTCTCCACCCATCAGCACAATCTATTCCCTCTTGCTGCCCAAGCTTGAGGCTCTCTGTACCTTCATTGATGAGCACCTCAGCTATGGCTTCATCAAGCAATCCACCTCTGCCTGGCCACCCAAGTTTTGGGAGAAAGGTGTGACGACCTGTGGACCAAGGAAGAGGAAAGAATCGACAAGTGGCAAGACTTCTTGCTCAAAGTCTATGACACTAGGGGCTACTGGCACTACAATTTATTCAATTCCATGTACACAACCTGTGCCCTCCCCACAAAACCCTTCTTCCCTGTCAAACAATCTGACCAGCTCCACCTTGAGCTGGGAGGATGGGTCCAACTTGACCCTCTCCACCCCTTCTACAAACACACTTGCCTCAACTGCCAACAACTTGGTCATTGGTCCTGCCATAATGGCAAAGGTTCTAAGTGGACTGACGTTAATGGATGTCCTATTGGACCAGCCAAGACCAATTCTGCTCCTCAATGACCTTGAAAGGTCTACAGTATCTTCACTGATTTCAACTAAGTAGTTGGTGAGGCCACCAACCTTCTTTAAAAGAGGGGGGGTGATGTCATGCCACTACCACCTTCCCTTGCTGTTTTTGCTACTGCTGCCTCATGTTCTCATGCCCACTCATGTTGTCCCCCTTCCCGTGCCCTGGTGGCACCTCGCTTACTGACCTCTGCCCCCTGCGGGACAAGTCTGTGGACCTTTACTTTACAACATGATGGTATGCTTACTATACATTTCCTTTTACAGATTTACCTTTCTTTCATTTCCTGTGCGAAGCAAGATCCCGATCGGGATCATCAGCTTCTTTTACTTTACTGTTTGGCTTCTCCCACACATGACCTAACATGTCATGTCGCACAGCAAGGACCTGCGATGGCTTTCATCTTTCATACATGCTCAGTCATTGTGACTCGATGCATCTATGACATCAGGGATCCTTTGTTTACATGTCAGACATAACAGAGACTCCTTACCTTTACCAGTTACAGTAGTATTGTACTTACATGAGCTGGTCGCCTGTAGGGTATAAATTACCCTCCAGATGCGACTGAGTCTCCTTGTACTTTACTCTACCAAATATCCCACCTGGTAAAGGTCAAGGGCTCTACCTTGTTAAAACTCCTTTCCCTCTGTTCAAACTCTCAATTACTTGGCAAAACTCTGGTTGTACTTCTCGGTACATAATTCCACCTTCATGTACAAGTCTTCAAGTCTTTGACTGTTGCAGATATAAAGGGTGTCCCTGCCCAGCTAGCTTCAATTCACTTCATGTCTAGCTTGGTATACTTGGAAGAGGCCCATTGCTCTTGACTTGCCTATTCCCTCCCTCTGGTTCAGGTTAGCCATAAGGCAATCTATAAGTGCACGTCAACCTGCACCTTGGAACAGTGCATTATCAGTCATCGCTGTGTGACAGGCATGAGACCTTTTTTTTTGGCAGAGTTTGACATTTTGTCAGGCAATGATAACTGGCAGGAAACAAGATCTACAGAGTGAGAAACTCAAGAGATGGTCACTAGAATGGTGATGACTATGGAAACCAAGGTCAAAACCATTGTGAAGTGTCGTACTCATACTACAAAACCATTCTCAGGAGTTCTCAAGAGTACAATCTACTAGTGAAACAGTCACTGGCTGCAATCACCGCCTCTACTGCCACCCTACCATCATCCCCAGCTGTCTCTACCACCACCCTGTCGCCCACAAGCACAAATCCCTCTCACAAGCCACAGTCTAGTCCAATGTTTGTTGCCTCCCATCCTTCAGTACCTCATACATCAACATCCTGCAATGCTGTCATTCCCCACCCATTGGATCTCCCAGGACCAACCTCTATGCCTGAGGGGTATTATCTTGTTATTGTTGGCCAGGAGGTTGGCATATTTTACACATGGTAATATCAGCATTGTTGTTTCTATCCTCTGTTCATCTGATTTCAAATACATAGGAAAGATGCTGCATTGCACATTCTCAAAATTAGCAGTGCAGTTTATTACAAGTGCAGGACCTTCCAGCAGGCTCTTGCTGACTATATGGCAGCTTATAACAAAGGTGAACTCCATGCAATTCCTACTCCCAGTGGACCCTTCTGGCCCACTGCATTGCATACACCTTTGCCTGTTCTCAGCAAAGGTGAACAATCCTATTGGGCTGAGGTGGATGACTTGATGGATGTGCTTAGTCAAGTCCAGCTCAATCCCACTGGGAGCATGTGAGTCTTTCATCCTTTCAGAAGCTTTGTTTTGTTGATTGTAACTATGGTGCTACCCATCTTCATCCCACATTGAGTAGTTAAGTATATAATGCTTAATTCCAGAGATCAATCTTCTCTGCCCACTGAAATGACAATGAATGCGTCTGCACATTGAAAGTCTGATCTGAGGTAGCATGTACTATTATTGAGTGCAGAGTAAGTATATGACTGAGTGGACCACTATGCAGCATGATGACAGGTTTGTGTTCATGGCATATTATTGACAAGTTTGATATGCTAAGTCCGTACATTGCAGCCATTACAACAAATAATGTAAGACTGAAGTATCAGACAGTGCCTATTAGACAGTAAATGAGCTAATGGTTGTAACGATACTGCATGTATACTACTAGAGTTCATTTCCAACAATGCTGGTAGTGAATAATGGTTGATAGCAAAGGGGTTCACTATCACCATTTGCTATCACCTAAACTGTAGAGTACATCATGTCCTGTAGTTTGCTTACTAGTTTGTGTCACACATCAGTGTTCAAATGCAGAATGTCCACACATGATTTGTATGTAAGAGCCAGTTCAGAAATACAATCCCACCACAAAACCTGTGTGAAAATCCCTGAGAAAATACCACGTGTGTCATCACATAAGCTGCCAGATTCAGGCGGAGTTCCAACTCTCTTGACTCATACATTGACAGCATGATATAGGTAAGCTACATGGCTGATGAGGGCATCAACATGGAGCAGGAGTTTGAGGATGATGTAGAGGATTGGGGGGAGATCTTGGAGGCCGAGGAAGGCATCAGGAGTGATATGGAGGATGAGGATGAGGAGGATCATGATAGGCATTTCCTGGTGTGCGTCCTCATACAATATCACATTCAGCTCATGTCTGTACCCACAATCACACTTGATCTTCTTTGAGAAATCATGCATGCTTCCAAGAGGGCTGACCCCATCCCATATCACACTTCCACTCTCTCCAGTGCAGGCTGGGTCGCTGAGCTCTTGAATGGCCATCTGGAACAAATTCGTACAGAGCTCGCAGTCCACAAGCATGTCTTCAAGATCCTTCTTACTGAGCTTCAAGAGCATGGGCATACCCATTTGAAGAATGTCTCCCTCAAGGAGCAGCTGGTGATTTTTTTGTATGCATGTGTCACTGGCCTATCGATCAGGCATATCGGAGAACGATTTCAGCGATCCAACAGCACAGTATCCAAGTGAGTATTTATTCCTATCTCTTATGTGTTGTTGATAGCAGCAAAAGATACTTCAAGAAGCTACTGTTCACATTTTCCTCATGTGGAATATACACAAAGTATGTTCAGCTACCATGCAAGGATGAACCCGTTCATACTGCTATCCATGATGATCCCAAGTTCTACCCTTTCTTCAAAGACGCCCTTGGTGCAATTGATGGCACCCATATTGCATGTGCCCCCACTGCCGATGAATGGGACGCATCATGGAATCAGAAGGGTTTTCTCCCACAAAATTGTCTCATGTGCTGTGATTTCGATATGCGATTCACCTATGTGCTCAGTGGCTGGGAGGGTTCAAAGGCAGACACCTCTGTTTATCATGATGCACAGATGTCTGATTTGAAGATCCCCAGTGGCAAGTACTACCTGGCTGATGCCAGGTATCCATGCTGCCCCAAGCTGCTGGTTCCATACCATGGACAGCACTACCACTTAGCAGAGTGGGGTTGCACACAAATTCAGTATGTAACTTTTTTTTTCTGTTTTTAATGTGCTTCACCTTACATTACAACCTACCAGACCCAGGAACATGCAAGAGTGCTACAATCTCTGCCATGCCCAACTCTGCAATGTCATCGAATGCATCATCAGTGTGCTGAAGCGCTGCTTTTGAATTCTTGTTGTACTGCCTGAATACCCTATGTCGATTCAAGCTCACATTCCACCTGCATTATGTTGTGTCCACAATGTCATTCATAAGTGGGATCCCGTGGAGTTGGAAGATATTGAAACCACAGTAGTGGCAACATCTTGTGACTTACTGGAAAATGTAGGTCAGCTGGCAGATGGGGTCCCCACCCCTGCTGATCATGATGAGATGTCTGCAGTGCAGGACAAGATTGCAGGAGATATTTGGGCTAGTTACACTGCAGAACGTGCATGCAGAGGTGAGCCAATCATGCCAAACTAACATCTCATATACACTCTTTTGTTGCCAACAATTCGTCGGGTAGATCTTTAGTCATACTTCTCATCGTTTGCAATCTACCTTTTGTTTGATACATGCAAGCGACATAGTCAATCATGAGAAAAATGTGTGAAGTACATGGAATACTGAGCTATGCTAGAAAAATCAACTGCTACGTTTCAAGTCTTCAAGGCCCTGCTGCAACCAACCCTGTCAAACATCAACCAGTTCAGGGTCTGTCGTTAGTTGTACATATCCATCTGCAAAGTCTCAGTTGTCACAGAAAAGCCCAAAAAGTAGGATCATGTTGTGTGCAGGTATTGTAGTCTTGTCCAACTCGATGAGCTTCTGCCTTGCCAGATGAACAACTGGATGAGTAGGCACAGCAGCAGCCTTGGTCCCCTTACTCTTCACATCCATGGCAGAAACTACCCTGCACAAGTAGCCACTGGAATCAGATATAGACTCACACATGCTCCCAAACTTTTCAAACTGTGCACCTATTGCATCTGACTTCCCTGCATGTTGCTTGCAAGCCGAAGATGCACTTGTAGGTGCCATGGATGACAAAGATCCTGACATGACAGAGTAGTTGTCATTGTCTGCCTTCTGCTTTAGAGATTTCTCCATACGATTGGAAATGCTGGAAGATGGTTTGATGGAGCTGATATTTGAGCTGGCAAATGAAGAAGGAGCAGACGGGGGCAGGAAGGACACTGATGTGCCGGGGGGGCTAGAATCTGAATGCCAACTGAATGGCACTTGAGTAGATGCTGACACAACAGAGGTAGCCTGTGCAGAACCAACAGATGATGCAGCATACAGAGGCACAGCGGGATAAGGGAAACATGCTGGGGTGATGGGGTGAGGAAAACTTGCTGGGGTGATGGGGTGAGGAAAACTTGCTGGGGTAATAACATGAGGGAAACCTGTCAGAGTACCGATAACACTTTTGGAGGGGCCCACAGAGGAAGGGGCCCCTGCATCAGCTGGCTGTTGTGGCAGCCGGAAGGTCATCACCACATTGGTTTCAACTACTGGGAATCCACCACTAATGCCTGGAACACCACCTTCAGCAGATGGTCCTCCAACAGTGCCCACACTTCCGTCTTGGCTCTTGCTCTCGCTGGTAGAGATCTCTACACTAGGATGTTCCGAAGAATGTGGCTCAACAATGCTCAGTGCAGAGAAATGGTTTAACCCCTTCACCTTCGAGGGCATGATCTCTTTCATCTTCTCGTAATATGGCCAACCTTTGTTTTGGAAAGGGGCCACGTCCTTGTACTCCTGTCAAAGTCGCTGTTAGCCCCTAGGATCCTCTCCATTTGAATGAAACATACCCTGACGAAATTATTCCACAAATGCTCGTTTTCAATCCTGACATTAGCCCCTGCATGAGGGGAATACACAAATCCTGATCAGTGGCAGAGCTGATCAACAGCATCATAAGTCTTTTTGAGCTGTATGAAATGTCAGCAAATTCCTCAGTAAAATTAGTTAAATGGATTAAATACCCTCTTCCACTTATCCTTGCATGCTTTAGCAGTTTTGGGGGCCCCTTTACTGGGGTTCTCAAGTTTGGCAGCGACACCATTCCAAAGCACAGTCTTGAAGTTAGGCCCTCCCCATCTGATGCCTTGTGGGCAGCAATGAGATCTATAAGGGTAACAGTATCAGCATCAGACCAAGATACCTGTATGCTGCCTGCTGGAGTGGGTGGCATTGTATCCTGGGTGGGCGGTCGCATAGATTTGCAAGGCATGAGGGCAATAAAAAAAGGGGGCAAAGTATGCAATACCTTGGATCGAGAGTTGGAACTCCGCCTGAATCTGGCAGCTTATGTGATGACACACGTGGTATTTTCTCAGGGATTTTCACACAGGTTTTGCAGCAGGATTGTATTTCCGAACTGGCTCTAAAATTCCTCTTCAGTAAAGCAGTAACAAGACTTAGAGGAAGGGGTGAACTTCAGGTTTCCAGTGTGGAACACATTCATATGGTTTATGTATAAATGTCAAGAACACTACACAGTAAAGTAGTAACAAGCTTCAGAGATTCAAGACAGAGGGGATATGGGTGCATACTCATCTAACTTGACTTTGAAAAAGTGTAGTTCAGTCAGTAAGGATGTGAGCAAGTCAAACACTTGTTCGTACAAGTCCACAACCTTGTATCCTATACCCCTGAAGCCTTTGTGCATAACACTCCTCAAAAGCCAAAGCAGCCATCTCCTGTCCTCCACATGTGCCTCACTTGCAAGCCAGCCCCTGCCCTGCACAAGCTTTAGTTGTTCATGGAACTTCTTTGGCCGAGTCAACTCTGTGCCCCATTCGGATTGCCAATCAGTGATAAGTTACCTGACTTTCTCAAGCAGAGGGATTTCTGAATGTGCTAAGGGGTGTAGGAAGGAGTCAGGTTCAGTGTCTAGAGATGCTCCATCTATGCTGGTTGAGGTCAGGTCACAAGTAGTAGCTTCATTGTCAATAGTATGCTTCCTAATGACGAAGTTATTATATGGACATATCTGGTGGTGGACACTCACCTAGTCCTGTTCCTGCAAGGATACATTAATCACAATGGATACTCAAGATTGATCATATTGGACTTACCTGGCAGCACAGAGCCTTGCCTTCTCTCTCTGCTCATCTCAAACTCTGAAGAATGTGGTTAAACACAATACCAACCAACATACAGGATATACTTTGTACCCCAGCTTCAATAGCCAATGTTCAGTGGCTGTGTGTTGTTTGTCCCTCTTCGTTACAGTTCGTGTTGCTCCCATATATGAGCATCAAGATCCTAGCTGTAAAGAAGTGGGGTTAGTTGACTGCAGGGTAGTATACACAGCTTACCTGGTGCAACTTGGAAGCAATGAAGATACTGACCATCAGAAATTCTGAGTGCCATTTGACATTTCAGCTTTCTTCTGGGTCACATGACCAGCAACGTTGCAGATGCAGTCAGGGTGCATCAACATATTATCTACTGTCACATGTCTATCTTTTCTGTGTGTCTGCAATCTCCAACTGTCATCCCAACCATTTCTGTCATTTCTGTGAAGCAGAAGAATTCAGATATTGTACAGTGTAGCAGTCTACTATTGTCTAGTGAAGCTGACTTGTGGTTTAGTTTCTAGGAATCTGTTGGATACATTCACATGCAATCCTCAACAAGAGTCCCCCCACTCATCTAGTTGGTATCTACCACCATGAGAGACTTTTTCTGATCAGGCAGCTCCAGCCTTTGATTTATTTGTAGGTACTGCAACATGGTACTGGCAATGCCAGTGTTTTGATCACTCATCCAACACTGGCTGGGTGGTACAGTGTCAGCTTCCACAGAGGTACATATAGTTGGTATGCTATACATCATTCTAACATATCATGCTATCTCCACAGGTCCACATGGTGGTATATCAAGTTAGGACTACAGTGCATGATTGTCCCAATGACAGGATGTCATTTGTCCAATATCATGCTGTCAACTTTTTTGAATATTTTTCCAGGATTTGGAGATGTAGTGCAACTGTCAATACTTCATGTGTTGACTCTTCACCAACAGCATGGAAAACTATGTCTTCAATTTTCCTCTGGTCTCCTTCAACTCTTCGAGTGACTTCACATGTCCAACACCCCCAGCATTTGCTTTGTATGACTACCAGACCCCATCCCATCCTTCATTTCCTCCAGACACAGTGCAAGCAGTTCTGCAGCCTTTGACACCCCTCGACTCATGCAATGGTTATCCTGTGCTGGACCTGGCCCTCCTGGCCATTTCAATCCCTCAGACTGAGTCACCTTTGACTTTGAGGATGCCCTCTACATCTGAAGTTCCTCCTTCCTTGAATACCTCAGTACCTGGCATGACTGTTCTCAGTACTTGTCCCAACAACAGTGTGCCTGGCAGATGCAATGACAAAGTCTCTGCAGCTAAGCCCACAGGTAACAAGTCTACTTGGGCTGCCTGAAACCCTGGATGGCCCATTATGCAACCTCACCAATCCCTCTCCACTGTGGAGAAAGAGCATCACAGCACACATGTGGCATTGAGGCAGATTTCTGCAGCACAGCAGAAGGACCATGACATGCTTCTTAACAAAGCAATCCAGTTGCTAGCTGATGAATTTGAAGCAAAGGTACAAGTATTGGCAATGACACATAATGTTACACATGAGAAGGTCAAGAAACTTTTGGGTGGTCACAAGTATTATCGAAACCCATGCAGTACACAATTAGCAAATGCCATCATTCATGACAAGGCACATGAAGTTAACAAAGGTAATCAATTTCCTGCTATTCTGTTTAACTTCTTTTTACACTCAACAGGCTGCACTTGTGGGCAAAAACTTTCCCTCCAGCAGATTTGAGACTTAGCAAAGGTCGACCCCAAGTACCAGGAAATGACCCAGGACAAAAAGGATGAGTTGCTGCATGCCCTCACTGAGTACCAGGCTCTCAAGAACACAAGTATTTGTGCAACAAATTCAGCTGCAGCTTGCAATACCCAGTTGACATTGGAGCATATATTTAAAATTGTATGCTCAGTATTTAACTCTAATGACCTTGAACTGATTTTTGATAGCTTGATGGTCTCACTCTTCATACTGGAATCTATGTATGCCTCTTTGCTTCTTGCAGCCACATCTATGACTCATCTCAGCCTTTCTGGTATGGGACCAACAACATCATGGACTTCTGGGAGGACGTTATGGACCTGGAGCCCAATGAAATTGTTCACAAAATGGAACAGTGGGTGTGCATGCATGGCAAAAGTAAGTGAATATCATTTAGTGGCCACTAACAATTTATTTGTGCTTTTCATACAGACATCGAGGAATGTAACTCAGTGGAGGGTATGCAGCAGTTGTGCACCTGCATCCTCAATTCTGGCCTCTGTTTGTGTTCCTTCTCAAGTGCTGTAAACAATATCTGACATGTGCACAGGTGTCATTGTGAAGAAGAAAATTCAAATCAACTTCATCAATTTTGAGGTGGCTATCAAGGCAAAGTATGGCATCAACCTGGTGGGGTGGCCAGAGGGTGTACCATTCCAGTTGCCCCATGCCATCACGAATGCCAAACACCTCCACACCTTTCATGACATGTTGAAGGTGGGCACATGCCATTGGGCATATATGTCTAGACAGCAATGCATACAATATCAAGACCAACTTAAGGAGTGACAAAGCGCTGGGGAACTGATCAGAAAACCTCACAAGAAGTGCTCCAATGTGGGTAGGAAATGGCGCCATACAACATCAGGGAAAGGTCCAAAGAGTGCCACAACTATTGACTTGCCCTCAGGAGAAAATTCCTCAGAAGATGACATTTGAGATTATGTGAGTCTTCATACACTTAATGCTCAGCACTTGGTCATTCATTCTTATAGCAGGATTTAACAGCATCACCATCAATCGGCTACTAAGTACCCATGTCCTCTTCCACCAGTTCACCTGTGTGAGTCTATATTTGTAGTAGTCATTCAGTGAGTCTCTGTCTTGTACACTGCATAGTAGCAATAAGAAGTCAACAAGTGGTCTCTGGCACATGCCAAACACAAAGCAATCTACATGTGCATGAGAACTGAAGGGAACTCATATAGGGATCACTTTCTATTGTACTGTACAATCCTGGCTAGATAAGTTACTATGTGGCTGTAGGTTTCCCATCTCTGTACATTGCATAGTCCTTGGGATATTGTGGAGTCACAGCCAGCAGGGGCAGACAAAACACCACTGGCAATCACCAAATACTGCCACATGCCTCATAAGAACCAGTTGATGCCAAGGTGATTATTTCATGACAATATAAATATTTTTATTAGGAATGCAAGCTAGATAAGTTACTGTGTGGCCTTCAATGCTTGATGCATGTATATTGCATAGTTGTCAAGATAGGCAAGCTTGCTATCATTGGCAGTGGCAGACGACTTAAAGGTGGCTGGAAATGGCTGGGCACTGCCATGTAGGTACATTGTGGTTGAAGTTTCTTTTCTGAATGATGTGTCTGTAAAATGCTAAGTTATATGCTATTAAATACAAAATAGATATAGGTACTGCATGTCTGTGCAAGTTTGAAGTCCCTACATTGCATAGTCATCAAGATATGTGAGCTCATCATCATCAACAGTGGCAGATAGGTAGTCACCAGAAGTTGCCAAACACTGCCACAGGCATGACAGTTGAATGGACCTTTGTATCAATGCAAATGCTAAGTTATATGCTACAGAATGAAAGCTAGCTAAAATTAATATGTGACTGTGAAAATCCGACGTCCGTGCGTTGCGTAGTTGTTGAGATACATGAGCTCGCTGTCGACGACGGCGACGAGAGGTGTCGGGAATGACGCGCCGCGGGCGTGGGAATCGTCGGGGAGGCATTGATGACAAACCTGTGTTCGCGCGGCGCGGCTTGGTGGCTTTAGATTCTTTTAAGTACCCCTCAGTATTCAATAATTATTCATTGAGGGGAGAGATGCCTCCAACATGTCGCCTTAGACACACATCACAACAGCAATATATTATCTAATTAGATTATTTAAGTGGGAGTATCAAGTGATAGTAAAACAAATTAAATGTCAGCGCCTTGTAAGTTGATCGTCATCGTAGCGTAGGTATGACCGTTGGACGCACGTAGCTTCCCAATCATCATCCGTCCTCGTATACTCCTGAATTAACGTGCCCGCATTCGCGACGAGTACATTCAGTCCATGGTCCGAACGCGCATCAGCAGTGAACTTAGCAGCAAACGCACGCACGCCATCAAAACTGCTGAGATCAAGTGGCATTGATGTTATTCCGGCACCGTCATCTCCAGTGCGCTCCATTAGAGCTACGTAGCAGGATAAACGCTGTCAATATCCCGGAGAGTCTGTGACAGCTCTTCGCCCGAAGAAGTGGGGAAGAGAGTTAAGCGCCTCACCTGCCTTCACGCGTACGTTCGCACTTCTCTTCGTCCCTGCATGTCGTGAACAGCGACCTAGGTTTCATACGAGCCAAGTGAACGCAAGCCTCGAGACCAATCCCAACGTTCGGCCCGACTACCATGATTGCCTTCGACCCCGCATCTCCAGAACAGATAGGGAGAGTCTTCCATTGTTCGCGGAAGTACTGGACTATACTAAACTTGCCCATGGCCTTAACAATCAACGACGACGACCAACGAGTGGTTCCGTGTAATTGTTCGGGTGTCTCGTAATGTAAGTAGAGGGACACGAATTGAGCTGCCGCGGGAACATCAGGCGTGGTGGAGGAAACAGGCTGTCGGTGTAACACGCCAACATGCTTTTTTGCGACAGGTACATGGGTGAGTGGTACGATATCTCAGCTGAACCTGAAATTTCCGCCAATTGAAATTCAATCTCGGTGTTGCCATCGAGTTCAACGACAGTAGCCTATATTTGCGATGCGTCACAGGTACAGAATGAAGGGGTCCGGAAAAAAAAAGGGGGGGAAGTAGGAAACCATAACTAGTACGACTTATACGATTTCCAACTGCAATATTTCACTATCCAGGATACTGTTGAGGTCCTGAATGTAAGCGGTAATGATACAATCGCACGCAATTCTCGTGTACTCGTTGGTAAGCGATCTCTTCAACAGAAGTGCATTAAATGGCTGCTCCAGCTGCTGCAACACAGCTTCGACGTCCCGTGTACGCCGTTCGAGGGTTTTTGGGTGCCAGGGACGAACAAGAATATATGTATCGGGACTCTCATCAAGTTCGACCGACAGCACGACATTGAGGGGCCTCAGGCGCGACGCGTGAATCTCGTATGTATAACGTGAGGCGCTGGTGGAGGGTTCTTGCAGTTTGTACGCCGTGACTCGGTGGGCAATGGAGGGCAACGTAAGTTTCCTGTTGATAAATTCAGCATGTCGCAGTGCTGCAAGCTCACTGTACAATTTCTGTGCTTTTTGGATATCCAAGTTACCGCATCTAACAGGGTCACTGGAGATCGGTTGGAAGTGGGGTACCGTCTGGTATGGCATGAGATCGGTCGGAAAACAACTGTTGAATGATGATGGTTCCCCAACCCAATCCAGAACCGAAACATCTCCCGAACGTGATATGATCTCTGCCAAGAGACGTCCAAGCGCATTCTGTGCAGATTCGCCGTAGATGATTGGCAAGTGAACCTGAAAAATTCCAAAAAGGGAGTAGGCAATATCTTCTGGCCGAGTGGTATGACGACGTGATGCCCAGTGGAGTCTAGACCGAGCATCATCCATGCCTGGGCAGAAATCCGTGAGGTGCTGTTTTGCTATTCCCGTTGCATTCTGGAGCTCTTCGAGCAAGTCAGGATCTACTTTGTGGTCCACAACATCGTTCTTCGTGTAGAGCGACCAATCATGCGTATAGAAGAGGACGGTACGCGAAGCCAGCAGTTCCTGGAGTGTCCAGCCTCGTGTGACCCAGACACAGTCAGCGAGCGAACCGCCGTCGAAGACATCGGAGAGGTGCACGATTGTCAGGGATGACTGGCGGTACCAGGAAAACATGGATCCAATTGCCTCTTGTAACTCGGTGCTGCTATCTTTGTCGATGCAACACGTATCACTCCATGCCCACTGGAAGTTACGTTGAAGAGCAAGAGTACAAAACATTTGGAGTTTGGCTTCACCGTCCGTGCTGCGCAAGTCCTCGTAGACCCATTTACCTTTAACGTCGCGTAGCGATGGCTCGCCGCTTCCCCACTTGTGAGACAGAGTGGCAAATCCAAAATACTCCGAGACCACATTGTTGATTTCTGCTTTGAGTTGCTGATTGTCAAGTGAAGACGCCAACGACAGTAGCTCTTTGTATTGAGGACTATTCTCGAAAAAGGATATCTGTGCGTCCCGGTCACACAGTTTACCAGTGGGCGTGTATAGTAGATAGAGCGGGATTTCTTTAACTTTGGCGGAAACAGCTTGCTTGATCAACCGCTCGATGTCGTGAGAACTAGTACTTGAATGGTGGGTACGGGTTGCTTTTTTTCCAACCTTCGTTTGGACGTATTTTGCAAGATGATCTCGAGCTAACGCATGATCCGGATACCCTCGAGGGCAGAGGCACAACGCGGTTCGCATGAGGCTAACAGCTTCAGCTATGCTGTTCTCCGTACCCTGTCTTTGGAATTGTTCGTGAAGGGCATTAGCGAGACTGAGAAGAGCCCCGCATCGATCCGGCTGAGGAGTGCGTTCCAATGCAGCACGGCGGACAGTGATAATCTCCTCCAGATCCACCGTAGAATCCGTCCGCTTGAAGCGTTCAGAAAGGTGACCGTCGAGTTCGAGAAGAACTCCTTGTCTCTGCGGTTCGTCTGGGGACATGTATTCCGACGCAGCGAATTTCAGCGTGATTATTTCGTCTAAATCCTCCTTCCTCTCTTCCTTATCAAACCGCTCCGATAGGAAACCAACGAGATGGGTGAGAGTTGGATGGTATTGTGGGTGCACTGATGGCGTGAATTCCAGTGCAGTTCGTCCTAACATGATTATCGTGTCAAGATCGCGGTTCCTTTCTTTCTTCTTCAAGTCTTTGAAAAGGGGATTGGCGAGGTCTTTCAGAGCTAACCGAGCCGTTTCAAGGTAGCTTGCAAGGCAATCTCGAGGGAATGCATGATCCGGATGCCCTGAAGGACAGAGGCTCGAAGCGGCTCGCGCGAGGCTAAAGGCCTCAGCCAAGCTGTTCTCCATACCCTGTTTTTGGAATTGTTCGTGAAGTGCATCAGCGAGATTGAGAAGAACTTTGCATCGATTCGGCTGAGGAGTGCGTTCCAATGCGGCACGGCGAAGAGATATAATTTCCTCCAAATCCACCGTGGAATGGCTCCGCTTGAAACGCTCAAGGAGGTGATTGTCGAGTTCGAGAAGAATTCTTTGTCTCTGCGGTTCATCTAAGGGCATCGATTCCGACGCAGCACGTTTCAAAGTGATTAATTCGTCTAAATCCTCTTTCCTCCCTTCTTTATTGGACCTTTCCGATAGGAGACCCACCAGACCGGTGAGAACTGGCAGGCGTTGTGGGTGGTCCGGTGGCGTGAATTCGAGTGCAGTTTGCCCCAGCATGATCATCTCATCAAGGTCGCGGTTCCCCTCTTCCTTCTTGAACTCTTTGAAAAGGGGATTGGCGAAGTCTTTCAGAACTAAGCGAGTCGTTTCGAGGTAGCTCTCAAGACGATCTCGAGGCGATGCGTGATCCGGATGCCTTGGAGGGCAGAGGTCCAGTGCAGCTCGCGCGAGGCTAACAGCTTCAGCTATGCTGTTCTCCGTACCCTTATTTTGGAATTGTTCGTGAAGGGCATCAGCGAGATCGAGAAGAACTCTGCATCGATTCGGCTGAGGAGTGCGTTCCAGTGCGGCACGGCGAAGAGATATAATTTCTTCCAAATCGACCATAGAATCCGTCCGCTTGAAACGTTGAAAGAGGTAGTTGTCGAGTTCGAGAAGAATTGTTTGTTTCTGCGGGTCACCTGGCGACATGTATTCCGACGCAGCGCGTTTCAACGTGATTGCTTCGTCCAAGTCCTCTTTCCTCCCTTCCTTATTGAATCGTTCCGATAGGAGACTAGCGAGATGGATGAGAGTTAAATGGCGTTCTGGATGTTCTACTGGAGTGAATTCCAGTGCGGTCCACCCTAACATGATTATCGCATCAAGATCGCGGTCCCTTCCTTTCTCCTCGAACTCTCTGAAAAGGGAATCGGAGAGGTCGTTCAGAGTTAAGCAACCCTCTGGGAATTTCGGGGGGATGAGACTTAAATCAGCTCCCGGGGAGGCGAAGAACTCCTTTGTCTGGGCAGTGGTGGGTGGGTTGTTTACCGAATGAGCGCGTGCGGTTGGGATGACATACCTGAGCCTGAGTGATACTCTTCAGCAGCAATAGTGTCGCGCTCCACGCTGTTTCCGGTTGTCCTTTAAAAACTCCAGGGAATATAGACGCATGCCAATTGTGTTGCTTGTCACCATTCAATCCTTCTGTCATAGCTTTGAGTTGTAACAACCGCCGGCTCGCCGTTTCTCTGGGAAGAGCTGAGTCCGGATGGCTCGTCGGGACTACATAAACGCTGGACGGCACGGTGAACTTGCCACGAAATGTCTTCGCAAACGTCCCGAGATGCCATGACATCGAATTATCACCATTTCTTATATCCGAATCGAGCGAGTGGAGGAAGAGGATGGTAGAACGACAATTTTCGATGAACCTGCAACAACAATTGTAAGGTCAACGTGAAAGGGCGTTCATTGCACTTACTTCGACTCTACCCAACCAGTCATTCCATTCTCACCATCGACATTCTTACGATCGGAACGGAAGGACGGCGTGTCAACGACTACGATGTTGTCTGACCCGTTACCGAGATTCCACCTCCATGCATCGACATACGTCGTATAAAGGCAACCATCTATGTCATGATTCTTGGACAATTGCCTAGTAAACTAGTGATGGATTAGAACAGCCTGATAGTAGAGAAGTGGGGACTTACCCAAGTCTTCCCCGCCCCCCTTGGGCCGACCACGCTAGCCGGTCGAGACTCAGTCGAACACTTGGAGGAAGCAATGCAGTGACTTACAAAATTACGTAATCGTTTGCAGCAATGGAATCGTCCTCGAACTTCATGGTTATTGCCGAATTAGGGTAAGTATTTTTACCAAAGAGGAGTGGGATGTGTCTGAAGAGGCGGATTCTCAGTTTGTTCAGACCATCCGACGTCTTTTGCAGGCCAGCCTCCAAGCGTTGCTGTTCCGCCTCGAGTCGTCTCACCAGCCCCGGGTCTCTTTGCGCTTTGGCTTCTTCCTGCAGCTGCTTGATTCTTTCCTCTTGGTCGAGTAGGAACTTCTGGAATTGCAAGTGGAGCGCTTTACCAGCGGCCGTCTCGTGCAGTTTCCTTGGCACATCCACCAGTTCTTCCTGAATGAGAAGGACCTCTCCCCCGCCCGTCAAGTCGTCGATGATCCCCCATGCGCATCTCGAAGAGTTCCCTTCGAATCGTCTGTGGCGAGCTCCTGCATCGATTAGTGGCCTCCAAAAGTTGGCCTCCAGCTGCCATACACTGTTTTCTGCAAGCGCCCTGTCTTTCACTTCGTCCCACATAGTGGTTACCAACCGCATACCAAAAGCGGCTTTGTCCCCGCACAATCGAGCAAATATGTCAAGGTTCCTACGTACGGGCCCAGACAACCAGCGATCAGTTATGCGGTGCATATAGATAATGCCACTCAGTGCAATGTCTGCGCGGTATCTGTTTTCGCGTCGGTCAGTGCGGGTCTGACTGGCTCAGTGCTCACTTTTCCTCTAGCCAATTGGCGATCGTTTGAAGTGTATCCCAGTCTGATCGGGGAGGGTTGTCGAATCCGGGGACATCCACAAACATGTATTGTCTGTGCCTGGACAGTTTGACTGTATACTCTCTAATGGCCTGAGTTTGCGATGTGAGTTGGTGTGCTGCTTCTTCGATTCCCGTGAGTCTGTTGATGAACTGTGTGCCCCTCAGTCAATGGTCCACTGTGCCACTTCCCCGACATACGTTGGTTTTCCCTGACCCCGGAGGGCCCATCACTCTGGGCCGCAGTGCAGTCAGCAGAAAGGGCATTTGCAAACACGACATACGCAATGACTATGGGTTGGGAGGCCATCCTGTGCATCGGAAGGGGGATTTTACTGTAGGTAAGACGGCGCCTGCAAGCTCCAGGTATATATAGTATCCTTAAACCTCCCGCACACGTGTCGGTACACCTGTATCAACTCTTCCGCATGTTCTACGCGCTTCCAAATTTACGTCTTCCATCACTTTAAAGCGACCGATCGAGCTGCCTTCATTGTGAAGCTACCCTCCTCTGAATATTGGCGCCCGATCTTGGACAATCCCAATGCCTGAAGAGATTAATATCTTCCCTCGTGTTTGTGGAGCAATGGCAGTAGGTTGCCCTTCTACGTGTGTCGTGCCTCGTGTATGAGATGACAAATATAAAACATCACATGTTCCTTGTCTTGTCGTAACTTGCCCTAGCGCTTTCCTTTGTTTTCCCGATAGGCTCGCCGTTTAAGGTGGGTCTATCTTGCCTTGCCCCTCCCCTCCCCTCCCCTCCTTGTTGATGGGCTCGTTCTGTGGCTTTCCTGTCCATTGAAGTGTCGGGTGACGGGCGACATGCCCTCTTGGTGGAATCTATACGTAGTTTTTGGGAACCTCCTGCCCTTCGGATGATAAGCGAGATGTCGGCACCATGGTTTGCCGTTGCGATGTAGCAAGGTTGTCCACGTTTGAACAAGCAGGCTGAATACGGCAGTGCTTCCTACCATGCGGAGATGACACGACTGTACTTCGAATTGGGCGACTAACTTAGAGAAGAACGAGACACTGTGCGGGCCCGAATGCGGGCAGGGTTGGCAAGGAAGAATGGCTGACGTCGGCCCTATGACACATTTTGCAAGTGTAGAGTAGAGAGAGCGGGAAATGCGAGGACACTTGGCGAGGAGAGGTTTATCCGCCGCGCCGCTGACTGACTGCAGGGTCGACGATGAGACAGCGACATCCTGTACAACGACTGAATGACATCCTCGAATTTCCTGTGTCGTGAAGTCGAATTGCATCCAGAAAACTGAGACCTGACAGAATATCATTGCAATAGCTGATCTTGGCCGCTCGAATGGAAAATCTCGGGGTCAGTGCTGAGACCTCTGTGACCGTCTTGATCTTGAGCATCTACAAATGCGCTGGCCATTCTGACGCTTAAGTTAACGATCAACGGCAATGACCAACAGATAAGTAGTTCCCATGGAATCGTTCAGGCGTGGCTGTTTGCGTTCGATTCCAGAAAGTTGGCAGGGGCAGTGCGCACAGTCACTGAAAACTCTTTTCCGTCGCTGACTAAGCAGGAGGGGTCGGGGCTGGTTAGAACTGGTCTGTGATTGGTACATACTAAATAAAATCTCATTCAAAGTCCCACTAATTGCGATGCTGCAGGAATGAATGATACTAATGTCGGAAAAATCTAGAGACCATGACAAGGCATTGTACATAATTGTAATGGGGTGTTTTCACTTAGTGCATGCCAATGGGTTGCCATGGGGGGCGATCTACATGACAATGGCTTTGTCATCCAGGGGGTCACCATTATAATCAGGGGGGTGCTATGACTATGTCTGGTAATGCCATGCACATGATGCCGGATTATGATGTCATTCACAACACATTGGCAAGTGTGTGAGACCATTGTCGAGCATTGTTGAGTAATATAATACCAAACACCATTACCCTCTATTGCCATGCATCCCTGCCATTGTAATGTTGGCATTTTCTTTATTATGATCTTTTTAATCTGTCGTTCTGCCAGATTTCGTATTTTACACTGAATGGTAGATATTGTAATACAAAATTCAATCCATTGAGCGACATTGTATTACGAAGGACAAACCACACAGGAATATTATGCTAACATACCATTCAGTGCTCACATGTTTTTAAGGATATAGTTGCTGGACTGGTTAGAGACAGATAGTGTCTGCACATGCCCCAGCCACATTGTTCCACTAGCCTGCCAAAAGGAGGGTGTCACTGCATATGATGAGCAGTTGGAGGTTGGGGTGAGGCAGCAGAGTACAATGGTGGAATCTCCAAGATAGAAGAAATGGGATGGGCTTGCTGGGGAAGTGCATGTGAGGGAGGTTTTGGATAAACCTAAACTCCTGGATCAGAAGGTGCTCACAGGCAGACTACAAAATCCTTCTGTACCATAGCTTTGATGACATTGAGCATAATCAAATCTTGGACCACATTCAAGTCCCCCAGGATACCAAACAGGACATAAGTTGTTGGAAGGGGTTTTGTGTTTCTCTATGCTTCATATTGCAGACTTTGACTTCACAGTGCCAACACTTATCATGATCACATGACACATACATACATACGTACAGACTCCTCTTCTCTCTTTCTTTCTTTTCCTCAGCACGTTGTCAAATGGCTGAGGTATGTTCATAATATGTAGAATGGACAGGTGACTGATGGTTTATGGTAGCAACTCTGTTCTTAGGTTAGCATTGTATGAATAGTAGCACATTGTCAAATGGCTGAGCAACTCTGTTCTTAGTTGCTTACAGGTTATGAACCTGAGCTTGCTGCATAGAGGGCAAGCTCAGGTCATTGGCAACAAGAACAGATGAGACAACACAGTGGAACTTTGGCACACAAGAGATATGACACATATATATGACCCCATGTAGTCACATTAGTCACAACTCATGGGTAGCCTGCATGCCAAAATGCCAACACTCATGGACAGCCTGCAGTGGGCCCACCAAACTAATATTGACATGACAAATAAGCTGGCCTGAGTACCAGGAGTGACAGTAACATATGAGTGGGCCTGTTATTAAGGAGTGAACTGAATATGCATAACACATGAACAGGCCTGCTGACTTCATATAACATCTAAACAAGTGGGCAGGCCTGTCTCACTAATAAATAGGGAGTCTCAAGTTATAGGCTGGCCAGTTGGTGACATGGCAGATAGCATGGAATTCATCTACAGCCCATGGACAGGCTGGCTAAGGAAATGGCTTCTGCCAGTGAAACTTATGGGCTGGCCCATCCGCAATATGGAGTGAGACAGCACAGCTCATAGATGGGCCAGTCAAAGAGATAAGGGCAGCCATCACAACGTATGGACTGGCTGGTCTGCAATATGGAGTGAGATGGCACAACTCATGGATGGGCCAGTGCAGCAAATGAGGTGGGATGGTGCAGCTCATGGGCAGGCCCATCCATAGTAAAATATCAGAAAAGACAACTCATGCACTGGCCATTCCATGATATGGAGTGAGACAGAATGGCTCATGGAAGAGCCAGTGCAGCAAGTGAGGAAGAATGGCACAGCTCATGGGACAGCCTGTCCATAGCAAAACATCAGACAGTACAACTCATGCACTGGCCTGGCTGTGATATGTAGTGAGACAGCACAGCTCATGGAAGGGCCAGGCAGTGTGTGAAGAAGGATGTCACAACACATGGGCTGGCCTGTCCATAGTAAAATATCAGACATACAACTCATGCACTGGCCTGGCCACAATATGGAGTGAGATGGCACAGCTCATGGAGGGGCCACTGCAGCAGGTGAGGAGGGATGGCACAGCTCATGGGCTGGCCCATCCATAGTAAAACCTCAGACAGTACTATTCATGCACTGGCCTGGCCACAATATGGAGTGAGATGGCACAGCTCATGGGCTGGCCCATCCATAGTAAAACCTCAGACAGTACTATTCATGCACTCACCCAGCCATGATGTGGAATCAGATGGTGCAACTCATGGAGGGGCCAGTGTGGTGGGTGGGAAAGGACGGCACAGCTCATGGGCTGGCCCATCCATAGTAAAACATCAGACAGTACAACTCATGCACTGGCCTGGCCACAATATGGAATCAGATGGTGCAACTCATGGAGGGGCCAGTGTGGCAGGTGAGGAAGGATGGCACAGTTCATGGGCTGGCCTGTGCATAGTAAAACATCAGACAATAGAACTCATTCTCTGGCCTGGCCATGATGGGGAATCAGATGGCACAGCTCATGGAGGGGCCAGTGCAGCAGGTTAGAAAGGATGGCATATCTCATGGGCTGGCCCATCCATAGTAAAACATCTGACAGCACAACTCATGCACTGGCCTGGCTGCAATATGGAATGAGATGGTGCAACTCATGGAAGGGCCAGTTTGGCAGGTGGGGCTGGCCTGTCCATAGCAAACCATCTGATAGTACAACTCATGCACTGGCATGGCCATGATATGGAGTGAGATGGTGCAGGTCATGGAGAGGCCAGTGCAGCAGGTGAGGGAGGATGGCATAACTCATGGGCTGGCCTGTCCATAGTAAACCATCTGAGAGTGCAACTCATGGACTGGCCCAGCTGTGATATGGAGTGAGACAGTGCAGCTCATGGAGGGGCCAGTGTGGCATGTGAGGATGGATGGCACAACTCATGGGGTGGCCTGTCCATAGTAAAAGATCAGATGGTACAACTCATGCAGTGGCCCTGTCATGACATGGAGTGAGAGGGAGATTTTCTGCCTTAGCTTGATCAGCCTTAGTTCTAGCAGCTTTCCATGACCAGCCAAATCTGCATCAGCATCCCTGCAGATCATGGGGGGGCCAGTGCAGAAGGTGAGGGCAGAGGGCAGAGCTCATTGGCTTGTCCATCCATGGCAAACTATCAGAAGATACAACTCATACACTGGCATGGCCATGATATGGAGTGAGAGGGAGATTTTCTGCCTTAGCTTGATCAGCCTTAGTTCTAGCAGCTTTCCAGTCACCA
This sequence comes from Pisolithus thermaeus, assembly GCA_024663475.1. Taxonomy (NCBI): domain Eukaryota; kingdom Fungi; phylum Basidiomycota; class Agaricomycetes; order Boletales; family Pisolithaceae; genus Pisolithus; species Pisolithus thermaeus. The sequence goes on from JANFAF010000012.1 coordinate 288,650, forward strand.
GCCAAATGTGCTTTGGCATCCCCACAGTTGATGGAGGGGCCAGTGCAGCAGGTGGGGGCAGATGACAGAGCTCATGGGCTTGTCTGTCCATGGCAAACCATCAGAAGATACAACTCATGCACTGGCATGGCCGTGATGGACAGGCCAGCCCATAAGCTGTACTGGAAAATCTCATTTCTTTGGCCAGCCTGTCCATGTGTTGGACTCTCTCAATTCATATCATGGATTGGCCTGCGAAATCTCATTTCTTTGGCTGGCCTGTCCATGAGTTGTACTGTCTCATTTCTTGTTATAGACAGGCTGGCACATGAGGTGTGCCACCCTGCCTCATTTGTCACACTGGCCTGTCCATGGGTTGCACCATCCCTTTCCATATCGTGGGCAGGCCAGCCCACAAGTTGTGCCAGCAGATGTCATCTCTTTGGCTGGCCCATCCATGAGTTGCACACTATCATTTCTTTTTATGGAAGGGCCAGGTCATGGGTTGTGCCAGCCTACCTCATTTTACTGCCCTGGCCTGCCCATGAATTCCATGGTCTCATCCATCTCCCTGACAGGCCAGCCTACGAGTTGAGACTCCCTATCTATTAGTTGGATGGGCCTGCACACTTGTTTATACATTATATAGGTTGGTGGGCCTGTTCATGTGTTATGCATATTCAGCTCAGTCCTTAACAATGGGCCTGCTCATATGTTAGCATCACTCCTGGTACTTGGGCCCACTTATTTGTCATGTCAATATTAGTTTGGCAGGCCCACCACAGGCTGTCCATGAGTGTTGGCATTTTGGCTCGTGGGCTACCCATGAGTTGTGACTAAGTGTGACTACTATATGTGTATATATGCATTTACAGCCTGTGCTATGGGGAAATTCGAGAACATACTGGAGTTATGAGGAACAGAGAACTACTATGAATGGCATTGACAGACCAAGCAGCTGCTCCTTGCACAGGGAGTATACAATCACATTAGCAATGGGACGAACCCATTCAACTATGTGAAGTATGCCTCAACTTGCCCATGTCCACTCATCCTGACTGCACCCATGGTGGCAGAACAGGAAGCCATGAAGGTATGGTTCAAAGATGATGGTTTGGCAAAGTTGATTGTTTTAAGAAAAATAAGCTTGTCTGTCCTGATGCTAATTCCTGATGACATCAGTATAACAGTGAGGGAAGTATGGAACACACTTTCCAAGGTTTACAATCGAGCCAACATCTCCTTGCAATTTTCTCTGCATGCACAGATCTCCATGCTTCAGATGAAGGGCACTGTGGATGCTGAGAAGTACATGGCATTGCATGTACACACAAACAACAGATTGGCTTGCATGGGAGCAAAACCATTGGACACAGATGCCATATATGCACTTCTACGAGGCTTACCAAGGAGTGGGATCTGGCCTATCATTCATAAGAATATAGAAATGGAGTTGGAGCGAAGTGAACAGTCAGCACAAGCTGGCATCTTCATGTCAGTGCTAATTGCTTCACAGTCAGCATGGCCGCTGTTGGCAAGTACACCTGTAATGCCTCAAAATCCATTCACTCTGGTGGCACAGTTCACGAATCCTTTCCTCACTCCACCTCAGCATCCCACACAGTATGGGCAGCAGGCAGCATCTCCTGGGGTCAGAGCATATACCTTCAAACATGCAGCTCAGACAATCATTAGGGAGGCTGTACAGATCATGAATGAGGGTTACACACCTGGCCCAGGATCGGAGTATGCAAGCACAGCAGTCCCAGCAGGATGTGGGGAGATCAACCCAACCACCAGGCTGAGGAAGACCAAGAATAATCCAAGTGGGACTGCTTGTACCACACCTATTTGTCTAGGTTGAAAGCAGGTTGATCATGATTGGAGTAACTGCTATCAGCCAGGGGGTGGGAAGGCAGGGCAGGCCCCATGGCAGAAGGGAAAGTCTATGACAGGCGGTACCCTGACTGTGGCAGTGGCAACCCCAACACTGGTAGCACCAGTGACACCTGTGGTGTTGCAGCCAGTGGTGATGCAGACGAGCACACTGATAGCAGTGGCAGTGATACAGTGCCCACCAAGCAATGACTACTTTTGCAATCTTTCTTGTGTGGTTGTAGAGGAGTTAGCAGAAAGGGAAATGAGTGGGAGGCTGTCATGCCTCATGGCATCAAATTCCTCCACCATCCTGGACTCTGGAACGACTACTCACCTCATTAAGGATCCCTTGTTCTTCTGGAGTTTCACTTGTGACTCTACAGTGTCCATGAAGATGGCAAACCAAGGCAACCTGAGTACTGAAGGTTACAGGGATTGTGTCGCAGTACTGAGGTTGGGCAACAAGCAAATTCATCTGCAGTTACAGCATTGCCTGTATGCACCTAATGCTGTCATCAACTTGTTGTCAGTTGGCTGCATGGTAGAACATGGATGGGAACTGCAATTCAGGGGGAATCCAAACCACTGTGAGTTGCTGCATGAAAACAAGTCTCTTGGGAGTGTCAACATGAGGGGTCAACTCTGTTTCCTTGACATCAAGTTCCTTCACTGTGGGCGACTCTTCTTGCAAGAGTGCTAAGGGAAATAAGAAGGGAAAGCTGTAGGTGAGACCTAGGCTCATCCCAAGGGGTTTTGAGTCAGAAGGAGACAGAGGAGGGGGATTCTAAGTGGTAAAGCAGGAAATATATGAAGGGGAAACTTGAGAGCTTGTTGGAACTGGGTAGGCGGCAATAGTAGGTTTGGAGGACAGTTTTTGGGGTGTTAGGGATTCGATGGTGGCAGAATGGCAGCAAAGGGAATTCTAGGTCAAGGGAACACTCTGAAGACTTGAAGGTGACTTGGAAAAAGCTCTTTCGACCCAAAGGGACTCTCAGATACTCACAGACTGACTCCAAAGGTGGGTGGTATATTTTTCTAAGTATCTCAGCTTTTGTATTGTAAGGACAGTGGTATCTAAGGTAAAATTTGGCATATTTCAGATCTGTCATATGTCAAAGTAAGATAAATGTAAAGTCCGACTCTAGGGTAGGCATGCATGCAGTGATGACAGAGGTAGGGAAAACGAGTAAAAGCAGGAAACAGGGGTAAGTAAGGATGAGGTGGTAAGACCACATGCCTGGGTGGTGGAAGCACTTGCTGGGTGCTGGTGGCAGTTCTTGAAGGGCAAGGACAGCCTCAGCACTTGTAGAGAGACAAAAGGTGCTGAGGGTGTCACAGTGGCACATGACAGATCAGTGGGACTCACAAAGGTGCCAAAGTAGGCAGCAATGGTGTTGGCAGTGATAGGGGTAGCAGTAGCCACTTGACAACAAGGAAACAAGGCAGGTGATGTGTTTACAGGCTGTCTCATGATTGTAAGGGATGCATGATCAGGTGATTGGTGAAAGTAAGGATTGCTGCTGAAGGTACCTTGCAGTCTCAGGGAGCCTAGACTCCCTACATTGCCCATCTGGCACAGGCAGTTCAGTAGAAACATTGGGTCTCACAGCTTTTGCTCCAAGTCCACTCACCTGGGATCTTTGGCATGCATGGCTAGGACTTGTCGGCAGTGATATTGCCAGGTTTCTGTTGACAATGGCCAATGGAGTTTGCATAACCTCAACTGCAGCTCAGATGCACTGTGAGTCCTGTATCATGGCAAAACATCTGCACCAGCCTTATCCGTCATCTACCTTGGCACCCACATGAATGTTCCTCGAGCTGGTTCATACAGATATTTGTGGACCTTTCCCAACTCCAACACTGCATGGCAAATGGTACTTTATCATTTTCATAGACAACTACATGAACGCTGTCAGTGTTCATCTGCTGGTGAGCAAGGATCAGGCACATGAAGCTTGGTTGATGGTGAAGGTGCACTGGGAGAATAAGTTCAATGTTAGGGTAAAGGTGATACAAACAGATAATGGCAGCGAGTACATGGGGAGTCTCTTCATGAGAAGTCTACTGGATGCTGGGATTGAGCACCACAGGTCAGTGGCATATGCCCATCAGCAAAATGGCAAGGCAGAGCAAGGAATATGTACCATTGAAGGACATGCCCTGGCAACTCTGAATCAGGCAGGTCTCTTGGCCAGGTACTTTGGAGAGGCACTCCTCATGGTCAGCTACCTTTGGAATCTGACTGGCACACAAACTCTGCCCAACAATAAAACTCCTTTTGAAATGCTCTATGGTTACAAGCCTGACATCTCTCACTTATGAGTCTTTGGCTCTAGGTGCTTCTAGTGCATTCTGCCTGAGCATTGTATGAAGAACAGTCCACACTCCTCACAGGTGCTTTTCATGGGTTACCCAGATGGTGTAAAGGGGTGGCAGCTATGAGACTGTGTTACCAGTGCCTTCTTCAACAGCAGGGATGTTATTTTCAACAAGGAATCAGTCATGCATCCAAGGGATCTGTCATCAGGTCTATGCTCACCTCAAATCACTGTTGCAGACTCACCCACACCATCCACATCACTCATGCCCTCTGTGGAGCAGGAGGTGAAGGTGGTGCTGAATGAGCCACATAGGTCCACTTGTCCAAGGGTGCTAACAGAAAGGGGGAAGGCACTGGCAGACAAGGTTCAATGAATGAGGGACAGGTTCACAAGGGCTTGTATTCCCATCAGTCCTCTGGGCATGAGTGAGGGGGTGAGTGATGACAGTCAGAGCAAGGGGGTGATAGGTGAGGGGGTGGCAGTCATGGGGGAGGTGGACAAGGAGGTGGATGAGGTCTTTCCAGAACATCAGGTCAATCTGATTATAACAGAACAGTCTCACCTGTCCATCAGAAGCGATAAATGATGTGACTCGAGTCAGCCTGGCTATGACATGTCCATCCCACCAGCGATGTATGAGGAGGCAATGAAATGTTCGGATTGCACAGGATGGAAGGAAGCGATGGATAGAGAGTTGAAGACAATGGAGGAGATGGGAGTATGGAGACTTGTGGAGCCACTGGCAGGTCGAAAACTCATGGGAAATCGATGGGTGTTTGAGTTCAAGCCAGTGGACCTAAAGGGAGGCTCAAGGTACAAGGTGCATCTTGTTGTGCAGGGGTTCTCACAGGTGCCAGGTGTTGACTTTCATCAAACTTATGCACCCATCACAAGACAGGCATCCATAAAGCTGCTTGTAGTGCTAGCAGCACAAAACAATTGGGAACTGGACTGCTTCAATGCAAAGAGGGTGTTTCTTCATGGGAAACTCATGGAGGAGATCTACATGAAACAGCCACATGGGTTCAAGCAGTACAGCAAGGCTGGAGTACTCCTTGCCTGTCTACTTCTGTGCTCTCTTTACAGACTCAAACAGGCTGCATTCGATTGGTATGTCACTCTGTACAGTCTGCTTGAGGAACTCAGTTTCTCCAGGTCAGTTGTTGACCTCATGGTGTTCTTCTTCAATAAGACTGGGAAGGATGGACAAAGGATAATATGCATCATAGTCTGGCATGTCAATGATGGTTTGGGTGGTTGTAACTGCAGGTATTTTCTTGACTGGGTGAAAGGGTGGATTGGTGAGTGCTTTGGCATCAGTGACTTGGGACCTGTCTCATTGTACCTGGGGATTGAGATCAAGAGAAGATGGGAGACATGTGAGGCCTGGATACACCAGGAGTCATATATCGATCACATCTGCAAGGAGTATGGGCTTGGAGAGGCAAACCCAGTGTCACCCCTGATGGATCCAAATCAACCTTTTGGATGGGACACAGATGTATATCCTGACATTGCTGACCTGGAGCACACATACAGAAAGATTGTAGGCAAGTTAACTTACCTCACAACGTGCAGTCACCCAGAAATAGCACAGGTGGTACAGCACCTAGTGCAGCAGTGCACATCAGCAGGGCCACATCACTTCACTGCAGTGAAATGTCTGATCCAGTATCTCAAGGGAACGAAATCTCTTTGAGTTCACTATGGAAACCCGAATGTTAACCATGCACCTCATGCTTACAGCGACTCAGACTGGGCAACATGCTCAACAGATCGTGTCTCTGTCACAGGTTTCATTTGGTTCTTTTATGGAGGACCAGTAGCTCATGTGTTGAAGAAACAACATATGCTAGCACTTTTGTCCACTGAGGCAGAGTACATGGCACTCACTGTGTGTGTACAGGAGGGCCTCTGGCTGCAGTTGATGCTATGGTCTCTACACCAAATGTTCTCCTTGCCCTTCGTCATTCATGCAGACAACATGGGCATGCTATCTCTTTCTTCTAATCCACTCAACCATCCATGCACTAAGCACATTGATGTCCAGTATCACTTTCTTTGTGAACATGTCACGAAAGGAGAGTTTTCTCCCAGCTGAATCCCAACTTGTTGGAGCATTGCAGATCTCCTCACAAAGCCACTCGCTCGCATCTCCTTTCAGGGGGTCATTGAACAGGTTTGTCGCTGGTGTCACACTGAGGGGGTGTGTTGGAAGGGGTTTCATGTTTCTCTATGCTTTGTATTGCAGACTTTGACTTCACAGTGCCAACACTTATCGTGATCATGTGATGCATACATACATACATATGGACTCCTTTTCTCTCTTTCTTTCTTTTCCTCAGCACATTATCAAACAGCTGAGGTATGTTCATAATATGTAGAATGGACAGGTGACTGATGGTTTATGGTAGCAACTCTGTTCTTAGGTTAGCATTGTATGAATAGTAGCATGTTGTCAAACAGCTGAGAAACTCTGTTCTTAGTTGCTTACATAAGTGATGGAGAAGGTAGAGTCACTGTACCATCTATGTAAAACAGAGACTCATCGGCAACAGCCACAACTAAGGAAGCAATGAAATGGACTTACATGAAAAATACAAGTGGCAAGTGCATTCCACTGTCGATGATGGTGACCAATGAGTAAACTTGTTGCTAGAATTATTAAACATTGGTCAGTAACTTGCAAATACTGCGATACAGCGGAGACCAAGTGCTGGGACTTGGAAGAAAAAGTAACCACTTACTGGAGTCACCACTGATGGAGATGATGGGTACATAGTGGTGTGTCAGGATCAAGAATAGAAATTAGCCAAAGAAGATTCAGGTCCACCCTAATAAAAACTAAAATGTCTTAGTAATCGTCGAAATGGCAATGTAATGCCATTGACACAACATGTCAAACGTCCCCAGCAGCTACATCATACTGCAAATGAAACATAAAGCATGCATTCTGCTCGAGCTATTTACCAGAAGAGATGAGGCATTTCTTGTTGGGGGAATACTGCCATGATTCCTTGAGGACTGATTCCACTGACTCTCTGTGAGTTCAAGGGAGTGACACAAAGACTTCACAAGCATGGTCTGAAGGCTTGCACAGATAATAATTATATAATGAATGTTGTACAGCGTTTAGTTTACAATCACAGGATGGACCCCATTAATCTTGAAAAGGATGCTTCATCTTCAGACATGGAAGGCAGGCCTGAGGAAATGTTAATCAAACATGGGTTTTCAATATCTGTAGAGGAGATGGCATGGCTGACAGGTGTGATGAAGGGTCCACATCAGCTGAACCAAGGGCTGTGTCAGAGGGGGGAAGGGGGGGGACAACCCTGCCTTGTTTACCTTCTTCAATGCACGCTTCGCTTTGCATTTGCATTCCTCTTCAGTCTCCACCTGTATTTCCTGGGTCCATTCCAGTGCCTGTTCATGAGCAATGTGCTGCTCTTCAGCAAGCTTCTCTGCTTGGTGCCACAATTAAATTCTTCCATTTTGGCATGCTGGGTAATGAGATGCATTCATGGGTGATTGGCCATGAGTAACACAAAGGACAGTGTGCATACCTTGGCTGCCTCCAGGCACATTTTCTCGTCCTGTCACCATTACCTCACATCATCCAACCATGCTTGAGCCTCAGCCTCAAATGCATGCTGTGAAGTAAGACATTCATCACCACATCTTAACATTATCTCACCATACTTGCATCTCTGATCTGCCACTTCCTTGTTATATGGCACAGAAGAGGATGGGTCAGCAGCAAGGGAGCCAAACACCCTTTGAATGTGGGAAGAAACATCAGAACACAGACTGCATGAAGGCAGGCTGGCATACTGCTAGGCATGGGTCACTTGTCCAATCGCTACTTCAAGGTCTCGTAGCAAGCACTTGGAAGGAGGTAGCTCAAGCAAAAGTTCTGTAGCCTTTTGCTGGATCATTGCAATGTTATACATTGTCACTTTGTCACTTGGTTGAAGATGAAGTGCCTAACATTCATGGGAATGAAACACACTAACCATCTGTGCATACTTCAGTGCTGCATTCATGGTGGGAAAAGACTGTTCCTTGCTAGCTTTGGCATACCATGATTGACAAAGGTATAACAACACTGAAGTGTTGTGGCCATAGTAGTATCTTGTAGAAGCTGTCTCATACTGGGATTACCATATCAGTGGGCTGAGAATGCACCTTCGAACCTGCACTCACACTCTCAATTGCATGGTCAAACTCATTGTCAAGACTGGTTCTCAACGGTCTCCAAGAGGGGCTGAGGGCAGAGGGTGACTAGAGCAAAAGTCCGGGTAGTCAGAGTTTAGCATACAACTTAGTACACTTCTTCCTGCCAAGTCCCAGAGGTCAGAACTATCCAGAGACTGTCTGGAGTCGAGTGAGATCGATGAGTATCTTATTCGATATTCGAACTGATGTGCTACAACATATGTACAAGGCTTTTATAGTACAGAGAAAGGTGTAAAGCAATGTCCAGGGTGTAGCGACTACTGGAGCGCAGTATGGATGAATAACAATATTAGTGAGCTATTAGTAAGGTAAGTCGGTAGTTGCCGGATAGCCAGATAGTACGGGGATTAGTAAGACGCACAGGTACGGTAGTGTAGTGAGTCACTTAGAAGTGTGAGAGAAACATACTAAATATGGAAACAGAAATAGAAACAGATTGTAAGTCAAATCAGAGATGGGACGGAGTTTTATGACAGAAGCCCATAGGGCTAGAATAACACCTCAGATGGTCAGACTGTGGTCCAGACCTTATGCGCATGTCATGGATGTGACAGTATCCCCCTCTTAGGGCCAAGCCCTTGAGGCACTTGTTGTGCTCAAGTGTCGCTTCGGAGTTTCAAAGTCCGCATTGTCGGAGTCCGAAAAGTTCATGGTAAAAAGAGCTTGATGGGGTTTTGTCAAAGTCCAGATGCCTAAACACTATGGCTCCTACTCCCCATCTTAAGCCTTCCCTCAACCCCACAGGCATTGCCTGGGAAGTACTCGACGTCAAACTGCTCCAAGAATATCTGGACGACCTGCCAGCCATGAAAATGGCGAACTCAACAAGCGACAACATCGCCAGCATGCTGCCATGCAGGCAGCAATTGAAGAAGAGGAACGCCGGAAAGCTGAGGAGGTCCAGAAAGCGAAGGAGGCCAAGGAACGTCGAAAGGCCGAGGAGCATAGGAAAGCCAAGGAGGCTGCACAGAGGAAAGCAGCTGAGGAGAAGAAACTCCATGAGTTGGAAGTGGAGAAAAGATGGCTCGAGGAGGAGACATGTCAGGTGCAGCAGGTGGAGAGTTCCACGGTGCATAATAATACTTATCGTTCTAAAATCCGTGCTGACAAGTTCATACCAGTCTCAGCGTGTCATGTCGGTTGGCGGAAAGTCTGCAGAGCAGGCTAAGGCTTGCTCTGCCTGTACCAAGGCCAGTGAACCGTGCATGCCAGGTACTGGGCATAGCAAGTCGTGTGTCCGGTGCCAGAAAACGAAGGGCAAGTGTGACCTGAACCCGAAGGCGCTGGAGCCCGAGAAACCAGCATCGACCATGACATCTCCCCGGGGTGGAGAAAAAAGGAAACAGAGGAAGTCGGCGCACTTCGGTGAGCCTGCTGATGATGAAGATGTGGATGACATGCCAGACGTTGAGGTCATTTCAAAGTCTCGTGCCCCCCGCATGCAAGCTCCGCATCAAGATGCTTTGGTGGAGGTCCTGGACCATCAGCTCGGAGACATTGTCAACACGATCCAGAGGAACACCACGGCAGTGGAGACAATGTTGAAGGAGGTCAAAGACCTGTCCAGAGTTTTGGAGGAATCGTTCGAGATCCTCAAGACTGTGACAACCTCCCTTGTCAGCCGGGCGATGGACAACGACAACATTTAGTCATTATTTTTTCTTAGTTTATCCATGTCCATAGTGTACTTCGAATTTCCCTGTCCCCCCCCCTCCTCTTTCCTTTTTTTTTTGAAATATACTTCCCATTGTGTCCATCTTAGAATCGAGTGAGCATGAGTTCTCATAGCGTAAATGGAGTAAACTCTGAAAAGTCCATTTATTTCCAGGGTGGGACAGTGCCCAACGGACCATCCTTGTGGGGGTACGCTCTGTGGAAATCCACGACTAAGTCAGGGGCATTGCTTAATTCAGTAGCTATGAGCCAGGATGTTTCCTCGTCTGTGCCTTCATAGCCTGCCCACCTGACTAGGTACTGCAGTGGACATCGCCTACAGTAGTCCAGTTTAGAGTCCAGGATTTGCTCTATCTCATACTCTGGTTCTCCATTGATTCCAATGGGTGGAGGTGGAGGTTGGACACGGTTGGGGATGGTATTCGGAGTTGCTGGTTCTAGTTGCGAGACGTGGAACACGGGGTGTATGGACTTCATAGCATCAGGTAGTCAGATAGTGAAGGATAATGATCCAACACGAGCGATGATAGGGTATGGGCCTAGATTCTTCTCCGAGAGTTTCTTTGAAGGTCACGTGGACCTGAAGTACTTTGCCTTGACGTATACCAAATCTCCAATCTGAAAGTCCAGAGGCAGAGATCTTTTAGCATCTGCCAGACCTTGGTATCTCTGCTGAGCTTCCTTCATCTCTTCTTGTAGGAACGTATGCAGGGAGTCTAAGTCCACTGCGTAGTCTCTAGCTCGAGAAGATGTTAGCTCTCTTTCTGGGTGTACAGTAACATTAGGATGATAACCCTTATTGGCAAAGAACAGTGAAACTCCGGTTGTAGCACTGGGAGCATTGTTGTATGCAAACTCCATGAGTGGTAACAACTCAGACCAGTTATCCTGTTGGTAATTACAGTAGACCCATAGGTACTGCTCCAACGTCTGGTTAGTTCATTCAGTTTGACCATTGCCTTCAGGGTGATATCTGGAAGTGAAATGAAGCTTCATATCCAGTGCTTTGCCTAGCGACTGGAAGAAGTGGGACACGAACTCCATGCCTCTGTCAGAGGTTACATGTGAGGGAACTCCATGCTTGGAGAAGACATGGAGTAGGAACAATTTAGTGAGTTGTGGAGAGGTAATTGTATCTTCGGTGGGGATGAATATAGCTTGTTTCGAGAGATGGTCTACAACGACCAGTATAGTGGTATGGTTTCCAGAGTTTGGTAGTTGTTCGATGAAATCCATCGAGATGGAGTTCCAAGGTCTCTCCAGTATCGGTAGTTGCTTCAACATACTGTATGGTTTGTGTCTCGGTGTTTTAGCATGCACACAGGCAGTGCAAGATTTGACATAGTCTTTGATAAAAGTCCGGGCATTTGGCCAGACATACTCATGACGGACGAGTTCGAGTGTTCTGTTTTGTCTGAAATGACCAGCCAAGGGGTGGTCATGCTTGTAACGGAGTATGCAAAGCCTGAGGTCGTTTGCTTTGGGGACATATATACGATCATCCAGACGTAAAAGTCTGGATTCATCTACCCTCCAACGGGGGTTAGGTGGGTCGGAGAGGTGGAGTTGACCGAGTGGATCAAACGGTAAGGTGGACTTGATATCTTCATGGAGTTTCTCAACATCCATGATTATACTAGCATGTAGTACTGGGCTTTCTAAGTAGGTTGCCCATAACGAATTGGATAGTTGTTCAGTGGTAAACACCAGTCGGAGGTTCTGTGGGTTGGCTTGGGCGTAGCCCCTATCCCCCTCTTTGGGGTAGATGTCCCATCGTCTAGTCAGGGTGTTGGGCTTTGCTCCGAGCTTACCAGGGCAGAAACAAATGACCATATTAAATTGAGAGAGGTACTCAGACCAACGCGCTTGGCGCCTGGTGAGCACTTTCGAGGTGGAGAAGTACTTGAGATTCTTGTGGTCGGTAATGACGTCAATGGGGTGTGCGGGACCTTCAAGATAATGGCGCCAGGTCTGGAAGGCTTCATGAATTGCCAACAGCTCTTTGTCGTGTGTGTCATAGTTCAACTCCGGGGCGGTCAAAGTCCGGGAGTAGAACGCTACCAGTCGTACCTCACCATCCAGGCAAGTGACGGACAGAATGCCAGCGATAGCATAGTCCAAAGCATCTGTTTTGACCATGACGGGAAGTCTGGGCTTGAAGTGAGTCAATATTGGAGCTGTGGAGAAAGCCTCTTTGAGATGATTAAAGGACCAGCGACAATCCTCGGAGAAACTCCAAGGTGCCCCCTTCCATGTGAGACATGTCAGTGGGACCATGATGTCTGAGTAGTTGAAGATGAAATGACGGTAGAAGTTTGCAAAGCTGAGGAAGGACTGAATGTCCTTCACCCTACAGGGTTCAGGCCAGTCACGGATGGCCTTTACCTTGTCCTCGGACATTGACAAACCATTGGGGGATAAAAAGAAACTGAGGTATTCCATGGACTCGGAGTGGAATTCGCATTTCTCTGGTTTGGCATACAAGCCATGCTCCTGGAGTCTGTGGAGTACCTCACGAACATGTTTTTTGTGGTTTTCCATATTATCAGAATAAATAAGGATGTTGTCTAGGTAGACAATGATGCATACATCCAGTAGGTCCACGAAGACAGAGTTGATGAAGCATTGGAATGCTGCAGGGGCATTGGTAAGTCCGAATGGCATCACAGGCCACTTGTAAGATCCGTAACGGGTTCTGAAGGCCGTTTTCCATTCATCTCCTTCAGCGATCTGCACCAGGTGATAAGCATGGCACAGATCGATTTTAGTGTATACTTTAGCCCAACTAGGCGAGTCAAGTAAGTCCGAAATGAGAGGTAATGGATAACAGTCCTTCTTGGTGATCTTATTGAGGCCCCTAAAATCAACACAGAGACAAAGTGATCCATCCTTCTTTTTGACAAAAAGGACAGGTGTGGCATACAGGGACGATGTGGGACGAATAAAGCCGGTAGTGAGACTTTCATCGATGAATGTCCGGAGAGCGGCAAGCTCAATGGACCAAAGCGAGTAGAGGGTTCCCAAGGGCGGAGTAGTTCCTTCCTCCAATTCTATCTTGAGGTCGAACTCCCGGTGAGGCACAAGTGTAGCTGCCTTGGCCTTGCTGAACACATCAGCGAAGTCGTGATAGTCTGGGGGTACTGATGACAAGTCCGGGGTATCCTGTACGGTGGCAGCCCAGAGTTTGGTACCATCCTGAGGTTGGATCTGGAGGGAGAACTGGGTTGAGCCATCTAGCTTGCAAGCACGGATGAAGGCCGCTGCATTGACAAGGGAGATGTTAGGTGCTCAGGTGCTGGGTGGAGAGGAGTTATCGACCGACTCAGGAAGGGTGATTTCCGGAGAGTCCAGGGGGGCGTCTATGGGGTTTCTCGGAATTGACTCTGAGTCGGAGGGCGACATCGGTGCTGGCAAACAAGATGTAAGGTTTCGGAACTTAATACTGCTCAGTACCCAATCAATCGACAGATTGTAGCGGGTGAGCCAGTTATGTCTGAGAACTATCTTACACTCAGAATCCAACGGAGTTACATAGAAGGTCATGTCAGTGATATCTCTGGAGGGGAAATGGACTGAGAGGTTCGAGGCTTTAGTGATTGATGTCATTGTCACACCATCGAACAGACGGAGGACGAGGGGTGAGATGGAGTAAGTTGAAAGACTGTGATCATTGACGAAAGTAGAATCTACAAAACAATGGGTCGAGCCCGAATCTATTAATGCTGGGAAGTCCGGAATATTATATGAGTCGAGGGTGACAGGAGGTTTTAATGAATTAGGATTTGAAAGAGCAGATGCATTGAGGCATGCCTCCAAGGGTGCACAGTCGGTATCAACACAACTCCCAGGCTGTGTGGAGTTCTGAGAGTTGCACTCTATTTTTTTGCCTCAGGAGGAGGCAGTCAGTTTGGCTTCCAACTCAGTAACTGTGGTTGCGTGAGCCTTAGCTGCACGAGATGTAGATTTAGGGCACTCTTTGGCCTTGTGCCTGGGGTTTCCACAGAACATACACAGGTTCTGCTCGAAACGCCTCTTTCGCTCAGCAGGTGTCAACTTGCCGTCTTTACTGAGCTTGTTAGACAATGTGGATGGTGCTCCAGAATTCTGATTGTTCGGAGGCTTGGGGTTCAAAGTAGATGGAGTTGGTTGGTTACTACCAGGCTGAGGGTTGGCGCTACCAGACTTCTGCTTGTCCCCCTTGTTTGAGTTGGCCTTACCTCCGGAGTTGTTTCCAGAGTTGTTGCTGGAGGACCTTGCTTGACGAGAGATCTCGTCCTTGCACTCCCAGTAGCGCACGTCAATTTCTTGGGCTAGCGCATGCAACCCGTATAGAGTAGTGGGCTTCCCAACCCTACTGATTTTGTCTTTAATGTGGTCTGGGAGCCCAGTGTAGAACAGGTGGCAGAGAGCGCCATCTCCATAACCTCGGACCTGCGATGCCAATCTGTTAAAGTCGACCACATAATGATTCACACGATGTGTTTCTTTCATATGGAGGTGATCAAGCTGGTGTTCGGCGTCTGCGACCAGATCATGGGGTCCAAAGGTTGTCTGGAGGTCTGCTACAAAATCCAACCAGCTGTCCATCCAAAGTGGATGGTCTGCCGGGTCTCCAGAGTTCAGAAGGTCTGGCTCGAACCATTCAAGAGCCATTCCTTTGAGGTAAGATTGGGTGAACATGACCTTGTTTCTGTCCAGGCAGAAGGCCTTGGGACAATCTTGAAAACATAGTTTGCATTGGACTAAGAACATCTGGAGTTTCTTCAGATCAGTACCATCGAAAGTGTCCGGCTCTCAGACTTTAGCACGTGAGGACGAAGTGTCATTGGAGCAACGGGTTGATCATGACAGGTGGTCGACGGCCATTGCCAAGTTCTGCAAGACTGCTAGTTGGGGGTCTAGCTGTTCTGGGGCATCAATGAAAGGATTACCATCGTCATCGTCATCATCATTGTTGTTGTCATTGTCTCCAGGACCATTGTCTCCCAGACCATCATCTCCGGGGTCATCACCCCCAAAGAGGTCTGGGGTTGGTCGCGCTGTAGATGAGGAACATCTGTTGGAGGAGCTGGTTCTAGGGGTTGGGGTAGCAAGGGGTTCTCCCCTGGCAGAGAAACTTCGAAATTGGCTGACTGACAGTGGAGGACGTTGGCGGCTTGCTAATGCCATACGTGCACTAGACTCGTGCATATCGTCGATTGCAGCTTGTTCCGAAGCTTCAACAACCATTGAGCGGGAACAGAGTCAGGTAGTCATGGTCATGGCATGGGGGTTTGGTGGGCTCATGCAGGGATATCAGTTTGAATATACTGTCAAGACCGGTTCTCAACAGTCTCTGAGAGGGGCTGAGGGCAGAGGGTGACTAGAGCAAAAGTCCGGGTAGTCAGAGTTTAGCGTACAACTTAGTACACTTCTTCCTGCCAAGTCCCAGAGGTCAGAACTATCCAGAGACTGTCTGGAGTTGAGTGAGATCGATGAGTATCTTATTTGATATTCAAACTGATGTGCTACAACATATGTACAAGGCTTTTATAGTACAGAGGAAAGTGTAAAGCAATGTCCAGGGTGTAGCGACTACTGGAGCGCAGTACAGATGAATAACAATATTAGTGAGCCATTAGTAAGGTAAGTTGGTAGTCGCTGGATAGCCAGATGGTATGGGGATTAGTAAGACATATGGGTATGGTAGTGTAGCAAGTCACTTAGAAGCGTGAGAGAAACATACTAAATATGGAAACAGAAATAGAAACAGATTGTAAGTCAAATCAGAGATGGGACGGAGTTTTATGACGGAAGCCTGTAGGGCTAGAATAACACCTCAGATGGTCAGACTGTGGTCTGGACCTTACATGCACATCATGGATGTGACACTCATCTTGTGTGTAATAGCAGTGCCCGATATTGATGTAGACACACCCATCATTCAGAGATTCCCAAATCTTAGCAAAGACATCTAGTGTGTCACAGGCATTTTTGATCTGTAGCTGAGTTTCCTCCATTATCGATGCCACAGTGACACCACTGAGAGCACCCAAAGCGTCCTCTGCAGTCGCAATCACAAGACCCTGTGCAGCCACAGTGCAAAGGATCAAATTGCAGGGTCTTCTGGTATGTTTCCACCACACATTGAAAACTGCACTTGTGCTCTTCCAATGCCTTGGGATTTGAATCTCTACTTTTGCAGCTCTGGTTGTACATAATCAATGCAGCTGCACAGAGAGAGTATACGTCGGAACACTCATGATCCTTGAGTGTAGTATGGACAAAGTCCTTGGCAACCTTCAGCTGGTTGTTCTGGATGAGGAACAAGGTATAGTAGGCACAGAGGTTGAGATTACTAGTATGTGCCATAAGTGCATGCTTCAATATTTCATGTGCATCGTTGACTTGATTCAAGTTGGCCAACATGCAAGCCTGTCAAATTCTAGCTGCGAAATGGCCAAATCCACCAACATTCAGTGATGATTTGGCAACCAACCATCCATGTATTCAGGATGATGCATAAGTAGCTTATCATAAGCTTCCTTTGCCATAACTAGATCTTCCTTGTCTTCATACAGCCTGGTGAGGTTATACAGTATCGAAGTTGATATTGCCTCCCCAGAGCTGCCACTGATACTAGCAGCCTTCATTAGTGCTGCCTTGTACATTGACTGTGCCATGTTGAGGTGAGAATCCATGTGTTGTAGAAGGCCAAGGTTATTTAGCAGCTGTGGGTCAATTTGCCCACTTGCCTCACTAATCTGCAAAGCTTCATGAAGTGCACACACAGTTTGCTCTGGTTGTTCCTCCTGCCACAAGCATGCTATGTTGAGGTGCATCTCCAGGTCATCCACAGTCACAGCAGCTGCACAAGTAGAGACATTTGTATTTCCATTGGGATGTGTGTTGTCATACTCAAGCATTTTATTAATGATGGCTTGGTCAAAGGGTTCACAAGCACAAACCTTTTCTTGTGCAGCATCACTACTCAATACCTCTGGCCTGGGGTGCATGCATAGGGATGCAAGCATCACTGTTGCTTCCACAGATCTCTGGGGTTAGGGGGCTGTATCAGTGTATCGAGAGTGTGTATTGCAGTGGGTAGCTTGTCTGCCAATCAAAATAAATGCCACATTCTGACTGGTAGCAGACGGTGGTTTATTGTCACATCTGTGATGTGTGCACAAGGTCCAGACTGCAGTCCGACCATCTGAGGTGTTATTCTAGCCTTATGGGCTTCTGTTGAGAAACTCCATTCCATCTCTGGTTTGACTTGCAATCTATTTCTATTTCTGTTTCCATATTTAGTATGTTTCTCTCACGCTTCTAAGTGACTTGCTACACTACCATACCCATATGTCTTACTAATCCCCATACCATCTGGCTATCCAGCGACTACCAACTTACCTTACTAATGGCTCACTAATATTGTTATTCATCTGTACTGCGCTCCAGTAGTCACTACACCCTGGACATTGCTTTACACTTTCCTCTGTACTATAAAAGCCTTGTACATATGTTGTAGCACATCAGTTTGAATATCAAATAAGATACTCATCGATCTCACTCGACTCCAGACAGTTTCTGGATAGTTCCAACCTCTGGGACTCAGCAGGAAATAGTGTACTAAGTTGTACACTAAAACTCTGACTATCCAGACTTCTGCTCTAGCCTTCCTCTGCCCTCAGACCCTCTCAGAGACTGTTGAGAATCGGTCTTGACAGTATATTCAAACTCAAACCCTCACACGAGTCCACCAAACCCCTTTTACCAATGACTATGACTACCTGACTCTGTTCTTGTTCCATGGCTGTTGAAGCTTCGGAACAAGCCACAATTGACGATATGCACAAGTCTAGTGCACATATCGCATTAGCAAGCCACCAATGCCCTCCACCATCGGTTAGCCAATTTCAAAGTTTCTCTGCCAGGGGTGAACCCCTTGCTACCCTGACCCCTAGAACCATTTCCTCTAATAGATGTTCCTCATCCACAGCATGACCAACCCCAGACCTCTTCAGTGGCAATGACCCTGGAGATGATGGTCTGGGAGATGATGGTCCCAGAGACAACAACAACAACGATGATGATGACAATGACGATGGTAATCCTTTCATCGACACCCCAGAACAGTTAGACCCCCAACTGGTGGTCTTGCAGAACTTTGCAATGGCTGTCGACTGTCTGTCACATTCCACCTGTCGCTCCGATGACACTTCATCCTCATGTGCCAAAGTCCAAGAGCCAGACACTTTCGATGGAACTGACCCGAAGAAACTTTGGATGTTCCTGGTTCAGTGCAAACTATGTTTCCAAGATTGTCCCAAGGCATTTCACCTTGATAGAAACAAGGTTACATTCACCCAGTCATATCTCAAAGGAATGGCTCTCAAATGGTTCGAGCTGGACCTTTTAAACTCTGGAGACCTGGCAGACTGTCCACTTTGGATAGACAGCTGGTTGGATTTTGTAGCAGATCTCCAGACAACCTTTGGACCCCATGACCCAGTCACAGATGCCGAACATCAGCTCAACCACCTCCACATGAAAGAAACACATCATGTAAATTGTTACGTGGTCGACTTTAACAGATTGGCATCGCAAGTCCAAGGTTACAGAGATGGTGCTCTCTGCCACCTGTTCTATACCAGACTCCCAGATCGCATTAAGGATGAAATCAGTAGGGTTGGGAAGCCCACTACACTATATGGGTTGCATGCACTAGCCCAAGAAATTGATGGGCACTACTGGGAGCACAAGGATGAAATTGCTCATGAAGCAAAGTCCTCCAGCAACAACTCTGGAAACAACTCTGGAGGCAAGGCCAACTCAAACAAGGGGGACAAGCAGAAATCTGGTAGTGCCAACCCCCAGCCTGGTAGTAACCAACAAACTCCATCTACCTTGAACCCCAAGCCTCCAAACAATCAGAACTCTGGAGCACTGTCCACACTGTCCAACAAGCTCGGCAAGGACAGCAAGTTGACACCTGTCAAGTGAAAGAGACATTTTGAGCAGAACCTGTGTATGTTCTGCAGAAACCCTGGGCACAAGGCCAAGGAGTGCCCTAAGTCTACATCTCGCACAGCTAAGGCTCATGCTACCACAGTTACTGAGTCAGAAGCCAAACTGACTGCCTCCTCCAAGGCAAAAAAATAGAGTGCAACTCTCAGAACTCTGCACAGCCTGGGAGTTGCATTGATACCGACTGTGCACCCTCAGAGGCATGCCTCAATGCATCTGCTCTTTTAAATCCCAATTCATTAAAACCTTCTGTCACCCTCAACTCATATAATATTCCAGACTTTCTGGCATTAATAGATTCAGGCTCGACCCACTGTTTTGTAGATTCTACTTTTGTCAATAATCATGGTCTTTCAACCTACTCTGTCCCACCTCTCATCCTCCATCTGTTCAACAGTGTGACAACAACATCAATCACTAAAGCCTCAAATCTCTCAGTCCATTTTCCCTCTGGAGATATCACCGACATGATCTTCTATGTAACTCTGTTGGATTCTGAGTGTAAGATAGTTCTCAGACATAACTGGCTCACCTGTTACAATCCATCGATTGATTGGGTACTGAGCAGTATTAAATTCCAAAACCTTACATCTTGTTTGCCAGTGCCAATGTCGCCCTCTGACTCAGAGTCAATTCTGAGGAACCCCAAAGATGCCCCCCTGAGCTCTCCAGAAATCACCCTTCCCAAGTCAGTTGATAACTCCTCTCCACCCAGCACTTGAGCACTGAGCATCTCCCTTGTCAATGCAGTGGCCTTTGTCCATGCTTGCAAGCTAGATGGCTCAACCCAGTTCTCCCTCCAAGTCTGACCTCAGGATGGTACCAAACTCTGGGCTGCCACTGTACAGGATACCCCAGACTTGTCATCAGTACCCCCAGACTATCATGACTTCACTGATGTGTTCAGCAAGGCCAAGGCAGCTACACTTGTACCTCACCAGGAGTTCTACCTCAAGATAGAATTGGAGGAAGGAACTACTCTGCTGTTGGGAACCCTCTACTCACTTTCGTCCGTTGAGCTTGCCACTCTCTGGACCTTCATCGATGAAAACCTCACTACTGGCTTTATTTGTCCCACATTGTCCCCATATGCCACACCTGTCCTTTTTGTCAAAAAGAAGGACTGATCACTTTGTCTCCATGTTGACTTTAGGGGCCTCAATAAGATCACCAAGAAGGACCATTACCTGTTACCTCTCATTTTGGACTTACTCAACTTGCCTAGTCAGGCTAAGGTATATACTAAAATCGATCTGCACCATGCTTACCACCTGGTGCACATCGCCAAAGGAGATGAATGGAAAATGGCTTTCAGAACCTGTTACGGATCTTACAAGTGGCTGGTGATGCCATTTGGACTTACCAATGCCCCTGCAGCATTCCAATGCTTCATCAATTCCGTCTTTGTGGACCTGCTGGATGTATGCATTGTTGTCTACCTAGATGACATCCTTATCTATTCCAATAACATCGAAAACCACAAAAAACATGTCCATGAGGTACTCCGCAGACTCTGGGAGCATGGCTTGTATGCCAAACCAGAGAAATGTGAATTCCACTCTGGGTCTGTGGAATACCTCAGTTTCTTCTTATCCCCCAATGGTTTGTCAATGTCTGAGGATAAGGTAAAGGCCGTCCATGACTGGCCTGAACCTTGCAAGGTGAAGGACATTCAGTCCTTCCTTGGCTTTGCAAACTTCTACTGTCATTTCATCTTCAATTACTCAGACATTGTAGTCCCACTGACATGTCTCACATGGAAGGGGGCACCTTGGAATTTCTCTGAGGATTGTCGCCAGTCTTTTAATTGTCTCAGGGAAGCTTTCTCCATGGCTCCAATACTAACTCATTTCCAACCTGGACTTCCCATCACAGTAGAAATGGATGCTTCGGACTATGCCATTGCTGGCATCCTGTCCATCACTTGCCCAGATGGTGAGGTATGACTGGTAGTGTTCTACTCCCAAACTTTGACTGCCCTGGAGTTGAACTATGACACACATGACAAAGAGCTGTTGGCAATTCATGAAGCCTTCCAGACCTGGTGCCATTACCTTGAAGGCCCTGCACACCCCATTGACATCATTACCAACCACAAAAACCTCAAGTATTTCTCCACCTCAAAAGTGCTCACCAGGTGCCAAGTGCATTGGTCTGAGTACCTTTCTCAATTCAATATGGTCATTCATTTCTGCCCCAGTAAGCTCAGAGCAAAGCCTGATGCCTTGACTAGATGATGGGATGTCTACCCCAAAGAGGGGGATAGGGGCTACACCCAAGCCAACCCACAGAACCTCCAACTGGTGTTCACCACTGAACAACTATCCAATTCATTACAGGCAACCTACTTAGAAAGCCTGGTACCACGTGCTAGTATAATCATGGACATTGAGAAACTCCATGAAGATATCAAATCCACCTTAACATCCGATCCACTTGGTCAACTCCACCTCTCTGACCCATCTAACCCTCATTGGTGGGTAGATGAATCTGGACTTTTACATCTGGATGATCATATATATGTCCCCGAAGCAAATGACCTCAGGCTTCACATACTCTGTCACAAGCATGACCACCCCTTGGCTGGTCACTTTGGACAAAACAGAACACTCAAACTCATCCATCATGAGTATGTCTGGCCAAATGCTTGGACTTTTATCAAAGACTACGTCAAGTCTTGCACTGCCTGTGCGCATGCTAAAACCCCAAGACACAAACCATATGGTATGTTGAAGCAACTACTGATACCAGAGAGACCATGGAACTCCATCTCAATGGGTTTCATTGAACAACTACCAAACTCCAGAAACCATACCGCTATACTGGTCATCATAGACCATCTCTTGAAACAAGCCATATTCATCCCAACCGAAGATACAATCACCTCTCCACAACTCACTAAATTGTTCCTACTCCATGTCTTCTCCAAGCATGGAGTTCCCTCACATGTATCCTCCAACAGAGGCATGGAGTTTGTGTCTCACTTCTTCCAGTTGCTGGGCAAGGCACTGGATATGAAGCTCCATTTCACTTCCAGATATCACCCTGAAGGTGATGGTCAAACCGAACAAACTAACCAGACATTGGAGCAGTACCTATGGGTCTACTGTAATTACCAACAGGGCAACTGGTCCGAGTTGCTACCACTTGTGGAGTTTGCATACAACAATGCTCCCAGTGCTACAACCAGAGTTTCACTGTTCTTTGCCAATAAGGGTTATCATCCTAATGTTACCATACACCCAGAAAGAGAGTTAACATCTTCTTGAGCTAGAGACTATGCAGTGGATTTAGACTCCCTGCATACATTCCTATGAGAAGAAATGAAGGAAGCTCAGCAGAGATACCAAGGTCTGGCAGATGCTAAAAGATCTCTGCCTCTGGACTTTCAGATTGGAGATTTGGTATATGTCAAAGCTAAGTACTTCAGGTCCATGTGACCTTCAAAGAAACTCTCAGAAAAGAACCTAGGCCTGTACCCCATCATCGCTCATGTTGGATCATTATCCTTCACTATCCAACTACCTGATGCTGTGAAGTCCATACACCCCATGTTCCATGTCTCGCAACTAGAACCGGCAGCTCTGAATACTATCCCCAACCGTGTCCAACCTCCACCTCCCACTGCAAGCATTCCACAATGTTTATTTAACAAACATTCTGAAAAAATAGAGGAAAGAGATACTCTTTTATTTTGGATGTTTGGAAAGAAAAAATGCAGAAAATTTTTTTTATTTCCTTCCAAAAAACATGAATTGATGCTAATACCACTTAGAGTAGAAGCTAATGGGCACTACCATCAATCCATGTTTCTGTACAGAAAAGAGAAAATTATATTTGCATTTTTGCCAATAAATCATCCAACATAAAAGAGTATCTCTTCTCTCCATTTTTTCAGTATATTTTCCGAAGAAAAATTAGGAAATGCTTGCAGTGTCCACCCATTGAAGTCGACAGAGAACCAGAGTACGAGATAGAACAAATCCTAGACTCTAAAGTGGACTACCATAGGCAATGTCCACTGCAGTATCTAGTCAAGTGGGCTGGCTACGAAGGCATGGATGAGGAAACGTCCTGGCTCATAGCTACTGAATTAAGCAATGCCCCTGACTTAGTCACGGATTTCCACAGAGTGTACCCCCACAAGGATGGTCCATTGAGCACTGTCCCACCCTGGAAATAAGTGGACTTTCTGGAGTATACTCTGTCTATGCTATGAAGACTCACACTCACTTGATTCTAAGACGGACACACAGAAAATATATTTCAAAAAAAAAAAAGGAAAGGGGAGGGGGGAGACAGGAAAACTTGAAATATGCCAAGAACATGGATAAAACTAAAAATAACGACTAGATATTGTTGTTGTTCATCACCCAGTTGACGAGAGTGGTCGTTGTGGTCTTGAGAACCTCAAATGACTCCACCAGAACTCTGGATAAGTCCCAGACCTCTCTCAACATCATCTCAATGGCTGCCATGTTCTTTTCAATCACCTTCACAATCTCTCCGAGCCACCTGTCCAAGACCTCTGCCAGTGGGTCTTGATGTGAAGCTTGCACATGGGGGGGATGGGGCTTTGAGATGACCTCAACATCTGGTGTATCATCCACATCCTCATCATCAGCAGCTTCACCAAAGTGTGCCAACTTTCTCCATTTCCTTTTTTCTCCACCACAAGGAGACAGAATGGTCGACGCTGGCTTCTTGGACTCTGGAGCCTTTGGGTTCAAGTCGCATTTGCCCTTCATTTTCTGACACCAGACACACAACTTGCTACATCTGGTACCCAGCATGCACAGTTCCCCAGCCTTGATGCAGGCAGAGAAAGCTTTCACCTGCTCTGCAGACTTTCTGCCAACCAACACGACACGCTGAGACTAGTACAAACTTGTCAGTATGAAGTTTAGAATGATAAATACTGTTACACACCATTGAGCTCTCTGCCTGTTGCGCCTGACATGTCTCCTCCTCAAGATGCCTCTTCTCCACTTCCAACTCATGGAGTTTCCTCTCCTCAGCTGCCTTCCTCTGAGCAGCCTCCTCAGCCTTCCTATGCTCCTTGGCTTTCCAATGTTCCTTGGCCTCCTTTGCTTTCTGGACCTCCTCAGCTTGCCAGCGTTCTTCTTCTTCAATTGCTGCCTGCATGGCAGCATGCTGGTGACACTGTCGTTCATCAAACTTTGCCATTTTCATGGTTGGCAGGTCATCCAGATATTCTTGAAGCAATTCATCATCAAGGACTTCCCAGGTGATGCCTGCAGGGTTGAGGGAGGATTTGAGTTGGGGAGTAGGAGCCATAGTGTTTAGAAATCTAGAGATGGGCATCTGGACTTTGACAAAACCCCATCAAGCTCTTTTTACTGTGAGGTTCTTCAGACTCCAACAATGTGGACTTTGAAACTCCAAAGTGACACTTGAGCACAACAAGTGCCTCAAGGGCTTGGCCCTAAGAGGGGGATACTGTCACATCCATGATGTGCACATAAGGTCTGGACCACAGTCTGACCATCTGAGGTGTTATTCTAGCCCTATGGGCTTCCATTGAGAAACTCCATTCCATCTCTGGTTTGACTTACAATCTATTTCTATTTCTGTTTCCATATTTAGTATGTTTCTCTTGTGCTTCTAAGTGACTCACTACACTACCATACCCATATGTCTTACTAATCCCCATACCATCTGGCTATCTGGTGACTACCAACTTACCTTACTAATGGCTCACTAATATTGTTATTCATCCGTACTGTGCTCCAGTAGTTGCTACACCCTGGACATTGCTTTACACTTTCCTCTGTACTATAAAAGCCTTGTACATATGTCATAGCACATCAGTTCGAATATTGAATAAGATACTCATCGATCTCACTCAACTCCAGACAGTTTCTGGATAGTTCCAACCTCTGGGACTCAGCAGAAAATAGTGTACTAAGTTGTACACTAAAACTCTGACTATCTGGACTTCTGCTCTAGCCTTCCTCTGCCCTCGGACCCTCTTGGAGACTGTTGAGAATCAGTCTTGACAGCCACCCATAGTGTCTGAATATGAGGATCATAATTGATGTGACCAAATGTGTCAAGGTACCATTGATGAACTTGAGGGTGGATAAAACATTCTTGGAAATGATGGACAACAGTTGGAAAACAGTACCATTCTTCTGGCCAATGATGATACCATCGTCGATAAAGGTCAGTGACAAAGGGACATCCTCTCTGTGAACTCGATGGGTCCAGAATGGCGTCTTGTCATGCACATTCCACAATGTGAGCATAGAATCCTCAGAGATAAATTAATGGCAGCCAGTGCAAAGTGAGGAACATCAAAATCAAAGGTGAAATGTCTGGCTGCCTTCAGTTGATCATTCTGTATAAGAAACAAGATACAGTCACTTCAGTCACCCCCTCTCGAGGACCTATTAGGTTGACATATTTCTACAGATGTTTATACCTAATAGGTATCAACTTCTTGGGTATTCCCACATGCCACTGGCATAGGCAGGGCTTGGAGATTTCCCAGGAGCTCACATGCCAAGGGTGGGAAAGTCCATTTGCCCCATCACCATACAGGGTGCCTGGGGTCCCAAAGGGACTTTCCCCACCAACCCTCACAATTTAGGGATTTCCCAGGTTAAAATAGCCCACTTCCAAGGGAGAATTTGGGAATTTTCCAGGTGAAAATAGACCACTTCCAAGGGAGGTTTGGGGATTTCCCAGGGTAAAATAGACCACTTCCAAGGGAGGTTTGGGGATTTCCCAGGTGAAAATAGACCACTTCCAAGGGAGGTTTGGGGATTTCCCAGGGTAAAATAGACCACTTCCAAGGGAAGTTTGGGGATTTCCCAGGGTAGAATAGACCACTTCCAAGGGAAGGTGTGGGGATTTCCCAGGGTAAAATGGACCACTTCCAAGGGGGGATTTGGAGATTTCCCAGGGTAAAATAGACCACTTCCATGGGTATTTTTGGGTATTGTCCAGGGTAAATAGACTGCTGCCAAGGGTGTGGGATTCCCTAAATTTGAGATCAGGCATTCTCCAGAGGTGAAATTGGGAATTCCCCATGATGGTGGGGATTCTGCACATGGCAGATTGGGAATTCCCCATGGTGGTGGAGATTCTCCCAAGGTGGTGGGGATTCCTTAAATGCAAGATTGGGAATTCCCCCAGGGTGGTGGGAATTCCCTAAATGCAAAGTTGGGCATTCCCCCAGGGTGGTGGGAATTCCCTAAATGCAAAGTTGGGCATTCCCCCAGGGTGGTGGGAATTCCCTAAATGCAAAGTTGGGGATTCCCCCACAGTGGTGGGAATTCCCTAAATGCAAGGTTGGGAATTCCCCCACAATGGTGGGAATTCCCTAAATGCAAGGTTGGGAATTCCCTAAATGCAAGGTTGGGAATTCCCCCATGGTGGTGGGAATTCCCTAAATGCAAGGTTGGGAATTCCCTAAATGCAAGGTTGGGAATTCCCCCACAGTGGTGGGAATTCCCTAAATGCAAGGTTGGGAATTCCCCCATGGTAGTGGGAATTCCCTAAGTGCAAGGTTGGGAATTCCCCCATGGTGGTGGGAATTCCCTAAATGCAAGATTGGGAATTCCCCCAGGGTGGTGGGAATTCCCCAAATGCAAGATTGGGAATTCCCTAAATGCAAGATTGGGAATTCCCTAAATGCAAGATTGGGAATTCCCCAAGGGTGGTGGGAATTCCCTAAATGCAAGATTGGGAATTCCCCCAGGGTGGTGGGAATTCCCTACATGCAAGATTGGGAATTCCCCCAGGGTGGTGGGAATTCCCTAAATGCAAGGCTGGGAATCCCCCCATGGTGGTGGGAATTCCCTAAATGCAAGATTGGGGATTCCCCCAGGGTGGTGGGAATTCCCTAAATGCAAGGTTGGGAATTCCCCCATGCAAGATTGGGAATTCCCCCAGGGTGGTGGGAATTCCCTAAATGCAAGGTTGGGAATTCCCTAAATGCAAGGTTGGGAATTCCCCCATGCAAGATTGGGAATTCCCCCAGGGTGGTGGGAATTCCCTAAATGCAAGGTTGGGAATTCCCTAAATGCAAGGTTGGGAATTCCCCCATGCAAGATTGGGAATTCCCCCATGCAAGATTGGGAATTCCCCCAGGGTGGTGGGAATTCCCTAAATGCAAGGTTGGGAATTCCCCCATGCAAGATTGGGCATTCCCCCAGGGTGGTGGGAATTCCCTAAATGCAAGGTTGGGAATTCCCCCATGCAAGATTGGGAATTCCCCCAGGGTGGTGGGAATTCCCCAAATGCAGGATTGGGAATTCCCCCAGGGTGGTGGGAATTCCCTCAATGCAAGATTGGGAATTCCCTCCATGCAGGATTGGGAATTCCCCCATGCAAGATTGGGAATTCCCCATGATGGTTGGGATTCCCCAAATGCAAGGTTGGGAATTCCCCCAGGGTGGTGGGAACACTTCAGTCAACCACCTATGGGGACCTATTAGGTCTATATATTCTTATAGATGTGTTGGCCTCATAGGTGTCAACTGGTTGGGAATTTCCTGCCTCTGGAGATTCCCCACCTCATGGCTGGGGAATCTCCAGACCTGCCATGCAATAGATGCTGGAGAAAGTGGGGGAAATACATTTTGGTTGTCAATATATTGCAGTGGCTGGGGTCCAAATATGATTTTTTCCCCAATATTACCTGCATTTTCTGGGTATTCCCCAGGCTGAATTGACCAACTTCCCAGTCCAATCCAAAAAGTGACCTGCACATAGTATTTTCCCAGCCCAGCTTCTGAGGGTTTGGGGCCAGGGAAGCCTCAGGCCAGGCCATGAAGCCCTACAAGCCCAACATGAGGGATTGGCTTCACCCAAAAGCTGGGGATGTTGGCTTGGGCATGGCTTACCAGTACAAAAATGATATTTAATACAAAGTATTTCTACACAAGTTGCACTCAGTGTGCACTGGGAAAAACTATAAGAAACTCTGGGGCATGATATAGAGCATCTAGGAGAGTTGGACTAATGAAGAATTAGAGAAAAAACAGCACACCCAGTCCCAATATAATCCAAATTTCATCATACAGGACCTTTCACCAGAAAAAGGGAAATACCTCTAGACATGCCAGTGCAATAGTGACAAAAAATATATCAGCTGGAAGGTATATTCAAGTAGAATCACCTTGTAGAAAACCAGGAGGTTAGGTGCAATGGTGAAGAATCTGAAAATGAAATGCTGAGGATGGGTGAGAGAACTGAAGGGGTGAGGTCTTCCAAAGGGGCCTCTATAGCCTGGAAGAGAGAACTGTCCAAGGAAGGACATCTGAGGCAGTCTGAGATCTGTCTGAACACAGCAGAAGGCAACTCAAGGCCTTCTCTAACTTGAACTCAAACTCATAACTCAGAACTTCACTATTATTTTGTGTAAGTAGTTACAGTGGAGAGTAAGTGCACATGGGCTTACTTAAGCCACATCATGTGTCTCCCCTCGAAGCTAGGTAAAGTCTAAAGTAAATGAACAAAAATAAAAGTAAAAGAAAGTAAAAGCAGTAAAGTAGAAGTAAAAGTAAAAACTATAAAATAAAATAAATATCTTAGTGGGGAGTACTCACTCCCTACATCCCCAGGTCACTTGAGAATTCAACCATCCTCGGTTGCAAACTGAGAGTAGGAGCTCGAAGGTGCCCATGGGGAAAGGTAGCAGACAGGCTCGCCGACGGACGATGGCTGTGCGAAACTTCATGAGACTCGAGAAGATGGCAAAGGGGAGTGTAGGGAAGGTGTAGGAAAAGAAACTGAATGAATATGCGCACCCCATCCCGAGATATCAGCAAAACCAGCTCGAGACACCACTGCACATGAAATTCCAGATTTCTCAACAAGGGCTGTATGAACCGTGACACGAGGTATACCATTCGAAAGCACTGGTCGAGTAGTACTATATCCCAAAAAAGCGAAAGGTGAGGCGAAGAACTGAGGGAGATACGATGTAGACAGTGTGTAGGCCAGCATAAGGGGTGGGAAGAGGAGGCTGCTGCGCAACAACCGCTGAGGCAATCGATACGAAACTGCAGGTAACAGTAGAGGACACCTAGGAAGAGATGGTGAAAAAGGAACCAGACCGATTGACCTGCCCAGTCCCGAGATATCCACCAGGTCGCCTCATACCTCCTCCATACACAGAAACTCTCATATCTCCACAACCGTCGAGTGCGTAGGAATGAGAAAGGTATCACCAGGTATCCATAAGCAATTAGTAGCACCATGGCAAAAAGCGAGAGGCGCGATGCCAAAATGAGTGAGATGTGCGATCCCAACCTCGTCACCCTGCTCAGACACGAAAACCCAAATAACACTGCAACGGCGAACGCGCGTGCTACATCTCGAATATCTTCTGGTAGGTGTCGTCTAGGGAATCCACTTCTGAAAGAAGCGAACGATTCGGCGCGGAATTGCATGGGTTACAGCCTAAGCAGGGTAGGGGCTAAGAGGGCAGCATGGCATCGGTGAGGAACCGCTAGGTGGAAATCTATGAAACTCCGGGAGGTGATAGGAACGCTCGAGGAGAGTTGGGAGAATGAGGAATTGTGGGAAAAGGCGCACCCGTTCCCGAGATATTAGCAAAACTGTCTCATACCCCTCTGCACACTAGGAAAACCCATATCTCTACAACCGCTGAGCGCGAAGCCATGAGAAAGGCATCACCAGGTAGCCAGTAACAGGTAGAACCACCATGCGAGAAAGCGAGAGGCTTGACGCGAAAATGGCCGAGATACGCGAACCCGACCTCGCCACCCTGTCCAAATACAAAAACTCGAATAAGTTTTGAACCGCAAAAGCGCGCGCGACGTCTTATATATCTTCTGGTAGATACCGTCTAGTATGTTCGCGTCTGAGAAAAGCGAGCGATTTGGGAGAGAACTGCGCGAGTTAGGATATAAATGGGGTAGGGGATGGGAGGATGGCATCGCGTTGATGGGGAACTGCAAAGTGGAATTCTATGAAACTTCAGGAGGTGATAGCGAAGTGCGAGGAGAGTTGGGAGAACGCGGAAACAAGGAAAACGGCGCACCCAATCAAGAGATATTCCAGATTTTGTCCTACAGTGCCTTTCTCCAAAGAATGGGAGATACCTCTGGATGCGCTGAGCCAATTATGACAAAATATATACCATTTGAAAGGTATCGTCGAGTACATCCAGAATCCCGGTTTGCGAGAGGGACGGATGAGTGGTTGTCGAGATATCGAGTCGGCGAGGTGGGGGATGACAGAGGTGTGCAGCGGCCTAACACTCGGTAAGGGGAAGCTCAAAGAATGATACATATATTCATGAAAAAAAGAATAAACACAATAAAAAGATCCCAATGGGTTAAAGCAGCCCCCTGTCTACTCAGTACAGCCTGAACGAAGGCTGAGGTGTGCAGCTGCAGCTGTGCGACCTTCTCGGAATCTCGAGTGTGTTGACGCACGCATCACCAAAATTGCCAAACTCCGCTATTCCCCAATAAGGAATATAGTTCAGGGGGCTGTGCCACTGACATGCCGTGAGTGTGTACACTCGACTAGTAGTCAGGGGTGGCCCGCAGCCTGGGCCTTCCCCACATTGTGGCTGTGTCATGCCTTAATTGCCCCCATCCTCCTACTCCGCTTTTTTGATTATGTAAGCAAAAAAGCGGTCTCCCGGGCTTCATCTCTGCCTCACCACACTTCCTCCTTGCATTGTAGCATGCTATAATGTATCTTAATAGATCTGGGGCATTTTACCCATTAGATAGACACACAATTCTGATCCAATTTAGGCCATTAAATGAGGGTCAAAATACATAGGGGAAAAATGCGAAATCTGCTCCCAATTCTGCAGTTTTTGATATATCACCATAGGAATTTCAGGCCATGCCCCCCTGACATATCTCTACAATCTATCAAAATAACAAATCCCCACAGGCATCCCTTCTTGGGTTATGATCAGTTCTCTCCCTCCCCCTGCTGACTTATATCCTTCACTCTGGTGTGAATTCTGATAGTTGGGAAGCATGGGGGGTGCATAGGACAATATATCTGTAAAGTTATATGGGGGGTTTAGATGACAGATATGATGTGGGTCCGCTTTTTCACCTTTTTCTTCAGACGGGTACCACACATTATCCACATTATTAACATATCTTAAAATTTCATGGGAGGTTCATCATAACACATCACAGAAGATGCTAATGATGAAAATAGGATTATATCCAGAAAGCGCCATGTATTCTACAGTCTCTATGACCATTGAAATAGCCTATATCTGTCCATTATATAACAGGAAACCTCCCATGAAATTTTAAGATATGTTAATAATGTGGATAATGTGTGGTACCCGTCTGAAGAAAAAGGTGAAAAAGCGGACCCACATCATATCTGTCATCTAAACCCCCCATATAACTTTACAGATATATTGTCCTATGCACCCCCCATGCTTCCCAACTATCAGAATTCACACCAGAGTGAAGGATATAAGTCAGCAGGGGGAGGGAGAGAACTGATCATAACCCAAGAAGGGATGCCTGTGGGGATTTGTTATTTTGATAGATTGTAGAGATATGTCAGGGGGGCATGGCCTGAAATTCCTATGGTGATATATCAAAAACTGCAGAATTGGGAGCAGATTTCGCATTTTTCCCCTATGTATTTTGACCCTCATTTAATGGCCTAAATTGGATCAGAATTGTGTGTCTATCTAATGGGTAAAATGCCCCAGATCTATTAAGATACATTATAGCATGCTACAATGCAAGGAGGAAGTGTGGTGAGGCAGAGATGAAGCCCGGGAGACCGCTTTTTTGCTTACATAATCAAAAAAGCGGAGTAGGAGGATGGGGGCAATTAAGGCATGACACAGCCACAATGTGGGGAAGGCCCAGGCTGCGGGCCACCCCTGACTACTAGTCGAGTGTACACACTCACGGCATGTCAGTGGCACAGCCCCCTGAACTATATTCCTTATTGGGGAATAGCGGAGTTTGGCAATTTTGGTGATGCGTGCGTCAACACACTCGAGATTCCGAGAAGGTCGCACAGCTGCAGCTGCACACCTCAGCCTTCGTTCAGGCTGTACTGAGTAGACAGGGGGCTGCTTTAACCCATTGGGATCTTTTTATTGTGTTTATTCTTTTTTTCATGAATATATGTATCATTCTTTGAGCTTCCCCTTACCGAGTGTTAGGCCGCTGCACACCTCTGTCATCCCCCACCTCGCCGACTCGATATCTCGACAACCACTCATCCGTCCCTCTCGCAAACCGGGATTCTGGATGTACTCGACGATACCTTTCAAATGGTATATATTTTGTCATAATTGGCTCAGCGCATCCAGAGGTATCTCCCATTCTTTGGAGAAAGGCACTGTAGGACAAAATCTGGAATATCTCTTGATTGGGTGCGCCGTTTTCCTTGTTTCCGCGTTCTCCCAACTCTCCTCGCACTTCGCTATCACCTCCTGAAGTTTCATAGAATTCCACTTTGCAGTTCCCCATCAACGCGATGCCATCCTCCCATCCCCTACCCCATTTATATCCTAACTCGCGCAGTTCTCTCCCAAATCGCTCGCTTTTCTCAGACGCGAACATACTAGACGGTATCTACCAGAAGATATATAAGACGTCGCGCGCGCTTTTGCGGTTCAAAACTTATTCGAGTTTTTGTATTTGGACAGGGTGGCGAGGTCGGGTTCGCGTATCTCGGCCATTTTCGCGTCAAGCCTCTCGCTTTCTCGCATGGTGGTTCTACCTGTTACTGGCTACCTGGTGATGCCTTTCTCATGGCTTCGCGCTCAGCGGTTGTAGAGATATGGGTTTTCCTAGTGTGCAGAGGGGTATGAGACAGTTTTGCTAATATCTCGGGAACGGGTGCGCCTTTTCCCACAATTCCTCATTCTCCCAACTCTCCTCGAGCGTTCCTATCACCTCCCGGAGTTTCATAGATTTCCACCTAGCGGTTCCTCACCGATGCCATGCTGCCCTCTTAGCCCCTACCCTGCTTAGGCTGTAACCCATGCAATTCCGCGCCGAATCGTTCGCTTCTTTCAGAAGTGGATTCCCTAGACGACACCTACCAGAAGATATTCGAGATGTAGCACGCGCGTTCGCCGTTGCAGTGTTATTTGGGTTTTCGTGTCTGAGCAGGGTGACGAGGTTGGGATCGCACATCTCACTCATTTTGGCATCGCGCCTCTCGCTTTTTGCCATGGTGCTACTAATTGCTTATGGATACCTGGTGATACCTTTCTCATTCCTACGCACTCGACGGTTGTGGAGATATGAGAGTTTCTGTGTATGGAGGAGGTATGAGGCGACCTGGTGGATATCTCGGGACTGGGCAGGTCAATCGGTCTGGTTCCTTTTTCACCATCTCTTCCTAGGTGTCCTCTACTGTTACCTGCAGTTTCGTATCGATTGCCTCAGCGGTTGTTGCGCAGCAGCCTCCTCTTCCCACCCCTTATGCTGGCCTACACACTGTCTACATCGTATCTCCCTCAGTTCTTCGCCTCACCTTTCGCTTTTTTGGGATATAGTACTACTCGACCAGTGCTTTCGAATGGTATACCTCGTGTCACGGTTCATACAGCCCTTGTTGAGAAATCTGGAATTTCATGTGCAGTGGTGTCTCGAGCTGGTTTTGCTGATATCTCGGGATGGGGTGCGCATATTCATTCAGTTTCTTTTCCTACACCTTCCCTACACTCCCCTTTGCCATCTTCTCGAGTCTCATGAAGTTTCGCACAGCCATCGTCCGTCGGCGAGCCTGTCTGCTACCTTTCCCCATGGGCACCTTCGAGCTCCTACTCTCAGTTTGCAACCGAGGATGGTTGAATTCTCAAGTGACCTGGGGATGTAGGGAGTGAGTACTCCCCACTAAGATATTTATTTTATTTTATAGTTTTTACTTTTACTTCTACTTTACTGCTTTTACTTTCTTTTACTTTTATTTTTGTTCATTTACTTTAGACTTTACCTAGCTTCGAGGGGAGACACATGATGTGGCTTAAGTAAGCCCATGTGCACTTACTCTCCACTGTAACTACTTACACAAAATAATAGTGAAGTTCTGAGTTATGAGTTTGAGTTCAAGTTAGAGAAGGCCTTGAGTTGCCTTCTGCTGTGTTCAGACAGATCTCAGACTGCCTCAGATGTCCTTCCTTGGACAGTTCTCTCTTCCAGGCTATAGAGGCCCCTTTGGAAGACCTCACCCCTTCAGTTCTCTCACCCATCCTCAGCATTTCATTTTCAGATTCTTCACCATTGCACCTAACCTCCTGGTTTTCTACAAGGTGATTCTACTTGAATATACCTTCCAGCTGATATATTTTTTGTCACTATTGCACTGGCATGTCTAGAGGTATTTCCCTTTTTCTGGTGAAAGGTCCTGTATGATGAAATTTGGATTATATTGGGACTGGGTGTGCTGTTTTTTCTCTAATTCTTCATTAGTCCAACTCTCCTAGATGCTCTATATCATGCCCCAGAGTTTCTTATAGTTTTTCCCAGTGCACACTGAGTGCAACTTGTGTAGAAATACTTTGTATTAAATATCATTTTTGTACTGGTAAGCCATGCCCAAGCCAACATCCCCAGCTTTTGGGTGAAGCCAATCCCTCATGTTGGGCTTGTAGGGCTTCATGGCCTGGCCTGAGGCTTCCCTGGCCCCAAACCCTCAGAAGCTGGGCTGGGAAAATACTATGTGCAGGTCACTTTTTGGATTGGACTGGGAAGTTGGTCAATTCAGCCTGGGGAATACCCAGAAAATGCAGGTAATATTGGGGAAAAAATCATATTTGGACCCCAGCCACTGCAATATATTGACAACCAAAATGTATTTCCCCCACTTTCTCCAGCATCTATTGCATGGCAGGTCTGGAGATTCCCCAGCCATGAGGTGGAGAATCTCCAGAGGCAGGAAATTCCCAACCAGTTGACACCTATGAGGCCAACACATCTATAAGAATATATAGACCTAATAGGTCCCCATAGGTGGTTGACTGAAGTGTTCCCACCACCCTGGGGGAATTCCCAACCTTGCATTTGGGGAATCCCAACCATCATGGGGAATTCCCAATCTTGCATGGGGGAATTCCCAATCCTGCATGGAGGGAATTCCCAATCTTGCATTGAGGGAATTCCCACCACCCTGGGGGAATTCCCAATCCTGCATTTGGGGAATTCCCACCACCCTGGGGGAATTCCCAATCTTGCATGGGGGAATTCCCAACCTTGCATTTAGGGAATTCCCACCACCCTGGGGGAATGCCCAATCTTGCATGGGGGAATTCCCAACCTTGCATTTAGGGAATTCCCACCACCCTGGGGGAATTCCCAATCTTGCATGGGGGAATTCCCAATCTTGCATGGGGGAATTCCCAACCTTGCATTTAGGGAATTCCCAACCTTGCATTTAGGGAATTCCCACCACCCTGGGGGAATTCCCAATCTTGCATGGGGGAATTCCCAACCTTGCATTTAGGGAATTCCCACCACCCTGGGGGAATCCCCAATCTTGCATTTAGGGAATTCCCACCACCCTGGGGGAATTCCCAATCTTGCATGTAGGGAATTCCCACCACCATGGGGGGATTCCCAGCCTTGCATTTAGGGAATTCCCACCACCCTGGGGGAATTCCCAATCTTGCATGTAGGGAATTCCCACCACCCTGGGGGAATTCCCAATCTTGCATTTAGGGAATTCCCACCACCCTTGGGGAATTCCCAATCTTGCATTTAGGGAATTCCCAATCTTGCATTTAGGGAATTCCCAATCTTGCATTTGGGGAATTCCCACCACCCTGGGGGAATTCCCAATCTTGCATTTAGGGAATTCCCACCACCATGGGGGAATTCCCAACCTTGCACTTAGGGAATTCCCACTACCATGGGGGAATTCCCAACCTTGCATTTAGGGAATTCCCACCACTGTGGGGGAATTCCCAACCTTGCATTTAGGGAATTCCCAACCTTGCATTTAGGGAATTCCCACCACCATGGGGGAATTCCCAACCTTGCATTTAGGGAATTCCCAACCTTGCATTTAGGGAATTCCCACCATTGTGGGGGAATTCCCAACCTTGCATTTAGGGAATTCCCACCACTGTGGGGGAATCCCCAACTTTGCATTTAGGGAATTCCCACCACCCTGGGGGAATGCCCAACTTTGCATTTAGGGAATTCCCACCACCCTGGGGGAATGCCCAACTTTGCATTTAGGGAATTCCCACCACCCTGGGGGAATTCCCAATCTTGCATTTAAGGAATCCCCACCACCTTGGGAGAATCTCCACCACCATGGGGAATTCCCAATCTGCCATGTGCAGAATCCCCACCATCATGGGGAATTCCCAATTTCACCTTTGGAGAATGCCTGATCTCAAATTTAGGGAATCCCACACCCTTGGCAGCAGTCTATTTACCCTGGACAATACCCAAAAATACCCATGGAAGTGGTCTATTTTACCCTGGGAAATCTCCAAATCCCCCCTTGGAAGTGGTCCATTTTACCCTGGGAAATCCCCACACCTTCCCTTGGAAGTGGTCTATTCTACCCTGGGAAATCCCCAAACTTCCCTTGGAAGTGGTCTATTTTACCCTGGGAAATCCCCAAACCTCCCTTGGAAGTGGTCTATTTTCACCTGGGAAATCCCCAAACCTCCCTTGGAAGTGGTCTATTTTACCCTGGGAAATCCCCAAACCTCCCTTGGAAGTGGTCTATTTTCACCTGGGAAATCCCCAAACTTTCCTTGGAAGTGGTCTATTTTACCCTGGGAAATCCCCAAACCTCCCTTGGAAGTGGTCTATTTTCACCTGGGAAATTCCCAAATTCTCCCTTGGAAGTGGGCTATTTTAACCTGGGAAATCCCTAAATTGTGAGGGTTGGTGGGGAAAGTCCCTTTGGGACCCCAGGCACCCTGTATGGTGATGGGGCAAATGGACTTTCCCACCCTTGGCATGTGAGCTCCTGGGAAATCTCCAAGCCCTGCCTATGCCAGTGGCATGTGGGAATACCCAAGAAGTTGATACCTATTAGGTATAAACATCTGTAGAAATATGTCAACCTAATAGGTCCTCGAGAGGGGGTGACTGAAGTGATACAGTAGGCATGGGGATTGTGGGGTTATTAGCCTTCAGTAATCTATGTGCAGTAGGAATTGTATACCTGTATAGTTCGGAAGTCACATCGGAAACAGTTGGAAAAGGACAGTTTTATATTGTATCAGATAATTGTTCTCGAGTCTTGCAATAATTATCTTACCCCAAGTGTTCAGAACACAAAACACAGTAGATTGGATGTATGGAAACAAAAGAATTAAAACTACATAACCGTCACTTTGATAGTCAGTAGATGTAAGATGACATAGGATGACATGTAGTAGGGGTGTCATTAAGCTTCCTTTTGCCTAGTAGACTGGGTAGCCCTGGCTGGAGCAATTTCAGTGCCTTCTGTGGTCGTCTTACCCTGTCCTTGGGTCGCTCTCTTGCCTTTCTTCATGGCCTTGGATGGAGGGATGCTTACTAATGCTGGCACAACAACAGGGGCATTGGGAGGATTAAGATGGGTCGAAACAGATGGTTGGGAACTGCCAAGAGAAAGATTGGAGAGTGGAAGGTAGAGATCCAAACCAGTCATGGACATGATCACTGACTGTGAAGGGGACATCAAGATGGGTAGCCCCACTTGAGAATTGGTCCCAGTCTCAGCCACTGAATTGCCATCTAGATGAGGTGTGAAAGCTGGGACAGAAATGCCAATGTTTGTAGTTGGCAGTACAGTACTGGAGATCAAAGTGCCCCCCAAGGTAGCACCAGTAATACTGAGCGAGTTTGTACATGTCTGAGAGGCAGATGACTGAGTACCACTGGTGACAACAGGAGGGTGTGCAGTTGGCTGAATGGCAAAGGGATCAGCAAAAGCATCTGGGTTTGTCCCTTCAGTCCCACTGAGGCTTCCCAGTTGTGCCAACATATCATCTTCCCAGCTTCTAGGTGGCTCAGCAGAACCTTTGGCTTCAGAAGGTGGTAGTTGGGATCCATCATGTCAGTTGGTGCCAAACATGGCACTGTCCAAGTGCTCAAAGATCCCCAAAGCCCACCTTTTATTTTCCTGTTTTCAGAGTAGCTCAATATAGAATTTGAAGTCCTTTTTGTATGAAATCCCAGTTTGACTGCCAGTAGATGAGAACTTGTTGTCTCCAGAAAGTAGGAAACGAGCCTATCAATGTACAATGAGTAGACAGTCAGCATACAGGATGGAATTTGACTTACAAGTGTGCAACAGATTGTGATGACGCCCTCTGTTGTCATTGTTGCCTTCAACTTCTGGCCCCTTCTGGGTGGACCACCCTTTTTCTTGCCTGTGAGGACACCTTTTCCAAAATGTAACATGCATGCGATCTAAAATAACGAGATAGTAGACCATGAACATAATATCTAATGCAATCAGCTGGGAATTGACTGACCTGAGTGAGCACCTTGTTTTTGAAGAGACTGGCAACATCCATCATGGATGGGTCTTGAAAGAGGATTGGGGTGAGTGGAGTATATACCTCATCAGTATTCACTGAATTCTGTTTGAGGAGCAACAGAAAGGCTGGATTGGCCATTCTCTTTCTCCAGTCCCTGAGCACTGCCGGATCCAGTCCCGGACTCAAATGAGCAAAGAGTTGCACAGTGGAGTCCTTGACAGGTTTAAGAATATTTCCATGTTCATTGTTCACTGTAGACATAAACTGCAAGAAGCAATAGTTAGCAACAGTTGGCTGGATTTGACATTCTCCACTTATGAGTTGCTCAAAATGTTCATACTTCATAGCCTGTGCCCGAAGCTCAGAAGGTAGCATGAGGTAAAGTTCTGCACTATTGGCAGTAGCCTTGGACTCCAGACTTTGATAACATGTTGTACTGCATAAATCAAAGTTAAGGGGGTACATGCGAAGAGGAAAGACACCACTAGGGACCCATAGGTGGTACAAGTAAGCATACTTCTTCGCCAGGGTGGTTATGGCAGCATCCAGCGGGCCTTCAGTGATTGACTTGAGAGCTCAATACTGTGCTTGGGGTGCTACCCTGGCTTTAAATTCACTTAGTTCATTTCTCATCTTAACGAGTTCCTCTCGCAGGTGACTATAAGAAACCTGTGCTTGACCCAATGCCTACAAATGGATAGTCAGCAACATTTAGTTTCATAGATGAGCAAAACAAACCTGGTGCAACTCAATAATGCCCGCATCAGGACTGGGATCAGCCATTACTCTTTGTGCCTCATTGAATTCCCTGTCTAAGTTAGGATCCACACCTCTGGCACTGGTCCCATGGTTCACTCCCTGTGGGACATCCCCATCATTGTTGCTATTGTCCTTGAGGCTGTCATAGCCCACATCCCATATAGCTGAGGTAAAGTCCTCAGGCATGACAGGGAACTGGGAGAAATTGATTTGAGTTGGCTGAGGTTGGAACTGATGGCCAATGACTGACAAAATGCAGCAAACTCCTTAAATCTGGTGCTGGGGCAGACTAGCTCCTTTTGAAGGGCTTTCAGCGAGGCAAACACATAATTTAATGGTCTGGCTAACTGTTGGGCTGTGTCAAGTTTAAGGTAATCGGGATGGCGGTAAGAGCACACTCACCTTTCCAAGGGAATCAATGGCAGTAATTATATATTTTTGACTCATCATCTTTTCAGGATAATTGAATTGGCATGCATGTGATATGACTCAAAAGAACTTGGACTGCTGCATGGGCAATAAAGATTCAAGGCAGAATACATATTGCACAACTGCTTCAATTGGTAGGCTACAGGAATTACTAAGATAGTAAAGCAGCCATCATGTGTCAGTGTATCATGTGATGTGAATGCAATAATATCCTATGTGCAAGTAAATTTTCCTTACTCATGGCCAAGATGGCACTGGTTCCACTTGTTGATGCGACGAAACATATCTCCATCAACATGCTCCACCACAAGATACTCATCCCTATGCTTTGGGTCAGGGTACAGCAATGCCCCCCTAACAATGGACTGGATGGGGATGAACATTGATGCTGTGCAGGGGCATGCTTTAACACATGTGATCCTGAAGTTATCATCAAAAGATTTACGAGTGGCACTGATATTTGCTGTGTAAGGATGAATGAGAGTGAAGTCATATGTTCTGAAGTTGGGAATGCTGCAAGAGAACATGAAGACAAGACAGGTGAAGGCAATCTTGTTGAGAGAAAGCTGGAAGAGGATGCTGTCATAATGAGGCTTGCCATGGAATGAAGGGTTGCATCATAGGTGGTCCATTGCTTGTTGCCAGTCCACCCTGGATTTGTAATTAACCTTGAGGTAGCAATGCTCCCACAACTATGTGCATTGTGAAATGAGTACCAACTAAGCTAACACAGTAGAACATACCTTGAAAGTGTCTGCAAATGAGATATCCTTCCAATGATTCCAGTTGCAATTGAGGTAAACAGGAAGGCATTGATTAGTGAAGCAGGTGAATTTCTGATGGAAACCTTGAAATTCTTGCTGCAAGGCGTGATCACTGCTGATCATTCAGATGCTCTTTGGTGGTCATGGTGAGCCAAGCTTGACATGTGCATTGAAACTTGTGAGGACATCCTCGCTTTCCCCAGGATCAATACCACTATCATCATAATCCTCTTGTGCACAATCAGCTTCAGCATTGATCTGGGTCCTAATTAGTTTCATAACCAAGCAGTGGTGATCAACACGAAGGACCTGTGGCATCTTCAGTCAAGCAGGATCAGAATGTAAGTTGTACATACCTGACTTGCCACATCCTTTCTGTTTGAGTGGTCGCAGTATGCATCTTTGAGTGGGCCATGCATTTTTTCATTGGGCCAAGTGCTGTAGTTGCATGCTACTCCTTTCTTCCATATATCCTGGATAGCATGTTGCCAAAGATGTACCTTGGGGAAGTTCCAGTCAGTCTTGAGGTTCTCTGCTAGCTCACCACTGGACATGCATGAGATATACTCCTAGGTTGCAGTGAGAGGACCAAATGGTTGGCAATACCAAGGTGACATACTTTAAGCTCATTTTTGAATGTCACCTGCTCCTTCTCTATTAACTCCAAGGTTCTATTGGTATGTATGCTCAACCCAATGAGGCTGTCCAATTCTAAGTAGCTGTGGAGCATCTGCAGTAGTTGGTACCCTTCACAGCTCACATCATCTGTCAGAATATTCAAAGTGACATAGAAAGTTTGCTGGCAAGGTGGTTAGCACAGGAATGACAACAGCCAGGATGATAAAAAATGATTCTCACCCTCAAAATGTCTTGGAGTTTGTTCCCATCAGAGAAGCTTATATGTAGGATACCAGTAAAATGTACTAAGCCCTGCCAGCTTGGAAATGTCACAGGTCTGCGTCAAAAGGTCAGGATGTATTGAGGAAGTAAATAGAGGATACTACTCACAACTCCTCGAGTTGAGCCACATACTGATGTGGTAGTTTGTTTAAAATAATCTTGAGTTCCTCAAGCAAGTGGTATCCAAAAAGGCCAGCAGGCATAACATGGAGATTGTCGAGGCTTACCACTTCCTCAGGATCTGAATTCTCCACCTTCCAGAAGACATTCTGGTAGTTTGGTTATGTGGTTGGTAAGAGCTATGAATGAAAACTCATTAGATACAGAACTCACTGCAACAGGCCGAAGACCAAGGGATTTGAGGATTGATTCACTGGCAGACTTCTTTTCTTGGTAGATGGCAAGGGCTTCTTTTGCCTGCTGTATGGTGCACATCAGAAACATTTTAGAAAGTTGAGATAACACCTCGATTGGGACCAAGCAAACTGGGCAGGGCCATTTACCCTTTGAGCCTTGAATGAGACACATCATACATCTAAAGTATGAGGCAGTTATCAATTACATTACCATACTTGTAGCATCCTCAACTTACAGCTCCTTGTAGTCAGCAGACAAGATAAGAATTAAGGGAAACAACCATTGTGTGATCTTGTCATAACATTCATACTTATATCCTATCCCGGAGAGTTCAGCAACTTCATTGAGAATGAAATGAAATGCTTCATGCCATATGATGCGCTTGTAATTGGTGTATCTGGTCTTGCCTTCTTCTTTAGCTGACTCAGGAACCTGCAGCATGATGTTCATGAACACTCTTTACAACCAAAAATAAAGGTATAATCAACATTGACTTACAATAGGCAACCAACCAACAATGCATCCACCACCATAACATTCACCATTCTGGATGTTTATTGGTAGATTCCTGCACCACACTATGACAGGGTAACCTTTGACAGTTGCATGAGAACTTAGATGTGTTCAGTCAGCATAAAGGATAAAGGAGAATGGAATGGCATTTTTGACATCAGGTAAATGAGACTGGAACCAATCTCAACTTGAGCACATAGTATATACAAGGCTTACGAGCCAACACAACATACTTGAATATTCCACCAGTGATCACCAGTCCACTGCTCTGAATAGAATCTCTTGTACTTGCTACCATCATAATTGAGGAGTCTTTGGGCATCCCAGGTGAAGTGTGGTGCAAGAAGGGGGTTCGATAGGAGGTCAAGCACCCAGTCCCATAGTGACCAGGTGTAAACAGGGAACATAAAGTCCTCTCCCTTATAGGGAGCAACGACATTGTGATGGGTAAACTAAACATAAGAGCTGAACATTCCATGGTATGCATGAAAGGCTATGATGTATGATGAGAACCAGCTTACCAGTGTTACCTGCATGGCTGCCCTGTCCCATGCACATTGAAGGTCAACTTCATTTCATAGGGTGACCTTCACCTTTCCTTGGTTAATGTGTGTGATGAGTGTAAGTAGGCCATTGATGTGTGATGTGCTGAGGCCTGCCTGCAAAGCTATCTCTGCAAACATGTAGTCACCCTCCTCGATGAATGGACACCATGGTTGAGTATCGCATGCCATGGCAGGGAAGGCACACTGGCCAAATTCTTCTTGCAACTGGAAAAGTGGCAGACAGTTGCTGCAGGGATGAAACTTGGTGTTGAAGTCAGCAGGTTGTTGTTTGGAGGATGACATTCAGTCATTGCCACTACTTTCCATGGAGACATTTGATTGATCTATTCATATTACACATGTGTTAGTTTGATGCACTTGGGTAGTAGGTAAGGTTCATGGACTCACTGCTTTGTGTGGCAGGATCTCCATGAGGCTCCCATGTGTCCTGGCCAGCAGAGTCTTCCTGTCCATGAGGGGGAGAGCTGCAAACATTAGAAGCTGTGAAAAAATAACAGCTTCAAGTAGTTGTACCATAGACTGGAATCGGGACATACTAGGGAAATTGTGATCACTGTCATTGTGCACATAAACTGGCTGGGAGGGGCCTGCCTCCGAACTGGAACTAGCATGCACAGTTGGATGTGCAGCTGTGAATGATGCTGCCCTCAATTCCTCAGCTGAGGATATGTGAGAATCACAAAAAAAAATGAAAGGGAACTAGTTATACCTTGCTTGAGGTCTCTCTCATATTGTTTTGTAGTGTCTAACCATTGTCTTTCTCTTATTTGACAAGTCCCACAATGCACCTCATGGCTCTTGATACCTTGAGGTTTGAATAGCTTTCCACAGAATTGGCACTGAGTTGTTTTTGAAAGTGTTTTCTCTGTATAATTATACTTTGGATGACAGACCAGGGCCATTGTTGGAAGGTCGAGGGTGAAGAGAGCACAGGCATGGTTCAGGGAGAGAGTGGAGTAGGCAGTGGTGAGAGAGCACATAGCACATGGT
Organism: Pisolithus thermaeus; assembly: GCA_024663475.1. Classification (NCBI taxonomy): domain Eukaryota; kingdom Fungi; phylum Basidiomycota; class Agaricomycetes; order Boletales; family Pisolithaceae; genus Pisolithus; species Pisolithus thermaeus. The sequence goes on from JANFAF010000012.1 coordinate 332,478, forward strand.
CCCAGACTGCTTGATGCCCACATTGCAATGCTTCTTTGATGATCTTATGGCAGTCTCATGCTCAAGATAATCATCTTGAAATATGTCTGTAGGCTACCTCAGTAGACTGTGAGCTACTAAGTAGAATACTATACCTGTAGGCTACTACAGGATGTCAGTAAGTAATGTACTGTGAAATATAGGAGTGCTTACCCTCAGTAGACTGTGAGCTACTGAGGGAACTCTATGAAATGTACTGCTAAGTCCGCTCTAAGATGATTATGTAAGCACCCAAACATCGCACCTAGGACCTGCAATACAGGGGAGGTTTATATGCTCCAACAAATCGAGCCCACTGTCAAGACTGGTTCTCAACAGTCTCTGAGAGGGTCTGAGGGCAGAGGAAGGCTAGGGCAAAGGTACAGGTAGTCGGAGTTTAGCATACAACTTAGTACACTATTTTGCTGCCAAGTCTCAGAGGTCGGAGCTATCCAGAAGCTGTCTGGAGTCGAGTGAGATCAATGAGTATCTTATTTGATATTTGAACTGATGTGCTATGATGTATGTACAAGGCTTTTATAGTGCAGAGGAAAGTCCAATGCAATGTCCAGGGTGTAGCAACTACTGGAATGCAGTATGGATGAATAACAATATTAGTGAGCCATTAGTAAGGTAAGTCAGTAGTCACTGGATAGCCAGATGGTATGGGGATTAGTAAGGCATATGGGTACAGTAGTGTAGTGAGTCACTTAGAAGCACAAGAGAAACATACTAAATATGGAAACAGAAACAGAAATAGATCATAAGTCAAATCAGAGATGGAACAGAGTTTCATGATGGAAGCCCATAGGGCTAGAACAACACCTCAGACAGCCAGAACTTGGTCCAGACCTTGCATGTGCATCATGGATGTGACAGTATCCCCCTCTTAGGGCTGAGCCCTCGAGGCACCTGTTGTGCTCAAGTGTCACTTTGGAGTTTCGAAGTCCACATTGTTGGAGTCTGAAAAGTTTCACAGTAAAAAGAGCTTGACAGGGTTTTGTCAAAGTCCGGACACCCATCTCTAAATTTCTAAATGCTATGGCTCCCACTCCCTGACTCAAACCCTCTCTCAACCCCACAGGCATCACCTGGGATGTCCTCAATGACAATTTGCTTCAAGAGTATCCAGACAACCCGCTGACTATGAAAATGGTGAAGTTCAACGAGTGACAATGGCATCAGCATGCTGCCATGCAGGCAGCAATTCAAGAAGAGGAACACTGGCAAGCTGAGGAGGTCCGGAAAGCAAAGGAGGCCAAGGAACATCAGAAGGCTGAGGAGCATAGGAAGGCCAAGGAGGCTGCTCAGAGGAAAGCAGCTGAGGAGAGGAAACTCTGGGAGTTGGAAATGGAGAAGAGATGTCTTGAGGAGGAGACATGTTGGGCACAGCAGGCAGAGAGCTCCACAGCACATAGCAATATTTATCATTCTAAAAATCTGTGCTGACAAGTTGTAAAGTTTCTAGCTTCTTGTTCACTTGTATACTTAGTCACTCAAATATAAACACAACTGGTGTTATATTGGAGTGCGTAAAGTATGGTAAAAAAGAAGTCTGTCTCCTTATGTAATGGGTGCCCATTTATATATGGGCGCCCTTGTTCATGTAATATACCTACAAATAATAATGGAGTTCAACCATTAATGAACTCCACACCTGTTTAAGTGTAGTAGTCTAGGGCATCCTTACACCCTCCCCCTGAAGAACCCCAAACAGGTTCTTCCAAACTAAGCATAACCATGAATATACTGACATTACTATTCTATAATCACACATGTACAGTGCACAAGTGTGAGACATTGGAGGGCTACAGTGAGATGACTGAGCAGAGATTAGCCAGTCTGCAGCAATATGCAGGAGTATGTGGTTGAGACAGGATTTTATATAATATCGGGCCCCTACATGGGAGCAGGACCTTCATCATTGACATCCATGCCTTGCCTCCTGGTGGTACCCATGCTCGGGACATCAGATTCCCAGTCATCGAAATCAGAGGTGGCCATCACTCCTCCCACTACCTCAACACCACTCAGTGAGTGTGGAGTAGCTGGGACAGGTTCGATGGAATGGAAGTCTGGGAGCCCTAGTTCCCAAGCATGATCCATATAATACTCGAGAGGTTGCTGCTCAGCCAGGTGATCCATGTCACCACCCTGCTCGTAGTCGCCTCACGTCAGACCATCATGGACCTGACACCCCTTTTCATGGAGCATGTCACTCTCATCTTGCAGGAAGCAGACACTCCAGGAGTACAGATCGTCAGCTTCCTGGAAACTCAGCCTGTTCCTAGCGAGGAAACGGGCTATGTCAGCAGGGGATGGGGCGACATCCTTACAAAGGTTGGGCACCTGGGATGATGGACAGTCCCTCATTCTCCACTATGGCTTGGTACCAGCCAGCAACAGCAAACAGGTGAGCAAAGTTGCAGCACCACCCATGCCAATTGGAATCATATCGGAACCAGGGTGCGAAGTACCCTTCCAGGACAAAGCCTCTGATTCTTTGAATCAGAGTCGCTTCCTTATCCTCAGCATAATCTTCAATGGGTCCCACCACCCCTGGGAAGCTCAACATCTCTTCTGTGTCCTGATACTTCTCAATTTCTGCCCTCCACCGTTGTAAAGGTTCACCCCAGGCAGGTGCATTCTTGGGGATCCTATCCTGGTGGGACCTTTTCTTTGGGTCTTGGCGGTTGATGATGGGTGGAACCATTGGGCTGGCAACAGTCAGGGCCTGGGGTACCAGGATCATGACTGGGAGGGGGGCTTCCACTGGTGGGGGTCTCTCTACCTGTGGAATGAGTACCAGCTCACGAGGGATGGCAGGCTCCTCACAAGCCTCATGAGGGTTGGCATGGGGCTCCTCATGTACCAGAGGTTGTTGTGGGGCGAGTCTGGTGACAGATGGTTTGTAGTTGTCCTGTTTGACCTTACTCTTGGCAGCTAACCATGCTGGGGGGTGCCACTGTGAGAGCATGTAGGCTGCAACTGGATTCTTGGCCAGTTTCCTTCCCGTACACTTGTTGACGTTGGCCAGATACCAATTGATCCAGGTGATGAGGTGTTGGGCTGTCCTGGCATACAGTGCATTGTCCTCGTCGCTCTCCCTTGCTGTGCGAGCATAGATGTCATCTATCTTGTGGGGTGTGTTCAGTAGGTGCACTGTGCCTGGGGGGATGGCTCCAAAGAGGGCTGGAGTGTATCCTGCAGCTATCGCCCTCTCAACATCATAACACTGGGGGGCTTCAAACTGGTACAGGCTCTGCTGAGCCTGAACATGCAGGAACCTCCTGCTGCTCAGCAGAATGAAGGCCTGGTGGGGGCATTCCCTATGATCGACAGGGAACATGGTGGTAGCCTCCTTGAGGAGGTTGGTCAGGAGGGGTTGTTTTTGGCAAGGCTGGGTCTGACCAGACTCATCGGGGGTGCTGGTTGGCGTCTTGTGGTGTTCCACACAAGATGTGGGGTCAGAGGTGAGAATGGGGGCACGAGGTGGAGAGCAAGGTGGCTGCGTAGGGGGTCCCCTGTCCCCTCCCCCTGATAGGCAGGCTGCCAGGCTCGAGGAAGAGGGGCCAGCTCCCGCTGGTTGGGGGGGGTAGTCGTGGTGGGGACGGCCTGCGAGGGATGCAAGGTGGGCACGTCCAAGCTCATGATTGTCATCAAGCTGCTCACACTCATCTTGGTAGTGGTGAGCCTGGGTGTGCCAGTAGTCACAGTCAGCTCGAAGACAGTTGACCTCCTTGTAGGTGGCTGACATGTTGTCAAGGTGAAGGAGATGTGACAGTACACGCACACAGTCCATGTGTGTGTGTACGAGGTTGGGGGACCCAAGGACCAGGTCATGCGCCATGTGCACTGCATATGCAGAGCACGCACTGCAGCCATTGGGCTGGCCACAGTCGTTGTGCATGACCATGCCAAACTCAATGGCATGCCAGTGTCGACATGGGGGGGAGGCTGAACACTCACAGCAATGATTGTTGTCACATGAGCATGAACAGGGACAAGGCAGGGACCAAGAGCACAAGGGCACATGACGAGGGGGGGAGTCGTCCCTCACACGTCGTTTGGACTCACGATGACATGCCTGGTCATCAGGAGACATGGGCATGTCAGAGGAGGCAGCAGCATCCTCACGAGAGGGCACTGCTGGGGTTTTGGATGTGGGGAAGTGGTGGGACATAATGATGAAGGTTAAGGGGAGGTGTGGTAAGGAAGGAAGAGAGAGGCAATGTGAAAATTTTCGTAAAGGGAATGATTGCATAATCCTGGTGATGAGTGGTATGTATTCTCAAAGCTTAAATGTAGAGCTGGCAGCAAGTCCAGAAAGGGAAGTGTGGGGGGTGGCATGGGCAGGTCACGTGCATAGGACTTGTGTGAACTGCGAGGTCTCTCTACTACACATTAGCTTCCATAGTATGCTGACTGCTTCTAGGCAGTTGGCGGGGGTCCTTAACATTTTGTAGCTCAAGGTACCTGTCTAGGGCCTCGAGTTCCTTACAGTGTTGGTAAGGTTCCCAAGTGGAGTTGCCCAGACTCCACTTGACCAAGAATTCCAGCTGACGGCCCACCCATCAGTGGGCATTTATTTTGTCGACCAGCCATTCTGCATCATCTGGTATGCCCACATTGTAGAAGACATGGGCACCATGTTTGGGGAACATCGCATCATCATTGGGTTCATGACGACGCAGGAGGTTGGCATGGAATGTGGGGTGGATTCGTTGTTCCTGGAGCTGCTTAGGCAGTTCCAGAGTGTACATGTCTGTGGGCTGGTTTGCTCAAACAATCCTCATGGGGCCAATGTACTTGGGGAGCAGTTTGCAAGCACGTCCTTTGGGCAAGGTGAGATTCTTCATTGACAAATATATGAGATCACCCTCATCGTATTTTCCTCCTTCCCTCCTTCATTTATTAGCATGGTGTGTCTGCACCATGTGGGCCTTGATGATAGCATCATGAGCCATTGCTAGGTTTTCCTTTGCTTGATGAACAAAGGATGTTACCCCAGGAGCAGTCATAGCCGACTGCTCCTCGATGTTAGGCAGTGATTGGGGCAGGTATCCATATGTCAGCTCAAATGGTGCAAATCCTGTTGAGCTGCTAATGCTCGAGTTGATAGCGAACTCGACCATCAGTAGTTTCTCAGCCCAGTCTCATTGATCTGGGGAGACTAGACCTCATAGTATCTGCGATACGTTCTGTATTGCTCATTCTGAAGCACCATCTGTCTGAGGATGGAAGGCTGTGGATGTTAGTAGCTTCATGCCCAGGAGTTGATGCACCTCATGCCAGAACTGTGAGGTGAACTTAGCATCATGATTGGACACAATCATATCAGGGAGACCATGTAGCCTCATGATCTCCTGAACAAAAACCCATGCAAGTTCAGATGCTTGTATGGTGGTGTTGACTGGTGTGAGGTGAACTAGAGATGTTAGTCAGCACAGGACGACCCATAGGTAGTCGGTGCCATTGCTTTCAGGGAAGGGGCTGACAAAGTCCATCATGATGGAGTTCCAAGGTCTCTTGGGTACCGGCAGGGAGTGAAGCAGACCTGCTGGGCATGTGTTGTTGGTCTTGGTGGTCTGGCACACTGGGCATGATCTGCAGAATTGGTCGATGTCATTGCCCATCCCAGGCCACCAGAAGTGCCTACGGATGTAGTCTCCTGTGCGCAGTGTTCCAAAGTGACTGAGCATCTTGTGTGCATGCTCAATCACTTGTGCTGTCAGTTGGTCATTCTTCCAGTCCACCTGAGGGAGACAGAGTACTCTGTCTCCCATAACCTTCAAGTGGATCAGGCCATCGTTTACATCGAATCCTTTGTGGTGATCCAGGTGTAAGAGTACCTTCGCCAGGATAGGGTCTGTCAGGTACCCTTGTCTGACACAATTGAGGAAGCCATGCTCCCCCTGGAAGTGGGTGTTGAGCGTCTGTGGGTCCCCTGCAGAGTTGAGAAGAGTGGGATCCTCACTCGTGGGTACATGAGTGGGTTCTTCCCTTCTCTGCTCTGCATGTTGCTTTAGTGCGTCAGCTTCTGCATGATGCTCCTCCATTGGTTCCCTAATCTTTGGCATCTCATCTCGCATTGCTGCGAGATGCAACCCTCTTAACCTGTTGATTGGGAGGTCATCTCCTTCTGGGTCGAGTCGAATGTCAGCTGTTGCCCATTCAACGGTTTCCTTTTGTGCCTCATCTCCCCTGTCTGTCTCGTAGTACTGAGATAGACAGTCGGCCACCTTGTTCTCTGATCCTTTGATGTATATGATCTTGGTGTTGAAGTGTGATAGATAGTCCATCCAGCACATCTGACAGCTGGATAGATGTTGCTGCATGTGAAGGAATTGAAGTGCTTTGTGGTCCATGATAATCTTGAAGTGGAACCCCAAAAGCTTGTCCTCCCACTTCAGTAATGCCTTGAGTATGGTGAGGGTTTCCCTCTCAAATGTCCTATAGTTGTGTTGGGCATCCATGAGTTTTTTCGACATGAATCCTGCTGGTCTGCACCCTTGCCAGGTCGAGCCTTGACTGTACAGTGCCCCTATTCCATATAGTGATGTGTCACAAATGAGCCAGATGGGCTTGTTTGATCTTGGATCTATTGGTTGCAAGATGGGGTATTTACAGGCGAGATCCTTGATTGCTTGAAAGCATCTGTCATGAATCTCACACCAGAGGAAGGAGTGGCCATTCCTCTGGATGCCCATTAGGGGTGTCATGTATGCCGATATGTCTGGCATGAATGGTGCTAGGTACTCAACCAAGCCCATGAACCATTGTACTTCATTCAGGTTCATTGGCTTTCTCCAACTGTGAATGCAGGCTATCTTGTCCTCATCCATGTGTATGCCTTTGTCATTGATAATGTGGCTGAGACAGTCCAACCTCTCAGCGAATAAATCAACTTTCTCTCTCTCAAGGTAGAAGTCGGCATTCACTAGTGCATCCAATACAAGGCATACATGTTCCATGTGTTCCTCTATGGTATCACTATACATGAACGCGTCATCTAGATATGCATGTACTATCCTGGCTATGTGTTCCTGCAACATCACTGTTATTAGCTGCTGGAAAGTGGCTGGTGCATTGCAGTCCCTTGCTGCATGACATGACTCAGGAATGTACTGAAGACTGTCGAGAATGCCATCTTGTGGATGTCATTGGGTTCAATTTGGACTTGTTCATAGGCATTCGACAGATCAATCTTCGAGTGATACCTTGCTCAAGTGATGTCCATTTGAATTTGGTCCTGGTCAGGGAATGGGGTGACGTCCTTAACCGTATTGTCATTTTGTTTATGACAGTCCATGACTGTCCATAGCTTTCTGTTCTTCTTGGGAATGCAGAGCATGGGCACCACTTGTAGTACACTTGCTCTTTCCCACCATCTGGCCTTTGTATACAGCTGAATCTTTTCTGCCAGCTGAGGTTTCAGCAAGTCCAGGCAACATGGCAAGTGGTAAATATATCGCATACCCTCGTCTATTAAGGGTATGCAGTGGTTCACTTCCTGGAGTGGTGGCATTTTGGTCACCACTCCTTTCATACAGTGCTCATATTTCTTATACAGTTCTTCCCTCAGACAAGGAATAACCTTGTCTGAGTACTTTTGGGTTTTCATTTGTGCAAGTGTGACTTGCCCTTCGCCTTCAGTTACCGACATTGGTATCTCAACAATGCGTTGAGGTGTCGTGGGGCCAGGAGGATTCCTCATCGGTGTGGCCCCACCTGCTAGTCATGTATTCATTGGAGTTGAGGACGATGCATCCCTGCGTCATCCCTTTTCCCATGTTTGATTTTCCACAGAACTGGACAGGTCCAGTTCTGTGTATGCCGGCACAGATATTCCCCCAATCTCTATCGTATTCATGTCAAATTTTAATCGCACACCATGTGATCGGAGGAAGGGGGTTCTGAGTATGCAGTCATATTGGTCGATGTTTGCGATGTTGAAGTAGGCATCACACATGAAGGCTCCCAGATGTAACTTTGTCTGGGAGCTGTGTGTGATCTTGGAATGACTTCCAACACATCCCAGCTGTAGGGTTAGCTGGGAGGCCAGGGTGAACATAGGTAGTTTGGTGACAATTGCAAATGCAGGGCTCACAAAATTGGTCGTGCTCCCTGTGTCTATCATGGTCAATGCTTTGCAGCCATTGACCTGGGCTTTTACTACTACACAAGCATGTGCTTGTGGTGGGACTGTTGGTCTGGGAGTGACGGTATTGTTGGTGCACATTCTGTATTGGAATGTGCAGTTAGTCTCTTCTGTCAGATGGAGTGCCATTAGTCGTTGGGTTTCATTTGAGTTAGGATGCAATGGCCTGCTGATGGTCATTCAGTCTGGGATGGCCAGGGTCTCCACCTCAACATATGAATGTGGTTCCCCTCCAAGGCTCTTGTGGGCATGTGAGAGCCTGTTGGCCAACCTTTGCAGGTCTCCTCGAAGTTGATCACTTTCCTGCAGTGCCTGCTGCATTCACTGTTTGTTCCAGGTCATTGCTCCCCAGATCCCCTGGATGAGTTCTCCTGTCCTGTCGATGTCTGCTCTTGCCATCCTCATTTGCCTCAACGAGGGTAATGCACTCATTGAGGCATCATTCTCCCTAGGACATATTGCCTGTCGTGTTCTCACTGCCAGGCACCCCAGACTGAGCAGGGTCTGGTGTATCCCATTGATGCTGATTGTTGGCCATCTTCCATCCATCGCACCCTCCACATGTTTGAGTGTGAGGTCTATTATGTTCTCAGCAGTGTTCATTTCCACCAGGATGTACCCTACATGGGGGGCTAGGGTTTCGCCTGCCACTTCTTCTCATGCATCCCACCCCTCGTCGTAAGCCCTTTGTCTCAGTTGTTGCAGTACTGCTTGGGCTGCTATCAGGGATGGTACCTCTGTGAGCTCATCTTCTATGATATGAGCTCTGTGGATTCAGCACATCTGGCAGTTGTCTATATGAGTTAGGCTGAATCTTTCTGAGTAATGCCATGTGTGGTCATCTGTGCTAGGCAGCATGGCCTCATTCTCCACCACATTCACTATTCCCCATGGGTTGGTCATGACTTCCTCAACTTCGTTCTCACCAGGCGACGTCTCCTTGTCATCTGGCTTGGCCTCTTCAGTTGGGTCACCTTCCATGGTAGATTCCTCAATGTCCATTTGGGCATAGTAAATTTGCTGGCCCTTGGTATCACTGTGGGCATCCATCGACCCGAGGTATGTGACAGGCTCTCCATCCTTGTCACTGTCATAGTAATTGCCATAGATGTCGATGTCATTGTCGTCAGCATCTGTTTCTTCTTCTAGGAGCACTTCCTGGTCTCCTTCGTTATAAGAAGCCACTGTGGTTTCTTGAGGTTCTGGAGTCTCATCAGCACCATCGTCCTTGATCACCTTGGCAGCAAATAGCCTGGCCTTGCCAGTCTTATTGTCCTTCAAAGGGACGTTCTTCTGGTTGCACTTGTTGGCATAGTGCCCTTTTTTTCCACAGTGGTAGCATTTGATATTTTGGCATGGCAGGCCAGGGTCTTTTTTCTGACTCTGGCCTACTGGTCTGTTCTTTTTCTCATGACTGGCTCCAGTCACACATTGTCCCTGCAGTCTGGCCGATTCCTCTCTCTGGGAGTGTGCATTGTCCATCACCTTCCTGTACAGTACATTCCCTTTCTGGGTGTACCTGTATACTCCATCAGAGTATTGCCTATTGCCAATCCTGTTGTCAGGATTGGTGGGATGAAGCCCAGTCTGTTTCATTTGCTGGGCTCGTGTGTGGTTGCTGATCAGTTTGAGGGCACTTTCCATCTTTTGCACTTCAATTAGGATCTGGTCCATCAGCATATGTTCCACCGATACTCCTCTCAATTTGAGGACTCCCTCTGCGATTGGTAGGGGGAGTCTGTTGACGAATTTCCTCTTCATGGAATATTTGTCAGGGGGTTGGACCATCCTGGATGCTCAGTGCTTTAGGTCATTGTAGAACACAAGTACTCCCTTCGTGGCAGAGTACTTGGTGTTATCATATTGTTCAGCAGCATTTTGAGCTGAAGCCTTGTGGATGAATCGAGTGAACATGCAGCATATGAATTCCTCGAACATCCAGTCATGGATCGAGTGATCTGGACCATCTACTTCTTGGTCAAACCATTGTGCCGCCATTCCTTCCAGGCAGGTTCCAGCATATGTTATGCAATCTGCATTGTGGGTTGGTCCTGTCACTTTATAGATCTTCAACCAGCATAGTATCTGGTTGACCCATTCATCGAAGGCATCGATGTTGTCTTGACCTTTGTAGTACTTAGGTTGGGTGGTTTTTTATGGCTTTGACCTCAGGACCTGTGGGAGCTGTATTTCAGCCTACCACTTCATATATCCTCTGACGGTATTTTTCTAGTAGGGATTCCATATATCCACTCATACCAGGGGTTAACCCTCGGTGGGAGTGTATCCCTAGTGATCATTCACAGGTGTGACGATCGCAGCATTCCTCCTCCTCCTTGTCCCTATGGTTGCGATGAGGGGGGGCTGGAGCTGGGGGTTGTCTTCTCCTGTGATCATCGTCATGATTGTCATGGTTATTTCTGCGATGATAATCGTCATCCGGATCATCATCTGGGTCGTCATCAGGGTCACCACCTGGGTGTCCAGTGCCCGCCCTCCAGCCAAATGTCTGTTCTTCCTTAAAGTCTCTCTCCATGTGAGGAGGGATTTCCTGGTCTGGCCAGTCTGTTAGGTCGTACATCACTGGGTATCAGGGTGATTCTGCCTGTTCCCACTCTACAAGTGTTATCTCCTCATAGAGTGTTTTCCTGCCTGCATTCATTCCTTGCAGACATTTCGTCATAGTGGACTTCCCTTCTTGCATCACATGCTGGGCTTTGTCCTTCTTCACTGGTCCCATCGTGTGCACTCTCAATGTCGGGCATGTCCACTAGATTGAATAGTTTTTTAAAGGTACATACTTGGTGGCTGCATTCGTCCTGGTCACTGAAGTTTTCCCACTGAGTGGTGCATTCAGCCACTATGTCTTTCAGTTCCTGGATAAATTTGGGGAATGTAGGTGGTTTTCATTTATTGTCAGATTTTTCTTTTCCTTTTCCTGACCCTTCTGCTCTCGTAGTTTCTATGAGAGCAGTTTCGGTGGTCAAGTTGGTTAGTGCACTCAGCCCTTCATCTAAGATTATGGCATGATCAGCGTCATTGGTAGTTCCTCGCACAATTGTCTTGAACGATCATGCTTGAGGGTAGTTCTCTTGACTCCCTGACAGTGGCAGATCGTCACCATCACTGTCCTCTTGAATTTTATCGGGTTCAAGAGGTTTTGATGCGCCATGAGAAAATTTCTTCTGCAGCATGGTATTCTTGTTAGACTTGGGGCCCATAACACATTTGGGTGTTTAAAAAATGTAAAGTTTCTAGCTCTCATTCACTTGTATACTTAGTCACTCGAATATAAACACAACTGGTGTTATATTGGAGTGTGTAAAGTATGGTAAAAAAGAAGTCGTCTCCTTATGTAATGGGTGCCCATTTATATATGGGCACCCTTGTTTACATAATATACCTACAAATAATAATGGAGTTCAACCATTAATGAACTCCACACCTGTTTAAGTGTAGTAGTCTAGGGCATCCTTACACAAGTCCATATCCAGTCTCAGCATGTCATGTCAGTCAGTGGAAGGCCCACAGAGCAGGCTAAGGCTTGCTCTTCCTGTATCAAGGCTGGGGAACTGTGCATGCCAGGCACTGGATGTAGCAAGTTGTGCGTCTGGTGCCAGAAAACCAAGGGAAAATGTGACTTGAATCCAAAGGCTCTGGAGTCTGAGAAGCTGGCATCAACTGCGACGTCTCCCCAAGGTGGAGAAAAAAGGAAGTGGAGGAAGTCTGCTCATTTCAGAGAGCCAGCTGATGACAAAGACCTGGATGACATGCTGGATGTCAAGGTCATCTCAAAACCTTGCCCACCCCATGTACAAGCTCTGCATCAAGATCCACTGGCAGAGGTCCTGGACCATTGGCTCAGAGAGATCATCAATGTGATCCAGAGGAACACTGCAGCAGTGGAGTCCATGTCAAAGGAGGTCAAGGACCTGTCCAGAGTTCTGGAGGAATCATTTGAGATTCTCAAGACTGCTGACAAGACTGATGAAGTGTGACTGAGGATGGGTAAAGGAGAGTTGAAGGTGTGAGATCTTCCAAAGGGGCTTCTATAGCCTGGAAGAGAGTACTGTCTGTGAGAGAGGATGTCTAGAGCAGTCTGAGGTCTGTCTGATCACTGAAGGCAACTCACAATGGCCTTCACTAACTCAAACTCAAACTCATAACTCGGTACTTCATTGTTATTGTTTTTGTAAGTAGTTACAGAGGAGTGCAGGTGCGTGCGGGCTTAGGTAAGCTACCTCACGTGCCTATACTCGAAGCTAAGTGAAGTCTAAAGTAAAAGAATAAAAACAAAACAAAACAAAACAAAAGAGTAAAGTAAAAAGTAAAAGTAAAAGCTATAAAACAAAAAGAATATCATAGTGGGGAGTACTCACTCCCTACATCCGCGGGTCACTTGAGAATTCAACCGTCCTCAGTTGCAAACTGATGGTACGAGCTCGAAGGTGCTGACAGGTGGGGGTAGCAGGGAAAACTCGCCGAAGGATGATGGCTGCGCGAAACCTTACGAGACTCGAGGAGACGGTGAAGGGGAGTGTAGGGAGGACGTAGGAAAAGAAATCGAACGAATACGCGCACCCCATCCCGAGATATCAGCAAAACCAGCCCAAGACACCTCGCTGCACGAAAATCCAGATTTCTCGACAAGGGCTGCACGAATCGCAACACGAGGTATACCATTCAAAAGCGCTGATCGAGTAGTATCTTGTCCCAAAAAGGCGAAAGGCGAGGCGAAGAACTGAGGGAGATGCGATGTGAACAGTGTATAGGGCAGCAGGTGGGGCGAGAAGAGGAGGCCGCTGAGCAACGACCGCTGAGGCAATCGATACGAAACCGCGGATAGTGGTAGAAGACACCTAGGAAGAGACGGTGAAAAAGGAACTAGACCGATTGACCTGCCTAGTCCCGAGATATCCGCCAAGTCGCCTCGTACCCCTTCCATACACAGAAATTCTCATATCTCCACAACCGTCGAGCGCGTAGGAACGAAAAGGGTGTCACCAGGTCGCCATAAGAAGGTAGTACCACCATGCCAAAAAGCGAGAGGCGCGACGCCAAAATGGGTGAGACGTGCTATCCTGGCCTCGTCACCCTGCTCAGACACGAAAACTCAAATAACTCCACAACTACGAATGCGCGCGCAACGTCTCGAATATCGTCTGGTAGATGTCATCTAGGGGATGCACGTCTGCAAGAAGCGAATGATTCGGCATGGAATTGCATGAGTTACGGCCTAAGCGAGGTAGGGCTAGGAGAGCGGCATGGCGTCAGCGAGGAACTGCTAGGTGGAATCCTACAAAACTTGGAGAGGCAATAGAGACGCCCGAGGAGAGTTGGAAGAACGAGGAATCGGGGAAAAACGCGCACCCGTTCCCGAGATATCTGCCAAACTGTTTCATACCCAACTGTCCACTGAGAAAACCCATATCTCCACAATGAATGAGTGCGTCCTCAAGAAAAAGGTATCACCAGGTAGCCAGTAGCAGGTGGAACCGCCATGCGAGAAAGCGAGAAGCTCGACGCGAAAACGAGCGAGATACACGAACCCGACCTCACCACCCTGTCCAAATACAAAAACCCAAATAAGTTTGGAACCACGAATGCACGCGCAACGTCTTGTATATCGTCTGGTAGGTATCGTCTAGTAGGTTCGCGTCTGGGAAAAGCGAGTGATTCGGGCGAGAACTGCACGAGTTAGGACCTAAACAGGGTAGGAGGTAGGAGGACAGTATCACGTCGGGGAGCAACCACTGGGCGGAATTCTACGAGACTTCAGGAGGTGATAGAGAGGCTTGAGGAGAGTTGGGAGAATGAGCAAGCACGAGAAATGGCACACCCAATCCTGAGATATTCGCAAAATGGTACAACACTGCCTGCCAGCCTAAGAACCATGATACCTTCACATGCGCTGGGTCCACTGCAACAAAAAGTATACCATTTGAAATATATCGTCAAGTACGTCCAGAATCCCAGTTTGCGAGAGGGACGGATGAGTGGTCGTCGAGATATCAAGTCGGCGAGGTGGGGGATGACAAAGGCATGCAGCTGCCTAATACTTGTATGGGGGACTTGAAGAGCAATATATTCAAGAAAGAAAGGAATAAAAACACAATAAAAAGGATCCCAATAGGCTAACGCAGCCCCCTGTCGACTCACTAGAACCTGTACGAAGGCCGAGGTGTGTGGCTGTGGCTGGGTGACCTTCTCAAGTAGGCTGAGACATGAGTACTATGAGATGGCTGAGTATCATAGGAGGCAGAGGCTACTGTCCTCTCGACTAGCTGGCTGGTGGGCCAGACTGGAGTGGGCTCATCCCTTGAACTTTCTGGTAAACACAAGTATGCAAGTCACAGTGCAGGTGGTGGCAAGCAGATGTGGTACTGGTAGTCATGGGGGTAGTTGCAGGAATCAGGGCTGCATGGCCAACTTGAATATGAGTATGAACGCAGGTTGTCAAGATTGCAAGAGCAGGAAGGAGGTTCAGGGCTGCACAGCCTACTCAAATAAGAGTATGAATATGGGTTGTTGAGGTTGTGAGAGCAAGAGGGAGGTTCAGGGCTGTGCTGCCTACTCGAATAAGAGTACAAATGTGGGTCATTGAGATCACAAGAGTGGGAGGGAGGTTGACCATGAGAATCTGATGTAGGTACTGCTCAAGAGGGTGCACGCTGGCTCAAGGACTCACCATGCCCTCGACTGGGGGTCTGAGGCTGCTCTGAGGCTGAGTGATGACTTGGCCCTTCTGCTGAGAGTGGCACATGCAACAGTTGTGCTGAGGGGGGTGAGGGTGCACTGCATCAGTAAATTTACATGCATCTTATTTAAGCTTTATCGGCTTAAAATCTTCACTAAGTGATTTAAGTAAAATATTCCCACAAGTTGGATTAGTTACCAGACTTTGTTATTACTATTGCATCTTCTCATACTTAGTCTCTTACACAGTTTGTGGAACTGATAAAAGCAGAATAAGCTCAGAGCTTATGGAACAGAAGAAAGCGTGATAAGTGTTGGAATATAAACTGCCCCTAGGTAGTACATTCTTTAGGTGCGAAGGTTAGTCACTTACATAAGCAGAAAAGCGGACTACAGTACAGTAAATTTTCCTGTAGTCTCCTCAGTAGCTTGGTGTTACTGAGGAGTAAGTCAATCTTTCTACTTAGCTTCACATTTACTGACAACCTGTAGAGTAACTATCTGACAGGTAGATATTAATATAGTAGCTTGGTGTTACTGAGGAAGTAACTATCTGACAATAAGTTTGCAAAGTATTCTAAGTACAAACTATCATTAGGTGGATGGTATATGCATGGTAAAAAGAAAAAAAAACGATTGAGCACAGTAGTACAAAGGGGAATCCTGTCACCAGAAGGTAAAGAGGTTGTTGAATTTGTCTTCTCCAACTGACTCCAGAGCGCTCACTGTGGGGGCTGTCACCTTCTTCACAAACTTCTGAGTATCCTCTACAATCAATCCAAACTGCTCGTTGGATAATTCTTTGATGGGCTCCAGGTAGTGCCTTGTCATTGTGCCCCAGACAGCTTCGCCAAACTCAAATTGGCCCCCTTTTGGGAGAATGGTGGTCCATACATCGCCTGGCTGGGTCATTTTGAATGACATATGACCTTCAGCGACGAGTGACAGAGTTTGGCATACCTGAGAAAAGTGACATAATGAGGTCAGCACCATACACCTGAGCAAAACAATAAAAAAAATAAATACAGCAGCAGATGCAAGTGCAAGCACTGTATGTGGGCCAGAAAAGTTGTTATACATGGTCAAGATGTCAGCATGGCCTTGGATGAAGTTGAAATGATGCGCGAATGTCTGAAGAATGAATGGTGCTCACCAGAGGCCTGTCCATGTCTATGGAGTGTCACTAACCATTAAAATAAAATTAAAAAAAGGCACACACCTTGTTGTCAGTACCCCTGTTCTGACTGAACAAAAACCAGTTCTTCTTCAGCATTGCATTGGCAAATTTCATATGTGGCATCGAATCTTCAAAATCTACATCATGAGTGAAGAAGGTGGTGATTACTGCTATGGTGGCAGCTGCAAATCTGGCATGCCAGTTGCTGAGTCCCTGCTTAGCCTGTTGCCATGAGAATGGTGAAGGTAAAGAATGGATATAAACTATGCTTACGAGGCTGTAAACTGGCCCCCCAATGACCACCGTATGTGCAACTTTGTCCCGGTACATGATATCCCATATTTCCTGTAATACATGCTGGAGCTTGTCATCAGGGATAGTCCATGGATTGTCATAACCAGCAGCGAAGTAGGCAAGAGCAGAAATGAAGAGGTGTTGCCAGGCATTGTCATTCGTAGCACCAAGGGGTAGATTGCTGTTGATAAATTTCTTGTTTGCACCACTACCTGAGCACTGAGAACCTTGACTGGATGATGCATGCTGAGTCTTTGTTCATTTGGACAGTGTGGGCTACTCTTCTTGGAAGAGTGCTAAGTGAAGTAAGAGAGGGAAAGCTGTAGGTAAATCCTAGGCTCGTCCCAAGGGGTCTTGAGTCGGAAGGAGACAGATGAGGGGGATGCTAGGCAGTAAAGCGGGAAATATACGAAGGGGGAACTTGAGAGCTCATTGGAACTTGGTAGGTGGCAATAGTTGGCTTGTAGGATGGTTTATGGGATGTTTGGGTCTTGATGGTGGCGAAGTTGCAGCAAAGGGAATTCTGGGACTTGGGGTACTCTTGAAAACTCGAAAATAGCCTGGGAAGGTTCTTTTAGACTTGAAGGGAACTCTCAGAAACTCGCAGTGTGATGCCAAAAGGTGGTTGATATATTTTTCTAAGTATCTCGGCTTTTGTATCGTAAGGACAGTGGTATCTAAGGTAAAACTCGGCATATTTCGGATCTGTCATATGTCAAAAGTAATAACTGATAAGGCAAAGTCTGATGCTGGTACAGACACGTGCATGGCGGTGACAGCGGCGAAAGGAAAACAAACAAAGGTGGAGAAGACAAACATGAACCAAGATGAGGTGGCATAACTACACATCTAAGCAATGGGATCACACCCTGGAAGCTGACAGGGGGTGAAGGGAGCAGTATAGCTAAAAGGGAGGTCTGTGGGGAGGCACAATGACACATGACAGGTGACGATGTTGCTGGTGGTAATAGGCACGTGACTGAGAGGAAGCGTAGTGTAGGCGGCGACACAATCCCGTAGCCATGATGGGCGTGTGATCTGGGGTGTGTGTGATCTGGCAGGTAGCGAGAGTTGGGATTGCCACCGAGGGCACCTCGCAGCCTCAGGGAGCCTAGGCTCCCTACACCTCCCGGGGTCTTTAGACTTTGACTGTCCTTGGTCAAGTGCACGTGATTAGGTATGGGACGGAGATGGAACACCATTGTGATCAAAGTGGCTGTGCATGGATCAAAGCACAAGCGATGGGGTTCTCAAGCACGTGCTGTGGGAAAATGCTTCCGTGGTGTAAAGTTCACTTAATGCACCAAGTGTAATCGCCGTGTTCGTTCTTTTTCTGCTAAGTCTGTCAACCTCACTCCTACCCACTCGTCATTACCAAGTCTCTCCCATCTCCTACACAATGTCTTCCTCCCAGAGTGCCTCCCTGACTGCACCTCCCTTCATTACACCTAGTGCTGCGTGAGATCTCATCCCAGGAATGTGGGCATCACATATGAAGAAACTGGAATCGTTGATGAAGGAGATTCTGGGTGAGTCTGCAGACGAGGAGACGGCACGAGCGTGGTTGGGCCGGTACGAGGAACTATAGGTGAGTTGCCCATGTGGTACTAGCACCACCGTCCTTCTGACTCTCGAGTGCAGGGGCATATCGAACAACTTCGCAAGTTCGCCTCAGACATGAGCTCAGAGGTCCCCGATTACCCTGACAAAACCGAGATCATGATAAGCAACTCCTTCATGGCGTTGACGGCTCTTCAGGCTCGATTCCCACCATGCACAATGAAACCCAAGCCTAAACCGACTGTGAGCGGTACAGGTACCCCTCAAGCAGGAAGTGAGGCAGTACATCGGTCACAACAGCAGTTAGAGAAATCTGCCGATAAAGGGAAAGAGGTGGCATCGGTATGTAGATGGCCCATTGGCATTGAACAGTATGCTAATGCCTGGGGCTGGTTAGGCTACCGAGGGTGGCTCACTGGCGAGAGTTGGGGAAGGAGTGGTGCTGTCTGGCTTGGGCGACTCGACTGTGGAGGAGGATGTGATGGAGGTCGACCCTGTGCCAGGGAGTACTGGACCCTGTGAGCAATGTGTGAAGTGGGGAATTATCTGTGTGTGGAAGGAGTGGACAGCCTGCGAAGCTTGCCACAACAGCAAGAAGAAATGCGACAAGGCTGGGAAGCCAGGCAGGAAGGTGAGTAAGGCTTGTTGAACAGCGCACTCAGCTAGTGACAGTGCGACGCAGTGCAAAAACCCAGAGGGTCCCCAGCCTGAGTCGGCCTCTATAAGCAAGAAGGCTAAGGCACACCCCACTCCCCCTCCTCCCTCAGTGCCTACCCCTACAACAGGACGACCCCGACCCCATCTCATTAGCCACTCAACGGCTACTCAACCCGCTGCCTCAACATCGACTGCAGTTGTGAACGAACCCCAAGATCCTCTGCCACCACAACCTCTCCCTCTTTTCCTCCCCAGTGGTCCATCCACTCCCACTCCCACTCCTAGACCCCCGGTCCCCCTTACCCCCCGTGTCACCAGTAAACCTGCAGACCAACCAACAGAGTCTTCAAGAGACTCTAGCGAATTCCTTAGCACACAAGTTGAGTTGGGCCAGGGTGAACCGGCTCCTGAGGTCGCAGGTGGTGAGGACACCGGTACTCCGAAGGTCGAAATCAATCTGACCAAGTCAGAGAAGGATGCCACACCTACGGGGCCAACTCACATGCCTGTGAAAGGTAAGCACCGCATGCATGGTAGTCAAATCCACACTATCGAAGAGTTGGACAAACGAATTGCTGACGTGGAGTTGTTGATTGAATGGGGGGAGGACGCCCTGATGGACCTGTTTTCGCAGATGGCGCAGGTTAACACAACGGCAACCCAAGTATGCGAGGCCCTCTGCCAGTTTGTGTGCATGCTGTCTAAAACAGACCACAGTGGTAAGATTGAAAGGTCAGAATAATATAAGAACACAAGTGAAAAGAAGGAAGAACAAGTGGTATAGTACTGTCATCCTGACTGAGTAGGTAGCAGCAGTTGTCATTTTAGTTTTGACTGAATTCTATAGATGGTAAACAGCAAGTAAAACTATGAGTCAAGGGAAAGGAGGAGACAAGGAAATTTGGCTTTTGGTTTTTATATCATTTTATGGTTTTTGTGTTCAGCTTTTTGTGTTGGTAATTTGTATAGGTAAAGCGTCTGTAAAAGATAGACAAAGGATGAAAAGAAAAGAAAAGAAACAGGAACATAGGACATAGGTTACTCATCTAACTCATCCCCAAGGACACCAGCCAGTTCTGGGTCGGGAAGGGAGTCGTCTTCAAGCTGATCTATCGCAGACCTGTCGAGGCCGACCAGATGAGTGACCTCGATATGGGACCTGTTTCTTGGGAAATAGGGGTATAAGCGAAACGCAGCAAAGCGAAACTTCGAAACAGCACCATTGAGCTCTGTGAGGAGATAGGAGCCTCCTTTGGTGCAGTGTACAACTACCATAGGACCTAGGTAACGAGGCTTGGTCTTTTGGTCCAGCTCTTTCTCGATGCGGGAATTTCTGACAAGGATGAGGGTACCCAGTTTGAAGTCAAAGTTGTGGATAGTCCTCTCAAATTGAGCCATAAAGTCCTTTGCCAAAGCGAAGCAGGAATTGAGGACTCGATTGTGTATTAGTGCTAGGTCTTCTGGGCACTTCTGCAATTGCCGAGCACGATTGGCAATGAGAGCGGTAGTAGAGTATGACTGTGCTTCGAAAGGGGCAAGAAAGGTTGCTTTGGTGAGGTCAAAAGGGAGTCTGGGATGGACACCGTGAGCCATATAGTAAGGGGAAAATCCTGTAGCTTTGTGAACCATAACCCTCTCTGCCCAAAATACAGACAGGGCCACTTCTGACCATCTTGAGGCTTCGCCCTCACAACTCTTAACCATTGCTTCTCTGACATCAAAATGCCGCTGCTCCACAACACCATTTGCCTGTGAGTTATAAGGTGAGATGCGGATATGCTGAATGCCGTACATCTTCGATAGCCAGTCAAGTGCTAGAACATAAGGACTGCCATTGTCAGTGACAACCTCTGCCACAGCTCCCCATCTGCACAATATCTGCTTGAATAAGAATTTGCTGATCGACTTTCCAGTTTCGGATCGAAGCATGGCCCACTCTGGGTAGCTGGTGAGGGAGCATCGGGCTTGAGTAACGTAGCGGTATCTGTTGGACTTTGGCATTATGAAAGTGTCGACATAGGCTTTGTAGAACAGGGGCTCAGGTATTGCCACAACAGGGGGAATATGGATTTGATCGAGGCAGCAAATCTGGCATTTGTGACACATCTTGATGTACCAGTGAACATCCTGCTCAAGCATGGGCCACCAAAACCATGTCAGCAAGCGCATACAGGTGGAGAAGATACCCTTGTGGCCTAACTCGTCGTGGGCCTGATGAATGATTTCAAGCTGCTTGTGGCGGCGAACCACAAGTTGGTGGCGACCTTGGGGCTCATTCCTCCAAAGCTCCCTGCCCTTTACGAAGTACCGGGTTGCTAGCTGCACAAGACTCTCCAGCTCCTTTTCTCCCAACCCGTCCAGCGGCTTCTTCGTTTCCAGGAACCTCCTCACAACCTCCAGCCTCTCATCCCTCTGTTTCACCTTCTCAGTTCGCAGGATTTCGGTCTCGGTGTTTTCTGGTGGTGAACCAGTTGCCATAAATGTTCTGACGTCCTGAGGTAAGGTTTTAGATGAGTAGTATATGGACAGCAGAATTTCTGGAGAACGTAGCATCCAAGTTCTTGGCTCTCAGCGATTCACGAGTTCCATGGCGAAGGCTCCACACTCATCTACCCAGTCTTTGTACTCTTCTTTGTCTACCTCAGGGTCTTCTTCGGCTCTTGGTCTTCTTGACAACCCATCAGCGGCAGCATGCTTAGCAGTGGGTACGTGGACCAGTTTGAAATCGAAGAGTAGAATACCGGCAATCCACTGGTTAATGGTGGCATTAGGCTGTAAGTCTGGATTGTTAATCATGCCCTTGATATATCTCGCGTCAACCTCTACAACCAGGTTCCACACTCCAAAAACATAAAGCCACACGTCATGCAGTGCTTGAAACAGACCGAATAGTTCGAGTTTGGCTTGACTATACTGCCTTTCTCTGTTGTTAAGAGTGATGGAGCCGAAGTGGGTGGGGTACCTCTTGGAATCTTCTCCCTCCTGCATGAGGATATAACCGATGGCAATGTTGGAGGTGTCGATGGCGAGGATGACTGGAAAGGAGGAGCTGTAGTCAACAGGACACAGCGCTGGGGAGGTGACTATAGCAGCTTTGAGATAGTCCATTGCTGCTCGGTGTTCGTCATGAAACTTGAATAACATGTCTTTCTTTGTGAGCTTGACAAGAGGACGTGCATGCTTGGTGAAATCTTTAATGAAGATGTGGCAATACGAGCATAGACCTAGAAAGCCCCTAACTTCAGTGACATTAGCGCAGTAAGGCCAGTCTCTAATTTTTTGGACTTTAGTTTCGTCAGGGATCCTCCTGTCATATGAAACCTTATGCCCCACCACTACAATAGACGGGGTGGCAATGATGCATTTCTTGGTGGAGACAGTAGCTCCTGCATGGCAAAGCCGGTGAAGTACACGATTAGTATTTTCGAGGTGTTCCCAGATAAAGCACCGAATGCCAGGGTTCTGCGGTATCGTTTCATAAGACCCATCGGCATTTAGGTAGCATGACTTAGGGCCTTTGATTGGGCAGTCGTCGATGAATGGGATGGAGACCTCGGGGATTTTGTCCTTTAGGATCCAGCAGACATCACCATGGAATATTTGAATGGCATTAGTGTACCCCATAGGTAATTTCGTCAGCCTAAGGGTGCCAATAGGGGTTTGGAAGGTAGTCAGGTCATGGTAATCGTCGTGGATGGCTCGGTGGTCATAGCTGACCATTAGGTCCAAGATTCTGTACACCAAGTGACAGGTGAAAGCTTCGGCAATTGAGTCAATGAAAGGAGGGATGGCTGAATCTTGAATAGAGACAGCATTTAAGGGCTGTAGGTTGTGAATGAGGTGCAGAGATTTCCCATCTTTCTTGACAATGCAGAACCACTTGGACCAATATGACGAGGTCGAGGGCTCGTAAACACCAGTGGCAATTTTTTCTTTAATTATTTGGACGACGTCTCTAAAGATGGCAGGCAGGATAGGGATGTTACATTCGACCCAGGGTTTGTGAGATAAGGTTGGGATTTTTAGGGGGGGAAACATGTCTTCACAAAAGGTTCCCCTTTCTGAGGTCTCCCAAGCAAAGGCAGCTTTGTGTGTTCGAACGAGCCAACAAACAAGATCCAACTCCGCTGGCCAAAGGAACTTGGTAGGATCGAGGTCGAGCTCTTTTGCCCTTTGAGTGGTAAATCTGGAACCTGGAACAAATAAAGGAGGGTGGTATGGTAATACAGGTAAATCTGCGAGAGGGTTGCCGACCTCCCGACGCTCCACCTTGAATTCAACAGGCATTGCAGTTGGGATAGGCTTCACCTTCTTCGCTACAGGCTTGTATTTTAATATGTGGAAAACCGGGTCGTAGTGAAAGGTAGACTGTAGGGCAGAAAGTGTCAGTGGAGAAACCATAGTACTGGTGGTAAACAGGAAGTGATCTTTAGGCAAAATGAAACTGGAATCGAATGGATCAGGAGGCGCAGTATCTGGGGTGTAACTGAGCAACAGCGCTGCTGTGGCATTTTCTTTAAAGTCTGTAGAAAGAGGAGAAGTGGAATTTCTCGAGGTGGAAAGTGAATCTGAAACATAAAGGGAACACACGGATACTATATTATCTTGGTCTCCTCATAACCCTATCGAGTCATCGACCATTGTTAAAAACCCTGTTCGCTCTCTTGGAGTTGGCAGCGGTGACTCTGGTGGGCAAAGTATTCTGCCTCGTCATCTGGGTTCATGAATCGGGGATATGGGTATAGACAATGTCGAGGGTGGGTGGGGATAAGTAACTGGTGGCCTGAATTGGGGTCATGGATTTCTAGAGATTGTTTGCCATCAGGGAAGTCTCGAAGGATGCTGCTGAGAAGGCAGAAGAATGGGCAGCCTAATAAGAGGTCAAATGGGGCTTTATCGACGACTTGAATCTGTAGGTGAGCTTCAACTGGTCCAATTCGAAGAGAGGCATTTTCGATGACACCTAGGGTGCTCTCTTTAGACTGGTTAGCGGCTTCTAACATCATACACATGTCTGAACGGAGGGGGGCCCCTAAAGCCTCCCACAATTCATGCCTGAGGGCAACTACCTGACAGCCACTGTCAAGGATACACTCAACCCAAAGCTTGTCCATAAGGACACCATCTACTGCGTGGAGAGGGGTGGTGGCGAGACCAACACACTTGCCATCAGTATCCTTAATGAGGTATTGTTCATATGAGGCCCAGGTAGACAATGAGGACGATTCCGACACGGTCTCGAGACTACCAATCGCTACTTTCTTCATCATAGCCATCTCTTTTATCTGTTTGCAGATTTCCAGGCTGACTGCCAAAAGATCTTGGGTTGAGATTTCAATCTTGGCCTCTAAAACTTGGGACACAAGTTGTTTAGTGGCAGCAGCTTTGTCAAAGCTGCTCTGGTAATGAAACTGAGGGGTAGGGTTGGACGAAGGTCTAGAGGTTGAAGGCTCGGCAGCATTAGATTTAGCCTGTGTCTTGTTACGTGTGGGCCGGGTGTTTGAAGTCGTGGTAGGTACAGGGTTGTTGGAAGGGGGAGGGTTGGCTGGAGCAGCATTTCGAGGGCGATGAGTGAGGATCTCCATGCCATCAAAGTGGGCTGGTTTCTTCCTTTTGATAGCATTCTTAAGCTCCTCTACCTGAGCATAGGCTCTGGTGAGGGCACACTTATCTTCTTCATCAGCATTATCTTCTATTTCTTGGTTGATGAGGTATGACGAGGGGTGGACCTCGACCTGAAACTTGGTGGTGTCTTCTGAGCCAAAGAACATGGTATTGACAAGGTGGGGCAGGGTATCACACCCTCTAGCTGAAGAGGTGGTACCCAGAGACTGAATAGAGACGAGATTAGCCGACGCCATAATAGACTCTCTGAGAGCCAGGAAGTTATCAATTTTATCTTTGAAGTTCCGCCCTGCTGCAGACCTAGGAATGTCAGAACTGTCTTTCATAAAGACTTTACCGCCTATAAGCGCGCATTTCCCTTGGCGAACATACTCTTTGCAGAGCTCGCACTCAGCTGTTCTATGGCCATCAGTTCCTCCACAGAAGAAGCAGCGGGGGTTGAAAGAGCAGTGAAACTGCTGATCTGTGGGTTGAGTCTGGCAACTGCCCAAGGCGGGGTCAGCGGCTTGGACATATTCCCTTTTAAGAATGGTGGGTGGTGAAGTCAGTTGGGAGTAGGATTCTGGGAATAAGGCCGAACTATCGATTTGAACAGCATATTGGTGGGCCCCACTAAGGAGGTAGGTCGTGTGCTTGTAGACTTTGTCAAATGGCCATGGGTCATCGACATCATGGTCTAGATCTTTGAGTTGGAGGTGAGTGGCGAGGCTGCTACAGAATTTTGGGGGAAATCCTTCGAGGAACTTCTCATTAACATAGTCATCGGTTAGTCTCTTCTTCTTGTTAATTAGGGCTATGACTCGGCAGAATTCCCACACGTATTTGCTGAGGTCCTCGAGGGATGACATGGGTTTCTGGACCTGGTGGTGGAGAAGGGTCTCGAGGTCAGCTTTGGTATACTGCTGCCCTTTGATGTCAACACCAGGGTAGAAACTGGTAACTTCTCTAGTAAAGTCATCCCAGTCATCACCCATAGCGGAGTCGAGGGAGGACCATAGCTCCAACTCGTTTCTGTTGGCATAGTGAATAGCCCACTTAATCTTAACTCTGTCATCGGTGATTCCTGTGTCAGTGCAGATCTGGTCAATGTCTTCAAAGTAGGTGCAAATATCTTCTGTTTTTCCCAAAAACTTGGGGGCTTTGTTAGAACCTCTAAGAGGCATTTCGCGATGATTGGTAGAAGCAGACATGGCTGTGGGAAATGACGATGAGAGTGGAAGGGGGTACTGAGGTATCTGCAGGGAAGTATGGGCTAGTGGTAGAATGAGATTCTGTGAGGCGGTGAAGGATGTCGATGGGAGAAGTTGTTCTGTGGCAAAGGTCGAAGCTGATGGAGAAACTGGAGGGGATAGGTCAGTAAGCAGTGATAATTCTTGACGATCAGGTGGTGGTGCAAAGGACTCGTCAAGCTTGAAGGCACCAGGTATATCGACTAGCGAAAGAGAGGGAGATTCTGGATGATGAGGGGATCCGACAGCAGAAAGCTCTACATCTGGAGAACTAGGCTCCAGGATATCACAAGGGTTAGTAGTGGGTACGAAAATATCAGAGGAAGATATAGAAAGATGGTGGAAGGGCTCTAAGAGCTCTTCAAGTTCTGTTCTGTGGCGGGTAGGTCGTAGGGATCTCCTTTCCAGATCTACAGACCCCTTGCGGTGGGCTCCAAAACAATGTGGGCTACTCTTCTTGGAAGAGTGCTAAGTGAAGTAAGAGAGGGAAAGCTGTAGGTAAATCCTAGGCTCATCCCAAGGGGTCTTGAGTCAGAAGGAGACAGATGAGGGGGATGCTAGGCAGTAAAGCGGGAAATATACGAAGGGGGAACTTGAGAGCTCATTGGAACTTGGTAGGTGGCAATAGTTGGCTTGTAGGATGGTTTATGGGATGTTTGGGTCTTGATGGTGGCGAAGTTGCAGCAAAGGGAATTCTGGGACTTGGGGTACTCTTGAAAACTCGAAAATAGCCTGGGAAGGTTCTTTTAGACTTGAAGGGAACTCTCAGAAACTCGCAGTGTGATGCCAAAAGGTGGTTGATATATTTTTCTAAGTATCTCGGCTTTTGTATCATAAGGACAGTGGTATCTAAGGTAAAACTCAGCATATTTTGGATCTGTCATATGTCAAAAGTAATAACTGATAAGGCAAAGTCTGATGCTGGTACAGACACGTGCATGGCGGTGACAGCGGTGAAAGGAAAACAAACAAAGGTGGAGAAGACAAACATGAACCAAGATGAGGCGGCATAACTACATGTCTAAGCAATGGGATCGCACCCTGGAAGCTGACGGGGGGTGAAGGGAGCAGTATAGCTAAAAGGGAGGTCTGCAGGGAGGCACAGTGACACATGACAGGTGACGATGTTGCTGGCAGTAATAGGCACATGACCAAGAGGAAGCGTAGTGTAGGTGGCGACACAATCCCGTAGCCATGACAGGTGTGTGATCTGGGGTGTGTGTGATCTGGCAGGTAGCAAGAGTTGGGATTGCTGCCGAGGGCGCCTTGCAGCCTCAGGGAGCCTAGGCTCCCTACATCGGTGGGGTGGTGGAGGTACATATTTGTGTCTGTCTGCATAGACATTTGAGCAAGCTCACAATATCAACAATGGTTGGCTTACTCGGCTGCATGGGTCCCATTTAGTCCCCCTCTTCATCTCTACCAGTAAAATTCTGCCATCATCTATCTTGTTGCCTGAGAGTTCAATGTAGTCATCTTCATTCCTCAAGGCCTTCTGGGCATCACTGCTGGAACAGCCCCACTGAGAATGTGTATACTGTGAAGGAGGTGGGGGAGATGGTGCAGACTCGTTGAGCTCAGAGCCACTGACAATGTCAGTAATAGCCTTTAAAAAAGTCACTTTAATGCAGGTAGATACTATTAATCATACCCACCATGGCATTTGTCCTATGACGAATTGTCTTTGTGGATGGATGAGATATGGCAAGGCACTCCCCAGTGTCACTACCTTGGATGTAAGGAGAGTCATCATTGCGGGTACCTGCTTCAGGAGGGTTGTTGATCATAGGAGTGGGTGGGTGGCTGCTTGAGCAAGTACTTGTAGGGGGAGCTCGGACCCTGATCTGAGAGCCTGTGCCTGTGCTGGAGACTGACCATGCATAGCAAGAGTTGCTAGCTGAGCACTGAGAGAGGAGAGTGTGGAGTGGTTTAGAAGAAGTGAGTTTGTCAGCCCAGTCAACAACTTCTCTGATGCCAGAATACAGTGAGTGAAAAAACATGTGCAATGTTTGGCTGTTTTGTACTAAGTCCAGTGTAGCACCATGAGGCGTGGGAATCATGCTTAGCCTTGGTGAGGTGAGTGGTAGTACTCGCCCTTGGCTACAAAACGGTCCCAGGGTCATGTGATTTGGTGCAGTAGTCATTGAGATATGTCCATTATAAAACAGCTACACCATTGCACACGTTTATTCACTTTTGGGCTGGAAGTAAAATCTGAGTCAAATGAAGAGATAATTGTGGTTGTTTGGTCCTACAAACAAAGATACACATATAAACATTGTGTCTGAGTTTGAACAAGTTCACACACTTCTTTATTTCCAACCTTTACCACCATGAGATCCATCTCCTCCACCCAAAGGAATACTATCCTCACTATGCTTGATTCTGGTCATTCTCCTTCCTCTATTGCCTCCAGTACTGGCCTACATCGCTCTACCATCTCTAGACTTCGTTCCAAGGAGCATTCCAGCCTGCAGAAGTCCACTGGAGGTCATCCATCCAAGCTTTCCCCTGCTAATGTCTGCCATGCCATCCACCTCATCTCAACTCAGAAGGCAGACAATGCTGTGCAGGTGACCAAAACTCTCACCAATGTCATCAACCAGCCCCTCCACCCAAATACTGTTTGCCAGCACCTGAAGAAGACTGGTATGAAGGCTGTGGTAAAGCAAAAATGACCTATCCTCTCTGCCAAGCATCGCAAGGCAAGGTTGGACTTTGCCTATGCCCATAAAGATTGGACTTTGGAGGACTGGAAGAGGGTGGTATGGTCTGATGAGACTAAAATTAATCACCTGGGGTCAGATGGGCACAAATGGGCATGGAAAAAGCCAGGGGAGAAGCTGAATGATAGGCTAGTAGAGGGGACACTGAAGTTTGGAGGAGGGTCTCTCATGATGTGGGGCTGTATGACCTGGGAGGGTGTTGGGTATGGCACCAAGATTGATGGTAGGATGGACGGAGACCTCTACCTCCAAATTTTGAAGGATGAACTACAAGATTCCCTTGAGTATTATGGTCTCCATCCTCCTGACATCATCTTCCAGCAGGACAATGACCCCAAGCACACCTGCAAACAGGTCAAGGAGTGGCTAGAGGAGCAGGATTTTAGGACTATGGTATGGCCTGCACAGTCCCCTGACCTCAACCCCATAGAACATGCCTGGGGTTACCTCAAGAGGAGGCTTGCAGAGTATGAGCATCCTCCCAAGGGAATACTGGAGTTGTGGGAGAGGACTCAGGTGGAGTGGAACAATAGTGGTATTCAAAGTTAAATACGGCACAACTTTTATGTGCCAAACCCTAACCTAACCCTAGCATTTTGAGGCGCAGATTTCGGTCTCCAAAACCATCACTCGCATATCCAAATTTGGAGATATCCCTTTGCAGCATATCAAGGTAGTCAGTTTCAGAATTACAATTACAACAGCACTAGGATACTATCAGAATTTTAACAAATAACTCCCTGATTGAACCTCGATATGCCCCGAGTGTCTATCCGCAGGGAAGTCCTAAGTATCTTAGATCATACAGCGATCACCGTCGCACGAATGCGAAATGCAGTTGCCATGGATGTCATGGACAGCAGTGACGGTGATTGGACAGATACATCGTCCGAAGCGTCCTCCAGGACCTCTCTGTCGCTGAGCCCGATGGCCCTATCTCCCTCATCGCCTGCGTCCTCGATGTGTTCATCACAAGGATCGATGTCAATCGATTCCGATTCAAGCAGCTCTGATACATATTCGATGACGGAAGTAATCACCACACCATTTACGGAGTACCTGGATGCGATCCGGGCACTACGTGACGAGGTCGAGGCAGTGTGCATTCTTGAGCACCCACTAGAACCGATGCCACATGCATCCCAACTACATCTCCTCCACCATTTTGCGGAACATCGCCCAGCTCTGTTTCGAAAGCGGTTGCGAGTAGATCCATTGATATTTGACGACATCTTAGGCCAGATTAGTGGGCATTCTATATTTCAGAACCAATCGAATAACCGGCAGTTACCTGTTGCCATCCAGCTTGCAATTTTTCTCTTCCGAGCGGGACATTATGGAAACACATGTGCACCTGAAGATGTTGCACAGTGGGCAGGGGTTAGTGTCGGAACTGTGGTTAATTGCACTCACTGTGTCATGGCTGCACTGCTAGACCAGCACGATCAGTTTATCTATGTTCCGCACGTTCGTTCTGAGGAGATGTGTCGAGCTCGAGCGTTTACGGAGAGCTGGACTTGTCGTGCATGGCGAAATGGAACATTCACGGCTGATGGATCGACGATAAACCTATATGAGCGGCCGGGTATGTTTGGAGATAGTTTCTACGATCGAAAGTCTCGGTTCTCGTTGAATTGTCAGGTCAGTTTACTCGACATATTGATGTGTCAAAACTCACCACCAACTTTTGAAGGCCATTGTCATGCCTCACAATCTTAT
Organism: Pisolithus thermaeus; assembly: GCA_024663475.1. Taxonomy (NCBI): domain Eukaryota; kingdom Fungi; phylum Basidiomycota; class Agaricomycetes; order Boletales; family Pisolithaceae; genus Pisolithus; species Pisolithus thermaeus. The sequence goes on from JANFAF010000012.1 coordinate 362,340, forward strand.
GATTGTCGACTACTTACTGGGCCAACCTGGCAGCGTACATGATGCGTATGCCTTCCGAGGGACCTGGGTCTTCCAGGATCCTACCAACGTCCTTCCCCCTCGCTATTGGATATGCGCAGATTCAGCGTACCCAAGTGAGACATGGTGTGCTGTCCCATTCAAAAGGCCGCATGGAGGTAGTCTAACGCGCAGGCAGAATATTTACAACTGCTATGTATCCAAGGTGCGTACCTTATATTTTCATCCAACTGGTTTCTGACCAACTCCAAAGATCCGTGTAAGGGTAGAACATGCGTTTGCTGCGCTAAAGGGTCGATTTCAGTCACTGTGCGAGCTTCGGCTTAAAGTGGCAAAAGATGAAGACTTACATATCGCCATTTACTGGATCATGTGTTGCATGATATTGCACAACATGATCATACGGTTTGAGTCTGATCAAGGCGACGACTTAGATGGATCGATGAACTGGGCAATTAGAGAAGCCGAAGGGTGGGACCAAGAAGTCCATGATGAGATTGGGGAAGAAGGAGGGGGCACGCATGGACAACGATTCCGGGGGTTGTTGATGGAGCGTCTCTTCGAACAGCGTGGGATTCGAGTCTAAAAAAAATTCTAAGTATCAACATCACACACTTCTCAGTCGAACTTAGATATCGGTGGCAAAGAAAACATCTATTGAAACATAGTATGTTCGAACAGATGGGATCAGCTAGACTATTCGTAACAACAGGTTTTCTAAGGAAACAGTGAGGGTAGGGGGAAGAGGGGAAGCAGCAAAAGATATTGATATGATAGTAAAAAAAAAAAAAAATTACTCAGTGGCCGAAGACGATGGAGCAGAGGGACCAGAGGGACTGGAAGATAACATGATGTTAGCAGCCTGGAGCTTTGCCAGCTCCAGTTTGAGACCAAGGACTTTCGTCTCCTTCTGCAGCGCCTGGATATCCAACTGCTTCTTCTCCATCTCATGATGGTGGATCTTCTCTGCTTCCAGACACTCCCTCTCCCTCTCTCTTTCCAGATGATTGATCTCTTTGTCACGCATATGAGCCTGTGTTTTGACCGCCTTACGCTCGTTTTTGAGGACAGCGAGCTGGTATCGAAACTCCACGGAGTTATCATTCAATCCATCCAGGCGGCTGTCCAGGTCGGCTTTCATTTGAACTAGCGTATTCTTGCTCTTTGTGAAGCTAGTTTGGGAAGACTCTCAGGCAGCGGTATAGCGACGGCTGCTTGAAGTTGGGGTGGACGACGTGCTGGATGTGGAAACGATTGAGATGGGGCTCCGTGGGTATGGTGACATCCAGAACACTCCACGGCCGTCAAACGATGCAGCCCGCATCTTTGCGTAGTTGACAGGCTTGTCATAGGTAGAGTGGTGTCAGTGGAATTAAGTATCTAGATACCTACAGCTCAGACTTACCCGATATCCATGGTCAACCCCCGGATCCTCTCCAAACATCGACGGGTCTTCAGGCTCTCCCAATATCATAATGTCATCCTTGCCACCATACCCAGGTTCTTCGTCCTCTTCTTCTTCCTCTGCCTCCACCCGTCCCTGCTCACTCATCGTCATATCATGGGGAGGATCGGGGTCATCGAAGGTAGTTCCGATCTCGACAGCCCCAGGATCTTCAGTGGCGGGGACGTTATTGTAACGCTCAGTCGACTTGTCTTGCTGGAGAGACAAACTTGCTGCGCATCCGCTGTTGTTGATAATTGAAAGAAAATTGCCGGTTCGATTGACACCCGGAGCTGCTCCAAACAGCTTGGCGTCATAGCTAGGGTTGCCGCGCCACATCGAATCGCATTGTTCCCAGAACGGGAACTCTGCGATAACTTTTTCTAAGACGTGGTAAGTACAAAACGGAGGACATGTTACAACTACTGTACCTTGAAGGTTCCAATGGAGTGGGTCATCGGGGCTAATCCCCTTGCCGGTGGACTTAAATCTTGCGGCTTGTTGTCGATACTTAGCTTTTAGACTGTAGAATTTATGTAGATTAATCTTGTGACGGAGGAGAAAAGAAGATCAGAGGACACACCTGGTAAGGCAGGCGTTCACGGCAGAGGTGAACTTGCCAGGATTCGCAGCGTACTTGTCCCCATACTTGAGATCGCTGCTGAAGAGGAAGTTGGCGATGACCGCATGGATATCCTTCTTTCGCCAGGCATGAGGTTTTGCAGCGTTCCCCTGAGTATCTTGGTCCTTCCTCTCATTGAAAAGGATCACGCGATCAGCTGGATTATTGAGAAGCCATGAGAGGAGTTTCTCCGTAAGGTAAGGCAGCCACTCCCACTGAACACCTTCACTCCCAGCTGAGGGGTCCTGAGCACGTTTGCCTATACGTTTCGCCTGGGAAGCAGAAGCTGTTGAGTGCACCGGGTGGGTGACCGGAGCCTTGGGATTGGACTTGGAAACTGCGACGGCGACATGAGATTGAGAAATGAAGGGGGGCTGGGGATCGCCATTTCCCCCCGTAGAGGGGGGGACATCGGAAGCCATGATGATCTTGGACTGAGCTCGGAGGCGTGCAGAGCGTCGTACGCTTAGTCGGAGGGGAGGCATGTCTTCAAACTCCGCTTGAATTGTGCCGAGTGTTTCCGCATGAGTTTTCAAAAAATTTGGTCAAAACAGGCAGCTCCCTGTCAGCTTTGAATACCATTAATATACCAGCTGAAGAGTGTCAGAAGTTGATTGAAAGCATGCCTAGGAGGGTGGAGGCAGTGATTAAAGCAAAAGGAGGCTATACCAAGTACTGATATTCCCCAAATACCCCTCACTTTTCAAAAGTGAATAAACGTGTGCAATGGTGTAGCTGTTTTATAATGGACATATCTCAATGACTACTGCACCAAATCACGTGACCCTGGGACCATTTTGTAGCCAAGAGCGAGTACTACCACCCACCTCACCAAGGCTAAGCAGGATTCCCACGCCTCATGGCGCTACACCGGACTTAGTACAAAACAGCCAAACATTGCACACGTTTTTTCACTCACTGTACTTGTTTTTATCTGCCTCTAAGCTGGAGTCGATGCAATCCCAGTAGAGAAGAATGGTCTCGGTGAGTAAAATCATTGTGGTCAACATGCTGAGGGATGGGAAAACTTTGTACTGAGAAGAATCTGGCTTCCGTTTCTGGCTATCCGTGCTGTGCCAGTCTGCAATCCTATTGGCCTCATCAGCTCCAACAAGTTTGCCTCATGCTGCAAGGACTGTGTCACAAGACGATGCCTTCTGGGTGTGTTTTCGCTTCTGAGCCGCTTTGTTAAGACTCCCCTCCAGCTCATTGTCCAATTCCTCCCCACCATCAACCAGCTGCTCCCCACCACCTTGTGAATCTATGAGTGGTCCACCACTCAGATCCATACCTGCCATGTCACTCTCTGCCCTGTCATCATCCCCAAAGACACTCTTTGTCATGTCTGCAGAATCTTGTGATGGATCCTTGACAATAAGGTGGAGTCTTGGTTTTGGCTTGGGTGGATTGGTGAGTTGGCTCTCTTCCTCTTGTATGGAGCTATCGATGATATTTGCTAGTTGTTGGATACCACATTCCCAGGCAGCCTCCTGTTCCTCCCATGCCCTTTCACCTTCCGCATCATTGGCTTGCTTCTGCTCAGAGGTACATTGCTTTTGTTTCCCTTCCAAGAGAATATGTCCAGGATGCTGACTGGCATTTTTGGCATGGGTGGTAGGGTGGGACATTGTCGAGACTTCAGGAGGGAGGAAGTGTGCAGGGTGAGCAGTGCATAGTGAGGGAAAAAAAGAGTCACGTAAGGTAGAAAACTCTGTAGCCTTATGTCCAGGTATGCTATGTCTGCCACTGCCATTTAACCTTGCTGACTCATGATGCTAGACATTCCCACCACAGTACTAAGTGTCACATTCACACTGCCATTTTGTTGAGTGTGTGATAGCACCTACATTATGTCCCAATCTCATTCTCAGTCAGCCAGACGAGTGCTCAGTGCCTGCTGGATTCTGTGTCTGCACACCAGCTGTCATTGTTGGTTCAAAACAGCTTCCAGACTGAAACACCACAAGTTGTCTTTCCACAACTACTCCTTTCACAAATCAGGCTTGCCACTACACTCACCACCAGCAGGGCCAGCTGAAGGTACGACTCACGATTACCATGAAAAGGTGACAGGTAAGCTAGACTCCATTTAATTCATTCCCCTGCCGCATTGACCCACTCTGCTAGGCCGGAAATGTGACTCTAATGGGCAGTACATCGATCCCAACTCTCCCCCGCCACCTCTCTTCGAAAGGAGTTCAAATGACTGGGGTCCATATGGCAGTTGACTATGTTTTGAAACCACAGAATTTATTTTTCAGGAAGCAGAGATGTCAGTGTCGAAAATCGACAAATTGTGTCACCTCTGGGGGCATTCATCTAGTGGCGGCCAACCACCCTTCACAGACCACAAGGAACTATACAAGATGATCGATGCTATGGAAGTCGGTGATGTTTGATGGAACTCCTTCAAGCTCAAGTACAATGGTGAGCGACCTGCTGACAATATCCTGCCTTGGATGGACGAGGCATATGAATACTGGTTCCACGATCCCCTTTCCTTGGTAGAAAACATACTTGCTAACTCCGAATTTCATGGTGAATTTGACTACAGCCCATACTGGGATTTTACAACAGGTGACAGCAAGCAAAGGTTTGAAAACTTCATGTCAGGAGACTGGGCATGGTTGCAAGCGGTATGCTTTCCTTTTTCTTGCCCCACATCCACCACCAAAGTGCCTATGTTAGGACGCAATTGCTAGAGATCCATCGACACATGGGGCAACTTTTGTCCCAATCATTCTTGGGAGTGACAAGATGACGGTCTCAGTAGCGACTGGACAGAACGACTACTGGCCAGTATACCTTTCTGTTGGTAACATTCACAGCAATGTGCAGCATGCTCACTGCAGTGGAGTCGAGCTTCTCATGTTCCTTGCGATCCCCAAAGGTAGTGGAAGTTTTCCCTTTCATTACACCTACTCACTGGGATTCTCTTAGCAGCGAAGAAATACACAGACGACCCTGCATTCCAGTGCTTCAAAAAGCAGCTATTCCATGTTGCGATGTCAAAGATTCTAGGTTCACTCAAGGCTTGCATGATGGTACCATGGGTGATGAAGTGCCCCGATGACCATTTTCATCGTGTCATCTGTGGTATTGGCCCGTATATTGCTGACTATCTGGAGCAAGTTCTGATATCCGGAATTGTCCAGAATTGGTGTGGCAGGTTTGTACTGGTGTATCTATGTTGCCTGAACTAAGTTATTTTATCCAAGATGTACTGCATCTCCTGATGACCTCGATGCCAGTGGGCCTCCACACACAGCAGAACTGATGAGAGCACTGATTGAGGAACTACAAGCAAGTGTGGCTTGGGATGAGTGGGGCATCAATGCCAACATTGTGGTAAGCTCATTCTCAATTTTTCAATGATGTCAATAGCTTGTTTTTAGCCCTTCACCGAAGATTTCCCCTGTGCTGACATCTGCTGACTCCTGGCACCGGACATTCTCCATCAGCTGATAAAAGGTGGTTTCAAGGATCATCTGGTGGAGTGGGTAGGTAAATATTTAGAACTCGTGTATGGGAAAGCTGGTGCAAAGGAATGGTTGGCAGATATTGACCATCAGTAAGTTCAGTACTATCCAATGATCATCCTGACTGACATACCATCACTTACCAGTATTGCCGCTGCACCTCCATTTCCAGGACTGCAGAGATTTCCTGATGGGTGGGGGTTCTCACAGTGGATGGGCAATGACTCAAAAGCACTGATGAAGGTGAGCTTGCCATCCCTGTCCTCGCCCTGTCTCATATCAGGTACCCTTGGGTGTATTTACCTGCTATTGAGGGCCATGTTCCGTGCGACATTGTGTGGACATTTCGCACTTTCTTGGAGTTCTGCTACATCGTTCAACAGAACGTCATCACTGAAGACATGCTCAGTGACCTCAAGATGGCACTAGACTGCTTTCATCGCTATTGTGAAAATTTCCTGGATGTTGGTGTGCATGTTGATGGATTCTCCCTCCCTTGTCAACATTCCCTTGTCCATTATGGTGCCCTAATCTGTCTCTTTGGTGCACCAAATGGTTTGTGCACATCAATTACAGAATCGAAGCACATCATAGTGGTCAAGAGGCCATGGCAGTGGTTGAGCAAACACAATGCACTTGGTCAGATCTTATGGACTAACCAATGCCTTACCCAATTGGCTGCTGCCCATGCTGACTTTGAGGCTCGTGGGATGCTGCCATTGTTGCATGTGAGAGACTCTGTATCTTCACAAGGTAATACTAAGTTTTCTCTGTCGATTGACTAAATAACGATGCTTTCAGACCTGCAACATGATGCTGTTCCCCAATCTGACAGGGAGACAAGTGGCATGACTGAAGGCCTCAATAATGGGGAAGACAAGGATGAGCATGCTGGTATTGTGGATGAGCAGCCCATACTTGCTCATTCAGATGTGAAGCTGGCTCGATGCCATGGTAAGTGTTGTCTCTATCTAGCTCTTGTGGTTTTTAATTTTCTGTCAAGCTCATGGCCATGCAAGGAGTGTTCCTGCGCTTGCTATCGAGCTCGGTATTCCAACACTGCCAAGGCTTATCAGTGAATTTTTATATGAACAACTACACTGTGAACCCATCTCATCTCCATCACATCCTCACCATCTTCCTGTGTTCACTGGACCCCTCAAAGTTTTTCACTCAGCTACTGCCACCTTTGTGTCGCCCAGTGATCCAAGTGGAATTGGTAGTATGCGATGTGAAATGATTTGTGCAATTCCGACATGGCACTGTGGTCCAGCATGATATGACACGATATTTGTGAGCATGGACAATACAGCCAATGGAATGCTGAGTATGGAGGTTGCCCAAGTTCTTTGTTTCTTCTCATTTGTTTACACCAACAGCTACAGTTACCCCTGTGCCCTCATACATTGGTTTGAGTGCATAGCAGATGAACCTGATGGGCTGATGGGTATGTGGATGGTGAAGCTGTCTTTTGTTGATGATGGTGCAAAAAATCTTTCCATTATTCATGTTGACAGTATTGTCCGCAACACACATCTACTTCCCATCTTCAGGTGGGAACAAGTACCACCATATATTAACCTTCATAATTCCTTAGACATATACCACAGTTTTTATGTCAGTCATTTTGCTGATCATCATGCTTTTGAACTAGCTTCGTAATTGGTCTACCATCACTATGTTCCCATGTACTATTTCAGCAATGCATGCATTTTTGTCTTATGAGCTTTTTGTTCTGACTGACTTAGCCTGAAATCATAGTTTAGACTGGTAAGCTCAGTGGGTTGGCAAAAACTGGTGCTGTGGTCATCTTTTTGACTTTGAGGACTTAGGCATCTCACAAGGTGCCATAAGCCAAGTAAGTGTAAATAAGCTCTGATTAAGTCAAAATTAGATGCATGTAAATTTACTGATGTGGCAAGTGGGGCTGAGACACACCTAGTGGAACCATTTGGGTCTGTGGCTTTCAACTACCCACATCCTCCAAGGGTAGCCAGCCTTGACTCAAAGGAGGATTTTGATTGTCATTAGACCAATTCCCTAGATCCCAGCAATCCAGATGGTCCTTGAGAGTGTGCCTGGGTACTTCTTGCAGTATCTCTCGTCCTGTAGGTAGTACGATACAACCTTTCACTAATAGGCACTTTCCCATGGCTAGATACTTCTTGCATGAGTCACAATTTGCTCAAATATGACCTTTCTGGCCACAGAAAAAGCAAAATGAGTATGTGCAGCAGGGTGAGCAACTTGCAGAATCGGTAGGTGGCTGTGCATGTGAATTACTGGCCTCTCAAAGGCCTCCACAGGCTCGAAGGAGTGACTTAGCAACATTCGCAACTCAGATTACATGTTTGAGAAAGCTTTGAAGGTCTTTTGAGGAGTACTGAGGAGGTTTCGAAGCTTCAGAAGGTCCAGAACATGGGGAACTCAGGCTGTGCATGATGTCACAAGGGAACTCGAAGGCAGGAAAATGATATAAACTGAGAATACCAGGGAAAATGTGACTTGAAGCTGCAAAAATACAAAAGGGAGGCACAGGAGTGAAACCAAGGTGGGAAACCACAGGGACACAACTGAGACTGAGAACATGAGACCTAAAAACATGAGAACAAGACCGAATAAGATGTGAAAGGGGTCACCAGGCTAAGACAGAACCCCCTTGCAGTGGGCTCCAGATGATGAGACTGATGAAGTGTGACTGAGGATGGGTAAAGGAGAGCTGAAGGTGTGAGATCTTCCAAAGGGGCTTCTATAGCCTGGAAGAGAGTACTGTCTGCGAGAGAGGATGTCTAGAGCAGTCTGAGGTCTGTCTGATCACTGAAGGCAACTTGCAATGGCCTTCACTAACTCAAACTTGAACTTGTAACTCAGTACTTCATTGTTATTTTTTTTGTAAGTAGCTACAGAGGAGTGCAGGTGCATGTGGGCTTAGGTAAGCTACCTCATGTGCCTATACTCGAAGCTAAGTGAAGTCTAAAGTAAAAGAATAAGAACAAAACAAAACAAAACAAAAGAGTAAAGTAAAAAGTAAAAGTAAAAGCTATAAAACAAAAAGAATATCATAGTGGGGAGTACTCACTCCCTACACTGTGACAACCAGCCTTGTCAACTGGGCAATGAACGATGATGACATTTAGGGCCTGAATGGTAGTAGGTTTGCCACAGGCTTGTGCAAAATATGTACAAACTAACTTTGTGTGGAGTCTGGCAGACTTCTTAAAGTTGATGATCGGCTGTGGACAGTGGTTATCAGCTTGCACCTGCAGACATTCTGAGATTGATATTGATCAGGTGGGTGATGCACTATACTTATCCAACCCATCACCCATTAGCAATGCCACCTCGATGAACACCCCACGACAATGAGAACACCCAAAGGCTAGCTTGTTCCCCACCCCGAACATGCTGTTTGCTCTGACTCTGCAACAAGATGGCAGGTAGAGGCTCCAGGTTGAAAGGGCAGCCACTGCCCACAACATCAAGCTCTGAGCCTCAAGTGAAGTTGCATGCTGTGTGGACTCAGGTGGATGTCAAGATACTACTCAATTATGCAGAGGAGATCTGACACAAGGCAGGCAATTGTATGGCCTTTCAAGAAGGTCATTTCAATGACCTTCTGCCCTCGCTTCCTGTCCAACCCAATGGCCATTGCAAGACTGCAAAAAACTGCCATGACAAGTGGGAAAGTGTACATTGCCTATCTCTTTCTCATCAATAACTACTCACTCATTTGTTTGGAGCTGAAATGAGAATACTATGCAGCTGCAACCATCACTGGTGGATTGGGACTTGCATATTCAATGGAGAGAGGTGCGAATGTTGTAACTGAGGCAGGACAGCTCATCATGGATGAGCTTATTGAGGTGCATCTGGGTTTTCATCATGGCACAAAGCATTTCTAACTATTCACTAGACTCGACATGAAGCTACCCAGTTCCAAAACAAAGGGTTCAAATATTGGGATCAGATACAGCAGTTTGTGCCTTGTGACAAGGCGAGGGGCGCTAATGCTCACCATGCAGCCAGCTCTCAAACATTTACTCAGTCTTCTCAGGTGCCATCTTCCAGTTCCCACATTCCATCCAGCTTGCAGCATCTGCCATCATCTGTGCAGCCCCTGCACACCACCTTTGTGCCATATCAACCCAAGTCTTCAACACCATATGTTCCCTGAGTCTCACCCACTTCTGTTGTACCACCTGTAGGGAGTGGGAGCTCCCTGGTAAGGGAATAGATGGAAATGAGAGGTTTGAGATGTGGAGGGATTTATTTACTTTTCTAAGGGGCTTGATCCCCATTTTGTAAGAGGGATGGGGACTTAGTGGCGAGGCAAGAGGTTGCTTAGCAAGCATGCATGGACTTGACTTCGAATTTGTACTAGCTAGGAGAACAAGCTACCACTATAGAGGCTGGAGATCACAGACTGGTGGGACCAGTCTGTGGCAGCTCTCTTACTGCTACAGCCCTTGAGAGTGAGGTCTGAGCAGCCTTAGGGAAGTCCTAAGGTGGTGGAGCAGCAGAGTTTTCAGTTCAGTTTTTCAGGCTAAGTGTTCAGTTTCTTTTTCTGTTTTCTTTTCCTACTGGTTCTTCTCTTCAACAGGATTCCCTTTAGGGTCTAACTAGCCTTCAGAAGCTACCCCTGTGATCTCTCACTTATTTCTCTTCACCACCTACATCTCTACCCATCCCTACTGGCCCTCATAACCTTTCCCCCTCATCTATCCCTATTTCACCACCATCATCTGCAATGACATCAGTCAATTCATCTATCAAACCCTCCTCCAGTGTTTCATCCCATGGCATAAAGCATAAGAGTGATGCTACTGGCCAGCTGGACTCTGCGTCGACTGTGACCTTGAGTGCTCAGGCAAGCAGCAGTTCACAGAAGCAACGTACCCAGGTAGCTGTCCTCGAGGACACAATTCAAGATTCATGGTGAGTGTGGGTGATACCAACAACAATATGATTACCATAATCTCGGGCAACAAGGAACAAAAATTTAATGAAGTCTGTGCAATGATGTATGAACTTGAGAAGAACCTGTTGCTGATGAACCTCACTCACTTGCAGATGTTATTTGAAGAGAAGCTGTCATTTATGATGGGTTACAAGAATGCCGCTGCTCACTCCCTGGAATTTAGGATGTTGTGGGTCAAGGTCAGGCTTGAGTCAATCAGCTGCAGTGTCCCAGAGTATACAATCTAGGGAGAATACTTATGCTGTACATGTACTTTTTGTTTCATGTCATAAGATATCCACACAATATGTACCTTTTGATCCACTGCAATCAATATCTCCAAATTTGCATGAAGCAAGGCATTCAGCAGAATGTGTGATTTTGATGTAAGACATATGGTAAATGCAGTAAAAAAAAAAACATCCAGTACTATGTCAATCTAGTTGTTCGATGATATGAGGCAGCCCTCATCTCTCATGCTTGGCACAATAATCTCCCCACATATGTGCCACAATTGCATCACACAATGAATTCATCTGCCTGCATGATTCAGCATTCAGCAGAACATCTTGAAGGCTACTGATGTGGGCAACTCTTCTTGCAAGAGTGCTAAGGGAAATAAGAGGGGAAAGCTGTAGGTAAGACCTAGGCTCATCCCGAGGGGTCTTTTGTCAGAAGGAGACAGAAGAGGTGGATTCTAGGTGGTAAAGCAGAAATATACAAAGGGGGGGACTTGAGAGCTCATTGGAACTCGGTAGGTGGCAATAGGAGGCTTGGAGGATGGTTTTCGGGATGTTTGGGACTCGATGGTGGCGAAATGGCAGCAAAGGGAATCCTAGGACTTGGGGTACTCTTGAAAACTTGAAGATGGCTTGGGAGGGCTCTCTAGACTCGAAGGGGACTCTCAGATTCTCGCTGTGTGATGCCAAAAAGGTGTGTGGTATATTTTTCTAAGTATCTCGGCTTTTGTATCATAAGGAGTATCTAAGGTAAAATTTGGCATATTTCGGATCTGTCATATGTCAAGGTAAGAAAAATGTAAAGTCCAACTCTAGGGTAGGCATGCATGCAATGACAACAGAGGTAGGGAAAGCAAGTAAAAGCGGGAAACAGGGGTAAGTAAGGGTGAGGCAGTAAGACCACATGCCTGGGTGGTGGAAGTGCTCACTGGGCGCTGGCAGCAGTTCTAAGGGCAAGGACAGCCTTGGTGCTTGTAGAGAGACAAAAGGCACCGAGGGTGTCACAGTGACATGTGATGGATTGGCAGGACTCGCAAAGGTGCCAAAGTAGGTGGCAATGGTGTTGGCGGTGATAGGGGTAGCAGTAGCCATGTGACAATGAGGAAACAAGGTGGGTGATGTGTTTACAGGCTGTCTCATGATTGTAAGGGATGCATGATCAGGTGACTGGTGAAAGTAAGGATTGCCACTGAAGGTGCTTTGCAGTCTCAGGGAGCCTAGACTCCCTACACCTCCCAGGGTCTTTAGGCTTTGACCATCCTTGGTCAAGTGCACATGATTAGGTATGAGATGGAGATGGAATGCCTTTGTAATGAAAGTGGCTGTGCATGGATCAAAGCACAAGTGATGGGGTTCTTGAACACATGCTGTGGGAAAATGCTTCTGTGGTGTAAAGTTTGCTTAATGCACCAAGTGTAATTGCTGTGTTCATTCCTTTTCTGCTAAGTCCATCAACCTCACTCCTGCCCACTCATCATTACCTAGTCTCTCCCCTCCCAACACGATGTCATCCTCCCAGAGCACCTCCATTTCTGTACCACCTTTCGTTACTCCCAACACTGCAAGAGACCTCATTCTGGGCATGTGGGCTTCACAGATGAAGAAGTTGGAGGTGCTGATGAAGGAAATACCCAGTGAGTCTGTGGAGGAGGAGACAGCACAGGCATGGTTGGCTTGGTATGAGGAATTATTGGTGAGTGGCCATCGTGTTAGTGATGCTATTCCCTTACTGATGCTTGGATACAGGGACGTATCAAGCAACTATGCAAGTTTGCCTCAGACATGAGTACAGAGGTCCCCAACTACCCCGACGAAACTGAGATTGTGATAAGCAATGCCTTCCTGGCATTGATGGTGCTTCAAGCCCGATTCCCCCCATGTGCAGTGAAACCTAAGGCCAAGCCAACTGTGGCCAGCTCCAGCAGCCCTCAAACAGGAGGTGAGGTAGTTTGGCGGTCACAGAGGCAGATAGAGAAGTCCACAGAGAAGGGACAAGAGGGTGTGACAGTGTGTGCACCAACCTTGTCTGACAAGCGACACACTAACCACCTGAGACTGACCAGACCAGTGAGGGCAGGTCGCTGACAAGGGCTGTGGGAGGTGCTGTGTTGTCTGGCCCAGAAGCCTCAGCAGTGGATGTCGACATGATGGAAGTCGACCCTACACCGGGGAGTAATGGACCTTGCAAGCGATGTGTAAAGTGGGGGATTATCTGTGTGTGGAAAGAGTGGATGGCCTGTGAAGCTTGCCACAATGGCAAGAAGAAATGCAACAAGGCTGGGAAGCTGGGTAGGAAGGTGAGTAAGGTTTGTTGAACAGTGCACTCAGCTAGTGACAATGTGACACAGTGCAAAAATCCAGAGGGTCCCCAGTCTGAGTCAGCCTCAATAAGCAAGAAGGCTAAGGCACACCCTGCTCCTCCTCCATCCTCAGTGCCTACCCCTTCTGTTGGATGGCCACAACCTCACCTGGTCAGTCACTCAGTGGCCTCCCAACCCATTGCCTCTACTTCTGCCACAGCAGAGACAGAACCCCAGGACCCTCCACTGCCACCTCCCCTCCCTCTTTTCCTCCCCAGTGGCCCATCCACTCCCACTCCCACTCCTAGACCCCCAGTTCCCCTTACTCCCCACATCACCAGTTAACCTGCTGACCAACTGGCAGAGTCCTCAAGAGACTCTAGTGAATTCCTTAGCGCACAAGTTGAGTTGGGCCAGGGTGAACAGGCTCCTGAGGTCATGGGCGGCAAGGACACTGGTACTCCGAAGGTTGAAATCAATCTGACCAAGTCTGAGGAGGATGCCATGCCTACAGGGCCAACTTGTTTGCCTGTGAAAGGTAAGTGCCACATGCATGGTAGTTGTATCCACCCTATTGAAGAGTTGGACAAATGAATTGCCAATGTGGAGTTGTCAATTGAATGGGGGGAGGACACCCTGATGGACCTGTTTTCGCAGATGGTGCAGGTTAACACAATGGTGACCCAAGTATGCAAGGCCCTCTGCCAGTCTAAACATCAACTGCAGGTGTTGAAGGCATGGCACCAGGAGAACTTCATTCCTGGGCTGTCTGACCTCCCCTAGAGCAGTAGTAGTAGTTTCTTGAGCAAGTATCCTTTCTGCTGTTGTTCTGTATGTTGGCAGTAATCCCATCTTGTGTGCATGCTGTCTAAAACAGACCACAGTGGTAAGATTGAAAGGTCAGAATAATATAAGAGCACAAGTGAAAAGAAGGAAGAACAAGTGGTATAGTACTGTCATCCTGACTGAGTAGGTAGCAGCAGTTGTCATTTTAGTTTTGACTGAATTCTATAGATGGTAAACAGTGAGTAAAACTATGAGTCAAGGGAAAGGAGGAGACAAGGAAATTTGGCTTTTGGTTTTTATATCGTTTTATGGTTTTTGTGTTCAGCTTTTTGTGTTGGTAATTTGTATAGGTAAAATGTCTGTAAAAGATAGACAATGGACGAAAAAAAGAAAAGAAAAGAAAAAAAGAATGTAGGACGTAGGTTACTCATCTAACTCATCCCCAAGGACACCAGCCAGTTCTGGGTCAGGAAGGGAGTTGTCTTCAAGCTGATCTATAGCAGACCTGTTGAGGCCAACCAGATGGGTGACCTCAATATGGGACCTGTTTCTTGGGAAATAGGGGTATAAGTGAAAGGTGACAAAGCAAAACCTCGAAACAGTGCCATCAAGCCCTGTGAGGAGATAAGAGCTGCCTTTGGTGTGGCATACAACTACCATAGGACCTAGGTAACAAGGTTTGGTCTTTCAGTCCAGTTCTTTCTCAATGTGGGAATTTCTGACAAGGACAAGGGTACCCAGTTCGAAGTCAAAGTCATGGATAGTCCTCTCAAATTGAGCCATAAAGTCCTTTGCCAAAGCGAAGTGGGAATTGAGGACTCAATTGTGTATTAGCGCTAGGTCTTCTGGGCACTTCTGCAATTGCCAAGAATGATTGGCAATGAGAGCAGTAGTAGAGTATGACTGTGCTTCAAAGGGGGTGAGAAAGGTTGCTTTGGCAAGGTCAAAAGGGAGTCTGGGATGGACACTGTGAGCCATATAGTAAGGGGAAAATCCTGTAGCTTTGTGAACCATAACCCTCTCTGCCCAAAATACAGACAGGGCCACTTCTGACCATCTTGAAGCTTTGCCCTCACAACTCTTAACCATTGCTTCTCTGACATCAAAATGCCACTGCTCCACAATACCATTTGCCTGTGAGTTATAAGGTGAGATATGGATATGCTGAATGCTGTATGTCTTCAATAGCCAGTCAAGTGCTAGAACATAAGGACTGCCATTGTCAGTGATGACCTCTGCTACAGCTCCCCATCTGCACAATATCTGCTCAAATAAGAATTTGCTGATCAACTTTCCAGTTTTGGATCAAAGCATGGCCCACTCCAGGTAGCTGGTGAGGGAGCATCAGGCTTGAGTGACGTAGCAGAATCCATTGGACTTCGGCATTACAAAAGTGTCGACATAGGCTTTGTAGAATAGGGGCTCAGGTATTGCCATGACAGGGGGAATGTGGATTCGATTGAGGTGGTGAATTTGGCATTCATGACACATCTTGATGTACCAGTGAACATCCTGCTCAAGCATGGGCCACCAAAACCATGTCAGCAAGCACATACAGGTGGAGAAGATACCCTTGTGGCCTAACTCATCATGGGCCTGACAAATAATTTCTGTTATGCCACAAGTTGCTTGAAGCACCTAATAAAGGTGTAGCAATGTAAAGAGTGGTATAATCAAAGAGTCGCTCATAGCACCAAAGAAATGGTGTAGTGACCTTAGTGGTACCTTGGTGCGTAATGACTTTGAGCACCCTTAGTCGGCACACTCATATTCCCAAAGAATGGAAATAAATGTGACAAGTTGCAAGGTAGCAAAAAGTTAGGGAAATACAGCAGTACAGTACCTCTCTATATACTGTAGCTGTATTGGGGCACAATGCCCAAAGGAAACAGTGTCCATGGCCCACTAAGAACGGGCATGTAACATGTACAGTAAGGTGGAGACATGGGCACACCAATTAAGGTAAAGTGGGGACAAGTCTTAAGGTACGTATGGATCAAGAGTGTTGTGCAGCAACGACTGATGATGTGCTGTTCCAAGGCATGGGTCAACGTGCGCTTATAGATCGCCTTACAGCTAACCTGAACCTGAGGGAGGGAATAGGCGAGCTAGTAGCAGTGGGCCTCTTCCTGATATAGTGAGCCTTGACATGAAGTTAATCGAAGCAAGGTTCACCAGGGACACCCTTTCTATCCTTGACAGTCGAAGGTTGAAGACTTGTATGCAACGGTGGAATTATGTATCGAGGGATACAACCAGAATGTCGCCAAGTGGTCGAGCAGTCGAACAGAGGTAGAGGAGAATTTACAGAGCTGAGATTGCTCAACCTTTACCAGGAGGGTAGTAGGTAGAGTAAAGTACAAGGGAACTGGTCAGCATCTGAAGGGTCTTTTATACCCTACAGGCTGGCGGCTCACATAAGTACAATACTACTAGTACGGGCAAAGGTAGAGAAACATTGTTAGGACGTATGCATAAACAAAGGATGTTTTAGTGATGAAAGCAGTCTTTGACGTGTTGAGTCATAATGGCTGAGCATGGACCAAAGACTGACTCCATCTTTCATCCGTACGGCGCAACGCGATGCGTTAGGTCATGTGCGGGAGAAGTAAAACAGGTAAAGTAAAGAAGTCGATGATCCTGATCAGGATCTCACTTTGCAAGGGAAACAAAAGAAAGGTAAAACCATAAAAGGAAACGTATAGTAAGCGTACTGTCACAGTCATAAAGTAAAGTCCACTAGCTTGCCCAAAGGGCAGGGGCTAGTAAGCGAGACGCTGCTAGAGCACAGGAAGGGGGATGACAAGGCAGGCACAAGGACTTGGGGCGACGGCGGGAGACAGATATGGGAAAAAGGCGGTAGCAGCACAACATCACCCCCCCTCTTTAAAAGAAGGTTGGTGGCCTCACCAACTACCTAGTCGAAGTCGTTGAAGATCAACCTCTCAAGGTCGTCGAGAAGTGGTATTGGTCTTGGAGGGTCCAATAGGACATCCATTAGCATCAGTCCAGCGAGAACCTTTTCCATGGTGACAGGACCAGTGGCCAAGTCATCGGCAATCGAGACAGGTATGTTTGTAGAAGGGGTGGAGGGGGTCAAGCTGGACCCTTCCTCCCAGCTCGAGGCAAAGTCAGTCTGAGGTTTCGAGGGGAAGGAATGGCTTGGCTGGAATTGCATTTGTGGTGAACGTCATGTTGAATAGATTGTATCACCAGTAGCTTCTAGTGTCATAGACCTTGAGCAGGAATTCTCACCATTTTTCCACTCTCTCCTCTTCTTCGGTCCATGGGTCATCACATCTTTCTCCAAGAACCTGGGTGGCAAGCTGCAAAAACTTTTGACCGGCATTCTCTTCTTCCTCTCTTCTTTGGTCAATTGCGAGCCAGTGAACTCCTGGGAGAATAGATTCTTCTTCGAGTGGTAAGATCCCTTCTGCAGTCGATTGACTGCTCTTCTCTTCCCTATCGCTGCCAAATACTGCAGGCGACTCCATTCAGACGGATGGTACCTCGGGTTCTGATATTTTCGTCGGTTGTCCATCACCAGGCCCTCTTGAGTCTCCCTGAACTTGATGACTTCCAGGGGACGTCGCATCGTGCCATCCAAGAACTCTCTCTCCTTCTGTAGTGTCTGGACCAACTTCATTGGTCCATCCATCGGTAGAGCCAGAGGTGTTTCCAAGAGGCGGGATGCAGTCGGGCAGCGTGCTACAAAATGACCGAAAGGAATGGGCAAGGGAAGGTCCATAATGGACGTGGACGATGTTGACGAGGGAGATGAGCAGATTCTGGGTTTCTTCGACTACCTTCATTCCTTCTGACTCCATAAAGGCTGTTCCTCGAGAATCTTCGTCGACAACCATGTCACCAGTTTTTAAGACGTTGGCTGCATGGTGGACAGTGATTTCGATGCTTCCGTAGACTTGAGACAGCATCTGGAGATAGTCACTGTCATGGCCGACATCCCATCCATAGATGATCCATTCATCGTATTTTTCAAGGATCCATATGTAGCTTTCATAATCCTCTGGTTTGCAGAGGAGAGTGGTGGGGGCGGATCTCCTTGTAGGCACATGGGGGATCTGGGACGTGGTTGACTGGTCATGGTCTGTCGAGCCTTGGGATGAAGTGGGGTCAGGGGTCGAAGCTCCTTCAGGGGGTGGCGTGTTGCATGCCTGCCAGTACACCAGCTCTGGGTATGGGCAAGCTCTGGGGGTCTTGGGGACCGCCTTGCACTTTCCCTTGGAAAGGGTGCGTACTGTGACACTGGAGTGGGGGTTTGCAGGTACTTCAGCATTGGGGTCAAAAAGGGATTGGATTGAAGCAGCAACAGAGTCGATGGGCGGGGTGGATACTTGGGAGATGGGTGATGAAAACGAGGGAGAGAAGTCATAATCAGAGTTGTCATAGGAGATGTACGAGTCCAGCAGGTATTGACGTGACTCGGAGTTACATTCATCGTCGGAGTAGGACATTTAGTTTTTAGAAGCAGGTTTTCTGCGATGAGAAGAGGTGCGAGTTGGTTGTCAGGACTCTGGGGGTTTACGACAACTTCTTTTATACTCTTTG
The DNA here is from genome assembly GCA_024663475.1 of Pisolithus thermaeus. Classification (NCBI taxonomy): domain Eukaryota; kingdom Fungi; phylum Basidiomycota; class Agaricomycetes; order Boletales; family Pisolithaceae; genus Pisolithus; species Pisolithus thermaeus. The sequence goes on from JANFAF010000012.1 coordinate 380,754, forward strand.
AGTATATCTTCCACATTGATCAAGTTCGTCTCCGGTTCCCAAGTATTGCTTGCATGTCTGTATCCACTCCACTTGACCAAATAATGCGTATGCGTACCATGACATGTCTTCACTTCCTTATGATTCAAGATGGCTTCGACTTCCCATTCAGGGATGTCATCAATCAGATCTGGAAGCGGAGGGGGCAGTGTCAGACCATATTTGGGGGTTTCGTGATATGGAAAGATCCTTGAAGTATGAAATACCGGGTGGACCCACCAATGACTGGGCAGATCTAGGTGCACGGTGATTTCCGAAAGGACTTCTTTGATCCGAAACGGTCCTATGCATCGCAGGGCAAGCTTTGTTGACTGTAGGTCACGTTTTAGGTCACGCACGTCCAGCCAAACAAGCTGTCCCTTGATCAGTGGTTGGTAAGACAAAGGATCTGGCCTGGCTGAGGCCATCTTCTCCACGGTTTTCTTGTGAGTGATAAGCGTGGCATCTCTAGCAAGGGCTAGAGCTTCGAGGCGCTCCTCGACTTGCGGGGCCTTTGACGTGTGAACTGACGGATAGGGGTCAGGGTCATAGCCATAGAGGAGGTAGTACAGGGTTTGGCTGTGGGTGGAGTGTACACACGAGTTGTGGGCGAACTCGGCAAGAGCGAGATACTTGCTCCACTCATTAGGTTTTTTGGCACAATACATCCATAAGTATCCTTCGACTTCTTGGTTAACACGTTCAGCTTCTCCATTAGTTTGCAGGTGGTATTCAGACGAGTATCACGGTTTGATTCAGAGTGCCTTGTAGAGATTTTGCATGAAGGCACTGATAAACTGGGGACCTCAATCGGATATAATGGACTCGGGAATGCTGTAGTGTGGATAAACGTGTTGCAACCATAGGTCGGCTAGGCCTTCCGAATCTATCATCTTGTTGCATGGGAGTAGTTTCACGGCCTTGGTGAGCCCATGATCAACGATGGTAAGGATGGAGTCATGTCTGAGTGACTGGGGAAGGTCAGTGATAAAGTCCATCAAGACTTGCTTGAAAGGTAAAGGCATGTTTGATTTGATCGGTTGTAGCGGTGGAGGGTGATCACGTCAAACAACCTTCGAAGCCTGGCATGTTGGGCAACCTTTCACATACTCTCTGATACTCTTCCACATTCCTGGCCAAAAGCATTGTTTGTTCATGGTGGAGCACATTGCTCGAACACCAGGGTGGCCAGCTGAGGGATGGTCATGGAAGTCAGACATGCTCTTCTTCCGAGCCTTCGGAGGGACATAAATCCTTCCATTTTTGGTCTTGATGTTAGTTGCCAGGTCTTCGACAACTTCTTCTTGTGATCTGTCGTTCATAACAACGTAACTGGTGTCTTCTTTTGACAAACTCTTGATTTCTTCAAAGACTTCTTGTGATATGCGGCAGACTCCTGGCTTCTTCGGCTGTTTGGATGTGGAGGTTCTTTTTACTTGTGGGACTTTCACAGTCAAAGGCTTGTTTTCGTGGAGGTCGATAGTCGGTTTTGATGACGTTTTGACTGGAGTGGGGATGTCTTGAGTGGTTTCACCCCCCCCTTTAGCCAAATCGATGGTGGAAGTACCGTAGTTTCCACTGGGGTAGCTTGAGTAAAAGCTGGGTTGTGCGACAACATATTGGGGACGATCATTCAATGACTGGGGTTGTGTTTGAACTTGAGCGGGAACCCTTGTATGTAGGCTAGCCAGTGGGCTTGTCTACCAGTGAGGTTTTGGGGTTCACAATAATACGTCAAGTTTTCATGATCAGTGTGGATGATGGTGTCCTCAGGAGGCGACAACAAATAATGCTTCCAGGCCTTGAGGGCATGAACGACAGCTAGCATCTCCAAATCGTAGACTTGGTAATTTTGTTCTGCTCCTTGTAGGGACTGCGAAAGGTAGGCAATTGGATGCAGCTCGTCATCGAACTTCTGACACAATACTGCGCCAGTGCCGAGCTTGGAGGCGTTGGTGTACACCTCAAACGGTTTGTCGAAGTCTGGAAGTCAGAGGACCGGGGCTTGGCACATATACGTTTTGAGCTTCTGGAAAGCTTCTTCTTGAGCCGGTCCCCACTTCCATGGGAAATCTTTCTTCGTCAACTCATGTAGGGGTTTTGAAATCATTGTGAACAAAGGGATGAATTGTCGGTAGAAATTGCAGAATCCGAGGAATTGTCGAATGTCATGGACGTTGGCTGGGGTTTTCCAGTTCTTGACGGCTTCTACCTTGATGGGGGCCGTCTTGTATTGTCCATGGCAGATGGTGTATCCAAGGAATTCGATTTCTTCTGCCTCAAAGACACACTTTGAGAGCTTGAGACGTAGGTTCTCCTTCTTCATGATTTCCAAAAACTCCTTTATGTTCTTCTTCAGGTCTTCGCACATCTTGGCATGGATGGTAACGTCATCCAGGTATATGACACCTTTCCTGTCAGTTCACAACCGACCAAACTTGCTGTCCATGTATCGTTGAAACGTTGGGGGTGTGTTATTTTGACAGAAGAACATTACTGTGGGTTTGAAAACACCTTGGGGTGTTACGAACGATCCAAGCAACGCATCTTCTTCTTTCTCAACTCGAACATTGGTGAAGCCCCATCAAACATTGAACTTGGCAAAAAATTTGGACTCTACCAACTTGTCCAGGATTGGTTTGACGAGTGGCAATGGATACCGGTCGGGAATAGTGAACGAGTTTAATTGCCGGTAGTCTTGTATGAGTCTCTTTTTGCCATCCTTCTTTCTGATGAAAAAGACTGGGGCCGGCAGTACTCACAGGATGTCTGCGTATTGAACTTTTTCGATCTTTCCCATTTGCAGGTTCTCTTCGAGGAACTCGTCGAGTAACTGCATCTCATCACGAGACAAGGGATAGATCTTTGTGGGCTTAAACGTCTTCAGGTCTTTGGAAGGGTCGGGTTTAATCGTATGGTCGTAGCTGGGTCGGTGGGGAGGTAAAGGGCAGTTTTCGGAGAAAACTTCACAATAGGAATTATATTCTGGTGGCAGAACAACCTCTTCGTGTTGTATTTGAGCTTCCAGTTGGGTCGAAATTGATGTTCGGTTTATAGAAAGTGTTGCGACCTCTGGAGTTCCCCATCCCACTATTTTCCTGGCTATCCAATCGATTACAGGCTGGGCTTGTTGGAGCCAAGGCATGCCTAGGAGCATGCTTTCGTTTTTCAGGTCCATGATGTACACGGATAGTTTGAAGTGTCGTCCATGTACTCGCCCGGTGAACAGGGCGATAGAATTGATTATTTGCTTGGACGATCCTTCGAAGCTTCGCGGGGACCACGGTTGCTTGATCTTCTTTGTCTCCAGGCAGTATCTTTCAACCACCTCTCGACTGATTGCATTGCATTTGGCGCCACTGTCAATAACAGCCCTGATTCCCCCTTCGTTCCGTTCCATCAAAAAGAGTGTGCCAGTGATAGCCCTCACAGAGGGGTATTCATTGATATGAACTAGAGACATTAATTCTGGGGCACTGAATGAACAGAACGTACTTCTACTCTCCTCTGTTGGGGACAAACAAGGAGAGGACTCTAAAAGTCCTTCTTTCCATTCAATGCCTCTCTGAGTTTCTTGAACTCCTCAGCATTGTAGAAGGTCTTGACTTCACAGACGAGCTTTTGTCTGTCAGATAAGGTACAGTCTTTCTTGTAATGTCCCTTTCTTCTGCACTGGTAGCATTCTCCTTTATTCTCCATATGCACTTCTCGAAACCTGTACAGGCCAGGTTTCCTTTTTTGGGGTGGTCGATATACAAGCTTCTTTGATTGCCAATCAACGTCCATTGCATAGGGGTCACGTGTTTGATGATGCCTACCATGCAAAGAACTTTCATTTTGGTACATGTGGAGAACTTCTTTGTCATCCTTGGTTAAGCACTTGTTGTAAACGCCAAGGCTAGCTTTAGCAGTTTGTGCGTCGACGGCAGCATTGATCCATTCTTGAACTGTTTGAGGGATTTTGCCCGACCGGAGAATCCATTTGGTGGTTTTATTGTTGAGACCTTTTCCAAAATAGACTCCAGCTTGTTGATCATCATGAGAGATGGAAGCACAAGTGATTAGATCCAGGAACTCGCCGATATATTTAGCAAGGGGTGCATCTCCTTGTTTAATCTCGGCCATCTTGAGGAATGCGAGTGCCTCAGTGTCTCTGACCTTGAAGATTTTATGAAGTTTGATGAGGAAGGTGGTCCAGCTGTCATAGAGGTAGACTTCGCCAGCAACAGTTGTATGTTCTTTGAGGTAGTTTTTGGCGAAGTGGACAGCAGATCCCTGACTCATGAAAGAAAGGGCAAACCCGATCTTTCTTTCATCAGTGTCATAGACGTGATGGTTGAGATTGAGATAATTGTTGACTGATGTGATCCATGCTTCGAACTTGCCACTAGTTCCATCGAACAGGAGCGGTTTTCCAAGACCTAACTCCTTTCAATCGACTCCTCTTCCTTTGGGTTGTTTTCCTTCGGTTTCAGTTGTTTTGGGGATGGTGTAGGCAGGGAAAGCTAGACCGGCATGTCTGGTAAGACTTTCGTACCACTGCACCAACTCCTTTACATTTCCAACTGACCGTCCGGCGAAGGGATCGGTAGTCCTTGTGAACTGTTGCAGTTGTTCAGCTAGGGCGGCGGTCTGTTCTTGTTCTCCAATTCCTGCCATTCCGAGGTTTAGGCTGAGTGAGGTTGACAAAGTAGTTTCTGGTGCTGTGTGTGTTTCTTCTTCGTCGATCCTCTTACCAGCTAGAGGTTCTGGTTCTTGGATATGGGTGAATTGAACTGGGACTTGTTCGACTGTTTCTTTTGAGGTCTGGGCCTGGGTACCCTCTCCTCCTTCAGATTTGGTGGGACTCATTACCGGATACAGTTGGAAGCGTTGAGCTGAGGATGTGCACTCAAGCTTTTCTGGGGCTGCGGTTGTGTTTGACGAACATGGGGGGACCTTGGGTGGTTGTCCACGAGGACAAAATTTACTTGATCCCGCTTCGGAAGACACGTTTGCAGATTCTTGTTATTTCTGGACTTCTTTAATACAAGCCACGAATATACACTTCAAGGGTTGCGAGGCCTTCGAAGAATATTCGCTTTTGATAGAGGGGCTTTTGATCTTGCTGTGACCTCGACTGGTTACGGGCTTTCCAGAGACTCTTTCTCCAGCATGGCTTTTATCGAGAGCTACTGATGAGATGCCTTCACTGGTATTCACTTGGTCTCTAGACACAGGTGGCAGACCTGTTCGCAACACAAGTTACTCCTCAGCTATTAGGTCTTATACTTCTAATCAGCTGACGCTTGCAATAGGGGAATGTGATTTGATTGAATGGGGATCTCATGTTGGAACAATATCAGGAGCGATAGATTTTCAGCTGCAACCTCAAGGGGAGCTGTATCTCATATCACTGATATAGAACGAGATAAGAGTACTCTTCAGGTATGTTGACTTTCATGATGTCTTCAAGTACCACAAGCAGATGGCTACCAAGGCACCAGGTCAGACAGGGAGCGAAGAGGGGTACTTTACTCTTTTGTCACATGGTGACAACTGATGATGCACTGTTCCAAGGCGTGGGTCGACGTGCACTTATAGATCGCCTTATGGCTAACCTGAACCTGAGGGAGGGAATAGGCGAGCTAGTAGCAGTGGGCCTCTTCCTGATATAGCGAGCCTTGATGCGAAGTTAATCAAAGCAAGGTTCACCAGGGACACCCTTTCTATCCTTGACAGTCGAAGGTCGAAGACTTGTACACGACAGTGGAATTATGTATCGAGGGATACAACCAGAATGTCGCCAAGTGGTCGAGCGGTCGAACAGAGGTAGAGGAGAATTTACAGAGCTGAGATTGCTCAACCTTTACCAGGAGGGTAGTAGGTAGAGTAAAGTACAAGGGAACTGGTCAGCATCTGAAGGGTCTTTTATACCCTACAGGCTGGCAGCTCACATAAGTACAATACTACTAGTATGGGCAAAGGTAGAGAAACATTGTTAGGACATACGCATAAACAAAGGATGTTTTAGTGATGAAAGCAGTCTTTGATGTGTTGAGTCATAATGACTAAGCGTGGACCAAAGACTGACTCCATCTTTCATCCATATGGCGCGACATGATGCATTAGGTCATGTGCGGGAGAAGTAAAACAGGTAAAGTAAAGAAGTTGATGATCCCAATCGGGATCTCGCTTCACAAGGGAAACAAAAGAAAGGTAAAACCGTAAAAGGAAATGTATAGTAAGCGTACTGTCACAGTTGTAAAGTAAAGTCCACTAGCTTGCCCAAAGGGCAGGGGCTAGTAAGCGAGACACTGCTAGAGCGCAGGAAGGGGGACGACAAGGCAGGTGCAAGGACTCGGGGCGACGGCGGGAGATGGGTATGGGAAAAAGGCAGTAGTGGCACAACAAAGAGACCAATGAGAGCAAACACACAGAGTGGGCTCGTGATGGAAGGGCAACTATGTGCAGCAAAGCACAGCTATAGTACAAGTGGGTAACGAACAACAATGAGTCACAGAAGACAAATGGGATATGAACACAGAGAGGAGACTGAGGCCTGTTGAAGGGCACACTACACATATACGGATATGGTGTTGGGGTTGCGCCCAACAGGAGAAGCAGTGGTTACCAATCAAAGATCAGTTACCACAGATAAAGACCAGTGGGCCGGTTCTTGAGGATAACCTGGGTTCTGATAAGGAATGTGATGATGCTGCAGCCGATGATGACAAAGATAGTGGGACCGAAGGTGCATACCCAAAGCTCCAGTCCAGAAATGGAAGGAGCCAGGTCAAGGCATAACAATTTCGAGCCACTTGTGGTGGCAGATCACAAGTTGGTGGCAACCTTGGGGTTCTTTCCTCCAAAGCTCCCTGCCCTTTATGAAGTACTGGGTTGCTAGCTGCACAAGACTCTCCAGCTCCCTTTCTCCCAACTTGTCCAGTGGCTTCTTCATTTCCAAGAACCTCCTCACAACCTCCAACCTCTCATCCCTCTGCTTCGCCTTCTCAGATTGTGGGATTTTGGTCTCAGTGTTTTCTGGTGGTGAACCAGTTGCCATAAATATGCTGATGTCCTGAGGCAAGACTTTAGATGAGTAGTATATGGATGGCAGAATTTCTGGAGGACATAGCATCCAAGTTCTTGGCTCTCAGTGATTTACGAGTTCCACAGTGAAGGCTCCACACTCGTCTACCCAGTCTTCATACTCTTCTTTGTCTACCTCAGGGTCCTCTTCAGCTCTCAGTCTCCTTGACAACCCATCAGGGGTGGCATGCTTAGCAGCAGGTACATGGACCAGTTTGAAGTCAAAGAGCAGAATACCAGCAATCCACTGGGTGATGGTGGCATTAGGCTGTAAGTCTGGATTGTTAATCATGCCCTTGATATATCTTGTGTCGACCTCTACAACTAGATTCCACACTCCAAAAACATAAAGCTGCACATCATGCAGCACTCAAAACAGACTGAATAGTTCGAGTTTGGCTTGACTATACTGCCTCTCTTGGTTGTTAAGAGTGATGGAGCCAAAGTGGGTGGGGTACCTCTTGGAATCTTCTCCCTCTTGCATGAGGATATAACTGATGGCAATGTTGGAGGTGTTGACAGCAAGAATGACTGGAAGGAAGGAGCCATAATCAATAGGACACAGTGCTGGGGAGGTGACTATAGCAGCTTTGAGATAGTCCATTGCCACTCAGTGTTTGTCACGAAACTCAAAGAAGACATCTTTCTTTGTGAGCTTGACGAGAGGATGTGTGTGCTTGGCAAAGTCTTTAATGAAGATGCAGCAATACAAGCATAGACCTAGAAAGCCCCTAACTTCAGTGACGTTAGCACAGTAAGGCCAGTCTCTAATTTTTTGGACTTTGGTTTTGTCAGGGATCCTCTTGTTGTATGAAACCTTATGCCCCACCACTACAATAGATGGGGCAGCAATGACACATTTCTTGGCAGAGACAGTAGCTCCTGCATGGTGAAGTCAGTGTAGTACTTAATTGGTATTTTTGAGGTGTTCCCAGATAAAGCACCAAATGCTGGGGTTCTGTGGTATCATTTCATAAGACCCATTGGCATTTAGGCAGTGAGACTTAGGGCCTTTGATTGGACAGTCATTGATGAATGGGATGGAGACCTCAGGGATTTTGTCTTTTAGGATCCAACAGACATCACCATGGAATATTTGAATGGCATTAGTGTACCCCATAGGTAATTTTGTCAGCCTAAGGGTGCCAATGGGGGTTTGGAAGGTAGTCAGGTCATGGTAATCATCATGGATGGCTCGGTGGTCATAGCCGACCATTAGGTCCAAGATCCTGTACACCGAGTGACAGGTGAAAGCTTCAGCAATTGAGTCAACAAAAGGAGGGATGGCTGAATCTTGGATAGAGATGGCATTTAAGGGCTGTAGGTCGTGAATGAGGCACAGAGATTTCCTGTCTTTCTTGACAATGCAGAACCACTTGGACCAATATGACAAGGTCAAAGGCTCGTAAACACCAGTGGGATTTTCTCTTTAATTATTTGGATGACATCTCGAAAGATGGCAGGTGGGATAGGGATGTTACGTTTGACCCAGGGTTTGTGAGGTAAAGTTGGGATTTTTATGGGGGGAAACATGTCTTCACGAAAGGTTCCCCTTTCTGAGGTCTCCCAAGCGAAGGCAGCTTCGTGTGTTCAAACAAGCCAACAAACAACATCCAACTCTGCTGGCCAAAGGAACTTGGTAGGATCGAGGTCAAGCTCTTCTGCCCTTTGAGCAGTAAATCTGGAACCTGGAATGAATAAAGGAGGGTGGTACAGTAATACAGGTAAATCTGCGAGGGGATTGCTGACCTCCCAATGCTCCACCCTGAATTCAACAGGCATTGCAGTTGGGATAGGCTTTACCTTCTTCACTACAGGCTTGTATTTTAACATGTGAAAAACCAGGTCATAGTGAAAGGTAGACTGTAGGGCAGAAAGTGTCAGTGGAGAAACCATAGTACTAGTGGTAAACAGGAAGGGGTCTTTAGGCAAAATGAAACTGGAATTGAATGGATCAGGAGGTGCAATAGCTGGGGTATAACTGAACAACAGTGCTGCTGTGGCATTTTCTTTAAAGTCAGTAGAAAGAGGGGAAGTGGAATTTCCTGAGGCAGAAAGTGAATCTGAAACATAAAGGGAACACATGGATACTATATTATCTTGGTCTCCTTGTAACCCTATCAAGTCATTGACCATTGTTAAAAACCCTGTTTGCTCTCTTGGAGTTGGTGGCAGTGATTCTGGTGGGTGAAGTATTCTGCCTCATCATCTGGGTTCACGAATCAGGGATATGGGTATAGACGATGTTGAGGGCAGGTCAGGATAAGTAACTGGCAGCCTGAATTGGGGTCATGGATTTCTAGAGATTGTTTGCTGTTGGGGAAGTCTCGAAGGATGCTGCTGAGGAGGCAGAAGAATGGGTGGCCTAATAAGAGGTCGAAAGGAGCTTTATCAATGACTTGAATCTGTAGGTGAGCTTCAACTGGTCCAATCCAAAGAGGGGCATTTTCGATGACACCTAGAATGGTTTCTTTAGACTGGTTAGCAGCTTCTAATGTCATACACATGTCTGAATGGAGGGGGGCCCCTAAAGCCTCCCACAATTCATGCCTGAGGGCAACTACCTGACAGCCGCTGTCGAGGATACACTCAACCTGAAGCTTGTCCATAAGGACACCATCTACTGCATGGAGAGGGGTGGTGGTGAGACCAACACACTTGCCATCCATGTCCTTAATGAGGTATTGTTCATATGAGGCCCAGGTAGACAATGAGGACGATTCCAACATGGTCTCGAGGCTACCAATCACTACTTTCTTCATCATAGCCATCTCTTTTATCTGTTTGCAGATTTCCAGGCTGACTGCCAAAAGGTCTTGGGTCAAGATTTCTATCTTGGCCTCTAAAACTTGGGACATGAGTTGTTTAGTGGCAGCAGCTTTGTCAAAGCTGCTCTGGTAATGAAACTGAGGGGTAGGGTTAGACAAAGGTCTAGAGGTTGAAGGCTCAGCAGCATTAGATTTAGCTTGTGTCTCGTTATGTGCTGGCTGGGTGTTTGAAGTCATGGTAGGTACAGGGTTGTTAGAAAGGGGAGGGTTGGCCATAGTGGCATTTCGAGGGTGACAAGCAGGGATTTCCATGCCATCAAAGCAGGCTGGTTTCTTCCTTTTGATAGCATTCTTAACCTCCTCTACCTGAGCATAAGCTCTGGCAAGTGCATGCTTATCTTCTTCATCGGCATTATCTTCTATTTCTTGGTCGACAAGGTAAGACAAGGGGTGGACCTCAACCTGAAACTTGGCAGTGTCTTCTGAGCCAAAGAACATGGTATTGACAAGGTGGGGCAGGGTATCACACCCTCTAGATGAAGAGGCAGTGCCCAGAGACTGAATAGAGATGAGATTAGCTGATGCCATAATAGACTCTCTGAGAGCCAGGAAGTTATCAATTTTCTCTTTGAAATTCCACCCTGCTGCAGACCTAGGAATGTCAGAACCATCTTTCATAAAGACTTTACCACCTATAAGTGCACATTTCCCTTGGCAAACATACTCTTTGCAGAGCTCGCACTCGGCTGTTCTATGGCCATTGGTTCCTCCACAGAAGAAGCAGTGGGGGTCGAAAGAGCAGCGAAACTGCTGTTCTGTGGGTTGAGTCTGGCAGCTGCCTGGGGTGGGGTCAGTGGCTTGGACATATTCCCTTTTAAGAATAGTGGGCTGCAAAGTTGGTTGGGAGTAGGATTCTGGGAATAAGGCCAAACTATCGATTTGGATGGCATTTCAGCAGGCCCCACTAAGGAGGTAGGTCGCATGCTTGTAGACTTCACTGAATGGCCATGGGTCATCGACATCATGGTCCAGATCTTTGAGTTGGAGGTGAGTGGCAAGGCTGCTATGGAATTTTGGGGGAAATCCTTCAAGGAACTTCTCATTAACATAGTCATCAGTGAGTCTCTTCTTCTTGTTAATTAAGGCCACGACTTGGCAGAATTCCCACACATATTTGCTGAGGTCTTCTAGGGATGACATGGGTTTCTGGACTTGGTGGTGGAGAAGGGTCTCGAGGTTGGCTTTGGTATACTGCCACCCTTTGACATCAGCACCAGGGTAGAAACTGGTAACTTCTCTAGTAAAGTCATCCCAGTCATCACCCGTAGCAGAGTCAAGGGAGGACCATAGCTCTGACTCATTTCTGTTGGCATAGCAAATAGCCCACTTAATCTTAACTCTGTCATCAGTGATTCCTGTGTCAGTGCAGATCTGGTTGATGTCTTCAAAGTAGGTGCAAATATCTTCTGTTTTCCCCAAAAACTTCAGGGCCTTATTGGAACCTCTAAGAGGCATTTCACAATGGTTGGTAGTAGGACATGACTGTGGGAAATGATGATGAGAGTGGAAGGGGGTACTGAGGTATCAGCAGGGAAGTATGGGCTAGCAGTAGAATGGGATTCTGTGAGGTGGTGAAGGACATCGATGGGAGGAGAAGTTGTTCTGCAGCAAAGGTCAAAGCTGATGAAGAAACTGGAGGGGATAGGTCAGTAAGCAGTGATAATTCTTGACAAACAGGTGGTGGTGCAAAGGACTCGTTGAGCTTGAAGGCACCAGGTATATTGGCTATTGAAAGAGAGGGAGATTCTGGATGATGAGGGGATCCAATGGCAGAAAGCTCTATGTCTGGAGAACTAGGCTCTGGAATATCATGGGGGTTAATAGCAGGCATGAAAATATCAGAGGAAGATATAGAAAGATGGCAGAAGGGCTCTATGTAAGAGCTCTTCGAGTTCTGTTCTGTGGTGGGTAGGTTGTAGAGATCTCCTTTCCAGATCTACAGACCCCTTGTGGTGGGCTCCAAAATGATGTGGGCAACTCTTCTTGCAAGAGTGCTAAGAGAAATAAGAGGGGAAAGCTGTAGGTAAGACCTAGGCTTGTCCCAAGGGGTCTTTTGTTGGAAGGAGACAGAAGAGGTGGATTCTAGGTGGTAAAGCAGAAATATACAAAGGGGGGGACTTGAGAGCTCATTGGAACTTGGTAGGCAGCAATAGGAGGCTTGGAGGATGGTTTTCGGGATGTTTGGGACTCAATGGCAGTGAAATGGCAGCAAAGGGAATCCTAGGACTTGGGGTACTCTTGAAAACTCGAAGATGGCTTGGGAGGGCTCTCTAGACTCGAAGGGGACTCTCAGATTCTCACTGTGTGATGCCAAAAAGGTGTGTGGTATATTTTTCTAAATATCTCGGCTTTTGTATCGTAAGGACAGTGGTATCTAAGGTAAAATTTGGCATATTTCGGATCTGTCATATGTCAAGGTAAGAAAAATGTAAAGTCCAACTCTAGGGTAGGCATGCATGCAATGACAACAGAGGTAGGGAAAGCGAGTAAAAGCAGGAAACAGGGGTAAGTAAGGGTGAGGCGGTAAGACCACATGCCTGGGTGGTGGAAGCACTCGCTGGGCACTGGTGGCAGTTCTAAGGGTGAGGACAGCCTCAGTGCTTGTAGAGAGACAAAAGGCACTGAGGGTGTCACGGTGACATGTGATGGATCAGCAGGACTCGTGAAGGTGCCAAAGTAGGTGGCAATGGTGTTGGCAGTGATAGGGGTAGCAGTAGCCACATGACAATGAGGAAACAAGGCAGGTGATGTGTTTACAGGCTGTCTCATGATTGTAAGGGATGCATGATCGGGTGACCGGTGAAAGTAAGGATTGCCACTGAAGGTGCTTTGCAGTCTCAGGGAGCCTAGACTCCCTACACCAATGTCATCTTCTTCAGGTGACAGGAGTGGCCCATTATCTTCATTGGCCATATCAAGGTTTGGAATGTTGATGTCATCAGGATCATTGAGGTGGATTATATTATGTATGCAACATGCAGCGATGGGCAGGCAAGACTGGATCATCATGTTGTACTCAGGAGGAAGAATGAGGGCATGGAAACATTGTTTGATAATCCTGAAGTTGCACTCAATATTGTTCTGAAGCATGGCATGATGGAGGTTGAAAAGTTCCCTCCTGTTCTTGGGACTGTGGGTGAATGAATGAGAATTGAATGTAAAGTGGTAACAGTACTCATGATAGGTTTGCTCGTCCCCACTCTGCTAAATGATACCATTGACCATGGTATGGTATGAGTAATTGTGGCATTGAAGGAAATCCTGCATTGCTGAGATAGTAGTGGCCATGGGGGATTGCAACGTCCCACAAGCAGGCATTATGATAGACTGTAGCATCAGTGGCCAATCCTTCCCAGCCCCTGAGGACATATGTGATAATACCATCAAAAGAACACATGACAAGGCAGTTTTGAGACAGAAAACCTTTGTGATTATGCATAAGATCCCATTCACTGGCTGATGGCACACATGCAATATGCATGCCATTGACAGCACCTATCGCATCCTTGAAGTACAGAAAAAATTTCGGATTATTGGCGATGCGACTAGGAGTAGGAAGGTCGGCTCTCAGAAGGCAAGCATGTGTGGTATAGATGGGACCCTGTGAGAAGGCATCCACCATTCACTTGAAGTATCTGCATCTGAGATGTTACTTGGATAAACATAAAGGCTTCAGTCAAGGACTCACCATGATATGGTCTCGGTCGAATGCTGAAATCACTCACCCATATGCCATGCAGATAAGCCCATCACCATTCCATACAAAAAAATTGAGAGCTGCTCTTCTAACATGATGTGTCTTGAATCCTGGAAATCCACTTCCTGAAGAAGAGACACAAGCTTGAGGAAGACATGCTTGTGGACACCAAGCTTGTTTCTGATCCTTTTTGGATGCCCATTAAGTAGTTCGTCTACCCATCCCTGGCCTGAGAGGGCAGATGTATGATAGGGTTTGCAAGTAGAACTCTGAATAATGGTGATTGTGGCCTTGCATATTGTGATTGCAGCTGTGACTGTTCTGTTATTCTGAATCTGCTGTGTGATTAAAATTTTCTGGATGATTTTACTCAAGGTATTGCTGTCGGATTCTTCATTGTCATTCTTGATCTCCTCTTGCTCCAAGGCAGGGCAATTTTCAGCCATTGTAATAGCCAAGTGTACATCAATAGCCACTGCACAACTGATCATCAACTTTAGAAGTCCACCAGACTCTGCACAAAGTTAGTTTGTACATATTTTGCACAAGCCTGTGGCAAACCTACTACTGTTTGGGCCCTTAGTCATTATTTTAGTTTATCCATGTCTGTATCATACTTCAAGTTTTTCCTGTCCCCCCCCTCCTCTTTCTTTTTTTTTTTGAAATATATTTTCTGTTGTGTCTGTCTTAGAATTGAGTGAGCATGAGTCTTCATAGCATAGATGGAGTAAACTCCAAAAAGTCCACTTATTTCCAGGGTGGGACAGTGCTCAACAGACCATCCTTGTGGGGGTATGCTCTGTGGAAATCTGCAACTAAGTCAGGGGCATTGCTTAATTTGGTAGCTATGAGCCAGGACATTTCCTCATCTGTGCCTTCATAGCCAGCCCACTTGACTAGATACTGCAGCAGACATTGCCTACAGTAGTCCACTTTAGAGTCTAGGATTTGTTCTATCTCATACTCTGGTTCTCTGTCAATTTCAACAGGTGGAGGTGGAGGTTGGACATGGTTGGAGATAGTATTCAGGGTTGCTGGTTCTAACTGTGAGATGTGGAAAACAGGGTGTATGGACTTCATAGCATCAGGTAGTCAGATAGTGAAGGATAATGATCCAACACATGTGATGATAGGATATGGGCCTAGGTTCTTTTCCAAGAGTTTCTTTGAGGGTCACATGGACCTGAAGTACTTTGCTTTGATGTATACCAAATCTCCAATCTGAAAGTCTGGAGGCAGAGATCTTTTAGCATCTGCCAGACCTTGGTATCTCTGCTGAGCTTCCTTCATTTCTTCTCATAGGAACATATGCAGGGAGTCTAAGTCCACTGCATAGTCTCTAGCTTGAGAAGATGTCAATTCTCTTTCTGGGTGTACAGTAACATTGGGATGATAACCCTTATTGGCAAAGAATGGTGAAACTCTGGTTGTAGCACTGGGAGCATTGTTGTACGCAAACTCCATGAGTGGTAGCAACTCAGACCAGTTGTCTTGTTGGTAATTACAGTAGACCTGTAGGTACTGCTCCAATGTCTGGTTAGTTCATTCAGTTTGACCATCACCTTCTGGGTGATATCTGGAAGTGAAATGGAGCTTCATGTCCAGTGCCTTGCCTAGCAACCAGAAGAAGTGAGACACGAACTCCATGCCTCTGTTGGAGGTTATGTGTGAGGGAACTCCATGCTTGGAGAAGACATGGAGTAGGAACAGTTTGGCAAGTTGTGGAGAGGTGATTGTATCTTCAGTGGGGATGAATACAGCTTGTTTTGAGAGATGGTCTACAACAACTAGTATGGCGGTATGGTTTCCAGAGTTTGGTAGTTGTTCAATGAAACCCATCGAAATGGAGTTCCATGGTCTCTCTGGTATCAGTAGTTGCTTCAACATACCATATGGTTTGTGTCTCAGGGTTTTAGCATGTGCACAGACAGTGCAAGATTTGACATAGTCTTTGATATAAGTCCAAGCATTTGGCCAGACATACTCATGATGGACAAGTTCAAGTGTTCTGTTCTGTCTGAAGTGACTGGCCAAGGGGTGATCATGCTTGTAACAGAGTACAGTACATGAAACCTGAGGTTGTTTGCTTTGGGGACATATATACAATCATCCATATGTAAAAGTCTGGATTCATCTACCTGCCAATGAGGGTTAGATGGGTCAGAGAGGTGGAGTTGACCGAGTGGATCAGATGTTAAGGCAGACTTGATGTCTTCATGGAGTTTCTCAATGTCCATGATTATACTAGCACATAGTACTGGGCTTTCTAAGTAGGTTGCCCATAATGAATTGGACAATTGTTTGGTGGTAAACACTGGTCAGAGGTTTTGTCAGTTAGCTTGGGCATAGCCCCTATCCCCCTCTTTGGGGTAGACATCCCATCATCTAGTCAAGGTGTCAGGCTTTGCTCCGAGCTTACTGGGGTGGAAACAAATGACCATATTGAATTGAGAAAGATACTCAGTCCAATGTGCTTGGTGCCTGGTGAGCACTTTCGAGGTAGAAAAATACTTGAGGTTCTTGTGGTCAGTAATGACATCAATGGGGTGTGTGGGGCCTTCAAGGTAATGGCACCAGGTCCAGAAGGCTTCATGAATTGCCAACAGCTCTTTGTTGTGTGTGTCGTAGTTCAACTCCAGGGCAGTCAAAGTCCAGGAGTAGAACACTACCAGTTGTACCTCACCATCCAGACAAGCGACAGACAGAATGCCAGTGATGGCATAGTCTGAAGCATCCATTTCTACCATGATGGGAAGTCCAGGCTGGAAATGAGTTAGTATTGGAGCCATGGAGAAAGCTTCCTTGAGATGATTAAAAGACCAGCAACAATCCTCAGAGAAATTCCAAGGTGCCCCCTTCTCTGTGAGACATGTCAGTGGGACCACAATGTCTGAGTAGTTGAAGATGAAATGATGGTAGAAGTTGGCAAAGCCGAGGAAGGACTGAATGTCCTTCACCTTATGGGGTTCAGGCCAGTCATGGATGGCCTTTACCTTATCCTCAGACATTGACAAACCATCGGGGGATAAGAAGAAACCAAAGTATTCCATGGACTCAGAGTGGAATTTGCACTTCTCTTGTTTGGCATACAAGCCATTCTCCTGGAGTCTGCGGAGTACCTCATGGACATGTTTTTTGTGATTTTCAATGTTATTGGAATAGATAAGGATGTCATCTAGGTAGACAATGATGCATACATCCAGTAGGTCTGCAAAGATGGAGTTGACAAAGCATTGGAATGCTGCAGGGGCATTGGTAAGTCCAAATGGCATCACCAGCCACTTGTAAGATCCATAACAGGTTCTGAAAGCCATTTTCCATTCATCTCCTTTGGCAATGCACACCAGGTGGTAAGCATGGTGCAGATTGATTTTGGTATATACCTTAGCCTGACTAGGTGAGTCAAGTAAGTCTGAAATGAGAGGTAGTGGGTAATGGTCCTTCTTGGTGATCTTATTGAGGCCCCTAAAGTCAACACAGAGATGAAGTGATCTGTCCTTCTTTTTGACAAAAAGGACAGGTGCAGCATACAGGGATGATGTTGGACAAATAAAGCCAGTAGTGAGATTTTCATCAATGAAGGTCCAGAGAGCAGCAAGCTCAATGGATGAAAGCAAGTAGAGGGTTCCCAATGGCAGGGTAGTTCCTTCCTCCAATTCTATCTTGAGGTCAAACTCCCAGTGAGGTGCAAGTGTAGCTGCCTTGGCCTTGCTGAACACATCAGCGAAGTCATGATAGTCCAGGGGTACTGATGACAAGTCCAGGGTATCCTGTACAGTGGCAGCCTGGAGTTTGGTATTATCCTGAGGTCAAACCTGGAGGGAGAACTGGGTTGAGCCATCTAGCTTGCAAGCATGGATGAAGGCCATTGCATTGACAAGGGAGATGTTAGGTGCTCAAGTGCTGGGTGGGGAGGAGTTATCAACCAACTCAGGAAGGGTGATGTCTGGAGAGCCCAGGGGGGTGTCTTCAGGGTTTCTTGGAGTTGACTCTGAGTCAGAGGGTGACATCGGCACTGGCAAATGAGATGTAAGGTTTTGGAATTTAATACTGCTCAGTACCCAATCAATTGATGGATTGTAACAGGTGAGCCAGTTATGTCCAAGAACAATCTTACACTCAGAATCCAACAGAGTTACATAGAAGATCATGTCAGAGATATCTCTGGAGGGAAAGTGGACTGAGAGGTTTGAGGCTTTACTGATTGATGTTGTTGTCACACTGTCAAACAGATGGAGGATGAGAGGTGGGACAGAGTAGGTTGAAAGACCATGATTATCAACAAAAGTAGAATCTACAAAACAATGGGTTGAACCCAAATCTATTAATGCTGGAAAGTCCAGAATATTATACAAGTTGAGGGTGACAGAAGGTTTTAATGAATTGGGATTTAAAAGAGCAGATGCATTGAGGCATGCCTCCAAGGGTGCACAGTCGTTATCAACACAACTCCCATGCTGTGCAGAGTTCTGAGAGTTGCACTCTATTTTTTTGCCTCGGAGGAGGCAGTCGGTTTGGCTTCCAACTCAGTAATCATGGTTGTGCAAGCCTTAGCTGTGTGAGATGTAGACTTAGGGCATTCTTTGGCCTTGTGCCTGGGGTTTCTGCAGAACATACACAGGTTCTGCTCAAAATGTCTCTTTCGCTCAGCAGGTGTCAACTTGCCATCTTTACCGAGCTTGTTGGATAATGTGGATGGTGCTCCAGAGTTCTGATTGTTTGGAGGCTTGGGGTTCAAGGTAGACAGAGTTTGCTGGTTACCACTAGATTGGGGGTTGGTGTTACCAGATTTCTGCTTGTCCCCCTTGTTCAAGTTGGCCTTGCCTCCAGAGTTGTTTCCAGAGTTGTTGCCAGAGGACTTTGCTTGACAAGTGATTTCATCCTTGCACTCCCAGTAGCATGCATCAATTTCTTGGGCTAGTGCACACAACCCATATAATGTAGTGGGTTTCCCAACCCTACTGATTTCATCCTTAATGCGATCTGGGAGTCTGGTATAGAACAGGTGGCAGAGGGCACCATCTCCATAACCTCGGACTTGTGACACCAATCTGTTAAAGTCAACCATGTAACAATTTACATGATGCATTTCTTTCATATGGAGGTGACTGAGCTGGTGCTCAGCATCTGCAACCAGATCATGGGGTCCAAAAGTTGTCTGAAGGTCTGCCACAAAGTCCAGCCAGCTGTCCATCCAGAGTGGATGGTCTGCCAGGTCTCTGGAGTTTAGAAGGTCTGGCTCAAACCATTCAAGAGCCATTCCTTTGAGATATGATTGGGCAAATGTGACCTTGTTTCTGTCCAGGTGGAAAGCCTTAGGACAATCTTGGAAACATAGTTCACACTGAACCAGGAACATCCAGAGTTTCTTTGGGTCAGTTCCATCGAAAGTGTCCAGCTCTCAGACTTTGGCACATGAGGATGAGGTATTGTTGGAGCGACAGGTTGAATGTGACAGATGGTCAACAGCTGTCACCAGGTTCTGCAAGACTGCCAGTTGGGGGTCTAACTGTTCTGGGGCATTGATGAAAGGGTTGCCATCATCATTGTCATCATCATCATTGTTGTCGTTGTCTCCAGGACCATCATCTCCTGGACCATCATCTCCAGGGTCATCACCTCCAAAGAGGTCTGGGGTTGGTCACACCATGGATGAGGAATGTCTATTGGAGGAGCCAGTTCTAGGGGTTGGGGTAGCAAGGGGTTCACCCCTGGTGGAGAAACTCCGAAATTGGCTAACTGACAGTGGAGGACATCAGCAGCTTGCTAACATGATATGTGCACTAGACTCATGCATATCATTGATCATGGCTTGTTCTGAAGCTTCAACAGCCATGGAGCAGGAATGGAGTCAGGTAGTCATGGTCATTGGTATAGGGGTTAGGTGGACTCGTGCAGGGATTTGAGTTCAAATATACTGTCAAGACTGGTTCTCAACAGTCTCCAAGAGGGTCCAAGGGCAGAGGAAGGCTAGGGCAAAAGTCTGGGTAGTTGGAGTTTGTTGTACAACTTAGTACACTATTTTCCTGCCAAGTCCCAGAGGTCAGAGCTATCCAGAAGCTGTCTGGAGTTGAGTGAGATCAATGAGTATCTTATTTGATATTCAAACTGATGTGCTATGACATATGTACAAGGCTTTTATAGTGCAGAGGAAAGTCCAATGCAATGTCCAGGGTGTAGTGACTACTGGAACACAGTATGGATGAATAACAATATTAGTGAGCCATTAGTAAGGTAAGTTGGTAGTCACCAGATAGCCAGATGGTATGGGGATTAGTAAGGCATACAGGTATGGTAGTGTAGTGAGTCACTTAGAAGCATGAGAGAAACATACTAAATATGGAAACAGAAACAGAAATAGATCATAAGTCAAATCAGAGACAGAATGGAGTTTCACGATGGAAGCCCATGGGGCTAGAACAACACCTCAGACAGCCAGAACTCAGTCCAGACCTTGCACATGCATCATGGATGTGACACCCACTTGCATTATTATATTTTGGTTGCATTGCCAGCACATTACAATGACCATTATTAAGCAGGAGAAGGTTTCATAATGTTTATTACAATTTGTCAGCATTAGCATGGCCCTAAACATTTTTGCAACACTACTAACCAACATCAGGTATAGTGGCCTGAGATAAAAGAAATGTCAGTGTAGCATGCCATCATTTTCTGCAATAGGTACTTGGGTGAGTAGTATGATATCCTAGTTAGTGTTTTGCTTGGCCTGGCCTTGAGCCCCAGGCCAGGCCGGGCCGAGCCCTGAGGTCAGCTTGAGGGGGCTCAGGGCCCGGCCTGGGGTTTGGCAAAGCCCGAGCTGAGCCCTCTAAAGCCGGGCCGAGCCTTCAAGCAGGGCTTCGGTGGCTGTGCAAGAAATTACCAAATTTGGGATTATAATTCCCACACCGGATGTTGCTTCCTTGCTTGCTTCGAGCTCCTACTATCCCCTACCACATGTCCGTGAACCACCTAGATTTTGGCAGTCACAGAATGTCACAGAATGTCACACATGTCATAGGCATACAATTCAAAGTCCGAAGACACAGATACAGTTGTAGGGGACAATGCTCATTGAGGAGAGGCCAGTGGCCAGTAAATATGAGGCATTTAGGTAGACGCAGACTAATCAGATGGTGCTCTGTATGTGTAGGGTATTGTATGTGCTCGAGACTGATTGGGAGTGGGAATCATGTACTGAGGTATGTAGATGGCTCTATGTTGGTGCCCGTTGGTAAAGGAACATCATTGGAGAGTGATTTCGAAGGCACATGCACGTAAATTTCGAGGGCAGAGAGGGGTTGCCACGCTAGAGTTCAAGACAAGTCACTCATTCATAGCTGCTTCCTGAGCAAGATTGAGGTTCTGCTTTGTCTCGGAAGAAACACAATGTGACTGATGCCAGCCATTCACTCAGTCACTGAGACTCTGCCTTGCAACCTGGGTGGTAATCAGTCATGCTTGGAATCAGATTTCAGGATTACTCACCTTCTGGGCCTTGGCAGCAGCAGAAATAGTCCTGTAAGTGCCTTCAGTCAACCCATCAATGGCGAGACACATGCAAGTTTCATACTCCAGGTTTGTGGATGAAGCCAGCTTTCCCCACATGACCAGCCATCGCCTGCGACTGCGGCGAGAGGCAACCGGAATAACCTGGGAACAGTCAGTGGCCGTGTGCATTTGATATTCAAACTCTGCATCGGCACATTTTCGGCATGTGACAGCAAGCATGATTTTGGTGACAGACATCCCAAACCAGCAAAAAACATCGATCTCCACAACCTCTCTATCAATTTTGTTCATTTAAATTGGAACAGATAGGTTTTGTGTGTAAACCATGGTATACGAAGTTTGAAGGGCAGGAGTTGAGAAATGAGTGCTGTAGAACAAAAATGCCAAAATCTAGGTGGATCACAGACGTGTGGTAGGGGATAGTATGTGTGACATCTCCCAAATTATTGGGCAGAATCTCTCAGAAGTCTAACTGTAATGTACTTCTGCTTTTATTTGCTAACATTTAGTGATCTCATACTCATATAGCATTAGTATTCAATGTATTCTATCTTGTTGTTAATCTGTAGTTATCTTTTCCTGCTCTGACCAGTAAGCTGGGGCTCAGGCTGTCAGGCCCCAGCTTGGAGCCGGGCTGAGCCCTCATAGACGGCTTCTGGGGGCTCGGGGCCCGGCCTGGCATTTCCCCAGGCCCCGAGCCCTCAAAAGCCGGGCCCAAAAAACACTAATCCCTGTTGAACTTCAGGAATTTCCGCCAATCAAAATTTCAATCTCGGTGTTGGCACTGAGTGCGACGACAACAGCCTATACTGCGATACGTCACTCGTGCACCTCGTACACAAAATGGAGAGGTCCAACAAAACACGAAGGCATACAATAGGAAAATGTATCACAGAGAGCACTACCTATACAATTTCCGGTATCAACACTTCACTATCCAAGGTACTGGCCAGGTCCTGAACACGAGCGGTAATCGTACAATCGCAAGCAATTCTCGTATACCCGTTGCTAAACGACCTCTTCAACAAAAGCGCATTGAATGGTTGCTCGAGCTGCTCCAATAGCTTCAGTGCAGCTTCGACGGTGTACCTTGTCCGTTGTTCAAGCGATTTTGGATGCCAAGGACGAACAAGAGTATATGTACCGACACTCTCGTCGAGTTCGATTGACAGCGCGACATTGAGGGGCCTCAGGCGCGACGCGTGAATCTCGTATATGTAACGTAAGGGTCTAATTGAAGAACCCTGTAGTTTGACCGCCATGAATGGGTGGGCGGTACAAGGTAATGAAAGCTTGCCATTGACAAATCCAGCACGTGGTAGTTTTGCAAGCTTACCGTACAATTTGAGTGCTTTTTCGATATCCAAGTTATTGCGCCCTGCAGAATCACCAGAAATTGGCTGAAAGTGGGGTACTGCTTGGTACGGCGCGAGATCGACAGGAAAACAACTGTTGAACGATGACCGTTCCCCAACCCAATCTAGAATGGAAACGTCTCCCGAACGTGATATGATCTCTGCCAGAAGACGTCCAAGCGCATTCTGCGCGGTTTCGCCATAGATGATTGGCAAGTGAACCTGTAAAATTCCAAAAAGGGAGTAGGCGATGTCTTCTGGCCGAGTAGTACGAGGGCCAGATGCCCAGTGGAGTCTAGACCGAGCGTCATCCATACCCGGAGAGAAATTCGTGAGGTGCTGCTTTGCTATTCCCGTTGCATTCTGGAGCTGTGCAAGCAACGGGGGAAACATTTTATGGTTCACGGTATTGCTACCCATACAGGGCGACCAATTGTGCGTATAGAAGAGGACGGTATGTGAAGCCAACAGCTCTTGGAGTGTCCAGCCTCGCGTGAACCAGACACTGCCGACGAGCGAACCGACATTGAGGACATCGGAAAGGTGCACGATTGTCAGAGACGACCAGTGGTACCAAGAAAACATGGATTCAATCGCCTCTTGTAACTCAGCGCTGCTGTCCTTGTCGATACAAAACGTATCACTCCATGCCCACTGGAAGTTACGTCGGAGAGCAAGAATGCAAAGCTTTTGGAGTTTTGCTTCACCATCCGTGTCGCCCAAGTCATAGACGCATTTGCCTTGAATGTCGCGTAGTAACGGCTCGCCCTTTCCCCACCTGTGAGATAGCATGACAAATTCGAAATACTCCGAGACCACATCATCGATTTCCATGTTGAGTCGCTGGTGGTCGAGCAAGGACACCATTGACAGTAGTTGTTGGTATTGACAACTACCCTTGAAATGGGATATCTGTGCATCCCGACCACACAAGACGCCAGTGGGCGTGTGTGGCAGACGCAGTGGGATTGTTTTAATTTTTTCGAAGACAACTTCCTCGATGAAATCCTTAATACCGAAAGAACTCGAATTTGGGGGGCCAGCTCCCCATCCCCCCACATGAGCAGGGGACACCTTTTTCCCAACCTTCGTTTCGAGATAACGCGCAAGACAATCTAGCGACAACCGATGATCCGGATGCCCTGGATGGTGGATGCTCAACGCAGCTCGCGCGAGCCTACAGCCTCGGCTATTCTTTCCTTCGTACCCTGTCGTTGGAATTGTTCGTAAAGGGATCCAGCGAGATTGAGAAGGGGTCTACATCTACCCAGTGGATGAGTGCGTTCCAATGCAGCCCGACGAAGAGGTATAGTCTCCTTCAGATCCAGTATGGAACCTCCCCTCCGGGAAGCTGGATAGAGGTGATGGGCGATTTCGTGTAAAGTTGTTATTCTGTACGGTGCGGCTGGCGGCATGAGATTCGACGCAACTTGTTCCGACGTAATTGATTCATCTACATCATCATTCCCCATTTTCTTATTGAACCATTCCGACAGGAGATCGGCAAGATCGATGAGAGGTGAATGGCGTGGTGAGTGTTCCGAGGGCGAATATTCTAGTACAATTCGCCCTATCGTGATTATCGCGACAAGATCGCGGTTCCTTTTTTCCACCTTGAACTCGTTAAAAAGGATCCTGGCGAGGTCTCTCAGAACCAAGCGAGAGTCTGGGAATTCTGTAGGCATGCGTTGTAAAGCAGGTCTCGGGGAAATGAAGAACTCCTCTGTCTAGGGGGTAATGGGCGGTTACTTACCAGATCAATTGCGTGCAGTGGAGAGCGACATACCTGAGCCTGGGTGATACCCTTGAGCAGTAGCAGTGCCGCACTCCATGCTGTTTCTGGTTGTCCTTTGAAGATTCCAGGGAACATAGACACATGCCAAGCATGCTCTCCATTGCCATTCAATCCTTCCGTGACAGTCTTGAGCTGCGACAACCGTTGACTGAGTATTTCACTGGGAAGATTAGAGTCCGGATCGCAGGTCGGGACTACATAAATGTCGGACGGCACTGTGAACTTGTTATAAAATGCCTTCGCAAACGTCTCAAGATGCCACGACATCGACATATCACCACTCGTTGTATCCGAGCCGAGCGAATGGAGAAAGAGAATGCCAGAAAAAGATATTCCGGTGAACCTGCAGGAATATCAGCAAGGTTACTTAGTGTAAACGGGCGCTCATAGCACATACTTCGACTCCAGCCAACCAGCAATACCATTCTCAGTATTGAGATTGTTACTATGGGAATGAAAGGATGGCGTGTCGACGACTACGATATTGTCGGAAATATCACCGAGGTTGCACCTCCACGCTTCGACATTATTTGTATGAAGATGACGACTCCCGTTGTGATTCTCCAACAATTTCCCGGTAAACTAGTGATCTATTAGAATAGTCCGCTGATAGACAAGTAGGGACACTACCCAGGTTTTTCCTGCCCCTGTTGGGCCGACCACGCTATGAACCGAGCGTCAGCCCAAGTGCTTGGAGGAGTGCCACCTGTGACCTACAAAATTATGTAATCATCATCGGGAACAAGCCCCGCAGAATTGTTGCTGAACTGGGTTGAGTAAAGGGTGCGACGCGTCCGGGGAAGCGGGTTTTCAGTTTGTCCGACGTCTTTTGCAGCCCGGCTCCCCAAGTGTGCAAATGGAGGATTATAGGAAGAGCTCGCCGTGAACGGGGAAGGTACCGTTGGAGAGAGCTTCTGGTATTGGGCGCACAGAGCCTGACCGACAGTCGTTTCGTCCAATTTCCTTGTCATATCCACTAACTCTTCCTGAAGGAGAAGGGCCTCTCCCTCTCCTGTCAGGCCTTTGATGATTCCTCATGCGCATCTCGAAGAGTTTTCTTCAAACCGTTCGCGGCGAGCTCCTTCTTTGATTAGCGGCCTCCAAACGTTCTCCTCCGACTGTAACACCCAGCGTTCCGTACGTTCTCTATATGCCACTCGGTCCCACATAGTGGTCACCAACGGCACACCAGCAGCAGCTTTGTCCCCACACAAAACCTACTGAACAACTCAAGGTTCTTACCCACGGGCCCGGACATCCACTTGTCGGCTATACAGTGTGTATAGATAACGCCGTTCAGTTTGACGTTTGCGCAGTATCTATTCTCGCGTCAGTGGGTGGGGGATCTGAGTGGCTCAGCACTCACTTTTTCTCTAGCCACTCCGCAATTCTACGTAGTATATCCCAGTCTGATCGATCATCGAATCCGGGAATTTCCGCGAACACGTATTGTCGGTCGTCGGACAGGTTGACTGTAGACTCCCTGATGTCCTCAGAATGCGACCCGACTTGGTGCGCTGCTCTTTTCCCTTTGTCTCCCGTGAGTTGGTTGATGAACTATGTCTTTCTTAGCCAACGAACCACGAAGGGTCATTCTTTCACTTACGTTGGTTTTCCCTGACTTCGGAGGGCCCATCACTCTGGGACGGAGTGTAGTCAGTAGAAACGACATATGCAAACACGACATACGCAATAACTATGGGTTGGCGAGCCATCCCGTGTATCCGAAGAGGGATTTCACTGTGAGTCAAGCGACGTTTACAAGCTTCAGGTTTTTATTGTATACTTACATAAACACCCTCCGCACGCGTATACTAGGCACTCCTGCATAACGTCCCCCGCACGTTCTACTTGACCTCCATCTATTTCACAAGTGCTTCCAAATTTATGTCTTCCATCACTTCAAGGCGACCGATCAAGCTGCCTTCATTGTATGGTTATCCTCCTCTGAATATTGGCACCTAACCTTGGCAAACCTGACCCCGGGGAGATTGATGTCTCGCCTCGCGTTTGCGGAGTAATGGTGGTGGTCGCCCGTCTACAGTGTCATGCCTCGTGTATAGCATGGAAAACACAAAGTATCACACGTTCCTTGTCGTGACTTTTCCTAACACTGGATCTGTTTGCCTTGCATTTTTTCTCTTTGTTGGTAGGCTTGCTCTCTGTGGCCTTCTATCCACTGGGATGTCAGGTGAGTGGTAACATGCCCGCTTGATCGAACTTAGACACAGTCTTGGGGATACTACGCCCTTCGGTGATATGCAAGACCGCATGTGTCGGTACCGCAGTTTTTGGGGATTCTGCACCCTTCGGTGAAGCGATATCCATATGTCAATACCGTAACATGCTGCTATTGGAGAGCAAGAACGACCATTCTCTGGAAAGCATTCTGTATACGGCAGGACTCACTAACACGTGGAGATGACACAGTATTATTGAACCTATGCTTGTTATTACGAGAAAGATAACTTTGACGTGTCGGGCAACTCGGATGGGGATGCTCACGTTCATCGCTTTCGGTTGGTGCATGTGCCGCTTATTATGCTCCACTCAAGTCGGCACGTCTTATCATATCGCGTCGTGCCCAGTGGTAACACAGCCAAAGTCAAAATCTCGGTCGAATACTACGAGGTGCCCCCCTGCAAGAGCACCGTAATCGTTATATGCCTCTCCCGGATGCCCCCGTGCATGGATTTGCGGGAACCAGTCTGTACAGCACTGCTTATCGCATGCTAGCTATCGTGTCGTAAAGAGATGTACGCTCGACGGCCTGTATCGCGTAGTACTTATTGCTCTGTGACACGAATAAATGACCTTTGCCAGAATATCAAAGGGCTGGTGGAGACCCTAGTGTCGAGGTGGATGTAGCGAGCGACGTGTGAAGAAGCGGAGGACCTGAGCTTTGAGGTCGAATATTACTGTTGGGCAACTGCAGACTCGGATGAATCTACAAAAGGCCAGGAAAAAAAGTATACTAAACCGCATTTGCAGCCTGTGGCCATGAGCAAATGGAGAGGTACTTATCTGCAGTGAGCAACCAGAGACATAATTTTTGCTTTCCTTCTTTACAATCACCTGTGTTTATGCATTCCTCCCTAAGGCACACGACCGACAACGTCGATAGCAAACCTGGATCCAAAAACAAATGGTGCCAGTAAAAGATTGTAGCTACACAAGAGGGAGACCAAACAGGACAGCGGTAATTGCAATGGTAGAGAGGAACGAGACAAAAGAAGTAGAAGAAAAGAAAAAGATGTGTAGTAGAAAAAGGAAGGTCGTGCGCCCGTTGCTTCCACGTGGTCTCATCCATTCACATACAACAGATACCGGCACAAATTGCTTTGCTCAACAACAACAGCAGAAGAGAGGAAATAGAGAGTGTGAGAACGCTCGTCGTTTGCTAGGCAAAGAAAGAAAACGCCAACCACATCAAATCGAGATCATGCGTGGCCAACGCCACCCATCGGCGGAGGCGCCGGTCCACCCTCGTAGGGATGAGGGGGACCACCAGGTCCTCCAGGTGGAATCATCATTGGATATGGAACTGCATGTTGTACTGCGTGACAGTGTCAATATGATAGGAAACCATTGCGAGTGATAAGACGCACGTTGTGGGCTCTGATGGTAGTATGGGTGTGCATGCATTGGCGTAGGAGTGGGCGGCATCGACGGACGAGGACCCGCACCGTTTGGCGGTGGCGGATACGTGCCAGGCGGCGGCATGTATGGCGGTGCTAGCAACAAGGCATTTTAAGGATATCCACTCTTCGAAATGATAACCCAAGATACTCACGAGGCATTTGCATCGGGGATGCTGCGTACATTGCTAGAGTTCCGCCTTAGCCCAATGATCAACCAGATGATATAAAGTAGATCGCTTACGTTGTCCGTTCGGTGGCATACCTGGTGGGTATGGCATCGGTTGCATGAAGGGTGTGGACACATAAGCACCGGGCGGTGGCGGTGCCATTCCATGCATCATGGGCTAATAAAATTTTAACAGGCTGATCAACGAGTCCACCATCGCCGATTGCTCACTTGTCCACCATGGTAGTAAGGAATATAGACAAAACGTTGTTCCCCTTCTTCGTAAACAGGATGTGCGACAGGTGGTGGACCGGGTGGAGCCATGCTGGTTGGCTGTTGTGGCGTCTGGTGCTGTACAGTTGGGAACATGTTGCTGTAACGCTTGCCATTGTATGGCCAGATTGCAGCTATAGGAGGGACTCAGGAAGGGATTAATGGAAAAAACGTTCGCACGTACATATACTGCTGGCCTCGGCAACTTTGTTGTTCTTGAAGGGGTTAAACTCATCCTTAACGTTAACCAACACCAACCCCTTTTTGATTACTACCTTGGGGCCGAAGAAAGGATTGGGAGTTGCAGGAGCCTAAATCTCATGTCAACCTTGTCATCGCAACGACTGATCGAAGTTACGCATACAGATTCTTCAGCCTTTGGCTTCGGTGATGCAGAAGCCGACGCGGACGCAGCACTGGGATTCGGAGAGGTAGGACCCTGCTTCAACATGCATTAGTCAATATCGCCGGACACGGGATCCACATATCAATTTTACAGGAGTGAAAGCATTTGCCTTTGGATTCGGCCTGAAAGACGAGGCATTGGCATTCAAACGGTTAGCAGCAGAGGTGGGGGAGGTGGGGACAGCCGTGTTCGACGCCGACCCGTTCGCCTGTGGTGCTGGAGAGCGAGCTTTGTTGCCTTTGAATGGCGGTATGGGCTGAATGTACATGCCAGCCACTTTGCCATTAGCTTTTCCTGTCTCAGACGACTTTGAAGCAGGAAGTTTCGCGGAGGTGGCGGCAGGTGTAGATGGTGCAGCCTTCGTGGAGACGTTCGCGGGAGATGCAGCCTTACGAGCCGTCTCTGCAGCTACCTTGGTAGGAACTTGTGGCATTCGTGAAGCACTAGATGATGTGCTGAGAGTTGCAGGTGTACCGATAGCACGCGCTGTTACAGAGACAGCATCGTGGGAAGCCTTTTCCCGGATTAAG
This sequence comes from Pisolithus thermaeus, assembly GCA_024663475.1. Taxonomy (NCBI): domain Eukaryota; kingdom Fungi; phylum Basidiomycota; class Agaricomycetes; order Boletales; family Pisolithaceae; genus Pisolithus; species Pisolithus thermaeus. The sequence continues at coordinate 410,046 of JANFAF010000012.1, forward strand.
CGTTGTTTTTCTTCATCCTTTGCAAGGATAGAAACAAGGTCATCAGGAATAGGCTTGTTGAGCTGTTTATTTGGTACGTTTTGAAAGCCGGTGAGTGGTGCACGGAACTAAAATGATGGCCGCTGACCTTGAACGTTTGAGAAAACTTGATGAGCTCCGCCTTGCGCTTGTCCATTTCGCTTTTCACCAATGCTTGTTTCTTCTGAGTCAAGCGTTGCCTTTCGTTTGTAACAAAATCACGGAATGCCGGGACAGGATCGGCTGGTGGCTGTCAACAGAAAAAAAAGTCAGTGATTGAGGATCACGTTGGAACGTCGTAAAACAAACCTTAGTGGCAGATGAGGTCGAAGGTGCCGGAGACGTGGACTTAGCCGTCGGTGGAGTCGCCTCCTTCTGCCCCGTAGCTACTACATTTCCATCGGGGCCATTCACAGAGACCTTGGGGATCTCAGGCTTCGGTGTAACACTTGCAGTAGAAAGTGCCCCTGCAGTCTGCTGTGGCTGCCTGCGCGCTCCCGGAGGAACGTAGGCATTGGCGCTACGGACAACTGCACCATACCTGACGTGCATGGCGTATGAGCGTATGAAGCACCAAAAAGGAATGCTCCGCACTTGTCCTCCTCATTTATGCCACTGTCATCGACGGCCAAGCCCCTCTCCTCGGCCATGTGGGGATTGTTCGTCGTAGTCTGTCCAATGATGAAGCACGATCAGTCGGCATATCCTAATTATGAAGTGGCTTACGCCCATAATTTCGTTGGCAATGCGCTGCGCCTTCTTCTCTCTTTCCTTAAAGTCTGGGGCATTTCGATCCAACTTGGTCGTATAGAATTCCTCGTTAAATGAAGTCGTGACGCCAAACTTCTGCTCATTCGTGGCAAATTGGTCCCAAGCAACGTTGACGCCCGCACCCGGACCGAAAGTGATCTCATCCCCCAAGCCTTCGTGCACAGCCGCTGTACCGCTAGACGCATCCTCCGGAGACTTCCAAGCTTGTAACTCACGCTCCCGAGCCAGCTTTGCCTTGCTGCTTATCTCGGCATCCGTCCTGAAGGCTGGAAACGTAACAATGATGTCAAGGTCAGCGTCACGGCGGTCATCAGGATAAAACAAGAAAATGGGATAAATTGGGTACATCGAAGGATAATTGGTTAGGTCAGCAGACGGGACGGGTCGCCGTACTCACAATCACCATTCGGCACTTTGGCATCGGCAGGCCCAGATTGCCATGTGTCGATATTGGATGAGGGAATGAAGAGGGAGTCCTTGAGCGGAGTTCCGGGCTTCGATACTTCCTTGACGTCCTTCAGCGTCACGCCTTGCTTGTCCCCTTCGGGACCTGTAGACGATATGGCACCCTCATAACGTAGTCCGCCCTTGGTGGTCAAGGTAATGGTGGTACCCTGCAGGGCGATTTGTAAGGGAAGTAATACAGAGGGCTGTTGACGTACAATGAGACCTGTCAGAGACTGAACGGTGCGATCCTGAGGCTGAGGCTGAGGCTGGGGAGGATCCTGAGCGCGAGAGCCATTGGCACCAGCCAATGGTGGGAAGGCCCCCTGATTGGACGGGGGAGGACCGTTCGGGAGGCGAGCAGGAGAATTAGCGGGAGAGAAAGTCGGAGAAGCCCTCGCCCCTGTCCACGCGCGGCTGCAAGAAATGAGAAGGTAAGGCGAGGCGAAGAGGATCTGCGGTGACGAACCGGGTAGCGGGCTCCCTCTTCTGAGTCTTTGCACGAGAAGTTGACATTGGGAAGAAAGGGTAAAGTGAGAACAGATAACAAGGAAAGAAACTAGTAGTAAAGCCAAAAGAGAGCAGAAATGTCGACAGATAGCGAGCACGACGCGACTGAGTAGGTCCGCTTGGAATAAGTTTGAGACGCTGGTAGTGGACCTGACTGCGATGAAGAAAACAGGAAAAGAAAAGAAAAGAAAAACAGCGAGCCTGGCTACAAGCTGGGCAGACTTGAAGAACGGAAGAGTTTTTCGACTGGGACGTCGTCGCTCAATGGCGAAGCCAAATCCTTTCAAGCCAATGACAATGCGGGAAATAACGGACCCCGACCACCCCCACCCACCCCACATATCGTCTGTACCTAACCCGTCTTCATTCTCGAATATGCCCCTACAACTAGCCCTGGTCTCGTCTGCATCTACACTAACCCCTACACGACCGACATCCACCCATCGTCGCAGACGACACTCGACATCGACACTCACGGAGTTTGAATCTCGTCTCCTGGGGTCCCAACGCATGCTTGTCTCGACGCCAGGCTGTGTACCCCCTAACCCGACCATCCGACCCCCCCAGCCATCCAACAGTGTAACCAACCACGCGAACGCCGGCTTAAATCATTTCGTGACGATGAATTTCTGAGGAACTTTCCCCGGATGAACCGCTTTCAGAACAGGTCAATCCATCCTCATGTAGGTAGATACTTGCCCGGAGGTATGCTTCGCTCCCGGGTATATCCATCGATCGCCCGGATGCCACGGTAGCGACAAGTCGGCAATCAAGCAACCATGAGACAATCAGCCGTCTCGATTCAAGAGGTTTCACCACGCTACCCACACTAGCGGGTGCCTAAGCCTGAGTACCTGCAGAGAGGTACAGTTTACGACAAAGGGGTTGCGATAGGACGCTCACGTACATATGTAGTTAACGACGACACGGCAGATCTCGGAGGGAGACCGCGCATGATACGTGCCCTAGGAGTTTTGAGCACTTCGAAGACGGCATCCAGATACAGGTTTGAAGTAGTGTATCGCGCAACTGCCCACAGATACTCCCAGCTACTGCGATAAAGTATCAGGGAGAGTGGAAAACATGCTTGTTGCCACAGAACAGTTGGCGAGATACTCACAATATCATGGGAAATCTCTTGGACGAGACCCGACTTGCTCATCCTGAGCACGTCTGATGATTACAGGGTGACGCGGCCCCTCTGTCCACATTGGAGGCGTTCTCGCGATCAAAAGCCCGGACGTTCACGACGCTGAGGACCCTTCAGACACGTTTCTAAATGATAAGCGATGTCGATGATGCGGCGTACCTGCGCGATACGAGGGTAGCAGAAGAACAAACGTCAATTTGAAAGCGGCAAGTGTGCAGTACACCCGCATGAATTATAAGGACCGTGTCGGCCGTCAGACTTCAAAAAGCCTAACAGCCATGTATCGAGTGCAAGTCGCACAATAATGAGATGGTGGTGGTGGTTAGCCATTAGAGCAAATTGCAGGTGCGAAGTGAAGTGATGCGCAGTCCGAATCCCCCTAATCTACTGCGCATACGTCACTTTGTGTGTTGGATACCAAATAAATACTACTACCAGAACAACTTCACAACACTGACTCAAGGTTCTCCCAGAAAGAACTTCCCAAGCCTCTTCCGCACCACTGCATGAGTCGCCTCGGGCAGGGTCCATGCTCAAATAACGAGTCTTGTTGCATAGTTCAACATTACTATTCGTGGCGACATGGAAACTTACTTTGCGTCAGTCATCAATGAATATCAAGTCCAATTCTTCAAGTCTGTTGAGCAGGCTCTTCTGCGCGAGATCTTCCGTCTGAGGGTGCATAGGTTCAAACTCCCGGTTCCGGAGACTGTGGGGGTGGTAGGAGCAAACGTCGCGTGCTTGCTGTTCCCCATCGTCGCAACTCGATCCTGCAATGGATCTCACGGAGTCGGTATCGTCGCACCAGGGACATGAATATGAGCTGCAGCGTGTCCGTAAGCCGGTGACCGTGTGTGGGGAGCGGTAGATGATGGAGAGACCGAAGAGCCGCATCCTGCTTACCCCCACAATGTGCAGAAGGAGTCCCGATTGTCGGCAACTTGTCGATTCTCGTCTTCTGAGAGTTCCCATACGTTGAAATCGTCATTGCTGGTAGTATCGATGGAGTCGGACATGTTTGAACGTAGTGAACTATCCACCTGGATGATTCGAATGGCAAATGCTGGTTAAAATGCCTTGTCACTACCTCTTTTCCCCTATACGGAGGAGGAGGGGCTTATCGACTCCCAACCACATGTAGACCGGCGGCTATTCCCCTTGTCGTTTTGTAAATTGCACACGCTTCCCCAGGTACGATCCCCACATGCAATCGCCCGAATGCTTCTGCGTCCCCGATTGTACCTGCTTATCTATACCGATGACGGTCCCCGGCCGAAGGGCAGGATACACACTTTTCCCAGCCATTTCATAGCTCGGTCATAAGACTACCGGCTATGCTTGTTCCTCAGATACTCGTGATATAGGACTCTGACCAGATCTACGTGGCATATTGATCCCGTTCCTGACCTCTCGTTTTAAAAAGTCTGTTCAGATGTCGCCTCGACGGTGGTCTTCCCACTTCCCCCCTCCCTTCACCGAACCAGCGAGTCGTGATGGCGCGCGAAGTCATTTACTTGCGAGATGTCGAACCTCGTCCGCGTTACATGCACTCTTGGGAACGATTCAAACACAGGGAAGCACACTGGCTGGTCGAAATGTTTGCGGAGATGGTGCGCCGCACCCAACGTCTGTCTTCCGTCACATACTCAGATCCGATTGCGGCAGCTCGGCGTGTTCCTCTACGTTTATGCAGGTTAGACAATTCCGCTAATTCCTCTTGGAACTCATCCCTTACCGTCGCTTTATATAGGTTTGGGCCCGACGGCGGCACTGATCTTTGGAAACCTCACAGCGGAAAGCGGGATTGGATGTCAGTAGTTATTTTTGGTCCATTAAAGGCACACTTGAAGAATCTCCGCGCAGCTCTGTACACCATCGGTTTCGCCTATGCCATAGGAATCGTCCTTGCCATCACGTTGTGTGCGGCAACGTCTGGTGGCCATTTCAGTCCAGGTGTCACGATCACGCTCTCCCTTCTCAGAGGCTTTCCAAAGGCAAAGGCTGTGAGGTTCGTATCCAACACCCCCATTCGTTTGGCAACTGATTGCGACGTCCGAATGTAGATATATCATCGCACAGATACTTGGCAGTTACTTGACCTGCCTTATAGTATACGTGCAATGGAAAGATCTTCTTGTTGTGAGTAACCACTTTACGCCTGGAAGTCAAGGTGTTGCTTACCTTTCTTTCCCAACAACCTTTGGTAATCTCTGTTGTCAGGCTGCCGAAGACGTATTGACGACAAAGGGTGTCTACGATACACTGATGTTTACCAACACTGGCCCTGCTGGCGTATTCGCGCTCTACGTATCTCCGGGGACAAATCTGCACCGCGTGTTGCTCAACGAGTTCATGACTGTGGGTGACTCCCAATCATTTATCTCCCCGATGGTTGCAACTTCTCGGTCGTGTACAGGACTTTATGCTCGGCCTCGCTATTTGTGGAGTTATGGATCCAACGAATTACTTCATACCACCGATGGTCGCTCCGTGGCTCATCGGTCTCACCTAGTAAGTGTCTCTGAACTCCATATTAGTCCACCGCTGCACATGGTAACGTGTTCTGATACGCCACCCCCTCTCACAGCTCGGTCGCAATCTGGGGCTATGCTCCGACGGCCAGTGCGTTACCATTCGGCATTCGAAATGTCATGATCATTGTTATCCCTAATGAATTCTTGTAGTTGCCCTCAACACGGCCCGTGATGTCGGAGGTCGCCTGATGGCTCTCACCATCTGGGGAAAACAAGCATCCGGGGGTCCATACGCAGCTATAGCTGCATTGACCAACATACCTGCAACTGTGCTAGCTTTCACCGTCTACGATCTCTTCCTTCGCTCTGGCACTCGTAGTATGTTTCTTCTTTGCGTTTTACAAAATGCAACACGACACTCACCGACGTGAACCTTGTCCACGCATGCAGCATTGAGTCCGTACCACGTCGATTTCCTGCGTGCTCAGGTGCGGTATCAGCAAGATAACGGACTTCCTCCCCAACTCCATCCTGATGCTTTAAACTCGCCCGAAAATTCACCCTTATTTGGAGGGGTCGAGAAGCACATCGCCGATACAAAAGAGTCTGAAGGGAGACCTAAAGACGGAAGCCACGCTTGAAAGAAAAACCTTTGGACGGTACTGCTAACCGTGCGGACCAATTTGGGGGTCAAGGGCAGTGAGGGGAGACGAAATATCATTTTCGATGCCAGTGACGTTCGTCGGATTGGGTCGGGCCGGGGTAGCGTCTGGTAGCTACGTGTGTATATATACTTATATGCGGTTGATGCTTTAGCATGATTAATAAACTTTTGCAAGGCATTTGATGATTTCTATCATCACCATGATGATGGATTGTTGCCAAAGCATTCCGGATGAACCACTATCCGGTAGCCCCAGCGTTCACCTCCAAGCGCTAGATAGGCGGAACCATCCATCGGGTATGTTCAGAGCCTACAGTTGACTTATTAATCAGAAAAGCGTAGCATTGACTGGCACAGTTCGGGCTCCTTTCCATGCCAAGGCGAAAGGTGAAGGAGTCCCGTTTAGTGACGGGCTGCCGCTGACTGGTGGATATTTTTGGCTCAGTCGCAGTACTTGCCATATACCGTGTTGCTAGCTACGCAGTACAGTCGTCACTACCTCCCCTCAGGTACATCAAACGGCGATCAAACATACCTTTCATGACTGAGTCTTGGACTTTGTCGACGGTCCTCCAAGTAATCATTGGAAAGCTGCCCTTCTTAGACCACGGTTGAGACTCCAAGACAAACATCATCCGTTGGTGTTTGGTGGTATACTGGTCAGTTCTCGCCGGGGAACTCAGGAGAACGTGGCAATGGGTCCTTTCACCAAGACGTCTTTGCACGAGCATGCGTTCGTCGGGCCCACTTGGCATTCTGTATAACAGAGCGAGGATGCATCCTACGGCAGGAGTCTTTTCTACAACTCGGTGGCGAACCGAATGGACGTTGAAATTTGCCAACGGCGATCGGAACAGTACTTGCAAGGGGTCGCGGAGGTCAATGTACTGAACGAGTCACATGACGCACCACATTTTGTGCTCCACCTCCCCCACCTCCGAACTCCGAATCAGGTAAGTTAGTTGACAATCTGACTGCCATAGTATAAGCAATAGACGCAAGGCAACACACAAGCAGTTCCGGTTTAACATGACCTTGTGTATGCCGGTAGGCTGGGCGTTTTGTCCGGTTGTACTATAGGTTTACACGCCACGGTTCCCTCAGAACTCATCCAACTCATTCCGAATCTCGAGCCTGGTACCCCCTGGTCCGAGTACTCTGAAAAGAACCCACTTCCGGGCATAGGACGGCACTCCTCCGCATGTAGAAAAGCTTAGTGGAGTGACGTGAGACTCCTCAGCAGCACGCATTCCTGCCGTTGGGGAGGGTCCTGAGTTGCATACTGCGAGATACATGCCATAGCCTCGTCGCCCAGTGCCCAGGTAGCCGATGCTCATAAAAGCATGGTGACCTCTGTCTGAAGCAGTCAACTTTCTTTTTTCTCTCGGCGGAGCGATTCTAACGTTATGACAGTACACGAACCCGTTGTCATCCACTTACGGGACGTTGAACCACGATTGACTGACGTGACTTCCTGGGAATACTTCAAGGAAAAGAAAGTGCACTGGCTCATCGAAATGCTTGCGGAAATGGTAGGTGGACAGCCTGTCTCTTTTCGCTCGAAATTCTCATTATCGACTCAGCTTGGCGCCTTTCTCTACGTCTATTCGGGTCAGGCGACCTTCTAAAGCTCGAGCTGTAGTTACTTCTGCTAACTTTGCTGGTATGTATAGGTCTAGGACCGACTGCAGCATATATTGTCGGAACGATAACATCTCAAAACGGGATCGGATGTCTGTGGTTATCATTTTATCAAGGGGGAGACTCCCTTACGATGTCACCCCACCCGTACAGCGTTGTACACCGTCGGTTTTTCGTATGCCATCGGCGTCGTGATCTCTATTACACTCTGCGCGGCAACTTCTGGTAGCCATATCAACCCGGGACTTACCGTATCTCTCTGCGTATTCAGGGGCTTTCCCATCGCTAAAGTGGCGAGGTCCGTAAGCGGAGTGCCACTCGCTTTGTGATCATCTGATTGTAGTTGCCTCGCAGGTATATCCTCGCTCAAGTGATCGGCGCCTACGTGGCTTGTTTGATAGTCTACCTGCAATGGAAAGACCTTCTAGTTGTAAGTACCTTTTTCCCTCCATCGTGCTGACGAGTTTCTTTACCTTGAGCTTCACGGTACTGCTAGGCCGCCGAAAATGTGTTGAAGGCGAAAGGAGCTTACGATACGGCAATGTTCACAAACGTCGGGCCGGCGGGCGTGTTCGCACTTTACCCATCCCCGAAAGTCAATATATATCGCGTGTTACTCAACGAGTTCATGAGCGTGAGTGTTCTTCGCTCCATTCGTATTGGCCGTCTCCCAGAATGTTATCCCCATGCCACTCGTAGAATTTTGTCCTCGGTCTTGCGATATGTGGATGCAGGGATCCAACGAACTACTTCATACCTCCTTCAGTCGCACCTTGGATCATCGGCTTCACGTAGTAAGCGTCATTCTGCTTGTCTCCCCAGCCCTCTAAGAATGGCCACACTGGCAGTGCCGTCATGATCTGGGGATACGCTCCCACTGGTGGTAAGCCAAACTTTCATCTCTAACAAATGGTAACCTGAAAGATTGCTGTTGTGCCATCAACTCTCCAGCACCCGCTAACACTGCTCGTGATGTTGGGGGACGCCTGATGGCAATTACGATTTGGGGACTGAAAGCGTCTGGAGGAACTTACGCCGCCATATCAGCGCTGACGAACACTCCTGCCACCATGTTGGCCTTTGCCGTCTACGACCTTCTCCTCGGCTCTTCGACTCGCAGTACGTTTCTTCTCCCCTTACCACTGTTTGATACCCTTTATGTGACGCCGCCACCTACATTTCTGCACATCCAGTGATCACCTCACACCACGCTGACATTTATCGCGCTCGTGCACAGTACCACGCAGAAACCGATCTCCCGTCACAAGGACCCGACCCCACTGCAAATCCCGCTGCGGTTAAACCTGTTGGGAGAACAGTCAGAGATAAATTGTATGGAGAGTCCAATTCTCCGGGAACACGAAAACACCCTTCCTATGCGCCTGAGATCTCGGTTGGTGTCTGAGAACCTTAGGAAGCTGGCCTTGGCCCTATTCATGCCCTATGTCTTAGCTCGCGCTCCTCGCACTCTACCTCAGAATCGAACTAGAGTACAATCCCATTTCATCCCTTGCCAGACATAATGACGATCCCCTTTACTTCTGATTCTATTGCTGCTGAGACTCGCACAACACTCCACGACAGGACACCACCCTCGCCGTTTATTTAGACAGAAGGTGTCTACGGGGGACACATCTTGTATCTTCCTCGTTCTCCTTACAATTTTGAGAACCGAGAATCAACTTCGTCCGAGACTTTAACGATCCTAGAAACCCAAATCAGTTCATGTCGATTCCTATCATCATAGCCAGCCAGAGACAAGGTAGCGGCTCACGCACAATTTTCCATCATTAGCACCAGAGAAAAGCATCGGTAATGATTTGGGTGCGTTCTCGAGTCCATCGACGATATGGAACTTCCGCTTGATAGACCCGTCGGCAAGGCCGACGGCCAGTTCTTTGATCGCCCTGGGGTACTCGGACGCATAATCGAAGCTGTGTTGTTGTTATATGTAAGCTTGAGTATGCAATTGACAACGACGCAGTGCTTTGAGGATACCTACACTAAGAAGCCTTCTATCTTCGCGCGTTGAGCGATGAGGGTCATGTAATTTCGAAGCCCGTAAGTCGTTGAATCTCAAGGAACGTCAGAACGAAGGTTGAGAGGGGTTCCCGTTAACAAGTGACTGACTATATGCTGAAATGGCACCTACGGGCAGCCAAGATGATGAGTACGAATACGTCACGAGCCAAGTAATTCAAAATGTACGGACCACACAGCACAATTCGAGCACGTTTGTTCAGCCTCGTGAGGGCAAGGTCCAGGATCTCGCCTCCCACATTATCAAAGTACACGTCCAAATATCCGACGGCATCTCTGAAATCCTGCTTAAAGGTAGGTGACTTGTAGTTGAGGGCCTTGTCTGCGCCCAGCTCGGTTTCGACCCAGGAGCACTTTTCAGGTGAGCCAGCGATGCCGATGACGCGTGCGCCCGTACGTTTTCCAAGCTGACAGACGAGTGAACCGACAGAGCCTGCTGCACCAGAGACGACGAGGGTCTCTCCGGCCTTGAGTTTTCCGACATCGTGGAGACCCTGTGAGTTTGACGCACAAAAGTGAGCTCATGATGCTGAGTATAGCAGCTCTTCCGAGACTCACAAAATATGCTGTCATGCCTGTCGCGAAGCCCTGTTCAAAGTGATGACCCAGCAGTACTCGGTTCGACCCACTCACCAGTTGCGCCGAGCGTATTCAAGAAATCAAGAGACGTGCATCCTGGGGGAATTCTGAACGATGATCGACATGCCACCAATCATTTTCGTGCGTCAAAAGTGTATCACGAGGGAGGCGCACGTTATCTTCTCAAGATTCTTATCATCTAATACAACATATTCTGTCCAACCTGTACGGCGATTATCGTCATGTTACAAGCGCCCAGCTCACGAGCCGCATACTCACCGACAGTTCCAGATACGAGATCGCCTTCTTTGAACTGACTTCCGCTGCCCACCTGCACCACGACACCCAGCCCGCCCGCCCGCATGACCTCTCCGATTTGCACCGGAGGCAAGTAACTTCTAGCGTCCTTCAGCCATCCGCGCATGGCGGGGTCGAGGGAAACGTATGTCACTCGAACGACGACTTGCTTTGGACCTGGTACGAGGTCATCCTTGGACGCCCTTTTCGTTTCGAAGGTATCTGGGAGAATATCGGCCACCGGGCGTTCGCGTAGGACGATGTGGGTATAAGTACTAGGCATGATACTGGGCCGATCTAATGGTAGCAGACAAGAAACCTCAAGCAGTGATGTCGCGACCTTAGACTGAAGGCAGCTGATCTTCTCTATACTCCCTTAAATATTAAAAAATGGCGGTCCCTAACGTTCTCGCCTTATCATACATGCGTGACACGTCATTCGAATACCCTGATGACCCATCGAACGCTGCATTTCAAAGCACGAGGACGAAGCGAGCACCAAGCGGAGCGCACTGCTTCTGAAAACGGGGACGTTCAGATGTGATAATACTTGATGCTGGCTCGGTCGGGTTGATTCAAAGAACCGGTGACATGACTACAAGTTATGATCTTGACTGACAAATAGAACCTTGTTGTAATAACGGATAATATGATTATTCGGAGGGCCATGCGGTATCGCAGGTATGTAACCGTAGTCTTACTCAGAGTGAGGGCATGCCGAGGCCCAGACGCTCCAGGACATGGTTCACGTACCATGTATCCAGTCATCGCAGCTTGCCAGTGATGTGTCGTGGTCATCACTCCAATGGCGGGTATCATATCACTCACCCGCAATTTCACGTGCGTTGCCACTTCAAGATGACGCCCAGTGTTGAAGAGTTTCTTAACACGTCAGGACCTCGAGCAAGTGCTTCATGTAATGGTACATATCCGAACTTGCTCTCCCCCAGAAAGTGGTGGGGATGAATACTCCCCGACACGACGCTGACATCGCCGAAATAATCAGCTCTCAAAATGGTGGGTCACACGACTCGAGAAGGACATATGGTTAAAAACACATTAGTGGCACGTATTCGAAGGTCGTTGGAGATCGACAGCAGTGATATCAGGATGGAGCAAGCCTAAGATTACGTACGTATATCGATTACATATCCAATGAGGATCGGGCAGCGTCGAGCAGCAGCAGCAGCAGCAGCAGCATATCATCTGGGAAAGCGGGCGAACAAAAAAAAGACTGGCAAGTCGGCAGATCGGTCACACCCGATGAAATTTAGGAGTGGGAAGTAAGCCGATTAGGCCGAATGTCAGAGCGTACAGACCAGACGCTGTTTAAGAGTGATTCAATGCACGTAGAATAAGAGGGAAAGAAAGTTATACCTCCAATGGTGCCTTCGATGTATCCGAGTCTAGACCATTTTCCGAGAGTGATAGAGAGTAATGACCATCCGGCGAGGATAGAGGCAGTGAGTACGGGAATGACAGAAGACAAGATGGGTGATTCGCGCCATGATCGATACTATTAGGCAAGTATGAGACCGGGGTAAGCCATCGAGAATGTGCAAATTACTTGAAATACGTACGTTCAGTTCGACGCCCTGTATCCAGGGAACGAATAACACGTATAGGAACAACCCGACGACGCATGACCCGAGAGCGAGAGAAAGCAGGGCGAATAATCTGTGTACTTGTTCACGCACGAACCGGACATCAGATAGAGAAGATGTACTCCCCTTGCCAGATTGCTCGGTTCTGAATGGGCCAACAACCCAAGGACGACGTGGTGAGTATCAAAGACGTACGTGACGACGGCGCCCGGAATGATGAATTTGAGCTGACGAAATGTGTTCCTGGAGAGGGACTCTCCGATGGACTGCAAACGAATTCTAGCCATGATCAGATGGGTGTACGGGTCTGTAGTTGGCTGTCCGTGCAGTGACGGCGAAGTTGGAGCTGACAGTTGGCTCATCTCATATCACATGCATGGCATCGACCCCCAATATGTTTCATATATGGCATGTGCCTTCCACCACGCCCCCCGCAACGAGGACCAACACCCCATAACTACTGACTTGGTTTCTGTAAATAATGGCGCGCGGAAAGCCAGCCAAGTCAATCGTAGTCAAGGTACCTCGTCATGGCGCACAGCGTATAGGGACGCGGCTGACGGCGTCGGTCCACGCCGTCGTTCGGAAAGATAATAAAAATTTGAAACCCAAGTCTCGGATCCGGTACCGTCACAACGGCAATCCACCGTCCGGCACTCTTGCACAAGCCGTCGTAAGTCTCAGACACACGCCAACCGTCAGGACGCTGAAGCGATTGGAAACCGTGTTCCCGTCAGGAATCAGCTTCCGAATGGAACTCGCTCCTCCTCACCGCTCGTGCAGAACGAGGGCCACAGTGGGACGTCGGAACACAGCAGTACGTCGTCGTCTGTATTTGACACTGGTTTGCGTGCGGCTGAGGACGTCTTAGGTTCCAGGTCGACTTCAACTCTGATCTGTATTACGATCCTACTCCTCTGCAGGAAGCCGTGAAGCGGCAACGTCCCACCGAGGAAGAAAACATGCCTCCGCGAGTGCCCGCGATGCAAACCCCAGACTTCCGACACGACTCCCCACGCATCACGCGGAACCCCTCTGGGTCAACGCCGGGCCAACAGAACTATGTTTACGGTTCCCCGCGCCATCCTCAACATCCTATGCAAGGAACGCCGTATGGTGGGATATCTCCAGGACATTTTTACGGCGATCCACGTGCAGGGGTTGGGCCCGTTGGAGTCGGGATGGCGGGTATGTCGCCGGATGCTCGCAGACGTCCAAGACCAGAGGACGGTTTCGTCTCACTCCATGGACCTTAGATGGTATTATTTTTGTGTTGCATGAGCATGCCATGTACTTCGCCTTTTGCTTGGCGACAATACCCCGATTTACCGGACCAATATGTTTTGTTATATCCCCTCGTCGTGCTTGCACTGATCTAGGTAGAGTCATGCACTGATAACCACCGTATCGTCGTATCCAAGTTGCCAGTCTAAGTACGTCGGATGACTGTTTCCTTACGAATCAGCTGAGTAAAGCAGCCACGAAAACTGCGCACACTTGCGTCATTGCGAAGGTGGCATAAATACAGGCTCACTCCGCTTTCGACAACCTCAAATCACCAACTACTCCTCATGGCCTCGTTCATCCGTCTCAACGACGGGAACCAGCTTCCCTGGATCGCATTCGGCACTGGCTCAGCTTTGTACGGACACGATGCCACCGAATCGGTCCGGAGAGCCCTCGATAACGGATTCACACACATCGACACCGCACAAAGATACGGAAACGAAGAGAGCGTCGGCAGAGCCATCAAACTGTCAGGAAAATCTCGCGAGGAGCTGTACGTTACCACGAAACTGGGCAAACTGGAGCCGGGGGAAACCGTCAGAGATGCCCTCTTGACGTCCTTAACAAAGTTAAATCTCGAGTATGTAGATTCGTACCTCGTGCACAATCCTTCGCACCACCAGGGGAGGTTGAGACAGGTTTGGAAAGAGATGGAAGAGGTTAGGAAGGAAGGTCTTGCCAGGTCTATAGGGGTTTCCAACTTCTATGTGGAACACCTCGAAGAAGTCCTCTCTGTCGCAACGATCATACCAGCTGTGAACCAGGTGAGAACTCGCTCATGCCCCCGTGTAATACTACCTACCGAATGGACAAATCACTTGAATACAGATCGAATTACACGCCTACGTGTGGAAAAGCATGAAACCCACGATCGCACTTGACAAAGAGCATGATATCGTTACGTCTTCATACGGTGGTCTCTCCCCCATCGTACGATTCTCGGGTGGACCAGTCGATGCTGCCATCAATCAGATTCGTACACGACTGGAGCAAACACGTGGTGCTCCGGTGTCGGAAGGCCAAGTGCTCATGAAATGGCTGAAACAGAATGGCGTGCTAGTCGTAACGTGCGTTCTCGCATACATATTTGCTAATGTATGGCGGTCTGGGCTGACTGCCTCCCTCCTTCTACTCGACGTCTATTGATCTAGAACGTCGTCCAACGCTGAGAGGATCAGGGAGTACCTCGATACCATCAATGTTCCGGATCTCACAGAGGAAGAAATGAAGCTAATTGAAGCTAGGGGTGCCGAACTTCACAGGAAGGCTTTCGTGAGTCGTTCATGTGCTTATCTCCAGCGAGTGCGAGTGCTCTGAACGTGAATTCCCCAGTGAATTTGAGAGGTGAGGATCATGTTGAACCGGGACAATTATCCTCGACATATGCATGACTCTCGGTAGTATATAAATACCACGTCAACTGTTGAGCCCAAGCATGGTGCACGTCCAATCAGATTCCCGGAAATCCGTCTTTTATCCAAGGAGACCCTGATAAACCTTAAAGGTTCTTTTCCTTGCAACAGAACACACATTAGATGAAGTCCACCATGAATGTTCAAGATTCCCAGCTTACCCCTTCGTTTTTCACACCAGCCACCATCGTGTCCATACCTTCTGACTCCCTGCCTCGTGCTCTCGCTGCCGGGGACGAACAACGACATCCGTTGGCGCTGGCTCAATTTGTGCCACTGAACAACAGTGAATACCGCCCACCATCCCTCTACCAAACCGTCACCGTTATCAGGGACATTGAGTGTACCGCTCGTCATTGCGGAAGGTGGAGATGTTGACCGGACAGCATAAGGATGGTACGAGTGGTGGTCGGAGTAATTGTGAGCCCAACGCCGCCTTGGGTTTCTGTTCATCAATACTTGAATGTTACCCTCGTCGTCCCGCTTTTCCGTCTTGGATCCAGCCAAAAAAAAACTTCTCCTTCAGGTGAGGGAGCGCTGAAGTCGCATCTTGACCCGGGCTCAAGACGAAGGAATTGGCAACGGAAACTCATTGGGAAACTGGGGTGGTTCTTGAGGAGTCAAGAAAGCTGGTGGCAACTACGAATCTACGAGATACAGTTCAAGCTCACCATATATCTTACCCTTTCGATTCACGGCCTCCCCAACTTGGCGCGAGGCGAACAGGTGACACGGGAGCGTGGGAGCACCTCGTGTGCTAGTGGTTCGAATGACGCCTGGCAGCGAACACTTAGCCATTTAGTAACCATCTAGTCACGAACCCCGCAAGTCAAGGACGGCATTGCAATATTGATTGAAAGTGCGAGAATTGGCAAAGACATGCTCCGCAGAAGGAAAACAACTTGGGTTGTGACGGCAATGGGTGTCGTTTCTGGTTTTCTGTGCTTTAGTAAGATCGGGGAGTGCGCATCTCGACACATTTAAATAGGGCGAACCACAAAATTAGGTCTGCGACAGGGATGACCTCAGGGAATGCTCCAAATATCCGCAAGAACTTCTGGTCACCGGAATAACCTGAAACCGCCGCATCGAGTTTGTCGCCACTACCACCTTGCCGGTGGCCATATACTCAGTGGAGTTACCTTGCTATTGCATGATCTTCTGGAGTGAGCCCCCTACTCCGGCGAAACCTTTCAATAAACTTGGCATGAAAAACGGCATTACATACACTTGCACCGCGATCGTGCTGTGCTCCAGTAGCACACTCTAGGCGAACTATTTCATGTGCATGGTGGTAGCGCCGGAACCGTGGTCTTAAAACTTAAAAGACTGCCCGGTGCTACGGACAACAGTTCCGGAGGTGGTAGGGCGCGGTTCATATGTGTGCAGGTCGTCACCACTCCAAATATTACCTCGATGCTGAACGTCTTCTGGGGTGTGCGCAATTGTCTGTAGCGACCACAAGGGATGAGGTGTAGTGGCGGAATGGTTTCGGATCTCTTAGTACATATTTTGGTAAACAACTGCAAGAAGAGTCTGTCAATCTTTCTTCGTCGTGATACTTCAACTCCCAACTTCCATGTGCATAGACTCTGAGGCGTGCGTACCCTGCTCCTTCCATGTTTCTTTCTTCCAAGTGAGTTCCACGCCGCAAACCAATGATGCCTTCGCCTCGAAACTGAGGCATCCGATCTGCAAGCTCTCTAAACATGTCCTGCTCCTGTTGTGTGCGCTCGCCTCCTCGGTCACTTGTAACGATTAGCCCCCACTGGAAACGGTCGGAATCAAGCTCAACGCAGCATCACCTATGCAGTAAATATTGTAGAACCTATGAATCAGGACCCAAGAAGACTAGCAGTGAGCTGCGCTTAAGCACACCAAAGAGAAGCGACCAGGCGACTCACTTCCCCATCGAAAACGCTTTCCCGAACAGCGATTATCTTACTTTCTTTAACCTGCCCGCTTTATCTGTCCTACCGCCAATCAACCACGAAAGGAATCTCTTCAATCCTCCCCCACCCTTCCCTTCCAGGGCTGCGACATGCCTTCCGTCATCCTTCCAGCTTTTTATCCAGCCATGCGCGTCCTGAGCGTCCGGTCCAGAGTTCATTTCCACAGCAGTGGCAAAACTCGATTCCTCCGAATCATCCACACTCGACATATGTGATGCAGCACGACCGTTTATTTGCGGAGCCAGTGGACCCGGCGCTTGTCTATGTGCCGCATGCATTGAGGTACCTATTCCCGCCGTTGGCTGCTTTGATTGTGGTGGAGTACCACGAGGAGCCTTATAACTAGTCCTGCCGGAACTCCTAACTGATGTCAGGGGTGGGGGGACAGGTCCACCGGAATCGGCCATGTTCGCCTTTCTACGTTCGTTTCCAACTACGGTTCGTGAAGAACTGCCTCGTATTGCTTGTTGGGGTTGCGATTTAAAAGTGTGGGATTGGGATATTGTGTGGAGTTGTGGCCTTGCAAATGTGGTGGCTGCCATATGGTGATACGCAGTCGTGCTAGCCGAGCGGTAGAAGAGGGCTCTCCAGAGCCTGCGCCGGTCGTACCCTGGGTGATGCTCGAGCGACTGGTCTATTATTTGGATCTGTCGTATCACGAATGTCAGTGAGTTTGTCACTGAGATAGATGTATAAACACAGGTACCCTGGTATTTGGGGTGGAATCTCCTCCCGCGAGGTCAAACACATAGCTGGAATGAGGCCATCGAATCCTTCATTGCAGTAAGGAGAGGGCCAAGACAATGATGCTATCAGGGCACATGCTCACACAAAGACAGAAAGAATATCACGAAGAGAATGAAAGCAGCTACAGTACTAAAGTGGAGAGAAGGACCATAACTCACTCATAAAACACCGCATTCTCATCAGGAAGGTACACCCTATTGAAGTGCCATGCTGTCGGGTAACTCGTCGCCACGATAGGTGAGAGTTGGGAGAGCGTCTGGAAGGAGAGGTACTTTCGCGTTTGGACGTTTTGGATCATAAAACCGTCTCCCGAGGGTATGATCTCCCACTAGGGGATCATCGTACGTGAGATACAGTTGAGAAGACTGGGTATCTTCCCCATCTCACCTGTTGCGTCTTGAACAAACTAGGTGGCGTGCCTGTGCGCGTAGGCCACATAGGCGCGGAACGGACAATGAGGCGAAGTGCAGGAGACGGAAGTGGAGATAAGAAGCAACAACTCGGTGAGATACGTCACGAGGTTGCATAGGACGCTACATATTACGCACCTACGACGAAGTCCCCTACCATATCCATTGCAGTCCCGCTCTGTCGATTCAAGAACTTATAAACGCCGTGGCGTAGCTGCATCATCTTCTATCCGACCGCCAGTGGGCGTCCTCCTGCTCGGTGACGAGGTGTGCTGATTATTTGTGGGACTGTGTATATATTCGTGTCAGGCTGTCGTGAGTTCAAAGGAATTCGAGGGGTGGTGGGTACTGAAGGGGTGGCGGCAAGGGAAGTGTTAACAGGGGGGTTCTCAAGGTTTCAGTTACTGTTAATGCGCGACACAGACGCACAACACAGCACTCCATTGCTGTACACGCGCTTAAGCTTGAGCGCTGAGCTTCAGTTCGACTTTCCGGCGGATTGCATCTCACCTCCTACATTGGCTGCAGTACTGCCAATGCGTGCGACCCGTGCCCTTGCCTCCTTTCCTTCCCCTTCACGAGGTTGATAAGTACAGCCAGCCCAGATACTGAATTGATGGTAGATGTGCGCTTGAGCCGTCCCACGGCGGAGAAGTTCGCTGTTTCCTTGCTCAGCCTATCTGTCACTAGACTTCTTTGTTTGCGGCGCAGGACGTCTTTGAAAGGAAACTACATATATCGCCTTTTTCTAAATCCGTACCTTGAGCTGCAAAGAGAGTCAAGACACCCTTCAGAATACACGCTTACCTTCGCAGCTCGAACCTACATCATAGCACGAAAACACCTACTTTTGTGTAGGTTTCACGGTTTGAGTAATGAGAGACAACCAGCCTCCTCCACGTGGGCGGCCCTATGAGCACATTGTAAAGTGAAAACCACGAAGAGACCAATGATAAAAGGGGTGGCTCGGTGCCGGGGTACGACGACCAAGGTGGCCGCGGGTGTAGATCTGAGTATAAGACTACCGCGGCTAGTTACAACGTGTATCGTGCGTGTTCTCGCCAGAAAGAAGGGAATGAGGGCATCGCATCGGACTCTTTAGTTGAAAGTCGGTAACTTATCCATGCGTGCCAAATCCCACTGCGTTGACCGGAAACTGGGGGACTCTGTCCAACGTCGACGCCATCTCAATCACTTCCCGCCTTCCAAGGTGTGGCTACATAGAGGCACGCATACGTATGTGCAAACGTCAGCCACAATGTTATCAGAGCCGACGAGGATCGATAGTCCGGCAACGAATTAACTTTGCTAGTGCTACTCGATATTCCAAACCAAAGGTTGTGACTGTTATTCAGTGAAGAAGGAAAGTTCCCGTACAGTGAACCTCACAGGCCCAAAGGTTTATACGTAGTGGACAGGCACGAGTTTGTCAAAACACACACCATACTTACATAAATTACATAAGTAGTAATTACTGAGCTGGGACGTCAAGTCAAACAAGTTCGGCCGTATCACATTACATCGTCGACCCGAATCTCTACATTCTCTCATGTAAGACGGTGGCCTGGTATGGTGGAGACTGCGCACATCATTCCACAAGCAACTAATGAAAACATAGCTAGAAGAGGACAGGAAGGTTGGTATTTGAGACATCTTCCTTCCGCTAACTCGAGAAACACGTGTAGCAACTCTGTGCCTGGACGCTCTTATCGATGTTAAGATCCGAGCAGTTGATGGGCCACCTAATCCACAGGCTTGAGAACATGACTTGCAAATTAGAAAGCTTGTCAGGTACGTTCACTGGATCTTTCTTTTCGTGCACTTCTCACTGTCTGTCAACAGGGTGTACAAGACACGTATCGTGCATATTGCAGCTCGGCAAGGGCTGAAGGACAGATTGCGCATTCCCAATATTGTGACCGTCTCGAGTCCACAACAACTAAACTCCATTTCCCTAAAGCAACCCCATCTCTCGCACTTTTCTGCGAGATGTCCTAGACGTCCAGAGCCGCGGCGTATAGATGGTTCGACTGCTGATGTCCTGACGGGAGTGTTAGCACTTCCTCCAACTTCAAGTTGCTTGGTTTGTTGTCTGCTCGATTGTGATGTATAATATACTAGAAACTGTTGCTGAGACTTCGATATGCCGCAAGTTGAATGAACCGTGAACTCGGAAGAATACAATACTCCATCTGAAACCAAGGGCTCCACCCATCATCTATGTGATAATTGATGTTACTTCGTCTTTTACACGCCGTGCATCCTTCCCCTAACATGGCTTACACCTGAAGGCCAGTAGATGTTACCATGTGCTATGCCGCGAGCCGAACAATGTTCACACCCATGTACGACATCTACGACGATGTCCGACTCCGATTAAGGCTGTTAAGCTGTAGCCCAGCGGTGGAGTGCCGCTCTGCTATAAGTTTACGTACGCGTTCTCAAATACCGGACTAGATCATTACCCCGACAGCATCAAGTTCGGCCCTCGAGGACTCTGCTGCGCATCAATCAGGACCCATTTCTCCCATCGAAAACACTTCCTCGAACAGCATTTATCATAAATCCTTTGACTTTCCCACCCTATCCCTCCTACCACCAGTCAACCACGGAAGGATCTCTTCATCTTTCCTCCCTTCCTTTCCACAGTTGCGGCGTGCCTTCCGTTCCCGTTCCGGCTCATTGTCTGGCTGCCCACGTCCTGAGTGCCTAACCCAGAGGTATGCATTCCCACAGGGGTGGCAAAAGTCACTCTCCGTGGATCACCCGCACTCCGTCCATGTGATACAGGCCCACCGTTCATTCGCAAAGCCGGAATCAGCGTTTGTGTACGTGCCGCACCTATCACGGTACCTGTTCCTGTCGTCGGCTCCGGAGCCACATCGAGGCACCTAACTGATGTCAGTGGTTGGGGACAGGTCCAGTGGAACCATACATGTTTGCATTTCTACGTCCGTTTCCAACTACAGTCCGCGGACAACTGCCTCGTATTGGTTTCGGGGGACGCGAGTTAAGAGTGTGGGTTGGGGATATTCCATGCGGTTGTGCCATCACGGATGTAGTGGCTCTATCATGGTGAGACGCAGTCGTACTTGCTGAGTGGTACAGCTTGACGGCTCTCCAGAGCCTGCACCGGTCGTATGCTGAGTGAGGCTCGAGCGACTCGTCCATTATTTGGATCTGTCCCATTACAGATGTGAAAAAGAGATGTCAATGTCAGCGAGTCTGTCACCGAGACAGATGAGTAAACGCAGGTACCCTAGTTTTCGGGGCAGAATCTCCTCCCGCAAGATCAAACAAGTAGCTGGAATGAGGCCATCGAATCCTTAATCGCAGTAAGGAGAGGGCCAAGATAGTAATGTCGTCAACATACATGCTCGTACAAAGATGGAAAGCACATCACGAAGGGAATGATAGTGGCTAAACTACTAAAGCGAAGAGAAGGACCATAACTCACTCATAAAACACCGCATTCTCATTGGGAAGATACACTCTGTTGATGTCCCATGCTGTCGGGTACCCCGTCGCCAAAACGGGTGAGGTACGGAAAAGCGTCTGGAAGGAAAGGTACTTCTGCGTTTCAACGTTTCGGATGATATACCCGTCTCCCGAAGGTATGATCTCCCACTAGGAGATCATGGTATGTGAGATGCACTTGAGAGGCTGGGGTAGTCTTCGCTGCCTCACCTGTTGTGTCATGAACCAACTAGGTGGCATCCCTGTGTCCGTATGCCACATAGGAACGGGGCGGATAACGAGGCGAAGTGCAGGAGGGGGAGGCGGAGATAAGAAGTAACGACTCGATGAGATATGTTACGAGGTTGGTAGGACATTATACATTACTCACCTACGACGGAATCCCCTGCCACATCCATTGCGGTTCCGCTTTGTCGATTCACGAACTTGTAAATGGCGTGGCTTAGCTGCGTCATCTTCTATTCGACTGCTAGGATAGTTATGGGCGTCCCCTGCTCAGCAATGACTCGGAGGTGTGCGGATTCTGTGTGTGATCGTGTTTCTTCGTGTCAGGCTGTGTGAGCGTAAAGGAATTCGAGGCGTGGGGGGCCGCTGAAGGGGTGACAGTAAGGGATGTGTTACCAGGAGGTTCTGAAGGTTTCCGTGACCAACAATGCACGACAGGGACGCACGGCGCAGCGCTTCATTGCTGTATGTGCGCTTGAACTTCAGCTTTAGTTTTGACCTTTGTGACAGATCGCATCCCACTCTCATATACTGCCAATGCGTGGGACCCGTGCCCGTGCCCGTGCCTCCCTCCTTCCCTTTCGCGAAGTTGACAAGTACAACCAATCCACACACTGAATTGATAGTACATGTTCGTTTGAGCCGTCCCATGGCGAGAAGCTCACTGTCGCCTTGCTCAGCGTTGCCGCTGGGCTTCTCCGTTTTCGGCGTAGGATGTCTTCGAAAGGAAACTATCGCCTTTTTCGAAATCCGTACCTTGAGCTGCAAAGAAAGTCAAGACACCCCTCAGAATACGTACTTACTCTGGCAGCTCGAACCTATGTCATAATACGTACCTACCAGAACACCTACCTTTATTCAACTCTCGTGGTTGGAGTAAAATGAGTGACACCCAGCCTCTTCCCCGTGGGAGGCTCAGCGTGCACACTGTAAAGTGAAAACCACAAAGAGATCAATGGTAAGACCAGCGAGTGAGTGTCGGAATAAGACGACTCGAGTTTATTAAGCACCTGTGATATAGACGAGTGACTACGCGGGCTAAGTGAGCGCAGGTGGATATAACGAGTGGCTCACCTCAGTGTCGAAATACGACGACTAATTAAAGGTGGCCTTGAGTGTAGACTTGAGTATAAGTACTACTGCGGCGAGTTGCAACGTGTATCATGCGTTTACTTGCTATTAGGCAAGAACGGAATGAGGATCATGAGAACACCCGACGTGTTACCATTAGCACCGCACCGGACTCTTTAGTCGACAGTTGGTAACCTCGTGTATGCCAAACCCCACCGTGCTGACCACGGGGCTGGCCCTGAAAGGTGGGGGATTCCGTCCAACGACAACGTTATCTCAACTACCTCCCGCCTTCCAAGGTATGGTTACATCATTAAGGCACACCATATGTGGTTGCAAACACACGTCAGCCACGACGTTGTCAGAGCCGACGAGGATCAATATAGTCCGGTCACGAATTAACTTTCTGAGCGCTACTCGATTTTCCAGACAGAAGGCTGTGACTGTTATTCAATGTAGAAAAGAAGTGAACTACACAGGCCCAAAGTTTTTTACAGTGGTGGACAAGCACGAGCCTCTGTGTCAGAACAAACACCTTACTTATGTAAGTTACAGGGTACTGAGCTGGAGCGTCGGGTCAAACAAGTTCGGCCGTATTACACCATCGACCCGAATCTCTGCATTCTCTTTCGTAAGGCGGTGGCCTTGTATGGGTGGAGATTGCGCACAGAAGTAACTAATGAAAACATCGTAGTAGGACAAGGCAGGAAGGTTGGTATTTATGACATCTTCCTTCCGCCAACTCGAAAAACCTGTGGGGCAGCCTGTGCCTGGACGATCTTATCGATGTTAACATCCTTGAGCAGTTGACGGGCCACTGAATCCATCGGCTTGAGAACGTCTTGTCAAATAAGAAAGCCTGTCAGGTACGTTCACTGGATCTTTCTTTTCGTGGACTTCTCACTATCTCTCAACAACAGGGTGTACAAGGCATGTATCATACACATGAAGTTTGGCAGGGACTAAAGGACACACTGTGCATTCCCGATATTGTGACCTTCTCGAGTCCACCACAACTAAATTCCATTTCCCCAAAGCAACCCCATCTTTTGCACTTTGCTGCGAGATGACCTGGATGCCCGGAGTCGCGGAGTACAGGTGGTTGGTCTGTTGATGTCTTGTCGAGAGTGTTGGCGCTTGCTCCAGCTTCAAGTTGCTTGGTTTCTTGTCAACTTGCTGATGTATAATTTACTAGAACCTGTTGCTGGGATTTCGATTTGCCGCAAGTTGAACGCACCATGAACGCAGAAGATACAATACTCCAACTGAAACCAAAGGGTCCACCTATCATCGATACGATAATTGATGTCACTTTGTCTTTTATACGCCGTGCACCCTTCCCCTAACACGGCTTACATCTGAGGGCCTAGATGTCACTATGCGCTGTGCACAGCGCCGTGAATCGCACAACGTTCTCCCTCATGTGCGACATCTACGACGATGTACGATTAAGGCTGTTTAGGTTGTAGCCGGCCCAGCGATGGATGTGCTAGCATCAGTGCCGCTCTGCCATAAGTTTACATGGGCGTTCTTAAATACCAGACTAGATCATTACCCGACAGCGTCAAGTTCGGCCCTCGCGGACTCGGCTACGTATCGATCAGGACCCAAGGGTAACTCGCTTCTCCTATCGAAAACACTTCTCCGAACAGCATTTATCATAGATCCTTTGACTTTCCCACCTATCCCTCCTACCACTAGTCAACCATGGAAGGTTCTCTTCATCCCTCCTTCTTCCTTGCTTTCCATAGTTGCGGCATGCCTTCCGTCCCAGTTCCAGTTCATTATCTGGCCACCCACGTCCTGAGCGCCCAACCCGGAGGAGTACATTTCCACAGGACTGGTAAAAGTCACTCTCAGGGAATCACCCATACTCGATTCGTGTGATACAGGACCACCATTTATTTGCAAAGCAGGAATCTGCGCTGGTGTATGTGCCGCACCCATCGCGGTACCTGTTCCTGTCATCAACTCCTTTGATTGTGGTGGAATACTATCAAGAAGCATATAAGGAGCCCTGCCGGGGCTCCTACCTGATGTCAAGGGTGGGAGGACAGGTCCAGTGGAATCATACATGTTTGTGTTTCCGTGTTCGTTTTCAACTGCATTCCATGGAGAGTTTCCTCGTACTAAGTGTTGGGGTCGCATGTTAAGAGTCTGGGATTGGGATAATCTGTGCGGTTGTGCCATCGCGAATGTGGTGGCTGCCTCATGGTGAGACGGAATCGTGCTAACTGAGCGGTACAAGGTGGCTCTCCAGAGCTTGCACCGGTCGTATGCTAAGTGGGACTCGAACGACTGGTCTGTTATTTGGATCTGTCCCATCACGAATGTCAGTGAATCTGTCACTGAGATAGATGAGTGATCACAGGTACCATGGTGTTCGGGGTGGAATCTCCTCCCTTGAGGTCAAGGACGTAGCTGGAATGAGGCCATCGAATCCTTCATTGCAGTATAGGGAGAGGGCCAAGATAATGACGCCGTCAACATACATGCTCACGCAAGGACAGAAAGAATATCATGAAGAGAACGATAGTGGCTAAAGTACTATCACGAAGAGAAGGATCATAACTCACTCATAAAACACCGCATTCTCATAGGGAAGATACACCCTATCGATGTCCCATGTTGTTGGGTAAGTCGTCGTCACGACGGATGAGGCCGGGAAAAGTGTATAGAAGGAGAGGTACTTCCGAGTTTCGACGTTTCGGATCATATACCCGTCACCCGAAGGTATGATCTCCCACTAGGAGACCATGGTATGTAAGATGCACTTGAGAAGCCGAGGTAATCTTCGCTGCCTCACCTGTTGCGTCTTAAAAAAACTAGGTGTCGTGCCTGCGTCCGTTGGCCACATAGGCGCGGAGCGGATAACGAGGCGAAGTGCAGGAGGCAGAGGTGGAGATAAGAAGTAACGCTCGATGAGACATGCTGCGAGGTTCGGTAGGATGCTATATGTACATTACGCACCTACGACGAAGTCCTTTACCACACCCATTGCGGTCCCGCTCTGTCGATTCACGAACTTGTAAATGCCATGGATTAGTTGCGACATCTTCTATCCGACTGCTAGGATAGTGGGGGGAGTCCCCTGCTCAGAGACTAGGTGGGCGGATTTTGTGTATGATTGTGTATATATTCGTATAGGCTGTCGTGAATTCAAAGGAACTCGAGGTGTGAGGCGCACCGAAGGGCTGGCAGCGAGGGATCTCTTAACAGAGAGAGACTCTAAAGGTTTCAGCCATCTTTGACTGATGCATGACGTAGACACGGCGCAGCACGTCGTGTTGTATGTGCGCTTGAACTGGAGCTTCAGTTTCGACGGTTCTGACAGATTGTATCTCACCTTTAATATTGCCTACTGCCAGTGCGTGCCAGTGGGACCTGTGCCCGTGCCTCCCTCCTTACCCTTCGCGAAGTTGAGAAGTACAACCAACCCAGGTACTGAGTCGACGGCAGATGTGCGCTTGAGCCATCCCACGACGGATAAGCTCGCTGTTGCCTTGCTCAGCGTCCGTCAATGGGCTTCTTTGTTTGCCGCGCAGGACGTCTTTGAAAGGAAACTATATCAATACGCCTTTTTCTAAATCCGTACCTTGAGCTGCAAAGAGGGACTAGGCTTATCTTCGCAGCTCGAACCCATATCGTAGCACGAAAGCACCTACTTTTGTGTAGATCTTGTGGTTTAAGTAATCAGAGACAACCAGCCTCCTCCACGTGGGCGGCCCAATGTGTACACTGTAAAGTGAAAACCACGAAGAGACCAATGATAAAATGGGTGGTTCAGTGTCGGAATATGACAACTAAAGTGGCCGCGGGTGTAGATCTGAGTATAAGACTACCGCGGCTAATTACAACGTGTATCGTGTGTGTACTCGCCAGAAAGAAGGGAACGAGGGCACTCCATCGGATCCTTTAGTTGAAAGTCAGTAACTTATCCATGCGTGCCAAATCCCACTGTGTTGACAGCCGGGAACTGGGGGACTCTGTCCAACGTCAACGCTATCTCAATCACCTCCCGCCTTCCAAGGTATGGCTACATAGATGCATGTACGTATGTGCAAACACGTCAGCCACAATGTTGTCAGAGTCAACGAGGATCGATAGTCCGGCAACGAATTACATATGTAGCTTTGCTAGTGCCACTCGATATTCCAGACCAAAGGTTGTGACTGTTATACAGTGTAAAAAGAAAGTTCCCGTACAGCGGACTAATACACCGGGTCTCTACATGCTCTTATGTAAGCCGGTGGCCTGGTTATAGCGGAGATTGCGCGCATCATTCCAGAAGTAGCTAATGAAAACATCATAGTTAGAAGAGGGCAGGAAGGTTGGTATTTGCGACACCTTCCTTCCCCCAACTCGAAAAACTGTGTAGCAGCTCCGTGCCCGCACGATCTTATCGATGTTAACATCCTTGAACAGTTGACGGGCAACCAAATCCATCGGCTTGAGAAGATCCCGTCAAATGAGAAAGCTTGTCAGGTACGTTCACCGGATTTTTCTTTTCGTGGACCGTCTGTTGATATCCTGTCGAGAGTGTTAGTACTTGCTCCAGCTTCAAGTTGCTTGGTTTGTTGCCTACTTGCTGATGTATAATTTACTAGAACCTGTTACTGAGACTTCGATATGCCGCAAGTTGAACGCACCATGAACGCAGAAGAATACAATACTCCAACTGAAACCAAGAGCTCCACCTATCATCGATACGATCATTGATGCCACTTTGTCTTTATACGCCGTGCTTCCTTCCCCCAACACGGCTTACATCCGAGGGCCTAGATGTCACCATGCGCTGTGCATACAACGTTCTCCCCCATGTGCGACATCTACGACGATATACGATTAAGGCCGTTTAAGCTGTAGCTAGCCCAGCGATGGATGTGCTAGCGTCATTGCCGTTCTGCTATAAGCTTACGTGCGTGTTCCTAAATACCAGACTAGATCATTACCCCGACAGTGTCAAGTTCAGCCCTCGAGGACTCGGCTGCGCATAAATCAGGACCCAAGGGTAACTTACTTCTCCCATCGAAAACACTTCTCCAAACAACATCTATCAGAGATCCTGTGACTTTCCCGCCCTATCCCTCCTACCACAGTCAACCACGGAATAATCTCTTTATCCCTCCTCCACCCCTCCTTTCTACATCTGCGGCATGCCCTCCGTCCTCGTTCCGGTTCATTGTCTGGCCGCCCACATCCTGAGTGCCCAACCAAGAGGAATGCGTTCCCACAGGATTGGCAAAAGCCACTCCCCGCGGATCACCCACATGCGGTCCGTGTGATACAGGAGGAGCCCCGTTTATTTGCAAAGCTGGAATCGGCATTTGTCCATGTGCCGCACCCATCATGGTACTTGTTCCTGTCGTCGGCTCCTTCGATCGTGGTGGAATACCACGGGGAGCCATATCTGGGCTCCTAACTGATGTTAGGGGTGGAGGTCCAGTGTGATCATACATGTTCGTGTTTCCATGTTCGTTTCCAGCTGCATTCCATGGAGAGTTGCCTCGTTCTGATTGTTGGGGTCGCGTGTTAAGAGTCTGGGATTGGGCTAATCTGTGGGGTTGTGTCGTCACGGATGTGGTGGCTGCCTCATGGTGAGACGAAGTTGTGCTAATTGAGCGGTACAACATAACTTTCCAGAGCCTGCACCGGTCGTATGCTGAGTGAGACTCGAGCGATTGGTCTATTATTTGGATCTGTCGCATCACGAATGTCAGTGAGTTTGTCACTGAGATAGATGAGTGAACACAGGTACCCTGGTGTTCGGGACGGAATCTCCTCCTTTGAGGTCAAGGACGTAGCTGGAATGAGGCCATCGAATCCTTCATTGCAGTAAGGGGAGGACCAAGATAATGATGCCGTCAACATACATGCTCACGCAAAGACAGAAAGAATGTCATGAAGAGAACGATAATGGCTACAGGACTAAAGCGAAGGGAGGGACCATAACTCACTCGTAAAACACGGCACTCTCATAAGGAATATACACCCTATTGATGTCCCATGTTGTTGGGTAAGTCGTCGTCACGACGGATGAGGCCGGGGAAAGCGTTTGGAAGGAGAGGTACTTTTGCGTTTCGACGTTTCGGATCATATACCCGTCTCCCGAGGGTATGACCTCCCACTAGGAGATCATGGTGTGTGAGATGCACTTGAGAAGCCGGGGTAATCTTCGCCACCTCACCTGTTGCGTCTTAAAATAACTAGGCGACATGCCTGTGTCCGTTGGCCACAAGGCGCGGAGCGAATAATGAGGCGAAGTGCGGGAGGCGGAGGTGGAGATAAGAAGTAACGCTCGATGAGATATGTCACGAGGTTGGGTAGGACGCCATACATTACTCACCTACGACGGAGTTCCTTACTACATCCATTGCGGTCCCGCTCTGTCGATTCACGAACTTGTAAACGGCGTGGCTTAGTTGCGGCATCTTCTATCCGACTGCTAGGGTAGTTGTGGGAGTCCCTTGTTTAGCGACTAGGTGTGCGGATTTGGTGTATGACGGTGTATATATTCGTATCAGGCTGTCGTGAGCTCAAAGGAATCGGGGTGTGGGGGGCACTGAAGGGGTGAAAGCAAGGGACCTTTTAACAGGGTGAGGCTCTGAATCTTTCAGCCATCGTTGACTCATGCATGACATAGACACACAGTGCAGCATGCCATGCTGTATGTGCGCTTGAACTTGAGCCCCGGTTTCGACGTTTGACGGATCGCATCTCACCTCTAATAATGCCTACCGCCTGAATGAGTGGGACCTGTGCTCGTGCCTCCCTCCTTCCCTTCACGAAGTTGATAAGTACAACCAACCCAGGCACTGAATTGGCAGCAGATGTGCGCTTGGGTCGTCCCACTGCGGAGAAGCTGGCTGTCGCGCTGCTCAGCCTTTGCCATCAATCAGCCTCTTCGTTTGCGGCGCAGAACGTCCTCGAAAGGAAACTACATCGCCTTTCTGACATCTGTACCTTGAGCTGCAAAGAGAGTCAAGGAACCCCTCAGAATACGTACCTACCCTCGCAGCTCGAGGCCATATCATAGTACGGACTTACCAAAAGCACCTACTTTTGTGTAAGTCTCGTGGTCAGGGTAATTAGTGATACTCAGCCTCCCGCACGTGGGAGACCCAGCGTTTACGTACACTTTAAAGTGAAAACCATGGCACCAGGAGACCAATGATAAAACGAGTGACTACGTCAGAGTACGGCGACTCGAGTTCATTAAGTATCTGCCATGATAAACGAGCGACTATGCGGGCTAAGTAAGCGGGCGCCAGTGGTAGTGGCTCACCTCAGTGTCGGAATACGACGACCAAGGTGCCCGTGGGTGCAGACCTGAGTATAAGTGCTACCACGGCGAGTTACAACGTGTATCGCGCGTGTACCTGCTATTAGAGAATGAAATGGCAACGACGACACACGACGAGGTGTTATTACTTTCGGCACCGCATCGGACTCTTTTAATCGAAAGTCAATAACCTGTCCATGCGTGCCAAATCCCACTCCGTGCCGATCGCGGGATTGCCAGGCCCTGGAAGCAGGCTGGGGGATTCCGTCCAACGTCAGCGAGATCTCAGCTACCTCCCGCCCTCCATGCTGTGGATACATAGAGGCACAGCATATGTATGTATAAACACGTCGGCTACAAACTATAGTGTTGTCAAAGCCGCCGAGGATCGATAGTCCGGATCCGGCACAACGGAGAGCTTTCTTTTAAGAGCGGTGCTCAATTTTCTAGACCAAATTCAGTTCTGATTGTTATTCGAGGTAGAAAAGACGTTCCCATATAGTGAATTACACAGGTCCAGAGTTTGATATGGTAGCAGACAGGCACCAAGTTGGCCATATGTCATCACACATATACGGGGTACACGAAAACATCAAAATGAAACTGGTCAAACGTCTACAAATTCGACCGTATTACACCGCCAACCAGAATTTTTGCTACTTTCCCCTCCAGGTTACGCAGGTTGACTTCTGCGCGGCATTTTCCGTAAAGTTCTCAGGCTCCATTCATCGCGTCAGCCTTCACGACGGCTTTGACGGGAAGCACAAGCTTGCTCGATCGTCCCGCCAGGGGCCCCCTTTCACGGCGTCTAGCTTCACGCCTCTCGCGGCGATCCTGATAGCCTCGTTGCGACCTCTCCTTCTGCCGTTGAAGGCGCTCTGCAAGCCCCCATAGCAAGCTATTCACCGTCTCTACCTGACTCTTATTAAGTACCGTCCCCCCTTCCTGCTCTTCTCGGCTGCGGAGGTCTGCGTCTCCACTTAACACTTCTTCTTTAGTAGGAGCAGGTCCAGAAACAACGACTCTTGGGGTCCCATTTTCATCCTCTCTGCAATAAGCGAAGCGAGCTCTCGTCTTCGCCTCCCGAATGTAGGCCTCCCTGAACTGGTGATAACCCATCGGGGTCTTAGGCAATTTCCTGTTGTTACGACGCAGGGCGTGATCGTAATGAAAGAATAATCGGATCTGCTCACGATGAGCCAGGATGTAGTCTCCGTCCCCTTCGTTCCCAAAAGAGGTACGGATTTGGAAATGGTCTGCGTCGAAACGTTCTATGTTCCGTCCCTGGTTTGGGGGACACATCTCCCGCTGCTGGGATTGTTTCAGAGTAGGTGGGCGGTTAACGGTTGGAGTTTCCAGTTCGCTGACTAGCGTGTGCTGAAGGGTCTCTGTCGGAGACACTAAGGGTTGATTGGGGTGAGGGTCAAGTAAGCGCCGGACAAGATAGCTTTTTTACCTCTTAGCTTCCCGTTACTATGGGTAAGTGGGTGATTTTGGCGGCGAGAGCAGTTCTGACACTCCTTTGTGATAAGAGTGGTTTTGGTCTTTCTCCGACGTGGCGACCCAGGGAAAGTACGTCGATCTAACTGCTCGGCCTGGCAGTGGGATAAGACGGCGTGCGGTGCGCGTAGTCGAGGATGCTAAGAAGATGAATGGTGTCGAGGGTGACGTTGATGCGAGCGATGTTGAGGACGGCGAGGGGATGAGTGATTTCGACGATGAGGGTGCCGCGGTACGAGGGCAGGGAGATTTTCCTCTGACATGGGCGGTTTTTATGGGTTCCTCGCAAGCGAGGTACCAAGTATCCCAAGAACACCCGGGGGTCGGCCGGTCATCATCTCATACACGCCCGCCACCCTCGTTCCTCAATTTTTCTATTCCATCGACTCCGATGGCCTCACAGCAGTCAGTAAGCGCTTCTGGATGTGCTACCTCATCATATGGTAACCACGTCTTGTCACCTGTCATCTGTGTTACTTCAAATTTTGTCGTATCTGAGTGTCTTCCGTGATAGCAATCAATCCGGTCCACTGCCCACTTGCGACTGTTACTTCCAAACTCGGGTATCTGGTCATCCCTTCGTCAAGGAAACTTGCGATCATCGTTCACAATGTGTATCCCAAGTAATGACGCATGGAAAACATCGTGCGTTTCTTGTTTCTTGTTATCGGATGGATCGATTCGGAATGAGTTGTTCCCGAAGTCATATGTTAAGCCCAAAAGGTCTCATAAATTTCGGCACGAGTTTCCGAGAGGTCCCTTCCAGGGGACTGATATTCCTTGTCTATGTGTACGCCAGATCGCCTTTGACAAGCAGACATTCTCGGCGCCTTTCATTAGCGCTGGTCGTGGTCTGTTTGACGCGTGCTTTCATGGTCGTGTCATGGGTTTCCATAACCGTAAGTACCATTTTCTTTGCGAACGTCCATACACTCTGCCTTAGTTGGGGCACCCCAGATCATCGATCAACCTTCGGAAAATTCCGCCTACATTTAACAGGAACAGTGCGCACCCAGGTGGACTCCAATGTTACACAATTAATCGCAAATTCAATTGCAGGTAATCGCAACACCCGTTCTCTTTGGTTTCAACGGGCCTATACACCATCATCGCATCTGCCCTATCGTTCGGTTGGCGTGTCCTGTAGCTCCATCCGTTTCTGGGTAATATGAACTTGATATTTTCCGTTTAATCCCTATCAAACCATTGCGACGCGTGCGAAACAGACTCGCGAACAGAATGTCAATCGCTTATGACAGGTCGAGGCAGTCTGTGATATCTATATACCCCCGCAAACACTAACTCTGCTATTTCTTTAGCAGTGTAGTTTGTTGGGCTGTGATCATGGACGTTAGTAGGTCTATTACAGCAGATACTGATTTTTTTCGATTCTTGGACTCAGGCGGGGTGCTGCGAAGATGACTTCAATCGCTTCCCGGGGTTTTAGCGGTACAGGTACGTTCGGAGATTTGCTTCGTTGACAGGTTCGGCATGACGCGCAGAATTCCGTGATATTTTTTATCCTTGTGTCCCACCACGGGAACTCTAATAGGTAAGACAATATTGTCCTTTTCGCTCCCAGGTGCGCTAATACCGAATGCGCCTGATCGATGACATCCTCATGGAGACAATCTCCTTTGACTTCTATATCTGGTGTGTAAAATCCTTACGGTCGGGAAGCTCTAGCTTCATAAAACCGTCAGGCATAACTTCGAAGCTCCTAAGTGCCTTGGGTGTATGCAGTGAAACGAGTGTTCATAAAGGTGCTAAAAAGAGTCTGGGTCGTCTCCAGGATAACATATTCCAGATAATCGTCCCTACGTGTCCCGATTTCAGTGCCAGCCCTCCCAGGTCCTCGGAATGTTTCCTCGTTGTGAAAGTGAATCCTCATATGCTCATGGGCATCATCCTTAGTGGTGATGTTATCGTAATACTTTTTTTTTTTTTCCGTCTTGTTCATCCCATATATTTCTAGGCCGTGGACATCATCTCCAGGATCGTCATCATACCCCACGCGTGGATGATACGTCTGAATAAAATTCAAGGATACTTCAGGTTCGTGTTCTGGGGATACCGCTAATTGCCACTGACCTTCGATATCCCGGAAGTCCATGTTAACCCCAAAACTAGTGACTCCGGGAGGCTGGATGGACGATGCCTGTGAATGTGTCTGTGAGGACCATTCCTGGAGATGTGTCCCAACTTACGGCAATTGTAGCACTGACCCCCGGCCTTGCGCCGCTCCTGCTCCTCCTTGCCTAAGTTGACTCGATCATGCTTTCGCTTGTTATTACGTGCTTCTTTCTTCTGGTACTGATCACTTACTGATGGAGTAACCCCGTTTGGATGGCCTGCTCGTCTGTCCCTCCTTCGGCGATTGCGCTTCCGCCATTGATTTAAAGACCCTGGCTCTTTGGTAGATGTAGCTGTGCTCCCGGCGGTTCGTGTTTCATCTTGCGGTCTTCGAGTACTCCGAGCATTTTCACTTGTAACCGATTGAGCGATCTCCAAGATTTCAGCGGTCGCTGCAATCGTCTTCAATGATGAAACTTTGGGATCGAGTTTCTCCCTCCGCAAGTCACATTGTAGCTCCGTACGAAGTCCAGACCATAGTTTGTGGACTTTGGCACGTTCATCCATCTCGCCCATCATGCCCCATAGGCTGTTGAGTTCGCAAAGGTAATTCTTTACCGTCTTCGAATTTTGGTAACATGACCGTAACTTTTCCTCCTGCCACAGGCGGAGGTTAGCAGGGAAGCAATAATTGAACAGTTCGGCAAAGAAGTCCAGCGGTCTCCATTCATAAGGATTTCCGGACACCTCACAA
The DNA here is from genome assembly GCA_024663475.1 of Pisolithus thermaeus. Lineage (NCBI taxonomy): Eukaryota > Fungi > Basidiomycota > Agaricomycetes > Boletales > Pisolithaceae > Pisolithus > Pisolithus thermaeus. Next base: position 444,428 of record JANFAF010000012.1, read on the forward strand.
ATGTAGAATCTGAAGGCCCTTTTTGTCAGGTAATGAGATAGAATGAATACACGCTTTCTTGGCGCGACATGGCCATCCTCGACGTAGGCTATGCCTTCAGTCATGAACCGGTGGAAGGCATAGAGATCGCGTGACCCATCATACTTGGTAGGAGGAATAGGTTCTAAGATGGTCTTCCGACGTGGCTTACATTTTTTCTTAGATTTGCGAGATCCTCGGTCATGGCTTCGATTGCGGCATGATCTCTCTCGTCGACGATGACGACGCCTGCGGGATGATTCACTAGAGCCTGAACTCGCGTAGGTAGTAGTCGATGAAGAGTCATCACCATCCAAAGGAGGGTTGCTGCTATTTGCAGAAGACAAGGCGTCTGTATCCTCGTCACTAGATGCCGAGCCGCTCGAGCTAGAGCTGTCATTCGAGTCACTGCTCGAGTCTGACTCCTCACTTTCAGATGATTTTTCTCGGCGCCGGGACCTCTTCTCGTCTCGTTCAAGACGCTTGAAGGCAAGTCCAATATAACTTTTGGGGTCGATCTGTTTGACGGGTTCCATGGCCCTGAGGATTCTTCGTCTCTCACGACGTTTGCGGTCTCGGCGAACCGCCTTGCCAATCATATCCGCTACAGGATTTGGAGGAACCTCAGGAGACTTGAACGCCTTCCTGGTCGATTTCCTTTCACGTCGTGATTTGTCCTTCCTTGGCGGGCGTTCAACCCTCTCGGCTGCCCTCACATGACCGGCCAGATTATCATCACTTTCACGTGCTAGCTGGCGGGGAGTATTGCGTACGAGTGCAGTGCGTTGTGCATCGACGCCTAGTTCATCACTACTGACACTCGATGCGCCGCAGTTCCTGGGGCCATTTCCTTTCCCCATTCGTTCTTTAGGAGCACTCTCGCGTTCATGCAAGCTGTTCTCTTGGGCATTGTCGTTCTCGGATCTCTTACGGATTCTTTCGTAAGAGGTCAGACGCTTCTCAGCCTTTCGAGTGGCTTCCGCCTGCTCAGGCATAAGCTTACCATAGGTGCGGGTGTCACGCGACCTCCTTCGCACCACCTTTGTCCATGACCACAGGTCATCCTGCTCGACCTCCGTCTTGCTCATCGGAGAAGAGGGGGATAAAATTTTTTGGTTACCCTTAGGCAAGCCAAACTCAACAGCACGGGCGGGTAGCACTGCTCTACCGGCCGTAGCTTTAAAGGCCTCCGGGATCTCATCATCTCCGGGATACTCCGACGAGTCAATCCTCAAGTCGGGTAGGTCAACGGCTGCACCTCTGGGCGCCGGACTCAAACTTCTGGAACCAAATCGTACCACATCGCTGTATTTGCGAGTAATAGCGATCATGGGTTCCATAACGGGGGTGGACTTTTGACTTCCAATTGGAGTCAACGTAGGCACTGCGCCATCACCGACGACATCAGCATCAAGCTGAGTTGTTGGGCTATGGGGTAAGGGGAATGTTCGCACTCGGGCGGCGCGGTGGAGGCTGTAGCGCGTGTCAGTCATTTTGAGTATTTTTTTTGGGGGGTAATACTGACTTTTCGTTCCTGTGGGCCATCAGACTGCGGATGATCGAAATGTATCGTCGAAGTGATAAACTCGAAGGTGGACCGTGTTAGGGCAGGGAAAAAAATATGTGATGTCGGCGCGAGGTTAGATAACTTGCGTCGTCGGCACAACGAAGAACTTTCTTAGCGCTACTCGATTTGTTACTCGAGGTCGAAAAGAAGTTATCCTACAGTGAGCTACGCAGGCCCTTTTATACGATGGTGGACAGGCACGAGTGTGTCACGACATATATACGGGTGAGAAAAACGTCAAAGACAAAAATGAGAGAATGTCAAAATGTCAAACGTCTACAGGTCCGGCCGTACACCGTGACGCGGCCCGAATCGTTCCAGAGCCAAGTGTGAGTATGAAACCACGTGACATGCGACGCGTCGTCGCGTGTCGGAAATGGTAAAAACTTGAATAACAACAGCCTAATCGAAGGAACTGACGGACGGAAGATGTCCAACCTGCGCGCGTCTCAACTCGAACAAGAGCGGGCAGAATACCGTGCTAGTATAGCCGAAGCCTTAGAAGAAGACGAAGACCCACTCACTGCGTACGACGACTTCATCAAGTGGACGACCCGCACCTTCTCTGAACACGACCCTAACTCTGGCCTCGTACAACTACTGGAGGAAACCGTGCGGAAATTCAAAGACGACGCACGATATAGCGGGGATCTCAGGTACCTCAAGGTCTGGTGCTCGTACGCAAAGGTGGTGGAGAAACCGAGCGTTGTGTATGCGTATCTCGTGAAGAGGGAGATCGGTTGCGTTTACGCGTTGCTATGGGAAGAGTATGCCGTCGCACTTGAGAAGGAGGGAAGGTGCGTGGTGTGGTGTGGCAGATGTGACATGGATCTTGACGGGGGAATAACAGACGCGCAGAAGCAGATAAAGCGTTCCGTGCTGGAATATCTCGTAGCGCACGTCCTCTCGAACGACTCAAAAGGCGATATCGCGACTTCCAGTCACGACCACCGTCATCAAAATCTCAACTACCGCCCTTCAAACCGAGTGGGGTGACTGAGGTCGATGCCCTGCGTCGCAATCCACTCAAGAATCTCGACTCACAAACGAGTTCTACCGGAAAGAAGCCACAGCCTGCCCAAGGCTCCTCCACGTCAGTTCCCCAGGGAGCTTCTGTTGCCTCTTCGTCGAATTCAGCCCACGCACGATATGCACCCATGCTCGCACCACCTGTGCCCGGCAAACGACCAGAGAAGCTACGTTTCAATCTCTCATTGTTATTCACACCTTCAGGCGTCGAGTACTCCGCAGCTGAGGTGCGTGCTCGTTCCATGGGACTTCTGGGCAAGAAATGGGGTCCACCACCTGCATCTGAACTTCGCGACTCGTCATCGGGCGCCGTAAGGGTTAACTTCAATGATGACGGATCTAGGTCTACACAGAACATGGGTGCAACTGCCCCTGGGGGTAGACGCAAGAGCGTCAGCGTGGTTGCTGCGGGAGAACCGACGGTGACGATCAATACCAAAGAGGCGCTTGCAGACGTGTTTGGGATGTACAATTCGCCAGATAAAACGGTCAAGCGTTCCATGCCCGGTAGCAAGTATGCACCTGTCCGGAAAGTTGAGCCGCTGAGTGGACGGAGAACCGAAGCAACGGGGACACGCAGAACCGAACCTGCGCATGCTCCTAGCGAGAACGAAAATGCAAAACCTCAGGGTAAAATTGACTCCTTCAGATGGGTTTGCCTTCTGATTTTTTTTTTTTTGGCAAAAAGCGTTTAGGCCATACGTCGATGAAAATGCCCCTCGAAAAGAAAACTCGGTCGTGCCACCTAAAGTACGTATTTGACGCATATTTAACTCCAAATCACTGGCATTGATATGCACCTGTCTTATGACCATGGTATATCTATGGATCTCATGTTTATAGTTTAAGCCTTTCACCGAGGAGCCTCAACAACCGTCCACTATACCGACTCCAAATCAGGGTCGCCGAGTACTCTCGGTTAAGGATCCTGGCGCACCGACAACCGAAGACCCAGCCCCGGTATTCGCACGTGACTCGAAACAGTCCGCTCCGAATCCTCCGAATCCTCCTAAACCCACTTTCCTCAAGCCCCCTCGCCAGGAGCCCGAGAAGAAACCAGTCTTTTCTAAACCATTTACCCCCGTGTCCCGGAAAGAACCTCTGGTGCGACCGTCGAATACGAAGCTTACCCCGGAAAGTATACCCGAGAATGAGCCGGCTTCAGATATGCAAACACCTGCCCAGCAGGCTTTCGTACCGTTCGTGGATGCAAAGACACCGTTCAAAGTGTTTTCCCGTCCACCAGATAATCAGGCAGAGAGTGGAGGATCAGGCCGTCTTGGAAAGGTTGGCGTGTTCACGCCAAAACCTCCTTCAGTGATAAATCCAAGTACGACTCCTGCACCGAGCACATTCAAGCCCTTTGTCGACAACGAAAATGTAGTGCGGTCAAGTGCACTTCAGGCCTCGGCTTCAGCCAGGAAAGCCAATGCTTTACAACCTCGTGTAATTCCTCCGACGTTCGATGAGACATTCACGGACGAGTCTAGTCTCGGGGACGGGGCAGGAGGTGGGTACGGCGAGCCCGAACCAGAAGTGGATGGGCACGCTTTCAGTAGCAGCAGCAGCCACACCAACTTCTCGGAAGGTGAGGAGGGGTATGCGTTCGAGGGTGGAGAAGTCGAGGTTGAGGGAGGTCTTGCTTCGTCCAGTGATAGTCAAGTTGACGAAGAAGAGGGCGCACAACAAGCGTACGTACCCGAGCACGAACGACACAACAATTACAAAGATGACGGCGATTTTGACGGGGAGGAAGTGGAACATAACGAACCTCTTGGTGGACGATTTGGGAGGATTAACGTTATGACGCCTATCACCGAACGGACGTTTGAATTCAGCACGAGGGGGCTTCCAACACCGACGAGCACGACCCTTCTACGCGACAGGGATTGGAGAGAGAGACAAGGACGGGACAGTGGCAAGTATGCCGTTGAGGTGGCAGAGAAGCTCGCAAGAGAGGTGCAGGAAGACGATGGAATGGAGGGTGACTACGAGGAATACGAGGGTGGCATACGAGGTTCATGCGACACTCACGAACAAGCTCTCAGTCAAAACAACTTGACTGCAGTCGAGGATCGGACTGGAACACTCAGTCTATGTGATTCGCTCGCTGTCGTCTCTGCATTCAGGCCACCTAATCCTTGCAACCCCTTTGACCCCTCAATTGTATCGACGTTGCTCTCACTACTGCCTGCCGATGATGACTTCTACGACTTGAGAGCAAAAGATGGAGGTATGCTGGATGGTCTCCAACGCTTCGCAGCGAGGAAAGCCCGGGGAAGCAAAGGCGCTGGTATAGAAGATGGTGTAGTGATGACACTGGAAGGACGAAAGCTCAGAGTTACAGAAAAACTAGGAGAGGGCGGGTTTGGTGCCGTCTTCTCTGCGCGAGATATTTCGAAATCAACGGTGGAGGATGATGACGGAGATCTTGATCTCGACGAGGACGACGAGGACGAAGCGGCGGTGCTCGCTCTCAAAGTGGTCAAGCCGCGCAACCTCTGGGAATTCCACATACTTCGGCGAGTTCACAGGGCGCTTCCCCAACAACTTATCCGTTCGATCATCTCGCCTCTAGCGTTGTATGCCTTCCGCGATGAATCCCATCTGCTTCTCGAACTCTGCCAACATGGAACCTTGCTGGATATCGTCAACAGGGCAAACGCCGCGGGTGTCTCACAACAGGGCGCATGTCTGGATGAGCTACTCGTTTTCTTCTACACGATCGAGCTCCTTCGCTTCGTGGAAGGAATGCATAACGCTGGATTCATCCACGGTGACCTCAAGATTGACAATTGCTTGCTACGCATCGAAGAGCTCCCTGGCGGCGCCTCGTCCTTGTCCAGTACTTACCAGCCCACCGGTGAAGGTGGCTGGAAGTATCGGGGAATCAGAGTCATCGACTTCGGTCGCACCATTGACACGTCACTCTTCCCGGCTGGACACAGTCAATTGTTCATTGCAGACTGGCCAACGGATGAACGTGACTGCTTCGAGATACGTCAGAACCGACCGTGGACATACCAAACAGATTATTTCGGGCTAGCTGGGATCTTGTATTGCATGTTGTTCGGCAAGTATATTGAGGCATCGTCTGTGACGTTAGTCCCCGGATCAACCAAGGACGATCCCATATACAAGATCGCGACGCCGTTCAAACGATACTGGCAAACCAACATCCTCACTCGATTGTTCGACCTACTGCTGAATCCGTGTAGGGTACGTCCGGGTGGCGAACTCCCCATCTGTGAGGAGCTTGCGGTTTTGAGGAAGGAGATGGAGGCGTGGCTGCAGAGTAATTGCAACCGCAGTAGCAACACGCTCAAGGGGCTGTTGAAGAAGATCGAGTTGTCGGCGTACACAAGGTAGTCCATCTCCGGCCATCAACCAGAGCTTCTTACTGTCATATCCCTTCGAGTCTGTTGTACCTGCATTTCTCTGTCCATACTGTATACTACATATATCCTTAAAGCATGTTGACATCGTTGGCAGAAACTTCGTTTGCGACGCGACCAGGAGGAGACAAGTAAACCTGGAGCCTGAATTCCAATTTGGTGATAGCATAGAGACGTTTCTATAGTCATAGAAGCGATCAGTCGAAATACGCTGAAAAGGACGGATGCCAATCTTTCTGGCGGTGTTTTGTTAGGGCCAACCCCATCGTTTTGTACGACTCAACCAGCTCGTCACAAGCGACTCTGGAAGACTAAGACGCTAGCCGCAGACCCTACAAAGCTAACAACAACGTGGCCCATCGTACATATTGCCAGAGAACTGCGTTTATGGAGTCAGCGAAGCAGGAATCACACGCTGGTGCCACAAGGCACGTATCCAGACTTTACTTTCTTCCCATTTACTGATTGATGACAAGGTCTGGAAAAGATCGAGGCTGGGGCCAGAACGCTTTACTTTATGACATGGCTCTCGCACTAGTCCACGGCCACATGTAAGGCGATGGAATCTGGAAAGGACTATTATCCTAAATGTCGGCAGGAATCCCACCCGTTGGAACAATCTCAACTTCACATAGACTCTAGACCCTTTGACTTGTACGGTCTAGAACTGCCGCGACGTCTTATGGACAAAAAAAAGAACCTTCCTCGATTTTGGTATGGGGAATTAACCTTTCCGACGTTTTCGTCATGGCATATTGGATGCGTAAAGGGTCTGGACTCTACAGCAAGAGGCCTTTGGAGTTCTCCGCTTACTTAATTCCACTGTCCACAAGTTGCTGCGCAATCTCAGGTCTCGCTGAACAGAGTTTGCGAGGACACAGGACGATACCCGGGTCATGGTTTCGTCTAATCAAGTACAGCATGTTCCGACAGAGTTATGCTGATGTCATCACCGAACAGAGGGGCACTATTTAATAGTTGAGCGTGCGCGACACGTCTCGTGCCCACCGCTACGGCACGAAGTTATAACGTCAAGGATGAATTCCGAGCCCTTGTCGTCGGAACTTGCACAGGAACTGCGCGAACAAAGCAAGACAGCTTTGAGTGTCGTGAGTACCTTTTCTCGATGCAGGACGAAACTGGTTGTCTCACGAGAGCTGCTAGCTCGTTGCATTCCTCGCGTTAGCCATCTACCACCACCCGTTATCGCCGCGTGCTAATCAGACGTGTCAACCGTTGCACTTGTAGTTTTTCACCGTCCAATGCATTTCAAGCTGTTACTCTTGGTCTCTTCTTGTATACGGTCAGCTTGCATGGCCTCACTTGCATGGGGTATTTTCAGGTGAATTGTACCTTTCCCTCCGTAGCCGACCTGCACCGTGACCTTGATAAACTTCGACCGGTTTCTGCGTGACAGGGAACCTCTAATTTTCTGTGTAACTGCCTTCATGCCATCCCTTTCATTGGCATCTTTGTTATGGCCACCATAGAGCTGGTACTCGTGGTGCGATCACCAGGCGTCGTAATAATAGTCCTCGTGCTTTGTATCCTCCTTCCTTTCGCAGGGGGCTTTCAGCGTGCCTGGTGGATCCAGGAAAAATCTTCCTCTGCACAGTCGGAGGGCCATGGGAGTACGAGTCGTGAAGCTGCATGACTACCGATATAGACGGTGCACGCTTTAGCACCGGTCAACACTGTATACCGTCTAATCTTCTCTTATACCCGTACGCCCGAAAATCTGTAGCAGTAGCTCAGCGTTGCACTTATACTCAGAAAGCAAATGTATCATATCATTGCAGCTATACTACATGTCCCACTCGTCCCAGACATCTAGTGGTACGATGGTCCCCGAGGCCGGTGTCACGGGGGTAATTACTGCTGTATCGATAAGTTCCACAATCTGCTCACTCAAACCATCTTCGTCATCCTTCGCTCCACGCCACGCAACCAAGGGAAGAGCCGAGCGTACGTTCGGAGTGTATAGCAGTCGAATATCCGTACCCTCGACGACCTGGTCAAGCCTCCCTGACTGCACGTCGCGAACCTCGATAAATTCGGAACAGAACAACAGGACATGAGGTGCACGGTGCAAAAACGAATCTGCTTTGATCTCCCAACGCACAAAACTGGAATCTCGGGACGGCCGCCCGTGTTTCGTAACGTAACAACCCATAGCTATGAAAAATTTTAATCTCACCACGGAACAACTTACGACGTGGAACAGACACTCACTATCATAGATTACCATCAGCTCTGAAGAATCGCAGGGTACAAGCCCAAGCGGGCGGGCGGCTTCGCAGTGAACCTTCAAGTCCCCCATAGTGGAATTCGAAGGAGCACCCGAGAAATCTGGGATGATGGATATGACCGTTCTTCCAGTACTATACGTGGAACAGGATGAGCACAGAACATTGGTCACATTATAACGGCGCTCACTTTTGTGGATCAGCAACGGCAATTCCGCGCTCCGTTGAAACCGCGATCGTCTTCGTCAGGGTCATGATTGAATAGGGGTCTTGTGGAAGATAGAAGGACTACAATACAATAACTGGGGTAAATGCAATTTCTCGGATCCAACACAAACATTACCTCGCCATACGGACGGAAGGAAAGCGTAGGAAGCTGCAGCGTCCACGGAGATCTTGCCCCTAACTCATTAGGACGGCAAACCTCAAGGGCATAGACATTGGTATGTAGGAACGCTTTGACAGCATATACCACTGTAGCGCTTCAGCGTTAACAAGTCGGTATCAAAACTTGAGACCAGTACCAATGGTGCGGTCTTTTACTTTTCCGGCATGACAACAGATAACTGCTCCATCTTGCCCTGCGATGGTTTCGAGGGATGCATCTAAAGCAACGGCAGGTGACTGGTATTGAACCACTCGGGCAAGCACCTCGAGAGAGTAAGAAAGCAGGTAACCGTCGTGATGAATCAAGATCTTGTTGAAGTCTTGCAAAACGATGATGCTCTTCGCGTTTTCGTAAGAGAGGATTTTACGGTACGCTAGAACGGTGAGATGAGACTCGAAGATGTATCATGATGAATTTGGCAATGCACACTTTCACCCCGACGGCCAATGAATATGCCAGATGCACAACCAAACACCAAAAATTTCTTTCCCCCACTTGCAACTGTGGACACGTTGAGGTTAATTCATAAGATGCGTCACATATACGGCATGGAACATACTGAAGGACGCCGCATGAACGACCCTTCCGGAAGGGTGCTTCCTGGAACGACTACTTCGAGGACCAAGAACGCGGAAGGTGCCGTCATCCACGACCTGTGGCACGAAGAACTAAAACGTAATCAGCCCCAAAGCGCGTGCGACCAACTATGCAAATAGCTACTCGGTTTCCCTCTCGCCTTGCATCTTCCACAGCCTTTGTGTTGACCAGGACCTCATACCACTTTGTTCGCGCCGCTTCGGTTGATGCATATAGCGTGTACCTACGGGTAGCTTTTTCAAAGGCGTGGTACACCGTGAATGGGTACATTGCTCTATATGAAACACGCAGGAAATTCCCTTCTTCAGGTCTTTCCTTCCTGTTCTCTGGGGGGCCGTCAAAACTGCCGAACCGGAGGTACGCCAAGGGGATAGGCTGGCAAAGGTTTGGTACGAAGAATGGTTTGATTGGGCAGGAACAATACTCACCCTTGAAACGACCAGACGTCTAATAGTGTCACCAGGCAGTTTCTCTTCTTTCGTTATGAGGACTGTCTCGCTGTCAGCACGGAACGGCACACGAGCTAATTAGACTCACGGAAATTATCCAACAATGCGACATGGAGGTCGTACCACGGGTTCCAATCCATCTCCGACTTCGATCGTCGTGCTAGAGTGCCAGCATAAACCAGGGAACGTGTATCGTTGTACAAAGCCAACTCCTGTAACGATGGCTTGAGAATTCTGCAGAACCGTATGAACCAGGCAACGTTACTATGATTTCGCCTTTGTTGAAAGCGAGACTGTCACACAGGTTCCAGAATTTGACCTTGCTCTCCGCAGCTGCAATTCCGGGCTGTGTGCTCTTCAAGAAATCGTTAAGGACGCCTAAAACCACAGGCAGATCTTTGGCGTCCGGATGATCGGGTTCTGTCCGCTTCTGTAGATGTTCGAGAATTAGATTGGCTCGAGGAAGCCGAGTGACTGGTCGGGACAAGAACGTGACTAGATCACGTTTCTTGGTACGAGGATCTCGAGAGCAGCGCTGCATGAAGTCTTGATAAGCCTTATTATGATTGAGTTCTGTCCGGTGTCGCTGTTCAGCAAGCGGGTAGTGCTCGATATAGGACTCGTAGTCGAGCTTGAACTGGAAGAAGGCTGAGAAGTCTTGAGAAATGCGGCGGGACACGAAGTACCTGGTAACCTACATTCAAGGATAATGTCACATACACTCTGCACTAATGGATGCTGTTCTCGTTGTCGAACGAAAAGAGCTTCCATGAGTCGTTCATGGTGGGCCGTAATTTGTTCTAGGTTCCAAAAAACCGTGGAAAGGAAGGTTTGAAGACGTTCTCCTGGCGATATGATGGGTGGTGAAGCGGACTTCAAAGGTTCGATGAAAACCTGCGAGAATTCGTTCAGCCTTATCATCTGATCAGATAGAGAGGCCATTGCCTTACTTCCCGAATGACATGGAGGTCATACACGTAGTCCCGCTCTGACTTGAACACTTCGAACAAGACGGACTGGCGCTCCACCTCGCGTTTACCGAGCGCTTCGCAAGCCTCAAGTGGGACGAGAGAGTGCCAAGCTTCGTCCTTTTCATCCAAGGAGCCATTTTGAAAACGCTTTAGACCTTCTTCGGATTGGAGGCTGCCAAAAGAAGCCAAAGGTAAACTACAAGCGAACCCCACAGCCTGCGAAAATGAACCACATACGTCATGTTTGATAATTCTCGTGTTAGCTTGTTGACTTTGGAGTCAGGCTACATACGGCACCGGTTGGAACAGGCACAGATATCGTAAAACAAAGGTCAAGATCTCACCTCCTCAGTGCTCCGAGAAGGGCTAGTATCGAAAGATGGAGCTGGGCTAGGGGTCGCAGGAGTATACGAGCGAGCCACATAATCGTCCTCCAGTGACCTTCCAGTGAGAAGAGTTTCTGACTTGCTTGATCGGTGTCTGTTAGAGTGGATAGAGAGCCTCTGAGAGATAGATCGGTGTATTTCAGGTTGGGGAGGTGAGATAGTCGGTGTTGCAAGCGTGCTGCGCGCGCGGCTGAGCGGCCTATCCGGAACTTCGAGTGTCGTTGAGGGATGTCTCGCAGTGGGCGTCGCGTCCCATGCACTGAGCAAGTTATCGGAAGACTGCGAGCCTACTTCGAAGGGGTAGGGTGAGTAGACTTCGGGGGGATGGAACGCCGGTGACCGCGACCGTTGCGGAATCGTAACAGAAGGATGTGCACGATGGTTCTGCATTGTTCGATGGATTCTGTGCCGGTCTTACGAGCTGGCGACGAGGAAGCAGCACACCTGGGACCGATGACCCTCGATTTGCCTTACAACCCTTTCGCGGTCGTCTTTGCCTCAATCGCATAAGCGTCACCTTCAAAGTCACATTATCTAGCCAGATCACGTGAAGATCTTTGTAACGCATATATCCACCAACCTACTTACATCAAAGCTTCATGTACATGTACATACCATACAAACAACAGTAGTAGTACTAGTAGTGACAACTTACCAAAGACTACGACAACACGTCACATACAACCCATAGAACATACAACAATGAGTGGAGATTACTCGAAGACATCTAGGTGCATTAATCAACACCACACACCCGCCTTCCCTTCTTGCACGCCTTGCTAGACCGCTTGTGCAAATGATTCCAATGTTCTTCCCCCGTAGCCCACGCTCGAGACGCCATCTTCTCATTCTCGAGCATCGCCTGATGAAGATCACCTGCCATCTTCTTCGCATTCCTCCTCGCACGTTGAGCGCGATCAGTCATCTCCTCCACAAAGCCTTTCACCTCTTCTAAAACCTTTTCCTTTCCCTTCGAGGGCTGAACGTGATGCGCAACAGCTTCTGTAGCCTCGAACAGCCACTTTGCGCCACGTTCCGTCAGTTGCTTGGCTCGCTTCCTCGCTCGAGCGTTGCTGGCGTAGAGCACATCCTTGACATTTTCCAGCTTCTTTGCGTTCTTCTCCATAGCAGACACAGATCGTTGTAGGAGAAGAGCCGTCTCCGAAACGAGCGTGTGGACCTGTTTGGAGATAGCTTGCACCAATGCGTCGAGTGCATCAAGAATGACCTGAATGTCGTTCGAAATGGCGGTAGAGATGATCGGCATATATTCATTTATGACGTTAGGGGAGGAACCGAGGGTCAACGAAGACAATCCGGTCATGGTAGAAGCGGGACTATGACGTTGCCCAGTCGTGGCACTCGGTACCACAGAGACTGACTTCTGCTGATTGTCCGGGACAAGAATGGAGGCGGTGGGCCGCAATATAAGATCCTTTGATTGTAGCAAGCACCCTTGCGGCGTGCAAGGCGACGTGCGACGAATAGATGGTGTGGGGGTGCAAGGAATCGAAGCCGACGCTAACTCGGCGCAGAAGACGGAAAGTGCAAGGTCTTGAATCGGCGTAGTTGTCGGGGACTCTATGGCGGGAGGCATAGTGTCCTTTGGACGCTCAGCAGTAGGTAGGAGGAGCTGCAGTAGAGAAGCCGAGGTGCAACTACCCGGAGTAACAGCAGGGATAGGAATAATGGAAGTCACGCGAGAAACTGTCATGAAACCCGAAGGGGCCATGATGCCGAAGACGAGAGTCACGATGGCAGAAAAGATGGACATCCTAGAACAGGATAACATGTAAGAAAGTCAAAAATAGGAAGAGGGAAGGGCCAAGCACATTGCCAGACAACGAAGGTCATTGACAGATGCCCTACCGAAGACTTTCTTGTTGTTAGACCACATGTGATGGAAAGCACGATAAGCCGCGATCGGGTCCAGGTCATCGATGTCACGTTCATCGACAATAACAGAGGTGCCTGGTGTCAAGCGCAAGGCCCGACGTTCAGGAATGTTGGAAGTATTCCACAGTTCCCGTGAAAAACTGCACGGAATAAGTAACTCGTCATAATGAGGAGCTGCTACCACGGGTAGATAAACAGTGGGCTCGGGAAGATGTGGAGGACAAGAAGGCATATAAACAATTGCCAACGAAGGAAGCGGTTTAGAGTATGTCAAGGATGGCTGTGGAGGGTTGCAATTAATTCCGCACGAGAAAGACAGAAACAACCTACACCATCTACTGGGCAGTCGTGGTCGATCTTGTCGGTGACGGTGATGATGTGAGGGAAAGCTTTGTTTGAATGGCCGGTGACGGAGAATTGGCGAACAGAGTCATCCTCCCGAGAAGCTGTGATCGTAACACCGGCCCCTTCCGCGACCTTCTCCAGCAAAGATGTGACTATGGACCACCTAGACGGAGTGGGAAAGCCATAAAGGGAGATGTTAAACTCGGACGCAGGCGGTGCGCCAGTCGATAAAACTGAGCTTTGAATTGGAGCCACCCCCGCGCTTGTTGGTGTTTCCTCCTCCTCAGCCCGCTGAGGAACCGGTATGATATCAGAGGGTTGGGTAGCTTCCGAATAGCTTCTGATATCCTCGTAGGACGATTCCCTGAGTTCCTCTCGTGAACTCGTGATTGGATCCGGGAAAGAAAGGCGGAGGTCACGGACAGAGTGGTGAAGGGTAGACGCATGGAGGGAGCTCGATCGCGAGGAGCTCAACGTACTGATCATGCTCTGGTCGAGGCCCTCGTTTACTCGTTGCTCTTCGAGGGACGTCTCATCATTGGAGTGGATGACGGGGTGCGATACTTCATGAGGAAAGAGGGAGGCTGGAGGCGGTACACGGACCTGGTCCGGTAACACCTCGTCGGCGCTATCTTCGATCATCCCCTCCCAGACATCGATGTCGCCTGCCCGAGAGCTGTCGCAGCTCAAGGAAGACCGTCTTGACCTTGAGCGAGAAGGATGTTCATGATCAGTTTCCCTACTAGAGGAGAAGATGGAGTCGTTATCGTCCGACTCTCTGTCAGTGCTTGAAATGTCGAGCCAGTCTGAGTCAGAAAGATTCTCAAGTTCTGAAATTACTAGATGGCCTGCTGCTGGTTCCGGCATGCCTGGAGGTCTTACTGAAGGGTCGGGAGCGTTCATGGTGGATGTTCGGATGAAAGGGGTGGGGGGCCTTTATGTAGATGGGGCCACCCCCTGGCAGACATTTCCCACGCGCCTCACAGTACAGTACTAGACGCACGATGGACATAATAAATCATACGGGTAGACTAGCACAGGAGTGACTTGGTGACAGAAGCCAATTGATAGGCCAGTACAAGCATGTCTTAGCTGGATACGTTTGACGTATTCCACGGCAAGGTGCGTCGTGTTCGTCTCTGCAGGCTGCCATGTGTTTACGAGTCCGTTCTGGACTATCACACATGGCACCACGAACACGTAGCCGTGTCGTGTTGTACACGCTTCCATGCAACGCTCCTATAGTCCTAGCCAATCAGTGCTTGGAAGTATGAGTAGGATCAGAACGCGATACTACGCAGGGTGACTCACAGTCTCACAGAACTGCGGGCACCGGCGTGCCACCTGTGAAAAGTATAGGCGGACTCCTCGGGCCGGATAGCGACGGGACGGTCCGGAGACTCATCGGGACGACGACGACACTCCCACTAGTGGCAATTCGTCACAGCGTCCGACTTCTGCGGAACTCCGCGTTCCTCCAGTTGGTTGCCGATCTAGTTACCAGTACGTTAGTACTTTATGTACCAGTTGTCTAGTAGATAGAATAGCCCCTGTCGACTTGTCCAATTGCGTAGCACGTGAGTCAAACAGACTGCCGGTTGCCGCAACGATCGTCATCTGAATCAACTTCACATCCCAAAGCCAACTTCTCTCAGCCCTCGAGTAGGAGGAGCTCATTACTCGGGAATCGGTATAACTTCGGTCGTTTTTAATCAACATTTCGCACAAGTCGATCCGATACAAAGTGACCACGCGATCAATTCTGGACTAGCCAGGTCTTGTCAGGCATCCACGCCCGCGTGCCGCTTCGATGGAGCAAGAAATCGACAGTTTCGTACAGGCCATACTTATTGCTTGCGATCCATCTCAAGTGGCCCTCCATCAGCAAGCCCTGGAGTATCTATCCCATGTTCAACAAAATGCACACGAGTCGTGGCGTCTGGCTCTCAAAGTCTTCGTGGATGCGGATCCCAGCGGACAGGGTCGAAAATATCCTCCACAAGCAAGATTTACTGCTCTGCGTATGCTAGACGAGTTTTTTGATAATCGGTGAGGGTGCCGTTCCAGTGCTTGGCGGCCTTCCACGAGGAGTGTACATCGCGATCGGTGTTCCTCGTGGAATGGAGTCATTATGACAAGAGGCATTTGGTTCTTATGTGCCGTGCAGGTTTGACCGACTAGATGACGACACCTTCCGCTCACTGCAAGAGTCCATCTTGTCCTACATACAATCAGAGTACGTTTACGGTCCTGCTGAGTCCAACGCATCATGTACGTGACGCACAGCTCTTTTTTCGTATTCAACTACATATCCATCTGCAGTTCTCCGCAACAAGTTCTCCCATACATTAACGTTGTTCTTTCTTTGCACGTATGTCGAACAATGGCCATCATTCTTTTCCGACCTCTTCCAGCTCATCCGCAACGGGGATTCGTCTCAACCAAAATTCAACCGCCACGTTTCTCTTCTACTGTTTCATCTTGTCGTCGAAATATCTGGCGAAGTTGCCGACCAAACCCTCAAAGCTGCTCGCACGTTCAATCCTGTGCGGCACGCGAGGGACGGCCGCGTAAGAGATGCTGTGCGAGAACGCGACGCTGCTTTGATTAATGAAGCAGTCCTGACTATCGTCGCGGACGCTGCTGAGAGGATGTCATTGTTGAGGAAATCAGGTGCAGAGTCAACAGCCTTAGATGAGGTCGTGGAGGTTGCAGATTGGGGTGTCAGGACATTTGCGTCTTACGCCGGTGAGTATCTAAACGCCTTGGACGTTCGTTGTTTGACAGTGTCTGCCTACAGGCTGGATCGATATTAATTTGACAGTGACCCCTACTACGGTCCCATTGCTATTCTCTTTGCTCGCTGACCCGTCGCTGGCTATTAGACTGGCAACTTCGGCAGCGTTGCTCCGAATCGTTTCGAAGGGCTTGAAGGAACCAGAAGACAAGTTGCAGTTGATCAAAGTACTATCGTTGGATCAGGTGATTGACGCCCTTGAAGCCAAGACGCGAGCACAGCAGATAGAAAGAGGCTCCGATGAAGATGAAGGGGAAGAATCATACAGAGAGGCTTTGGGGAAGCTTCTGAATGTCCTGGGCCTTGAATTATCAAAATTAGTGGAGGTAACCATCCCGTCTATACTTCGTGGGTACGTGCGCTCATGTTACCACATGTTAGGAGTGTCCAAAGCCCCAAGTCGTTTCTGAAGCAAAACAGCTCCTCGGCCAGGTCCTGCCGATCATGCTAAGATTCATGGCTGATGAGTACGATGACACTTGTTGTACTATATTTCCACTCCTTCAGGCCGTTCTTGGCACCGTACGTGCCATCATTCTTACATACTGCAATCATATATTGACCTTGTCTCAGTATAAGAGGAACAAAAAAGTGACCTCTGGTCCATTGGACGAATCAACGCGGTCCTTTCTCACTTCCTTGTTGAATGTCGTTCTGCAAAAGATGCGGTGGGACAAGGACGCGGACCCAGCTGACATGGATCTGGACGATGTAGCAGCATTCGAACTTCTCCGAAAGGTAGCCTGTTCTTTTTTTGCTAATTCTCGTGAATTTGCTCATGCTCTGGCTAGGATCTCCGGTCGTTCATGGATTCAGTTTTGACCATAGAACCGGACCTTGTTACTCAGGCTATACGAACCCTAGTCATCAGTACACTATCTTCCTACCGCCGTGGAGTTCCTGTCGAGTGGCACGATGCGGAGCTTGCGGTTTACCTGATCTACATATTCGGAGAAATCAGCAAAAGTGTGTACTTCACGTTGACTTTCACCGGGATACTAATTGTGTCTGATCATAGGTGGAGGGAAGGGTCGTGCAGCATTTTGCTTAGCACCTGCCGTACCAAAAGACAAGAGAAAAGACGTTGACTATTCAGACTATCCTCTTACTCCTCATGGGGAAATACTTCTAGCCCTTGTTCAGTCCCAGATCTCGTCATATCCTCATCGCGCAGTAGTCATGCAGTTCTTTGAGACCGTTGCACGGTACAGCGACTTTTTCAAGATACGGAAGGATTGCATCATGCCAGCTTTGGAGGCTATGGTCGGTACGCGGTAAGCGACAACAGTGCAACGTACGCATTATGGGCACTGAGTTCACTTTTAGGGGTCTCCACAGCCCTGATGTTTCCGTTCGACGACGCAGTTATTACCTTTTTCACCGCTTTATCAGGGAAGGCAGAAACGACGTCTCGCTTCAGCTTGCAGTTAGCCTAGTAGAGGGCATCCGAGATTTACTTGCTATCCAGGTCGATCTGCCAACACCAGACAGTCAAGAAGACGACTTGCTCACAGAAGCCATTAAGAATCCTGGGCTATTTGACCATCAACTATATATCTTTGAGACGGTTGGCATCCTTGTATCACTTCTCTTTAAAGCACAGGAGCAGCAAGCTAGTATCCTTTTGTCGGTCGTAACCCCTCTTTTGGATGATTTATCGACAAACCTGGCATCGGTCAAAAGCAAGGAAGACGTAATACCCATCGTTCAAGTTCACCATGTCATCATGGCCCTTGGCAATATCGCCAAGGGTTTCCCTGATTATCCTTCTCCGGTTCCAGAAGGGTACTCGTTCGCCCCTCTGGAGGTCTTCCGACAAGTTTCTCATGCGATCCTTGTCGCGTTAGAAGCCATGAACGTCTTCAAGTGCGTGAGAGACGCTGTGAGTTTTGAGCCTTTAATCTGCATTTGTAAGATGTTGAGAGCAGGCGAAGGCGAGATACGCCTTTGCACGCATCATCGCAACTACAGGCTCTAACGTAACGGACCTCATTCCCCCACTCATGGCCAACCTTTTGGCTCACTTTGAGCCGTCGGAGCTCGTCGATTTCATGAATTTCATCGGGCTGCTCATTCACAGGCTGCAAGTACGTCTCCCACGATGTACAGTAATTGTTATTTAACTGATAGGTGTGATACCGCAGAAGGATTTGTTCGATGTATTAGACGAACTACTGGGCCCGCTCAATGCGCATATTGCGAACCTGTTGTCGCAGCCCGTCACAGGCGTAGATGAGGGTTTGACGCATGCGGAGACTAAGCGGTCATACATCGGACTTCTTATGAACATCATAGGTTCCGGGGTACACGGCGTCTTCATCTCCGAACGTGAGCTTTGGCGATTCAAACTTCATGAACCGGCGCATCTAACCTTCCCGAGATAGGCAACAAAAATTCGTTAGAACCTTTGCTCGAAAACATGTGCCATTTGGCTCAGGACATGTCGGATCCACCTAGTCAGAAGGCTACTTTCGCATTCTTTGGCCGGGCCGTTCAAGTCTGGTGCGGGCCAGAGCAACCTCGCGAGGATTCACAACAAGCTCTACCAGGCTTCGAACGTTTTGTTTATGAACGGCTGGTTCCGACCGCTTTTGCGGTGTTATCTTCTCCTCAATTCAATCCAAAAGATGGGCAGATGCTAATGGTGAGCCTGATCATTCGACTAATAGAGAGACTTGGTCTGAGCCATTGCTTCGTTGATGCAAGGTTATGCTGGAAATTGCCAATTTCCTCCAAGTCGTGTATAGCACACGGAAAGCAGAGGCCCATGAGTTCTTCGTTTCTGTGTTTCTCCCGTCGCAGGGCTGGCCTCCGCATACCGTTATGGAGTTTACCTCGAAACTACGGGATCTGGATAACAAGGGATTTAGAAAATATTTCACCGAGTTTGTGCGGTTGTCTAGGTCCCAGCCCCCGTAGTATGCGTGTCTGTGCCTGGTACCCGAGATGCGTGTACTTTGGGTTTATTGCTAGTTTACATAATGCCGAGAACGTGCATATAGTATTAGCTAATCCGGGGTGTTTTGTATTGTTGGTCAAAGGCTTTGGATCCTAACAAGAGCAAACAGAGGCTCTGAAGAACCAAGAGATGATTGAAACGGTAAACTAGGGGTATCCCAAAGTATGGCAACTAGTGGGTAACCCGAACATCGTGTCGTAGGCACTGTCTAACTGTATGCACAGACCGCCGTCCTCCGAAACACAAGATTGTACGTCGCTATATATCTTGAATGTGCGCTACCTAACCGCAAGCCACCGCGTGCCACACGGTGCCCAGAAACCAGCCCGCAAGGTGCGAGCATTTCCATTTCAGGTCCGGAAACGAGGTTGAGCGTACATAGCACGATGAATTCTCTCCGGAAGACACATGGAACCGG
The DNA here is from genome assembly GCA_024663475.1 of Pisolithus thermaeus. Classification (NCBI taxonomy): domain Eukaryota; kingdom Fungi; phylum Basidiomycota; class Agaricomycetes; order Boletales; family Pisolithaceae; genus Pisolithus; species Pisolithus thermaeus. Next base: position 463,889 of record JANFAF010000012.1, read on the forward strand.
TTGTCCAAGAACATCCGCGAAATACATATGCACAACGCGTCCTTCCTCTCCTTCGAAGAGAACTATCGATATGCATATAATATGGTCATGTACAAGAGCGGATCAATGCTATACAATGGAGTGCGCGACCTAGTGGCCGAGAACGTGGACAGGTTGGCCGAGGAGGATATCATCTCTTCCTTTCCGAAAGGGACGAGTGGTGATCCCGTACAACAAGGGCAAGAGAACGAGATGCTCCTTAGAGCTTTGAGGCGCGTTTGGGATGATCATACTGGAAATATGTCCAAGCTTCGTGACCTCCTCAAGTATATGGTAACTGTCTGCTGTTTATACGCTACCGTTATGCTCATACTTTGGAAAGGACCGCGTATATACGAAAGCAAACAATGTTCCAGAGATATGGGACGCAGGGTTGGATATATTCCTGAAACACATCATTCGGCCTCCGATACAAGATCACATCTTATCCGCAATCGTCACTTTGATTCAGATAGAGAGGGACGGCTATGTCATCAGTCGATCTGCGGTGAAGGAATGCGTCGACGTACTTCTTCAACTCCATTTGGGACAACCAGACCAGGAGACGGTTTATAAAAGAGACGTCGAGCCGGCCGTTCTCCGTGAAAGCGAGAAATTCTACAAGACGGAGGCGCAGCGACTGCTCGCTACTTGTGATGCACCGGAATTCTTACGGAGAGTCAGTCGTATGCATTCTTTCGCTCCGATAATTCTTCTGATTGCAATTCCGCAGGTTGAGGTGCGCTTTCAAGCGGAAAAGTCGAGGACCGACCATTACCTTCATTCTCAAACCGGGACTCCGCTGCGGAAAATATTGGAAGAGCATCTTCTCATCGACAATTTGTCGACCGTGATCGATATGCCCAACTCTGGTCTTGATCCTATGATTGACTTGGACAAAATCGAAGATCTCAACCGTCTCTACAGATTATTTGAGACGGTTTCTCCTGGACTCCCTACGCTCAGGCGCGCCCTCAAGGCTTCTGTTTTACGCAGAGGCAAGGAAATTAATCAGGCATCTGCGTGTACAGAAAGTGGAGAAGCCACCGATGCTGACCCCGACAAGGCAGAGACAGAAACCGGAAAAGCGAACGGAAAAGCCAAGGGTCGTGCTGGTGGCCAGCCCCAAACTCTGATACTTGCGTTGAAGTGGGTACAGGACATATTAGAACTCAAGGACAAATTTGACAGGTTGGAGAGAGAAGCCTTCCTTTGTAACCGGGAAATCGAGAGTGCTCTGCATGAGGTAATGCACGATCCCGCTGTAGTTGACCTCATTGATCTGATTGGAAATAGGCTTTCGAAGATGTCGTCAATCTAAACGACAAGGCTCCTGAGTTCATTTCCTTGTTCATCGATGAAAACCTCAAGAAAGGTCTTAAAGGGGTGGGTCCGAATGCTTCTTAGCCGCTATTTATGCAGTAACCCTCTACTACAGAAAACAGATGTGGAGGTCGACGTTGTCTTGGACAAGACGATCACCGTCTTCCGGTACCTTACTGAGAAAGACGCGTTCGAGCGTTATTACAAGAGCCATTTGGCAAAACGTCTTCTGTACGGCAGATCCGTCTCAGATGATGCAGAACGAGGCATGCTCGCTAAGCTGAAGATTGAGTGCGGATATCAGTTTACGCAAAAGTTGGAAGGCATGTTCCAAGACATGAAAATATCATCGGACACAATGCAGGCATATCGAAAGCACTTGGAGAATACCACAGTACGTCCGACTCCTCATTTTGACTTTGCAGCTGGATCTTCATGGCTGGTTAGGCACCAGCCATTGAAATATCCGTAACGGTGATGACCTCGACATTCTGGCCAATGACGCATTCTGGAGCCACGTGCGTGCTTCCCGAAATACTGACGAAGTCCTCCAAGTCCTTCGAGCAGTTCTACCTATCTCGGCACTCAGGTCGAAGACTAAAGTGGCAACCATCCCTTGGCAATGTCGACGTTCGCGTAAAGTTCAAAGCTCGAAAACATGACTTGAACGTATCGACATTCGGGCTGGTAATACTACTTCTGTTTGAGAACCTTGGCGGGAACGAATTCTTGACGTACGAGGTAATGAATGGTTCTCCGACTTCTAGCAACTCGATTAACATTTCTGCCTGCAGGAGATACAGTCGACAACCATGATACCACACATAGATCTCAAACGGCATCTACAGTCGCTCGCGTGCGCCAAGTACAAAATCTTGAAAAAGCACCCGCCTGGTTGGGACGTACAACCGTCGGATTCCTTCTCTTTCAACGATGACTTTACTTGCGCTATGCAAAAGATCAAAGTCAGCACGGTTTCTGCCAAAGTTGAGACGATGGAGGAGCGGAAAGAAACAAGGGAGCGCATCGACGAGGAGCGGCACTACCAGATCGAGGTTCGTCTTACTTGTTATTCTTTTGCTGCGACTATCTCACCATCGTACGAACTTTAGGCTTGCATCGTTCGCGTGATGAAGGATCGGAAGCACATGACGCATAACGATTTGGTAATTGAAGTTACAAGGCAGCTCGCCTCTCGTTTCCAGCCAAATCCACAAGGCATCAAGAAATGTATGGAGAATCTGATAGACGTAAGTCATACCACATACATCGCCATACACGTTGCTGTAACTTTCTTTCTTTACCTCCAGCGAGAATACCTGGAACGCTGTGAAGATCGGAAATCATATAACTACCTGGTGGGTTGCAAGGCCTGTCATCATTATTGCGTGCAACTAATAGTCGTGTCAAGGCATAGCTTTATAAGTTTGTAATGTACACATTTGTATTCTATGGTTACGCGCAGCCACAATATCCCTTGTTCCGTCTGGGCTTTGACCAAACATGTGAGCCCACCACCAGTACCAATACATATTGTATGCTTGTCCATTACATAGTAGGAACCTTCATGGAAATACTGATAGGCTTATGAACTGTAGTAACTTGAAATATTATTAGTGTTCATAGCCATGTGTTCACAGATACAAACATGTCCATGTCAGTGGCCATGACATGCCTGCAGAACATGTCATGAGGCACATGCCATCCATTTCTACATTCTCAAGGCTCTCCAAACACTCCAGAGATTTTATCATTTCATCAGACTCATCAGAACAAAGCTAAGTATATTGCTACATATCACCAGTTGACAAAGGATATGTAGGCTCAGAAGGCTATCACTAACCCTCCAAGACTTGTAGTGGCCTGGGGTAATTGATTTGAGATAAATTGGGATCTCTCCCTAACTGCCAGTTGCTTTGCTCGGACACCACCATGAATACCACCAATTGACTTCTGGTGCCTAGCCAGATTCAACAAGGTTTCATAATTCGGAAGTCTTCTGCTCTGCAGCACTAGCGCTCAAATATGGAGAACTATGACAAAACCCCGCAGGTAAGTACCTTCCAACAGCATCATAACAGGCGATCATACACACATTCTCCTCGGCCTCAAAGAGGCATTTTGGCCATTCAAACACAATTTGTAGCATTTGTCAGCCCAGTTTATTGTCGGCAGCACGCCCAGCACTTGCGGTGCATGGTCGTCCCGCTACCAGAAGGCATCAGGAACCGCTGCCATCTACAACTGCAAAGAAAGGATGATTACTCACTGTCGATGACTATCAAATCGCTGTCATTCCACAGAATTTAGCGCAACTCCTTTGGGTTACTTAATTTGGTACGCTCAAGACGCATCACAATCCACTGCACCATGGGTCGCCACAAGCACCCGCAGTGATCGTATATCAACGTCTGAATCAAACTAATGAACCTCTAAGCGGGTGGACATGGAAGTGGAGTAACAAGCCTACCAGTACTGATGCAGGATCCGAGATCCGCATCATCACGTCTTGTCGGTCATGCCTTGACCCACCAACCTCCTAAGAGTGAAGACCAAATCAATGACCAATACTAAGACGTACACCGCTGCATACTTACAGGGTGGTCGTCGGTATACCGTAGCCTATGGCACCCCGTAGGGCTACCTCCATGCATCGCGCTGAACATGACGTCAAGATGGCGTCGACTAAGCCTGCATGGTCACTCACCTTCCCGGGAACACGATGAATCCGATAACGACGGTGAGCTCTAATATGAGAAGAACTGAGCGATTGGCATGGGGCGACACACTGGTTTCACTACGTACCGTCAGCTGCACCGAAGGGGTTTCCCAAAGAAAAAGCAAGAGCGGAGAAGAAAGCTTATATATTATTGGTAACCCTCTTTAGGGCTGGTCCTTCGCACGGACCATGTCACTGATGGTGGCGCTGGCGCCGCGGTATCCAATAGTAGCAAGTACTGTATAATTGGCTCACGTCCACGTTGGTGATTAAATCCGTCGTTTGTCCGTAATGAAATCGCCTTCCGCCTTGCTTTCTGTTGAGATTGACGAAGTAGTATACGTTCCCTGAGCTACTTTGTAGCTAATCCAATGTGGTTGTGGTAAAACATCAGGGCATCAAAACTGATGATAAATTCATTCGGCCCGTCCTATCCGCCGCTGCGGCCTTGTTTATGAGTAACACATAACGGCCAGCTCTGTACCATTGTGAAAGTTATTGACTGAGTTGAAACTATCGACCACTAGCCGGCCGCTGCACCGCTCTTCCACAACTGAAAAAGCAAGAAGTTTACACCATACTAGTCAGAAAGTGGTTCGGGCTCGATAGTTCTTAATCCTTAATAAAATGGATGCCTTCGAGTTATCCAGCCTCGTAGCTTGCTTATACGCCGTTACGCAGTCAGCGAATGGCTCCAGGTTCTCCGTTTAGCTTCAAACCTTCATGCGCATCAGTGACCATTTGCACTCGCCGGTAAATGTGAAAGTAGGGTCTTGGTCCTTGGTCCACAAACACCTTGGCGATACCTCCGCAGTAATACGACCAATGGAAAGCCTTACTTGAAGGCAACCGAGGACGCACCGGAAACAATATGCGGTTATTCATCGCAACTGAATAAAGGCAGACCGTCACCCTGCAGCGATATTCCTTGACGCTGTGAAGTGGGTACCTAGAGAAGTAATCTGCTACTTGTTCATAACGTCGGATGGTTATGAGGTACTCCCTACGCTGGGAATGCACATCTGCAGTGTCGTGAGACGTACACTCGTGTTGGTGTGAATGAGGCTGAGACACCAACCCGGTTGCCCCTGCCTGCCTGAGTGCACCAAGCTGCCGAACGTTCGAGTTCGAAGCATGCCTCCCTAGATCATTAAGATCACGTCAATATATCTGAGCCGTTTCCTTCGCTCTGTCCGCGTCCAGTTGAAGACCATCGGACGAGATGGAGTGCACGGTGGCTTGGTTCAAAGCGTCTACAGCCATTGTGCATGACAGAATTCAGTTGCGTGATCCTGATTTAAAAGCCCACGGTTCGGCGTACGATTAGGAGTGTCGGGTCACCATTCTTGTACGCTTTTGCAGCAATCCGTCATCCAGTCGCGGCATCCCCCCTGAGCTCCTTGACCTTTCCCTTGCCCTCCGATATGCATCACCGGCCTCCTCGAATTGGCTCTTGCTTGACGGCCCTTGCAGCCTCTCGGTAGAGATCCCCAGCTTCCTTGATTCCCATGGATGATGTTGAGCTGAGCAATCCGACTGGATATTTGGCTTTCTTGTCAGCGTTCTCCTAAAGCATGTGAGCGGGAGACTTCGGCGGCATGGTGGCTCTCAAGCTCTTTCACGCTGTCTGCTGTCCGTGAGGATAAATTCCGAGCCTGCAATCTAATCAAACAAATTAGCGTGTCTCAAAGTTAGGTAAAAGTGTACGAGGACAAAGTTCTAATTGGGGCACTCGCACTGCATCTGACTCAAGCACGCCTCGCCAGATGTTCATAGCTCCCCGGAGCAGACTCCTAAATGTTCGTGGATCATACAAAAAGCCAGCCAAAATCACGCAAAAGCCAATCGTACTTCATGCAAGCACAACGCGCAAGATACGGAGGAGACATTCGTTTCAATCTGTTGGCGTCTTCCGCAACGGGACGCAGAGGCTTGATACTGTCAGGTAAGCGATCGGGCTACGCAATCGGCAGGAATATGTCGGGTCCTTTGTAGGTGCGAATAGGGTGTTAAGCATGGTACATTATTACCTACAGCTCATCTCTATGGCCTGGAGACCCGTAGAAAGCGTCCTCTAGCTCTAGAAAATCTAACAGTTAGCTTGATGTGGAACATAGCAAGGAAACTCTTACTTCTGCGCATGGCGGGGCCGAATTCCACCGGTAGGATCACATTGTACTCTATGTAAAGATTACCTCGGTTTGATTGTCCAAAGACCGGCATCCCTTCTCCCTCTAATACTTGGACGTAACCTATAGACGTACGATAAATAAAGATATCGGATGTAAAAAGTAATAAAGCACCCACCTGGTTGTGTTACCACTCTGCGGTGTAAGTCTACGATATGCCCGTCCAAGTGGGTAAGATTACGTCTGAAGCCCAGCAGTGCCTATGAATTCCGTCAACCACATCGTCAGAGGGGAAAGTGAGGAATGCTACCTCATCAATGCCAATCGTCTCTCGCCAATATAGACTCGTCTCCTTTCTGCGCCAGCCTCCTTGTTCCTTCTTACTCCGTACCCGCATTATAATGTCGCCTGCTTCCCAATCTGGGCTCTCGTCACCCTCACCTTCAAGCACGATTTCATGACCCTCGGGCGTCCCGGGTTGTATTTCGAGCGCAAAGGGTTGCATATACTCGACGACCTTCTTCCCAGCGCAATGGGGACAGTTTTTGCCGATGACGGTTCCACGCCCACCACATTCGTTACACGTGGATTGCGTTTGCGCGAACATACCGGGGAATATTTGCTGCTTGGAGACTTTGACACCGGAACCTCCGCATCCGCGGCAGGTATGGATGTCGTGGTCAGATGCCGCGCCTGAACCACGACAGTGATCGCAAAGTATGTTCTTTTTCATGGTGAACTACGTGGAGGGTGGTCAGCACGCGCTCTATGGACAAAGTCGGTACTTACGTCGATGCTAGCACCCGCATACCTAGAGGGCAATGAATAAATCGGAAGAAGATCGAAGACAGAGGCTTACATATCTACTAACGAGACCTCTACATCGAATACCGAATTTGGTCCGCGGCGAGTCTGTTGCGTTCCAACTAACCAAGTCTAAATGTGAGTTTGATCAGCTGAGGACAACTCAACACGCACATCCACCGCCAAAGAAACTTGAGAACACGTCAAAAGGGTTTGCATAATGTTGCTGGCCACCTTCGTGTGCCCGTAACCCTTCCTGTTAAGATGTAAGTCTGCCTGTGGCATGGTCCGCCTGACCAGACGTACCTCGCCATATTGATCATATACTCGCCGTTTCTGCGCAAGGTCACTGTAGCACGGGCAGAGGAAGCAAGCGAGCTAACTCACATTCTCATCTGACAATACCTCGTATGCTGTTTCATGGTAAGGGAGCACGCTAAGCCATGAAGGAAACATCACTTGCCATGTGCTATTTCCACGAACTTCTCCTCGGCGCCTGGATCTTTGTTTTTGTCTGGATGATATTTTCGACTGAGGCGTTTGTAAGCTTTGCGGATATCCTGTTCCGTTGCATGTTTGGACACTGGACACGCCGGGACACTGTATCAGTCTAAGGTGTAGCTTGAGCGCGCCGAAGACTAACATTCTAAAGCCTTGTACAAGTCAGCAGCTGCGACAACCACTCCGAACAAAACAAAGAGAACAGCGAGGAGGGATGCTGGCAACATCCCGACCCAAAACTTGGACGACGCTACGGATTTGAATTAGTATTTGAGCTTTGAGGCCGACCATATCGACCACGTATGTGGTTGTCACGTGACTCCACTTGGAGTACACGCTTGCCTTTTTCGGATTGTCTTACCGCTGTCGATCTACGGTGCACACCGAAAGAGTGAAGGCGAGCGATGTTGGCGCGGGCAGGGCTCATACGCAAGAGTTCTTGCAACTGTCGCAGATGCTATTCATTTAGCATTCCAGACTATCACCCAAAAGTTAGAGGTCACTCGGTTTCCGATATCCTCCCGCGACCCAGTTTTTGACCCGCGTCTTTTACAGCCATCCCATTTGCGTTCCCCCCAGAAGCCGCCATCACCCACGTAGGGCCTACCGCAGCATCAGTGACGAGATCATTCTCTCCTTCCACGATTCGCGAAGAACTGGGTTGCCTAGCCGGCTCTTTCATCGCCAAACACCTACCTGCCATAGGCTACCAAACTATTCAACCTGAGAGGACACAGGCATTGTATTATCCTTCGTGGTGCATCGATGCCGAAGCAGAGGCCAAAGCATGGTTTTCTCCTAACCCAGAGGACCCACCTGAGGTAAGCACTTGCAGCGCTTCTTAGAACCGCTCCGTCATGCCCCCTCGGATAGGTCGTCACCGTACATTTTCAACACGCGTAGGTTTGACGCCGGTTCATGTCGTTTAATATTCATTCCTTGTTGCACCATTTCTTCCACGCAGAGAATTACCGGGTAAGGTTCATTGTCGTGTGCGGCTGTTTGCGTCTAATCTTCGTTAGGCAACGGCATGGACTTAGCTCGTATATCTCTTCGCGATGAAACCGTCACCTGCAAGAATACGGAGCCATTTACTCCTGCACTCACCAATCAACATGGTTATGAAATCCTTTGCCTCCCATTTAATATTAGTCCACTGGAACTACTAAGTAGAGCACGTGACACGTCTTTTGGGGTGGCCAAGGTCGACGATGATTTCCGGTTTGACCCCCGATCAATAAAGTTGAACTTGGTAGGTGTCGTTTATGTACAATAGATTTCATCTTCAATAGTTTACAGGTAGCGGCTTACCCCATTTTGATTCCAGTGTATGTCTTGCAATATGCACCGCAAGGCCCATATTCTCGCGTGACGATCATTGTGGAGGCAAATGCGGAACCGGTGAGATCCATTGCACAATCACCTACTTTTTCCCTTCTCTAACTCACAGTTGATATACAAGGGACGATACTACGTTCACTTCGTTAACGGTCCCGATTTGAGAAAACTTCCAGCCCAAGAGTTCTTCGGTGAAGAGGACTTTATTGCTATGGGCGTCTCGGGCAGTAAATGTCGCTTTTCGCCGTGTATCATCTCGCCCCGGAGCCGTCCGAGCGCTTCCGAAGATTTGTGCGCGTGGATGTCAAACTTTGTAGAGGACAGAGGTGCTCCGCTGCGGCTGACCAGCAAACAGCCTATCAGCATGGATGATTGCAGAGTACGTGAATGGACGGAGCAGGAGATTTTGCCCGTCCACGAGTGGATGCAACTGGGGAAGGATTTGATTCGAACCAGGGGGATGATAAAGGTGCAGCGAGACTCAGCTGCTCCTTTCGTCAGCTCATGCATCCATTTAGACAATTTCTACTGTCAACGTGGACCAAATTAAGGTGTTCGAGTTTCCACCACGGATGAACACCGATCCCAAAAAAGTTGCAGCAGGCTTGCAGGGGTTCTTCAAAGCCGAAGGGGAGAGGCTACGGAAGCTTGAAGAAACTCGTGCAGCACGAACTCCTGCGTGGTGGCGACAGTGGCAGGACAGCCAAAAGACCAACTGAAACCCTGGCCCTTCATTGGGCATGCTCAAGACACTCCCGGCACGTCACCCTCGCATTCTATATTAGACCACGATAGATAAATAACATCCACTCCCGATAAATAGATAAAGGAAAGTCTAATCGATTTTACGGGACCATTTCCTCCCTGATGGTGATGCAGTATGGCGTGGTACGGAGGAAGATTTAGGTGTGACGACAACATCAACCCTGCCTCGTCTCTCGGGTGCCCAGTCCTCCTTCTCTTTCTCGCTGACGACACCTATGGATGTCTTCGAGTAGGTATCCTTTCCATCTTTACCCCAATACATCCACATCTGCATCCCCAACACGCTATTCAAAAGCAGTGCAAGCGCAAACCCCGCAGATACGATCGGATCCCCAACTTCAGTGGCAGTCGTAAATAAACGGGCGAGGCATCCAACAATTTGGGAGATTACAGCGAATGCCGACAGCTGGCCCGTGGATTTAGCACGGGCATTCTGTGCGATTTGAGGCACTTTAGAGAATAGTGATAGTGGAAGCGTGCCCAGCTGAAGAAAGGCCAGAGTTTCCGTTGGCATTAGGTACAACGCGGCACCGGACGCAGCAGCCGAAAGAGATGTTAGGATGAGCTTTCCCGTGGAATCTTGCGTTTTGCGTAGTGTCGTCGAGGGGAAGTAGATTATCAGGAGTGTAATTAGGGTGTTTTGGATCATCAGAAATAAGTTCTCTCCATAAGTGGAGAAGGGAAATTTGTTCCTGTACGAATATGCAGTTGTGATGGCATAAGAGAGTGTCTCGAGAGCGTGCGCGGAGAACGAGAGGCCACGTGCAGACTGCGCAGAAAGGACTGCGCGGAGTCGCTTAGCGAAGAATACAAATCGGAGGGGAGGATTACTTACTTAGCAGTAGTTGAGGAACCTTCATTATAGAACCCCCGACTACGATTCCGAGACCCAAGCCTTTAGAAAGAGAGTATTTGAGACACTCTACGTCTCCGACATTCAAGTCCTCGACCAAAGAGGAGTAGCATTTCTTGGAAACTCGGTCAACAGGCGAGTAAGAGGTGCTTGAGGTACACATACCTCTCCGATGACGGCTGTACCAACATCGACAATAAACCAAGGCAAATTTCGCGTTATGGAGGTCATGGTGGTTGGATATGAGGCCCAAGTGTTCAAGGAGTCGACGTGTAGCATAGTGGCTGTGCGCTTTTCCCTTTCTGGCCAGTGCAAAATTTCGGGCGGCTATTGCTTGACGGATCGTAGACTCGAGGATATCGTTGACGATGGCCGAACACGATCTAACAAAAACGATAATTCCCTACCTGGACCGCCATTTGGCATTCCCGCTACTAGCCCATCTGGTGGAGACACAACTCTTCCCAGTCGAGCAGGTACAGGCTGCACAATATGAACTCGCCAAGGGTACCAACATGGTGGATTACGCGGTCAGTTTATTTGAACAGTTGTACCCCGATCAAGAAATTCCGGAAGGTATGTGCTTGTATTTATTTTTATCTTTTGTTATCTGACTCTTTTTGGCGTCAGAATTCTCAAGAAAGAGGGAGAGAGCCGTCTCCACAAATGAACGACTACAGCAGGAGGCACAGGCTGTACTAGATGTGATTGAAAATCCGGATGTCGCCCAGGCGCTACGTCAAGACAAAAACCAGAACTTGACATTCCTTAAGGATAATTACAATGTAAGTCTCTGGTCGCTCGACCTCCCCTTGACCACCAACCAATCAACGGGGATCAGGTAACTTTGGAACAAATCAACGCATTGTATAACTTTGGCCAATTCCAATACACATACGGAAACTACAGCGGCGCAGCTGATTATTTGTATCATTTTCGTGTACTCTCGACGGACAACGAACTCAACACCTCTGCTCACTGGGGCAAACTGGCCTCTGATATCCTCACTGGAAAATGGGACACAGCTCTAGAAGAGCTAAATACCCTGCGAGATGTCGTCGACTCTAGATCACCTTCCTCCCTTTTGACGACACCAACGGAACCAGCTGCATTGGCGCAACTCCACTCACGAACCTGGCTGGCGCACTGGTCGCTTTTTGTGTACTTCAACCACCCCCAAGGACGTACTCTCCTCCTGGAAACTTTCCTATCTCCTACATACCTGAACACGATACAGACATCTTGCCCATGGATTCTTCGCTATCTCACTGCAGCTGCAATCCTTTCCCGAAAATCCGCTGCGGGGGGAAGCAACGCCTCTTCTCGCGTGCGGCATTCCATCAGGGAGATTGTCAAAGTCATCCAAATGGAAGAGTACCAATATCAAGACCCAGTGACTTCCTTCCTCAAGGAACTCTATATTGAATTCGACTTTGAAGCCGCTCAGCGACAGTTGGCGCTCGCGGAACGAGTCGTGACAGATGATTTTTTCCTAGGAGAGTTCAGGGAAGAATTCTTGGATAACGCACGGTACCTTATTAGTGAAGCATACTGCCGCATTCACCAACGGATCGACATAGGGTATTTATTTCTGCACTTTGTGATCGCGCGGGCAAGTACTAATTGAATTATAGAGATCTGTCGGAGAGGTTGAACCTCTCCCGTGACGAGGGGGAAAAATGGATTGTTAACCTTATCCGTGAGACTCGGATGGGTGCGGAGGCGAAGATCGACCTTGAAAAGGTGTGTTGGTTTAGGAGTCGATCGCCTTCATCCTTCTAACTCGTGTTCCAGAACGTGATCGAGATTCACCGCACGGCGCTTCCGGTATACCAAACAGTCATCGAGAAAACACGTGGACTGGCGTTCCGTACGCAAGCTTTAGGCGCTGGGATGCTGCACTCTCAACAAGCAGTGCAGAGTCAGTCCCAGCCGAGCGTTGTCGATGGTGCGAGATAATTGTGATGAAAGCTTGGACACGTAGTTTTGTGATGCATTATCACCCACGACTTTCTTCTAACTTGCGTTGCCTTCTAACTGGCCGGCGTGTGTCCATTCAGAGTAACAAGGTGAGTTGCAGGAGTCATAGCGGTGTGGTCCCAATTATGTCTTTGTTCCCCGCACGGTGATATGCTTCACGAGACGGCCGTCAGAGACAACCAGTACTTGGCGATAGGGCTGAGAATTATTTGTTTGGGTGCAACAGACAATACGTTTGTAAGTTCCTAGGGACCATCTGGTGACTGGTTATCCCCACGGAAAATATGATGGTATGTGCTTCGAAAGGTAGGGCGACCATCTTCATGTGCTAGCACCATGGGAGACTCGGCCATGCACAAAATAACAAGACTAAATCCCCCCAGTGCTGCACAAGTATCCCGATGGTACCGACTCTGGACGGCGAGTCCCCTGTAGGGCACTTTGGTATACTGACAGTAGTCGCTATTACTTTCCATTGCATTGGACGTTCACTAATGACTTACTAAGACTGCAGGATGTTCTCGTGGGGAAGGCTGGGTAATATATGTCCTCGGAAGGGATGGAATCTGTATCGCAACTCGCGCCCGATTTCAAATTGGCCGTCAACTGCCTCATGTCCGTTTACGAGTAGCTGGCCTTTGTGTTCAGGAAGGAGTCGGAGACTGGCTCTCCGAGTTTAGCCGCTACGGGACATATTCATCGCCAGCATGCGGGATAGGACGATTCCCGATGTCGAGCATATCGAGCATATCCGGACAGACTTGCATGCGAACCTTCGCGTGAACCCACAGCAAGCTGAGGAACCGCCGACATAGGACCACTGCTGAATTGTACTGGGTGAGTGCAACATGTCTGACCGGGTTTTGAATAAGAATATTTTGTCCAAGAACCGGATCCTGCCTGTCTTAAACAAGCTGAACTTGTTGAGACAGCGGTCTCGACAAGCCAAGTCCACGCAGAAGTCTAAACTACGAACCACTGGATACAGCTACCGTGTAGCCACATGCGGCCGCACGTAGCGCAAATAGAATGAATCCCCAAGGACGGGAGATGACGTGCATTGCGGGCACGGGGACGGGTGTAGATACTCACCCGCCCCCAAAGATATAAGATATGAAATACTAGCGACGTATAAGAAGGTAGCTACCAGAATATGAGATCTCTATGAGACGAGAAGTCTGCTCGTCGCCCCCGCACATCCGCTCGAGACATAAGCCCGTTCCTCTAAGCATTGACCGCCGTGCAGCCCACTGCGCTATTAGCGCCCTTACCTTATCCTACCATTCTCGTCAGAACTGCGTCCCCGGATATGACAAATAGAGGTCGCTACCTTGGGTAATGCTGTGGCGAACGTAGCGCTAAATTCACACAGGAGTCTTCAGATTCGGGATATGGGTGTCTGGAGTGTACAATGGGCAGAACGCTCAATATTAGTGATACCGAAGCATTTGTCCTCGAAAGTGGAGATGTCGTTGAATTCCTTGATACTTCAGTGGCCCTGGTACATGGTAATATGCTTCAATCCGTGCGTTATTCCATACTATCTGTCTGCGAGCTCACGGGTTGACATACGTTTGTTAAAGTGGGACCCCCAACCAGGCAAGTGCTACCAAATCATGGCTACCACTCAAGATGGGCTGTGGAGACACCTCATAGACAATATCTTCCATGTCACTGGGTTTGATCCTCGAAGCGGCTCGCCGGTATCCAAGTTCTATGGATGGAAAAAGTGAGGGCATCAGATTTTCAGTATCCTGATGGACGCTGTCAGTGTCTGATACGCACGTAGTCTGCCAATCTGGTTCCCATATACCACGATTACTGAGGCACATCTCGTCAGTGTCATTCGAGCGCTTAACAGTGAAGATATCATGAAAGTACAAGAGTTTACACGTTTGTACGCTGTCGCATTGGTCGAACTACTTTGCACCAACCCATCATGACACGACTTAGGGCCGAGAGCCAAAATAGCAAGGCAAGCAGCCTTCAAAGCACTCGTAGTGACACATGAACAGCACCGGTACACATATGACATAGGCCACCTTTGTCTGCCTGCGATTCGGATCGTCAAGCCTCGGATCTTTGCAGAGTACCAGTTGTGGCGGAGTGGGTCCATGAATGTTGGTGTTGGTCAGGTCAAAGTGCCTGTAGTAATGTCAAGTGAGGATCAGCAAGAGTGGATGGGGGAGAGGGCTATAACAGAACTGTAGGTGCTATCCCTTGTAAAGCAAAGGCGCTAAGCGCAAGCAGCTGGGGTTACCACTCATAAATGCATGTGTATCCCACAAGTAGTGTTGGGAGAAGTTGGGTGCGCTAGTGAACACCGATGCACTCACCTGCATGATCTCTCACTTGCTTTCGATTGTCATCAACGTCCTACGAAATGACTGCAATAGAACGCTATTACTCGGCCATGTACCCCATCCGAAGAACGTGATCCTTCGATGGTTTGGATGAAACACCCCTACTTAGGCGTAAAAACTTCGAGAATTAACAGTAGATGAACATCTATACACAAAATTTCCAGATTTCGAACCGACAACTGTACAAAGTCTCATGCTGATACCAGCCGCTCCTTGATTGCTTTGAGAGTAGCAGGTCGATCGGGGTGCCAGGAGAAGGCAAGGTAGTCGTGTTCTGCATTGGCCGCTTCATAATACGTCACTTGCATTTCCCCAATATCCCCGACCATCCTATCCCTCAACGAACATATCTGGTCAAGGAATACCTCCATTCCGCCAGCAATAATAAGTGTACGGGGAAATCCAGTGAACCGGGATTGAACCAACGGGCTAAGGGATGCGGGGGAGATATAACGATTACACGACGCGATGCCAACTCCGAAGGGTCCCACGTAGGCGAGAATGCGATAAGGAGGGTGATGTGGATCTGTGTAGAAATCGCTGACGATATCCTTGTCATTGATGAGCGCTGAGGAACCTGGTACTACATGCGAACTACTCATGTCTGTCACGGGTGAACAGACTAAAAGGTGTCCGGGTGGTCCAGGAAGAGAGACTTTAGTGTCGTCAATGTTCTCCACAAGGTACCGAGTCAGCGCGATGGCAAGGTTTCCGCCAGCGGAGTCGCCGGCGACGATGATGTCCGAGGGATTGTACCCCATGGTGTTGACCAGAAAGTTGTATCCAGCGAGCGCATCGAGGAGAGCAGCCGGAAACGGATGTTCCTCAGCAAATGGGTACGCCGATGAGAGGCGATACTCGACTGCCAGTGCATACGGAGCATCATCAGTCAATTCTACCAGACTACGGGGTATGATGGATATCGGGGACCTAGGATGAGCGGACATGCGGATGAACCCTCCCCCGTGGAGGAATAGAAAAACTTTCTGACCAGCTGCAATAGGTGTGGGAGGTTTCGGATTCACACTTGTTTTCGCGTACCAATAACCCGGGATGCGCATCGACGTAACGTTGGCTACTGATGACCAGATCTTGAGTTCTGTGTTCATGAGGTGGGGTGCTTCGTCCATCCAGACTCCTTCTACGCCGGACCCAGGCTCAATGGTACGGTAGTCGGGGCCAGAAGGTGCCTTTCCTAAGCTGACGGTTTTCAACAGATTATCGGGAAGGGTTGATAAGCCTCGCATTGTCCAAGTCAACGACGGACTGGAAGTGCGCTATGTACTTACATGATGATGACAGAATTTAACCTCCGTGCAAGGGCTACTCTCATCGCGTGGCCCCATGACCAGGTTGGATTTGGGCGCACGAACAAATACTGTACTGCGAGTATCGGGAGGAAGACGAGGACGGTAGCGAGAACTTGGAAAGTAAGGTAGAGAGTCTTCCAAGGTTGCTTGGTATACAATGCCAACAACATCACTAGGGTCCGGTGAACGAAAACGACCACCAAGATTCAAGTGGCAGGATGTGGATTCAGTACTGTTGTAGGGTAATAATTTGCAGGTGTCTGACAGAAATACGAGAGTGGGTCATCCGCTCGAGCGCTCATCATTGGCATTCGGACGAGAGTTTGTGTACACAAGTTATTGATCGTCCAATTGTCCTCTCTATCTTGGTCCTTGCTTATGCACATGTCCGCTTCCATCCTATGTCGTCCTCGCCTCCCGAGCTCGACGCTGCCTTACAGCTTAAGGACGTATAAAACACCCTCTGAAGTATACACCTTGCAATGGATATTCGCTAATGACTTAGTAGCGTTGTGGGGTGTCCTCTCAGGGAAAGCACAATTTCAAACTGGCCATCAGTGTAATTTTACCTGAAACCGGTTTTTGCGCTCAGGAAGGAGTCGGGGACCGTGGTCCTTCGAATCGGCGCCATACGGGATGAAAGTCTCTCTTAAGTACTTCCAGAAGTATCTGACGGTACGTGTGCACTTGCTCCGACCTCGGCACTCTAAAGCGATTGGAATAGCTGCCGTACACTCAGTTTTCCTCCAAGCACGAGCCTACAGTCCTTGCTAATGTCCCTTCCTACGGTAAACCCGCTGTGGACCTTACCTCCCGAACTCAAGGCGGCCCTGCAAGAACGCACAGAACGCAGTCTGAGGGGTATAGTAGGGGCCAACATTACCACCCATTACGGTGTCTCTGTCCCTTCCCTTTCCCTCTTCCGCCAGGTCACCGCGGGCAAGGACGTGAAAGAAGATCCTACAGTTATTGTTGATTTCCGTCGAGCCGTCCCGCTCACCGACTACGGGTGCTACAGCCCCTTCATAGCCAATTTTTTCCGCCGCCCCTGCAAACAGTCTGAGCTCGAGAATCTACTGGCACCCGGTCTCCCAATCTACATCGCCAAGTCCAGTTCCACTACAGGAAACAAATCCAACCTCTTTCCAAAATACCCTCGTCGACTGTCCGCTACGCCCTCCTCATTTGCTCAGCGCCTGCATTTGAGCAGCTCAGGAAAGGCCGTGCACATGTACTGTCTTGCCTATCGAGAGTTATTGGAAGTCATGGGGGAAGATGGAGAGGTAATGAAAAAGATCCTTGTCTGTATCGGGTCATGCGGCGGGGTGCGTAATACAGAGAACTGGCCTGTGGAAACGGATAGTACCCGTATGGGGACTACAAGTATGGTCGAATCGCCTCATACAATGTGATTTACTGCCACTGACATGCAATACAGTGCCCGGTCACGTTTCACCATGGGCAACAGGGTTCATCACTCACCACCGGTCTTTTCTTCTGATTCATGCGCTGTTCGCGCTCTCTGATCCAATGGTTGAGAGATTCCTCATGACATTCCTAACTTTTTTTGCCGACCTCATCCGTTATGTCCAAGAAGACTGGGACTTACTCATCACTAGCGTGCGGGATGGGACGATTCCCAATATCGGGCACATCGAGCATGTCCGGACATACTTGCAGGCGAACTTTCGCGCGAACCCACAGCGCGCTGAGGAATTGCGGAACATAGGACCTCCGCTGAATTGTCCTGGATGGGCGCAACGTGTCTGGCCGAATCTGAAGACTGTCGTATGCATATGTAGTGGTATGTTCGCTACACTAATACCCAAGGTAATGGTTTTTACATCCGGAGATGCAGTTGAGCTTATTCATGACAGGCAAGGTCAGTCCTTGGGCCAAATGTTCTTATTCAAAACATAGGATATGGATGTACGGAGTGTTCAATAGGGAGGATGCTCAACATCGGTGATACCGAAACGTTTGTCCTCGAAACTACAGATGTCGTCGAATTTCTTGATACTTCCGAGGTTTTGGTACACGATAATATACTTCAAGCCGTGCGTTATTCAACACCTTGTCTACAGTTCGCCAATTGACACGGGTATTGAAGTGGGACCTCCAACCGGGCAAGTGCTACCAACCGGTGGTTACCACTGAAGACGGGCTGTGGAGATACCTCATAGATGATATGATCCAGGTCACTGGCTTTGACCCGCGAAACGGTTCGCCGGTATTCAAATTCTACGGACGTAAAAAGTGAGGACGACAGACTTCGCTTCGATGGAAAGTACGGATGGTTGATACGTACATAGCCTGGCGATCCGGTTCCCGTATACTCAGATTACCGAGGCACATCTCGTCAGTGTCATTCGATCGCTTGATACGGAAGATATCGCCAAAATCCAAGAGTTTACAGCCGTCGTTGATTCGCGCGAGCTTCCACAGACAGTAGGCTTCTTCCTTGAAATCATAGGTGATATCGGTGCGCTGTCATATTGACTGTGTTGCCTTGCTTCAAGTTACTACGATACAATTTAGGTCCGGGAGCCACGGCAGCAAGACAAAAAGCCTTTGAGGCGCTCGTGCGAGCCAACGAAGACCACCAACGCGCCTTCGGCGCAGGTCTAATTCGTCTGCCAACGATTCGGATCGTCAAGCCTGGAACCTTTGCAGAATACCGGCTGTGGCGGGGTGAGTCTATGGATGCGGGTGTTGGCCAAATCAAGGTGCCTATAGTAATGTTAAATGAGGAACAACAAGAGTGGATCGCAGAAAGGGTTATAGTTGAACTGTAAGTTCCATCCCGCGTAAAGTAGTCTTGCGAAACGCGAGCTGTTGGGGCTACTACTACTCCTATATGTACATATGTATACTGGTACTAGTGAACATTGATGTGCTGATTTTTATGATTTCTCACCTTGGTCAAACCAACCTTAACATCGCCGTCCGTGCTATACAGTGGGTGGGAACGTCTCCCCGACTCAGCCTCAAGTACTAGACAGTTGGTAAGTTATTAGCATTATGCACAGTCTTAACGCTTACCCTCCGACCTTCCAGGCAACGAGCAAACCAATGAAAAAAGCGCAAAAAGCCAGGTCAACTGTAAAAATTAGCAGCCGAGCACAGACCCCACAGGCGCGCATGTCACAAGGTTTTCAGGACTGTTGCCCGGGTATTCCTGAGACAGTACCGGATCCGATTCCCGAGGCGACAGTTGAATGTTGAGTCGTTCTCAGTAGCGAACGCACTTGTACTCTCCATTCGGGTACTATAGGAGACTCGACGCATTGAATCGCTGTTCAAGTGAGCAATCATTGATCATCCGTCATTCCCGAGTGTAGTCTTCAAATGACTCGGGGACGGCGTGTCGCTTCAGGCAAATCGCAGAACAACATTCATGGCCTTCGGCCAACATGTGTGGTATTAGACGACTTGGCTGGCACGTACGGTTCACGTCACGCAACTACACTAGGAAGAGAATTTCCTTGGTTTATGACACTTGGTACAATGACTGAAGGGTAATACAGGGATGCCCTGAAAACAGTAAGGCGATCGCCCTCACATTTCAAAATATACAATACATTGTTCCTTCCAAACGAGATTACCTGCGCGTCCTGAGGGACGCCCACTTCAACCACTTACAAATGCTTTTTGAAAAACAGCATACTAGCTTTGAAGGAGCCTTCCCTTCCCGCCTTGACCTCTGGCTTGGACAGATCACCCCGAAGAGTAAAGCCATGCGTACATCCCTCGAAGTACTCGCGGCGGTAGGTTTCCGTAAATTGCTCACCGTTACCAGGAATCCTGTCCGCTTCTGCCTGAGAGTCCCTGGGGAACGTTTCGTCGACCGTGCACGAGCTAATCAGGAGAGGGGCTTGGGAAAGCTTTTTGTATTTCTGCGTGTGTGAAAATGGGACGTCAAGTTCGCTCAAGGTAGCTGAGATTCAGATATAGCTACCTGAAGATCCTCGGGGACTTCGAGAAGTGATGGGTGAGAGACAACAGTGACCTTGGAGATATTTTCGAATGCGAGGTCGAAGCCATACCGCGCTGTTGCGTCCATAGCAGTCGCACCGAGATCAACTTCCATTCGTCACCACGCTTGGAAAGCATGTACTGACCACCAAAGCAGTAACCAGTAGTGCCGAAGTCCTTCACACCCTGCTCCCTGAGTGCACTGATCACCTTGTCGACGTTGGGCCGGGTCTGGTCATTTCCGTGTTTCGCTAACCAGGCAGGTATGTCATACTCTCCACCCTACCAAAATATTCATATACCCAAAGTCGCCTTTGCTGAATACAGTACGTACGGCGAAGGCGTCTTCTTGGAGCGGATCACCATTAAAGTAGTCAACCGCTGTGGTCTTTCGTGTTTTTTTTTTTTTTTTTTTTTTTTTTTTTTTTTTCGTGGTGGGACTATCGTAGGAGAACAAGTAATGGCTCGACCCTCACCTTGAAACCATTCCTGGAAAAGTCGTCAACAAGGAGCTATCCACAGTGAGTATCTCGATGTTCTATTGAAGGAGGTACCCGATCTTTACCTGAGCGTTGATCAACTGAATACCGAAGATGTCCGGGAGAAAGAGGACGGCCTTCTCTTTGTTGTATTCACCGAAAGGTGTGCCAACGTAGCATCTCACACCTCTGATGAACTCGAACTTGCCTAGATCAACGATGATACGTCACGTCAGACGCCCTGACAGTTGCTGAACGAACGAACCTTCCGATGTGCCCTCGTGACGCACACCTAGTATGATAATTAGCGTGCAGGCTTGTCTGGTTATCTATGGATCACTTACCCTTAACACAGTCCAAGCAGAGAGACATTGTGTATGGAAAACAGGATAAGCAGGTGAGGAAAAGGGTACTAGTCAATACCCCTTTTAGGCCCGGCTGCTATATATATAATTTCGGGAGTGGGGTCTTTGTGGAGATTCTTGTGTGTGAGGTCACGGTGACGAGGCACTCACTGCATTATAACTACAGTCGGCACTTTGTCATAAGAAAAGTCAGATGGGCCTCTTAGTCAGTGCCCCCCCTATATGAAGCATCTATGTTTTTGTGACTGAAGACTACATGGTAGTGGTTAGTACGCTCAGCTCGTTGCCTTCGGAGCGAAGTTAATCGAAGTAGCGGGCGTCTTCGCTACAGTCGGATCAAGCTTAGGTGTATACACACCTCCAATTGGTAACGCAACAACGCCAGTATCGCAAGATACTCCCAAAGCTCCTCCTAGTGATAGAGTAGTCCCAGTTTGATACTCCAAAGAAAACACTCACCGGTATATGCATTATTACTTACACGAAGCGCAATTTCGGGGAGATAGGGACGTACACGAGCGCACCGGCGAAATTCTTATGCCCAGTCATGACGCCAGTCTCATGTTTGTAATTTAATGACTTCAAAGCGCGTTGGATTGTTCGAGCCCCTTGCTTTCCACCGTCATCGGTGTCCTACGAACTGACCGCAACAAAGTGTCAATTGTTAATAGTTGACTGTGTCCTTCATTCGAAGAGCGTGAAATGTCACAGCGAGCCAAACTGCACTCCAAAAAGGAAAGATGTCCGGACAGACGCAATGGTTGCCGACTCACTTGTTTTGCGAGGCGCGTTCGCGAAGGATTCTATTACCGGTATTGTACAGTCTGCAGGGTTCGTCAGCGGACCCTAGACATACCATCACTTAGTCTATGATGAAGTACAGCCCTGCCGCTTCCGCGACTTGCGCGATGTCCGTCTTCCTAGTTTGGAACCTCCATTTACGTGCAGTGAGGCTATAGTAGCACAAACCACGTTCGCTACCGGTCCACGGGTAGCTGGTTTGAACTTGCATCGTCGCTATTGACGAATGTAGGGGATACTCCAGGAGTCCGCCATCACCCTTGGCACCCTCCCGGGAGTGTACAGATCGAGACAGTCATCAATGTGGGCCGTAATGTTGGTGCGGGGCATCCGCTTTACATAGCTGGCTAAAGCTGCAGGGAGGCCACATTTTTGACTTGTACCTAGGCGTGTCGCCGCACCTCACCGATAAGTGCTTAGCGTGTGGAGAGCTGTGAGTTTTCCGCCAGGTGTAGCACCGACTGTCGACAGTGGCTGACGACAACCGGTAGGGGATCGACATCACGTAGAGTCACGTAGAGCGGTATTCCCTGAGGGCGATTTGAAATTTGAAGCAAACTGCCACGTAATGATACTACTTTGTATGTGTCGGTAATAGATTACACATATGGTTCCACATTAGACTGTTCTGGGCTGACTTACCGGACAGAACGAACAATACAAGGCAGTGTCATTTGTTCACCAACTGCTATGGTAGTGACAGGCTCAGCCCATAAAGCTCACACTCGACAGTGCCATACCAATGCACGCTAATGAGGACAGAAGATGGTAGACAGTATGTCATGTCTTTGCAGTGTGCTGTAGCAACTGCCCAACATGCTACGTATTTAATATTGATACCAGGGTTGAGTCACTTGGTATGCAAGTATAAAGTCTTAGAGTGTCACAGTAATCATATGTGCCCATTATGCATCACGGTCATAAGCATAGCACCTGCTCCAAGTCAGTAGCCAAATGATGACTTGAGTTGGACTTGCGCAGACAACCGTATATTATCAGTGAATGTTAGATGTGGCTTATCACAAGCTACCACTCAAAAGACAGTGTGTATTCAAGTATTGCTTTCTTTAAGTAACTGTAGGATGTCATGAAAGGACTGGATACACCTATCACATTGGGACTGCACACGTACACTATTTTGTCCCTTACAGAGTGTTGGTTGAAGTTCGGGTGATGATGGCAGGGGACTTGATGAATTTGGTGAAGCTTCTCATGGACGATGTGCAAGCTCTCTTGCAACCCGTAAGCTGAGCAGACTTAGGTGACTGGATGCAGTCTGGTGTGTCCAGGCCTCGCTGGCCCTGTCAACCATCACAACAGTGGATTTTCAGTCACATGCTTGCCTGTATGTTTGCTTCACCATGTATTACATCTATGAAGTACAGGAATATCCTGGGGAGGGGGGAAGGTGGCATCATTACAGGCCTTTAGTTACATGCAACGCTGTAGATTGACAAGGTGAACAAGGGAATGCATACAGATACCAGCGCAGGGGCCGGGACGTCTTTTCGACAATGCGTGTGCCAATCAGAATTTGACATTTTCATTGTCGCTGGCATCACCATCACTGACTTCCTCCAAATCGACTTCAGCACTTTCAGACTCATAGTCCACCTCAGACCCAAACTCTTCATCTCCCTCGCTATTGTCTTCTTCTGAATCCCAGTTGTCGCTTGCTTTATCTGCAACCATACAGTCATCCATGCAGCACCTGCCAGTGTGAGCATAGTCATCATCAATGTCTGAGTCTAGTTCCTCATCTCCTTCACCACTTTCGTCATTGAGATCAGGAGTTGTTCGCACTGGATATTGGATCTCATGACCAACACCAATTCCAGCAAAACGACAGAACATGTCTCGGTCTGCAAAACTAGTTTTGGGTATTTGAATCATCTGCTAGCAAGATGTAGGAGACAACATACACATTGACGTAAAATGCACACCAATCATCATCCTCAGTTGGTCGTCTTGCAACAGAAGCCCCTTGCCTCAACAGTGAGGTTGTGCGGCCGTCAGAAAAAGAGGGGATGAGGTGACACCCACGAACCATGAGTGAAGGGTCCAGGAAGCCGAAAGCATTGTCATCGGTCTCTGGAACAAAACCGACCTTGGGAAGCTTTGCCTCCTGGAAACCGCAGCTGTACCCAGGCTCCACTCCCAGCCAGCAAACCCACAGTAGTTCCATAGTTTGCGGAGAGCGACACCGTGCATTTGGTCCAACGTGAAGGACCTTGATATGGAACGCTCGGATGACTTGACAATACCAAAGGGATGTGCATTGGGTTCATCTTCCCGTGATAGAGTCATGACGAAACATCCAGTACCTGGCCGCATGACATCCTGCTCCCGATGGATATCATACGTGGTATAGTTCACTTGAAGGATGGTGGATTCAATAACCTGATTCAAACCACCAATGATCTGGAGGTCATTGCACTCGTCGTCAGTGAAGGAATGTTCGTCACCATCATACTCATAGCCACATAGTCGTGATAGAAGGTGAACTTTCATTTTCGGCACAAAATTCTGCGGGAGATGAGAATCAGAGGATAGACTTCTTGGACCCTCATCTCACCTTCACGGCGGGATCTGATTGGTTCTCTCTGAGAAAACTCGCAAGGTTGAATGCATTGCGCTGTAGAGGATGCATGACATGGTGGAGTTCTGACAATAATTCAGTTTCATCCGGTGAAGCATCATCCAGGGTAATCTCCTGGCTTGTATGATCGCCAAGCTGCCTCCGAATATGCATCTGCTGTCTCTCTTGTTTCGCAAATCCAGTTGCGACATCTCTTTTGTTCATACGTCGGTAAAATTTCTTGATCATGCGGTGAGCAAGTTCACCCTAAGAATTGTCATCATGTAGCAGCATCTGGTATGGCACACTGACATCCTCACCATCTGTGTTGTATAGGAGTCTGTAGTACTGAACACTCAGATGGTTCTCGTGTAATCTCCAAGCGCATGAAATTTGTAAGTGTGGACATTAAAAGACTTCGGACGAGCAGTCGAAGTCGGGGATTTCGTTGGGCTACCTGACCCAGTTCGCGCCTCTTGTCACCTTTGTCGTTGAGCGACTTCGCTGGGCAGTTCATGTGTCTTGAATGCATTGCAGGTGTATTTCTGGAATCTCTGAATCTCGGCTGCAAGTCTCTTCAGAGCCTTGTCGAGTCGAGTCAAGGAATTGTCCGAGTGCATTCGAAGCTTTGCCAGGGCATGCCATTCTGACAGACGAAATAGGAGCGTTCTAATGATAGCATCGTCTTTGGCAGGGAACAAGCCTTCAAAAGCTGGGATTGAACACTGTACAGTTCAGCCCCTTTGATGAAGATGCCCAGTACAATGCGACACACCTGCAGCATGTCTTCGAAGTGTCTGGCGACTCGCTGTCTCATCTCTGCCACATTTGGTGGAAAACAGCGGATTCCATCGATCCCAAATGGCGGTATTGTGGAGAATCTTTCAAATTATTTCGGGTAAAAAACTCAGGCTGAAAATGATGGATCGGAGACAATCAGGATGCTCACCTTTCATTCAGCGTGGAGATCAGGGTTGGATCCATAGCATAAAGTATTCGGATCAAATGCTTGAGAACAGACTTCAATACTCCAAGTTCAAATTCATGCATGAGGTCCACAACAAGGGCGGAAAATATGTCAAAGCCAAATGAAAGCAAATGCTCAGCAAATGTATTCTGTTTCAGGCATTCAGCGCAAGGGAAAAACGAAAAAGATGTCTCTCACCAATGTGGGTACCAATGAGTAGTCCTTTAGAATTCTCTCGACCATGGTACCCTTGACTGGGTTTCCGAGATTGTATATTGCACGTCTTGCAGCATGTATCTTCTCCCGCAGATAGTTCTGAGTATGACAGAGTCGCCCCTTGAGATCCGAGGCAAATCCGAGGCGGTGAAATGAGGACTTTGGAATGCAGCACCTGGGACAAGGACATAGTCCTTTGTCACGAATTGTTGCAAGAATAATCCTGTCGAACGAATTGAAATTGTAAGGATGGTGGCAGGAGTGATCGACGTACTTTTCTGGATAATCGGCTGAATATGTGAAAATTCGAGGGTAGACACGGCAGAGCACCCCATCGTGGCATGTAATTACAATACCGCTTCTGTATGCCTCAATGAACTCATTGTCCAACATTATCCCCCATACGGCATGGAAAAGTTCGCGTTTACAGTGTGCCAGTAAATCGGCATGATTCTTCCTATTCGTGAGACCATTCAAAAATTTGTCAAATGATTCTGGAAGCTATACTCAACACTACACATCAGTGCCTTCGTCAATACTAACTGGGCAAAAACTCACGGATGGGATGAACGCTACTGGATGGCATAGTCCGGAGCTCGCAGATGCACGCTTGTATTTGGATAAATTCCCAAAGAATAGGTACACAGGCCACGCAGTTGCATGGCCAAACTGGGTGAGATGAGTGCTATCAGACCAGAACATCAGGCCCGTGATTACACGTTCAAGGGTGCAGCCGTCTTCTCTTCGCTGCTTCTGCACATCATCGTGAGCCGTATGCCAGGCATCGGATGTATAGAGCTCGTTGTAAAGTCGTTGCTCCCTGCCAGTAACCGGAGATTTCCATATTCGCTTGAATGGCGTAAGGTGGAACCACTTCGAAATAGCCTCCATGAATGCTGCATGAATGAGCGGCACAAGCGGGCGGTATGCGAACCCATGCACTGTGAATATCCTTCCACATCTTTCACTGGACTTACACTTCTCGCAGGAGGGGACCTGGATATCAACGTCAACATTTGTCTTCCAACCATCCCAGAATTTCGGTGCATCTGTGGACTCGGAGTTAGATGTAGGAGTAGCTTCCAATCTGTCCATGTTTTTTATTGCTGTCTGGGCATTGAACCCTGAGAGATCCTCTGGCTTGAAATCCTCGGCGAGAAGGACATCGTGAACCAATCTTGTGGTCTCCGCACTAGATTTTTCACCATTTCCTGTCAATTGCCAAGCCATCAACCTCCATATCGACATATTTGGCCATGGAAAAGGTGGTGGCCTCTTCTGAGTATCTGAGCACGTTGTAATGCCATCGTTTTCGGTGGAACTTGAGAGCTCGTGAGCTGGGACAGCATGCTCTGGATCATAAGATGGCTGGTGTCGATATTCCCGGGCTATCCCAAATTTATTGAAACTGGTATGGAAAGAGTCGAAGATGTGGAGAATAACTTGGGGTAAAAAGGAGGTAGAGGCTGGAACTGGATCGATGGGGCGAGGCAGCTCTGGAAGGTGGTCTCAATATCGAGCAGGCAGGCACCGCCTTCGTGGTGGAAGCACATCCAGTGGGTGAGAGACTGATGGAAGTGGAGATTGGGGTGACAAGTCACAGGGATCACAGGAAGCACTTGAGGATTGCAGAGGGAGCTGGCAGTTGAAGGCGATGGGAGGGCCTGGTGGTGATGGAACCGTGGAACTCGGAGACAATGGTGTATGGGGAACAGATGCAGTTACATTATGTACTGTACGTGGTCGAGACTATTTGATGTCACAGTAGAACCCGTAAATTTATGCAATTTAGTCCAGTAAATAAACAGGCTTACTGGCACTACTGGCTCGGAGGAGTCTAAGGATGTGGTCTTCAGACGCTTCACCGGAGGTTCCTGCATGGATTCATGGAAGATAGTCCTAGAGTCACCTCTGAGGAATTGTTGGCGTCGGCGGAACTGCTCCTGATAGTGTGGACAGTGATGGCGATGCTGACTCAAAGCTGCAGGACTCGTGAAGGTGCGGCCACATCTAACGCTGCCACATGAGCGAGTGCTCATGATTAAAAAGAGCGCAAGGCTAGAAAGGGGAGGAGCAGATCACATAGAGAGCAAGCCAGTCGTCATACCCCAATATATATGTAATGCTGTGATTGCCTAGGGACACCTAGTTGCATAATCGTGCATACAAGCAACTCGTAACTACACCTACAAGAATAGATTTTGCTTAACAGCTGAATGCTGAGCGCTGAGCGCCGACTTCATAGATTAGTACAATGGACTTGTCCCGGCACTTAGAACTTACCTGTGGATGGAAGAACCAAAAAGATGCTCGTAAGAAAAGCCACCATGCATGCGGAAGGCTGCGCGGCATTCATTGCTTCTTATGCTCAATCGTACGGTATCTGCACACATGCCAAAGCACGTTGCGTATGGAGGAAACATGTAGTGAGTACTACGAACTCGTTGCAACGGCGAGCATACTTAACTTCGCACTGATTCGATTGTCAACCCATCTCTTTGAAGTCTTGTTACTTTCCAGCAAGTCACTTGCTTTCTATGTTATCATTGTACCGTATCTACGTATACACTAACACTAATGTACAGCCTAATGTATAGCTTGAGACGAAACTGATATCAGTATAATGGATGCCCCAATAACGAGTGACTTACCTTCGGTGGGTGGAAAAAGGAAAAGAAGTTCGTGAGAAAAGCCACCGCTGATATACTGAACGCCTCAGCCATCTTTGTATGCACGTGACCGTGAGTTGCGTTCAGTATATCAGCGGTGGCTTTTCCCACGAACTTCTTTTCCTTTTTCCACTCGCCCGAAGGTAAGTTGCTTGTCGTTGGATGCAATGTTGACGCTACTAACAGCTTTTCTCCAACAGTCTGAGTAGTTAGCAGTACATGTAGCCTATATCTGTAGCTAGACTGCATCCACGTTTAATCCGACATGTCTAGCGTGTTAGGATCGATGTACCTTAAGATCCACAAATGGTAAGGCCTAACCCCTCAAGAAAAGGCAGAGAAAATATGTCTAGATGAGTGCTCTTGGCTGACCACCCCATATGTACCTAATCAACTATGCACTCTTAGGCCATCGTACGCTTTCTACCGCGAAGGCCATGGTCAGCAGTTGCGAAAGGAAATGTATGGCAGCACACATAGCTCCGAGGAAGGTCCACACCAAAAAATTTTGATCAACAGATGGAACGGTAATACAAATGACTCCAGATCACGTTTTGACATTTACTCCATCTTGTCGTCAAATGCTGTGGTGTAGGAGTTTGCCGTCTCTATTCGATCATGCCAACACATGTGGACCCAACAATTTGGCCTCTTCAGCTGCCTACCAATAAATTGGTGTCACCGCAGCGTAACCTTCCACTCAGAAACATATAGTTGGAGCGTTCTCTTTGTCACAAGGTTTGATCAAACAAAACATGACCAGATGAAGTATTCATACCGACTTCCTTGAATAGACCGGTGGGCAACTTCTCCGCATCCATGACACCAATAGTCTACGACCTTGACATGCAGTGCTTTGCATCTACGGCTCCCTGACAAACGTACGCTGCTAGTCCATCTCCCAATCGGGGTTACTGATGTCGTCTGGTTTAGTTATGCCGGGGTACCAGCTGGACAATGAATTCCCAATATACCTATTACGTGTGTGCATCCAACAATTAGATCTGATGTAGACGCGTCCTAGTTGAGGCACGATATAAGTACTGTTTAGTGCCAGCAATTAAAAGACGAACCTGGGAGACTCCCAATCTCCTGTCCGAATCATGGTGAATCCACCTATAGTTGTGATCACCCTACATACATTTCTTTTACTCGCCGGGATGCCCCAAGGCATCTATGGCATTTCTTATGACATTTCCACCCCACAAACTGAACGAGACCTTCCTCATGGGTGGAATGCACGCAGAGGTGAGTTGATCGAGTTGGGTTGCATGGCATAGAGTCTGATATGTGGAACAGCACAGACATACAGGCAGCTCGCATGCCGTTTGGAATGCGGGCAGTTCACCCAGTTACAGAGGAGCGACTGGGTGCGAGAAAACACGGACACGATAACCACTTACTACACGATGTTGATGTTAGGAGACATTACTCCTCCTGGCAAGTTATCCAGCATGGTTAAAGGGCTCAAAATGCATATGATACACCACTGGTTGTTGGATGTAACTCAAGATATTCAACTTGGCAGGCAATATGCCACTATGCTTGTGGGGCCTACACCGAGCGGGCTCGTACCTGCAAATGTCCCTAGTATTGAAGCCCCTGAGGACTTCGTGGTACCTGCATATACTCGGCACTCAGATGCTGCACTGGATGTGGCCAATTGGAGAGTATGAAGTAAGTCCTTCCATACTGCTCAGCTCCTCAGTGGCTTATGTGAAAAGGAAAGCTCGCCCGTTGTAGTACAATACAGTACGCTACTCACTCCACCGCTCGCCTCTCCCTTACTGTACATCTTCTGTAAAGACACAATGTTTGTCATATGACTCTCACGAGAATTTACTCAGGTGTGGCAAAAGATTTCAGCAAGCCACACAAGATTGCGGGATGGAATGGGATTAGCAAGTCAACTATGCTACATGGTAGCTCAGGTATAGTATGGACATATGTCAATACCTCGTCAGCATGAGGGAATATACAAGGTGAAACCTCGACAAGAAGGTGAGTGAAAGAAAACAATGCAAACTACAAAGAATCTGTGTTAGAAGGTAGCGTAAGTGCAAGCAGTTCCAGTGAACTAATTCCCACTAAATGGTAATAGAAATGGTGAGTCGGAGTAAGGGTGCCAATGGCACAATAAACTGCATGGCGTTCAATGCTTCTGACAATGGGCTCATTGAAGTATCCAGCATGCAGGGGCGGCGAGTACTAGCTTCTCACGATCATTTCACTTCTGGTAGCTACCTTCTTATACATCTGGAATATTTCATACCTTTTCTGTAGGATGTGAGATGTGATTGTCTGCCTGAAATGCCTAATATAGTTAGCAGTGGAAACCAACTGGATCTGCGCTGACTCCTTTTACCAGGGAGTAAAAGTGGCACATTTTTATTATATAAGCACTCACTGTATCCAACGCCGCATTGTCCTCATGTTGTTTTCACCACCATCAGTTGCACCACCATGCCTAAGGCCGACACAAAGCGTCCACGTTCAAGCACACGTCGCAAGGCTTCTAGCTGTAATAGTGATGACAATATTGAGCAAATGGCCCAACGCAACGTGCTTTGCATGCAAAAACTGGGCGAACACTTGAAAGCAGCTGTCGAAGGCAGAGACTCTGAAGAAGTAGCACAAGCATACGATCGAGTCATCAATAGTGGTCACGTGCTCCCGCCCAATACCCCATTGCGAAACTTCACTGAGAATGAGATTGGTGCCCTGGACAGTGTTCTCTGCTCTCCTGCTGCCAACCTGGAGGAGTAAGCTATTTCTTGTTTTTGTTGCATGGGCTGAATGACATGTAAACTAGTCATATCTTCCTCAGCATGACTGCCCACACCCTCTTGATGCTTCAGTTGGAAGCCATGAAAAGCCTTCCGTATGATATCATGGATCAAATTGACACACGAACAATCGAACTTAGGTGATAATCTTTCGTGACAGGTATATGTGCTCGAACTAAATTTGCCTCTGCAGGTCCCAGATGAGGAGCGGACGTGAGCACCCTCCCTCGGAGCAAGATAAAATTACGGCTCTCGTACCGCCCCACCCTCCTCCACAATTGAAGAGACCTATCAGTACTCGCCGCATTCCACTCAGCAGTGCCACTGTCCGTGATATGCTAGCAGTGCCACTAACTCTCCTAGGAAAAGGCTTCATCCTTCAAGATGCAGACTTATACTATTGCATCACGTCTGTGGTGGCCTCACTCCAGGAATGTACATTTACTCTTCAGTATGAAGACACGAGGTAAGCAATTTATACTAGAATTATGAAGATTTGACTAACTTCACTGCTAGCTATCCTATTGAGGACGTCTCCAGCAGTGAGCTCAGCAGCATGTTGCTGACTAGCATCGAGTTATAATACTGCGTATGTATGATTTACATCGACTGAACTCAAGGATGCAGAAGCAGTCCTGCAATTTTCTATCTACCCGATATTTGTATTACCATTGTTGATTGAGTTAAAATTTGCCCCGTGCCATTCGATCTTGAGTAAGAAGGATGGGAACAACCCCGGGAAATGCAATTTCAGCAAAGAATTTACAATTGGCCTCGAGAGGTTCGTCATAATCAGCAGCCTGGACGATGGGGAATAGTTGGTATTTGTCTAGACAACAGGATCAACAGATCCTGCCACGTACCCCATGAGCCTCACGAGCAAGCTCATTTCTTCTTCGCAAACAGTGGTACAAACCTCGATGGCCTTCAAAGCCACTTGTTCATCACTGTGTTTCATGCCCAACATAGTAAGCAAGGACGGCAGATCAGTTTGCTGATATTCACTTGAAAACCAAGTACATACCCCAAAAAAGGCTTGCTCCATACAGAATGCCATCTTAAGAAAGAGTCTTCTCATTGGTGACTACATACACGGGCTAAGAAGGTATCGATCAATGAAGCTGAAGTTGAAGCGTTTCGAATGTATATCTGCGAGCGCTTCATTTGTGAGTTCAGACTCCAAGAGAGCATGAACATGTCAGCTGGCTGGAGGAGGACATCGATGTAACACACCCTCGAGCACGTCAGAGGGTACCCACATATTTTTCCCTCGACGCAATATTCTTAAGATGCTCTGTAGTTCGCTGACATGTACTGGCATCTAGCAAACAAGGATCAGTCTGTGTGGAGTTGACACCAATGAATGTATGAGTGGCATACAGATTACTTTAAGAGGCATAAACGTTTGCAACGGCCCTGTTGAGAGATGTGATCTGGTTCGCGAGTGTATCTAACCGAGTACCAAGGATTTATCAAGTCCAAATGTGCTATAACACAGTGGCCATTTCGATGTCATCACATGCTCTGGAATATCGTAAATCATTTTTCAAGTGTACTTGATTCTATGTTTCGGGATACGCCTCGCTTCGCTCCAGCGGTCTTTTTGGCACAATTACGAGCAAATAGCTGCCTAGACGAGGAGGTATACAAGTCCATCCGCTTTGAACGCCCCATTCGTCATCGCGCGACCGATCTTGCTTATTTCTTGCTACGCAACGTTCTTGGCCTCTTCCCCTACGCTCGCACCAACAGTGGGACCATGCACAACTATTTCTCTGACAGGGTTTTTGTTATCCTCCAAATATGTGCCCTTCACACCTTTCAGTTTTGCTTCCACGTCGATGCTCGGTCCACCAACATGAACTGGCTCGTGTCCCGAAGGAAGTACCTGAGCATTGAATGATTGTGTCGCGAACACAGGTCCACTTACCCAGGGATTTACGTGCACGTTGATCATCGAGATTGACAATGCAATCTGTGCTGGCGTGAACACCTCACTCGAAATTGGCCCTGTTTGCACAAATAATGGTTAATCGAAGTTCGCACCTAGCATACGTTTACGCACCTCCACTAATAATGACATCTTTCAATGCATTTGCCATGTCACCCAAGACATGTTCCCATGCATGGTCAAAGACCGTGCGACCCCATAGGCTGTCTTTGCTAAGGAATCCTTCCGCAAATGCTGCTAGCTTGTGTTTCCACACGAAGGAATACAACCACGATTCCCCTGCGTGCCTTAGGATCGAAGATGACGAGTCCTCAAGGTGATCAAGCCCAATAAAGAATACTGTCGGGTAGGGAATGGGGTGACGCCTTGCAGACAGCATGTCGGCAAGATTGTGTGGCTGCCCATTCCGAAGCTGCATGGCATCCATTAATGACTGGGTAACTCCAACTCTAGTAACGTTGTACAATCTGGTCGAGTCAATTGTCGCAAAGCTCGCATTCTCATGCAAGGCGCTGTACGCAATAGCGAGGCCGTATGGTGTGCTTAAAGAGTGGTTAGACACGATGATATCGACGCCAGACAGTGCCATGGAAGGTGGGAACAATGTTCGAATAGCCGCAACACCAAATGTCATGTTCTCATGCGTGAATCGCACAGCTTGCATTCTCCCAGAGGGTGCTTCGAAGAAGGCGAGCATATACAAGTCATCGGGATCTGATGTGAACCGTCAGTACGACGCAAAAGACAAAGAACGACTTACGTTGGGTACCCGCCGACACCGTTTCATTTTGTTAGTGCCATCGGTTTCTATTTGCACCCATGGGGTGATCTCTACTTGTTTTGCAGTCTTTTGGTGATGTTTCCCTTCGTACTTCCCAACGACTGTGATTTATGGTCGTATTCCCGTGCGTTGTAGATCACTTCGAGTAGAAGAGGGATGAACTTCGTGTCGGTGATAATGGCGGTGGGCGGATGAGTCTCCGGCACATGAGACAACAGCTTAGGTGAACATAGTGTCATGGCAGCAATGGAGTACTTCGTGAGTGCAAGGTCGGCAATGAGAAACTCTGGTTAACGACGACGAACAGACCATTGAACATTTACTAATTAGCAGATGATGAAAACATACCGCTACCGTCGTTCAGGAGAAGCAAGACATCGGAATCTTCCCAGAACATGCGAGAAATGCCACCACCAAAGGCGTCCACTCGCTCATTCAGCTGAGCATTCGTGATCTAGGGAGATATATATCTAGCGACAGGCTGATGACAGTGTGACATGTACAACTTACCTTGGAGGACCAAAGTGCCCGATGAGCCTCGAACTGTGGGCGCACCATGTCATCCACAACATTGACGTCCTTTCGGGCTTGATAGGAAACTAAAAGCTGGCAACAAAGCACCCATACATCGTGGGTGTCAGGTCGGTCACATAAGGAAGCAAGGTGAGGGGCTGGACATATGCGGTGGTCAACCGAGAACACTCATCTAGACATATTTTCTCGGCCTATTCTTGGGTTAGGCCTTACCACTTGTGAATCTTAAGGTACATCGATCCTAACACACTGGGTATGTCGGATTAAACTTGGACGCAGTTCTATGTACATATATAGACTATGCGTACCGCTAACTACTAATGGACTGTTGGAGAAAAGCTGTTAGTAGTGTCAACATCGCATCCAACGACGAGCAACTTACCTTTGGGTGAGAGGAAAAAGGAAAAGAAGTTCATGAGAAAAGCCACTGCTGATATACTGAACGCAACTCACGGTCACGTGCATACAAAGACAGCTGAGGTAAGTTGCTCGTTATTTGGGCAGCCATTATACTGATATTAGTTTCGTTTCAGGCTATACATTAGGCTGTACATTAGCATTAGTGTATACGTAGATATGGTACAATGATAACATAGAAAGCAAGTGACTTGCTGGAAAGTAACAAGACTTCAAAGAGATGGGTTGACAATCGAATCAGTGCGAAGTTAAGTACGCTTGCCGTTGCAACGAGTTCATAGCACTCACTACATTCTCAGCATTCAGTATGGGCTTTAATATACGTGGAAGATTGGTACATATGTAGATAGCACTATGCCACTAATAAATTACGAATAATATTTTTACGACCGAGCCTTTTGGAGAAACTACTGTAGTTTCGGGCGGCTTGTAGGCACGCACACGGGCTCGGCTGTTGTTCCAACTTACACACTCCTAGCCCATTATTCCTTCCTATTGTCAGGAATAATGATAACTACTCCAATCGTCTGAAATCGAGTTTCGTTCGTATGTCCCCCCTCTACCTTAATTTCTGTTTCCTAATCACTTCCAGTTCATCCCAGCACTTACTCAAACTTCCAAATGGCGACCGGCCTGCGTATTCCCCCTGCTGCCCTCAATGACGCAGCCTTCACTCTTTTGGAACAGTATGCACAGGGTATGATCACCGACACGACTGCCCTGACTAAGATAGACGTCGAGCTCTATGTCGTGGGCATTCCCTTCGTCCAAGGAGAATGGCTCGACCTCATGGAAGTAATCATGATGAATGGCTCCGATGGACTCGACTCTATTAAAGCTGCATGGCAGCTCATGCAGGCGACAACAACTCTATTGCAGGATGCTGCCATGTGGCAAGTAGTTTTGCGATGGGCTGCTGATGACACTTTCTCTTTCGATGACTTTTTGACGGAGATGGCGGACAAATTCAAGGAAAGGTACAGGTTCGACGACTGGAAAGCTATCTTCGACCAAGTGTTCGAAGCCTCTCACGAGGGTACCGCTGTTGAGGTTGTCAGGGCCGCCATGGCTCAACGTGGTGTCCTCGACCACCCCAGTGAGTAAATCCCTGAACTTCATGGAGTGTGACTTGCTAACGTCTATTAGGTGCTCCCAATTTCTCCCCTCCTCAGCTTTCATCCTCCAGTAATAAATTTTCCTTATGAAGTGTGATTTACTGACATCGGTTAGGTGTTCACGATAACCCTCCCCCCCAGGCCTCTTCCTCCGGTAATGAATTTTTGAACTCGTAAAGTAATTAATTGAACAGCCTTGCAGGACATGTCTCCTGCACCCTCCCTCCCAGTCAGATCTCTTCCTCGCAGACTCATAAGCAATATCTCTCATAAATACTATCACTTTGCTGATTCCACACCCTTGAGGCAAAGCCCCCTGCAGCTCAGATGGACCTTTACCCCGGGCGAAACGTTCAAAGTTGAACAATTCCACTCGTCGATTCATAGATACATCTGCGCTGGAGGACAACGAAGATGAAGACAAACGTGTGGACAAAAGCGACCAAGATAACGAAGTCGATCATCGTCCAAGGGTGACTGACATTGGTCCGTCGGGGCACGAGACTTTTGACCAATGCCTCCAAGGCCTCATCCACCGTTATGGCCGTGAGGGGACTGCTGAAAGACCAGACCCGTCAGTACATCGAACTCCAGTTGACGAAGCTGATGTTGGTATGGACGTCGGCAAGGACCAGATGGAGATGAGGGTATATATGATAGAGTTGCCCAGCAGTGAGCAACTTCTCCTTATCTCCTCATTTGACATCTTACATTGTCCATTAGCTCGCGCTGCAGGATTCATCTCAGCACACCTCAAGCGCAGAGGAATGCACTGCCAGACTTACCGCTCACTCCCTCGACGCATCTTCGTGGACGCTCACAACCCACTGGAGGTTCGAGTGAGCCTCCCCCCTTCACACGATACCCTCGTCAAGGACATCGTGTGGATACCCACAGAGGAGCTGTTATCCATCACACAGCTATGCAACATCCCTGTACGCTCTTGGGTATGCATATTATCTGGTACCTTCAAGCACGACATCGCCTATGTGCTCAGCGTCGAGGACAATTCTGTGGAGACGCTTGTTGTTCCTTGCTCGTTACCTTACCAGCCTGACTTTCATGTTGGGGGACGTAGCCTGTTTAACATTGACTTGGCCACGGACCTTGCCTTAGCGGTAACCATTTCTACAGATGACCAGGGACGTCCCATCATGTACTGCGAGGGAGAGGAGTATGTGTGCGGCTGTATGCACATTCACTTCCCCAAGAAGAAAGTGAAGATCGTGAGCATGCCATCCCCTGGCGAAATCGCCTGGTTTTCCTTGGTGTCAGTAGATCCCTCTTTGGTCGACCACACCCTGGCCCGTTTCTCAGCTCAATGGTGGCAAGACGGAGACATTGGCAGAATCTGCTCTGGCAAGTTTGCAGATATGTTAGCTCATATCATCGCGATGGACGGGCAGTGCGAGTCCATCACTGTCCATGTTCTAACTAACAGATCAAGTGACGAAGTTCCCGAGGCTCTGGAAGTCTCTATTTATGATTTCAAACTGGAATTCCCTATCGGTGCTTCCGTCAAGGTCATTGCGGGTCTTGGCTGTGGCTTTCAGGGCATAGTAATCAGCAAGCTGGACGATATGTTCGTACTGCAGGGCCATGATCAACAGGTAAATCATGGCCTTGCGAAGTAGATTGTTTACTGACATATTCGTAGCTCAAGGTCCCAGGGATATTCCTCACGACGCACCCCTCCCCGACAGTGTACACTTCTCGAGACCCTCCCGATCAACTCCAGTATGATCCTCTGGCTAACGAGGACAAAATACAACCAGGAGATTTGGTAACCGTCGTCAGCGGACCGCATAAGGGCATCACTGGGACATTATACTACTACAGCGGCTGTGAAATGTTAATCACAGTGCTCACACGTCAGCAGAAAGACACTGACAACTTAGGAGCCAAGGGGAAATCCAAGGCTCGGGCACTCGAAGTTGCCGATGGAAACGACAACATCGATGAGGACAGCAATTCATTGCAAGTATCTGTCAGTATAGATGATGCCACCGTCATACCCCCACCTACTCTGCAATTCTCGATGGAGAAGGGATATGATGTTACTGTCAGGGACTATGTACGAGTGGCCTGCAGTCCTGCCATGGGTGTCGAAGGGCCAGTTCACCATGTTGACCTTGTAACTGGTCGTCTTACAGTGTTGTCTGAAGAAGGTCCATTGGTAAGTGATTGCATTCGTTACTTTTATTCTGCTCTAACGACATCATAGCACACTACTCTCATCGGTTTTTGCCTCAAAGTGCGAGACTACTCCCTTCAAGACGCAGAACGCCAGGTGGGCCACGAGGTTTGGATCATCTCCAGTCCCAATAAAGGATACCGAGGGACGCTGCGGTCGGTAGGCAGAACCTCCTGCAAGGTCGCCATCCATTCTGGCCTTGTCCAGTTTAAAAATACTGCAGTTGTCACTGAGTGAGTGACTTATATATCCTAGCGGTACAAACTGACTTCCTTTTTTTTTTTCAGATCTGGCATGCTCCTCAATGGTGCTCCCCTGGATGCTGCATGAATGGCGGCATTCATTGATCTGCGCCAGAGCTCATATGTACGGGCCGCACCACTTCCCCACCACGCTACTCCACCCCCATCATTGCTGTCTGTAAATTCTTCAGTCGAACTAGGTTCAAGCACATCGGTTTACGACCCCTGGGTCGTCCAGCCTGACGATCTTACACCTCAACGGCCCAACGAGGCAGAGCAGCAGCTAGTTGACGATGGTGCATAGCCCTTCCTCCGCATCACTTTCCCTGATTAGATTCGCTGTTTAGGATGTGTTCCGTGGCTTTTTGACAACAATTTCTGCGATTACACGAAGTGGCACGTATGTCTCAGAGTCAGCTTGTCCTACAATCGCGGTACACTGCACAAGCAAGTGGTCTGCACTACGGCTCCTGACCATTTCTCCACAATCGAAGATGGACCAGCACCTCCCAGTCACATAGCAGTCACGGTAACCTCAAGCACGGTGAGCGCGAATATCGAACGTCATTTCATTCCTGCATGCTACTTGACTCCTGCCAACCTGACGAGCGCCGGTCAATACTGCCTCGTACTCCGGGGCACGCTCACCAGTCAAATTTTCCGGGTCAAGAAATGTCAGAGCAAGAAAGAACCGAAAGGGGTAGAATTAAATGGTGGTGCCAAGCTTCCATTTGGGGATGTGTGCCAGGTTGTTCCTTGCAAATCGCAAGTCCTTCAATCCGATCATGTTATGACCTTCTGACATTTCTTATCCACAGATAGTTGTCTGAGTGCTTGTCATGTGGGCGTATTGTATACGTAGATACGCCTAGCAGACCCATCGGTCTATATGTAGACCCAATCCACGTCCTTCCTGACAATATTGCGTGGCTCCAAAGATGACGCTCGTGATATGCTAACCTCTCCCCTGTGCCATATCCAGTGCTATCTTCGCCTATGGCCAGTAAGTTAAATCATTAAAAGAATGTTGATTTTCACTCTCCAATACTCTTTAGAGCGTGTGATAGCACTGGGACTGCCACTGTGCAACTGGTAACAACTACGAGGCGGCTTGACACAAGTCTGGTTCCCAGCCAGTGCTTACAATCCCATCCCACTGTTACTACAGACGCCACGATGAGCAAATGATATCTTCCAAACGAACGGCTCGTGGGGTCGCGCTCGCACGTACACCGTCGTATGATTCCCCCAAGCACGGCCCATCCACAAGCAACACAGGTATGACCAATTTCTTAGCTTCAAGAACTTCTATCGAAGCAAGTCACTCCAGCGACAGAGATTATGCAGCACATAAGCGCCAGCGCATTGACAGCATCTTTCAAGTGCTCAAGACCCACATAGCTCGTACTGTCCAAGCACAGCACAGGATGAACTGTCCTACAGAAGGTTTGTTGGCTGTCGGATGTCACTGGACTCTCCGACCTTCTTCTCTCCTACCGCTGATCTTTTTCGAAGGTGCTCGGCTCCAAGCAAACCTACCGGACGAAGAATTCGCAGCGGCACAGAAAGTCTGTGGGCGCCTGCATGGCGTACCCGTGGCTTTCAAGAACTAGTGCAACGTATCCCTGTGTGTTGTTACCACTGCCCTGGACTGATGGTTTTGCATGGACAGTTGACATTGCTGGGTACGATGCGATGATGCTTTTGTGAGTTCCGAATTCTGTTTCTTTCCGAATCTCGTGGATGAGTATTCTGACGTGTACTCGGGTTACAGCTCGTCTCGCTACGCTACGCAGAAGATGCCATCATTATTGCAAAGACTGACATTCCGCAGACTACGTTTGCCTTCAGATGCAGTAACCCACATTGGGGACGCATGCCAAATCTCCGGGATGCTAAATACACCTGCGGAAAAAGCACAGCAGGAGACGTTTCACCCACGAATCATCTTTGCAATTAAGATGTGGCAGGAGCTGCTCTGTTGGCACTGAACGGACTTGCTCTTGGAGCAGGCTCCGGCATCGGGTGCAGTCTGGCATATACGCCCTCAAATGTTCTACAGGGCAAGTGAGCGTTCACAGTGCCAAAGGTATGAATTAGGCCACACTAGGCAAGTTGAAGGCCATCCCCTAATGGCATACAGGTTGCAGGCCAGGTTTCGAGGCCATCCATGTGTCACACGACAAGGTGAGATGTTGTGATTTCCCAAACCCTTCTTTACTGTCCTGCTAGATCCATTGCCAGTGAAGCTTGCGATCTCTTCTCCCACACAGCCTTCGGGCAACTCGATCCAATTCGCCGAGTTACCCCAGTTCCATATCGTCCGGTTAAGTCGCCAAAGAAATGAAGTTCGGTACTATTTGTTCGGTGGGAAGACTACACCTTCGTCGGGCGTCTCTCTGATCCGTGAACTTGGTTACTCCAGACTCACTTGCCCGGTTTTCCTGTGCTACTGTATGTGCTGCCCAAGAAACGATTGACGCACTGAGAAAGGCAGGACACGAATGTGTTGAACTTCTAACTTTACTGCGTAGTATGTCAGAAAAACTGCACAAGTGTTTTGAGTGCACTTGACATTGCTGCTCTTGGCGCTCGGTGTAAAGGAGGTGTTTGTTGGACTAGTTACTTCCGGAGGCTATCAGAAAATGCTCTCTTACTTGGAGGGTGGCCTTCAGGTAAGGACTTCCTTACATTCGGCCTAGGCAGTGACCTTCTGTCAAGAGGCAAGCCTGTTCTTGTCTACTGTGGGGGCAAGAGTACCTGGTTAGTTATGTGCGAACTTGCTTCTATCCAAATGCTGTTCTCATCGATGATTCACAGGTTTCGTGCCCAGGTTTGTGTTTTGTGGCTCAGACATTTTTCAGGGACCATGTGTTCCCTCGGTTGTTTCTCAAGCACGTGTTAAATATGTGCTGAGATTTTTTTGGTGTGCTTACCGACCACCGGAACGAAGGTGGAAAAGGCTTGGTATAAGGAGGTGAGCCATTATTCTGCATCTCGTTTACTGCAAATGTAATGCCTGATCCCATGTGTTGCTCAGGTCTGGGACAAATATTGATTTGATGGAATCATAGCCTCAGCATAGGCGTTACCTGTTATACCCCATAGGTAAGACTGGTTCCGATAATCCAGTTGTTCATTGTCATGTGCTCCATTTCCAGCGTCTGAACTTGCTCGAATACCCTCGGCCCCCACTCGTCTACGCCCACTGATTCATGGTCAAACCAGACTATCTGGGTGGCTATCGACGATGGTGCGTGCCTTCATTCTCAAGTTGGTCCATATGTGATCTTTGTTGGGAAAGATTCCACCAAGGGGTTGCCACGATATGTACTTGGAACCGACTATGTCACCTCAGTTATCCCTCCCTGCTGTAGTCAGCCATACCCATTCATGAGCGTTCCTGCATACAGGTACTATGGCAAAATATGGACCTCAGCCCCACACGCAGCAATGGTAATGATTCACAGCCTGCACCCCTTGTTTGTATTGGGCATGATGGGGCCCACATAGCGCCCAATCGTTACTGCTCTGATATGCAGTCTAGACATACAAAAGCTGCCTCGCCTTCTTCTGTGCGGACGCAGAACCATACAAGCACTGGATTCGTTGGATACTATATCATACACAGTTTTTACTTGTGTGTGATACTAATGGTACAATCACTCGATCCGGATCTCCTATTCCCATCCTTCAGAACGTCAAGTATAACTCGGAGTACGTCTGTTTGTTTATTCAATGAATCCTGAATCTCACTTTGTAAATTTTTGATAGCTTCTTCAAGTCTT
Source organism: Pisolithus thermaeus (assembly GCA_024663475.1). Taxonomy (NCBI): domain Eukaryota; kingdom Fungi; phylum Basidiomycota; class Agaricomycetes; order Boletales; family Pisolithaceae; genus Pisolithus; species Pisolithus thermaeus. Next base: position 505,850 of record JANFAF010000012.1, read on the forward strand.
TCTGTGTGAGATTTCGTCTCAATATCCAATGCCTGACCAACTCGATGTTGTAACGGCGGAGCAGATTTCGCTTTCCAGGTGTTGGTAGAGTCGTCCCCAAATCGCCGGGGAGTCTCGAAAATATTCAGTATTTCATGTAAGTAATCAATAGGATGACCTACCTGCAGCTGAGCACTGGTTTCTTCGACCTGTCGTCTTTTCGAACCGGTCACCACTTTTCCAGATGTACTAGCCTCTGTGTCTGGGTGACCCTGCACCCCATGCTAATCAGTGCGTCCATAATCAGTGAAGGTTCTTACCATTGTTGGGCTCCACTGATGCGGCGGTGAGGACAGCATTATCTGAGAATATATGTAATTCCCTAAACAATCTCTGGGCAAGACTGATTCCTGGTCACTGTCAATGGACGGATCCTTCAAGATTGCGGATTGTCCGTCATTGTATGATAGTGGGCGTGAGTCATGGTCAGAAGTACGAGGCATCAGGAAGTTGGGACTGGTGAGCGACGTCCTTTGAACTCCCAGCACTTACGCTCTTCGTATTTGTACCAAAGGCCTAAGCGGTTACTCCGGTCTTGCGCTCCACAATATCTTCCGGCACTGCCTTAATCGTCATCACCGAAAAGTATTGATAACTTAGACGTCATTCCATGAACTATTCTCTCATGTGCCGACAGGGTTTACGGAAAAGTCAATATGGTGCTTCCCTGCTGATCAGGCCAGTCTCCGCTACTCCTCAACAAATGGAATGTCGTCTCGGACGAAGTTGAGTGGCTGCTGGCTGATATGTCTGCTGGTCTGGGTAGGCTGAGTCCCCTTGCTCGCCCATTCTTCTCATTGGAATGAAACAGCATTTCCTCAACTAGTGCTGGTGTGCTCAATGCAGTCAAGTTCTACTTCAATGATGAACATAGAATGTGCAGGAAGTCGCAGTCTCGTAACCAAGTGGATCCTGCCCCTGCATATTTGTGATGGTACTATGTAAGCCCGTATGTCGACCATCTGACCATCCTTTACACTTTCAGGGCTAATGCTGGTTTCCGTCCTTTGTCATTGTTCCACAATGACGAGTCACCTATAAAGTTCAGTCGACTTGCTCTGCTGGCCCTGTCAATTAATACGACCCTATCCAATAGACTTTTATTCCACCTGAAATGCTACCCATTCCACGGTGAAGACAACAATTCAAATGTTTGCGCCCTCCTAGACAGGCAGGAATGACTGGCATTCAACATTCAAAGTCAGGATGTCTGCACACTCGCGCCTCCCCCTCCAAAGACATGCCTCTACCCGATGATAACGACGAATTTTCTATTAGTGCATTTAAGCACCACATCGACCTCCTGGAAGAAGAAAACCACGAACTACGTGGTGTTCAAGCATCTAGCGCAAAAACGTGAGTGCATTTCCCATTCTTTTCCATGCGACCTGTTATCAGCACTCACTGTCGTTCCCTAGGCGCTATAATAAATACCTCAGTGCTGGGCGCCTGATAAGACGTGCTGTTTCACTTAATGACCGCGTCGAGGACCTGGTCAATGAAGCAGACCGCCGCGCCTGCATGGTAGAGTTCGACTCTGATGATACAGTCGAACATTCAGAAGAGTGAGACATCCGGAAGTGTATACTGATGTACTAATATGGCATCCAGGGAAGAACGCTTGTACCGTTGCTACCAAGAACTATTGCGATGGATTCCATCGTTGAAAACAGATCTCGCGACTGAGTCAGAAGATTATGAGGTACACCTAATTATGAGATTGGTATGCATCCCTCCTATCTTCACAAAACGTTGGCTGACCATCTACTGAGCTTACCAAAGGTGCAGATAGTGCACATGGTGACGATGCCGCCGGACTAAAGACAGCCATCATGGGATGGCTGATGGGAAGCCAGAAAACCCCTGAGCTGGCACTTGATCTGCAGAGCAAAACTGGGCGCAGTTTCTATCATGATGCAACTGCACGACTAATCTGCCCGGTGGATTATAATTGGTCCAACGCCACGTATGTCTGCTTGTTCTAGTGAACGCTGCCCTCACTCATTGGTTGCAGTGATAGAGCACACATATGCAACTTCCATCCAGATTACCTCGTGACCGCCAACTCTTGGCCTCATTTTCTTTACAAGGATGAGATTTACGATCCCAAAGATCCTGTGAAGGGACTCTTCAAGAACAAGCTCCTAGTACAGGTAGGACATTCACTCCCCCTCAAAGTGAGACTTAGCCTTCTACAGGCATTCAAACACATTTTCACCTCCCCAAGTTCAGCCGATGTCGATAGCGTCACCGACGACACTGACGATGAAATCCAAGCGTCAACTTCTGAACCACCTCTGAAGCGCCGGAAGGGCCCCACCGATAAACGAACCTGTTCCAATGTAGCGTCTCTTATTGGAATGAAGTCCGTTGCCCCTCGTGCTATTGCATATACTGCGGTACAGGTGAGTATGTTGTGGAAATATTTCGCAGAAGGTGGCCGACTGAACATCAAGCTGCGATTCGCTTTGTCGAGCTGTATGTCCTGGCGAATCGTCGATGAAGACTTCAACTACGAAGCATTCTACAATAATATTGCTTCGTTCTTTGAGGATTGCTACACTGAACAGGAGAAGGTGGAAACTGCAAAGCTTCTCCTTTGGTGGAATCAGTGCATGCCTTCATGATGTACAATCAAAACCCTATTCAGCCAATGCTCAATAGCTCTGTTTTCGGCCGCATGAACACATCCACATACTGCCCACAAGCAATGGAAAAGATGTCAGTTGCCTCGACTCTGAGGAAGCGGCGTCGTGGAGCAGCTTGGAGTGGATAGCATTTGATTTCCAGATTTATGAGGACTCGACGCAAAGTGTATACACCTCTACTACTTTTCACTGCAAGCATTTCACAATGTTTCTTCAGAAAACAGGCTGAAAAAAGGGAGGGAAGAGATACTCTTTTATTTTAGTTGTTTGGAAAGAAAAAATGTAGAAAAAATGTTTTAACTTCTTCCAGGAAACATGAATTGATGCTAATGCCAATTAGGGTGGAAGCTAATGGGCACTACCATTAATCTCTTTCTCTGCACAGAAAAGATAAAGTTATATTTGCATTTTTTGTGACAAATTATCTGAAATAAAAGAGTATCTCTCTCCTCCATTTTTTCAGTGTGTTTTATGAAGAAAAATTGTGAAATGCTTGCAGTGTTTTGTGCTATTACCATACCAATCTAATGAAGGGGAGAAAATGACGTTCGAGATACTTGTGGTCATGATTTGTACATTAGTGAAACCCTGACAAATCATTAGTCTCAACAAGCAATCTTATTAGTGTCGGACGAGTCCGTCAGAATTCTGCAGTTTTGGTTACTTCATCTTAATGAGACCATTGTTCCGCAGGCACAATTGAAACACTGAAGGCTTCCAGGTTCACAGGAGTGTGTTTAAGGGCCAACGCTCCCACATAGTCTTGCACTGCAGGGTGTCAATTACATTCCTTTTAACCCGCAGTGCAGTAATTAAAGTACTCACCGATGACAGCATCGCTATCGTAAACAATGGGGCCGACACCGAAATACGGATTTGCTGTGGGGTACAAGGGCGCTACCTGCGACCAATCCCAGCTGACAGTGAAGTGGAGCGCATTAGCAATACTCACCTTGGAATTCCTCTGACAATTACATTTGTACTTACTTCCAGCAGGCATCTTCATGAGGCAAATTCTCCATGGGGTACCACCTGAATATGCTAGTGAATGTGTCTCACTTGTACGCATAAACCAACATCGTGTAATTTTGATTCCAAGGCAAGGACCATTTCAGTACTATCAACACGCGGTGCGAGCATTAGAACGCTGGGTCAGTCCGATCAATTGTACTATAGTGACAAGTACCCATGACCGTCAATCTGCTGCATCTATCGCAAACTGCACCGACCTGCATCTTGCACTGACATCCAACATTCTGGTTTTGATCCTCATAGGGCTGCTGAATTATATACATTGGCCCGAGCACCTGGGTATATAATGCTATATAATGTACCATGTAATAATTGTGGCCATTACAGGCTTGATGGGTAATATAATTACATTATAAGACTTGGTAGTGAAAACTGAGAACACATGATGGACTTGTGTCCTCGATCGTGTACAGTATGACAAGCGGAATGTCAATATATTTTGTGTCGGAGCGGTCGTAGCCGTTCGTCGAATCGGAACCCTCGTTTTCCCTTGCTATGCATCTGTAGATGTCCATTTGTTCCGGTGGAGTACTCTGAGCGATTCCCACGAAGACATGGCACGGCAGAAACCTTGCGAGGTCATACCCCGTGTCATTAGTAGACTTGTCTCCCCGCCTGAGCGCCCCCTGCGACCTAAGGACGTATAGGACACCACCTGAGGAGTATAGTAGGGGGCAACAATACCTTGCGATGGATATTTGCTGATGATTTGGTAGCATTGCGGATGCCCTCGTAGGGAACGCCCGATTTCAAAACGGCCTTTTTGCTGGTTCTTCTGTTCAGGAGGGAGTCGGGGACTATGGCTGCCCCTGTCGGCGCCCCACGGATGAAAGTCGCTCATAAGTACTTTGCAAAAGTATCTGATGGTGCTCGCGCACTTGTCTCGATCTCAAAAGCTATTGAATACTCAGGTTTCCTCCAGGCCTATAGTCCTTGCTAATGTCCCTTCCTACGGTGTACCCTCTGTCGGCTTTGCCTCCGGAACTGAAGGCTGCCCTGCAAGAACGTACAGAACACCGACTGAGGGATATAGTAGGGGCCAATATTACCACCCATTATGGTATTTCTGTCCCTTCCCTTTCCCTCTTCCGTCAGATCATCACGGGAAAGGATGTGAAAGAGGATCCTACAGTTATCATCGATTTCCGTCGAGCTGTGCCGCTCTCTGACTATGGGTCCTACAGTCCCTTCATAGCCAAATTTTTTGGCCATCCCCGCAAACAATCTGAGCTCGAGAACCTACTGGCGCCTGGTCTCCCAAATTTCATCGCCAGATCCAGCTCTACTACAGGAAACAAACCCAACCTCTTTCCAAAATACCCTCGTCGATGGCCCACTACGCCCTCCTCATTTGCTAAGCGTTTACATTTGACCAACTCGGGGACAGCCGTGTACCTGTACTCTTTTGCCTACCAAGATTTACTGGAAGTCATGGGAGAGGATGGAGAGGTAATGAAAAAGATCCTTGTGTGTATTGCGTCATGTGGTGTAATGCGCAATACAGCGAACTGGCCTGTGGAGACAGACAGTACTCGTATGGGAACTATAAGTATGGTCGAATCGCTACATCCGGTATGTTTTAGTGCCGCTGACATACAGTACAGTGCCCGGTCACGTTTCACCATGGGCAACTGGGTTTATCATTCATCAACGGTCTTTTCTGCTGATCCATGCGTTGTTCGCGCTCTTAGAGCCGACGGTTGAGAGATTCCTCATGACATTCCTAACTTTCTTTGTCGACCTCATCCATTACATCAAAGAAGACTGGAGCATACTCATCGCTAGCATGCGGGATGGTATAATTCCCGATATCGGGCATATCGAGCATGTGCGGACACACTTGCAGGGGAACCTTCGAGCGAACCCACGGCGCGTTGAAGAATTGCAGAACATAGGGCCACCGCTGAATTGTCCTGGGTGGGCCCAACGCGTCTGGCCGAATCTGAAGACTGTCGTATGTATATGCAGTGGTGTGTTCGCTACACTAATACCCAAGGTAATGGCTTTTATATCCGGAGATGCAGTCGAGCTTATTCATGACAGGCAAGGTCAGTCCTTGGGCCAAATGTTCTTATTCAAAACATAGGATATGGATGTACGGAGTGCTCAATAGGGAGGATGCTCAACATCGACGATACCGAAACGTTTGTCCTCGAAACTACAGACGTCGTCGAATTTCTTGATACTTCCGAGGTTTTGGTACACGATAATATACTTCAAGCCGTACGTTATTCAACACCTTGTCTGCAATTTGCTAATTGACAGAGGTGTTAAAGTGGGACCTCCAACCGGGCAAGTGCTACCAACCGGTGGCTACCACTGAAGATGGGCTGTGGAGATATCTGATAGATGATATAATCCAGGTCACTGGCTTTGACCCGCGAAACGGTTTGCCGGTATTCAAATTCTACGGACGTAAAAAGTGAGGACGACAGCCTTTGCTTTGATGGAAAGTGCAGGAGACTGATACGCAGGCAGCCTGGCAATCCGGTTCCAATATACCGCGGTTACTGAAGCACATCTCATCAGCGTCATTCAAGCCCTTAATATTGAAGGTATCGCGAAAATACAAGAATTTACAGCTGTAGTTGATCTGCGCGAGTTTCCGCAGACAGTCGGCTTCTTCCTCGAAATCATAGGTGACATCGGTGCGCTGTCATAACGACTATGTTGCCTTGCTTCAAGTTACTACGATACAATTTAGGTCCGGGAGCCACGGCAGCAAGACAAAAAGCCTTTGAGGCGCTCGTGCGAGCAAACGAAGACCACCAACGCGCGTTTGATGCAGGTCAACTTCGTTTGCCTACGATTCGGATCGTCAAGCCTGGAACCTTCGCAGAATATCGGCTGTGGCGGGGTGAGTCTATGAATGTGGGAGTTGGTCAGATCAAGGTGCCTATTGTAATGTTAAACGAGGAACAACAAGAATGGATCGCAGAGAGGGTTGTAACAGAATTGTAGGTGCTATGGTGTGTCACACAAAGATTGCGCACCGTGAGTTGTTAGGGCTTCCACTCCCAGACGAATGTAAAGTACAAGTGATGATGGGCGAAGACTGAGTGAGTGTACCCCAATAAACTGACTTGTATGATTTCCCACCTCGTCCAGGCCAGCGTCGTCGTCCACGTGTAATGAGTGTGAACTTCAGCCTCAGAAATTCAACAGGTCGTAGGCTATAAGCATTATAAGCAATCGCGAGGCTCTCTCTCCCTCTCTATGTAACAATTAAAGCATGAAAGGAGCACGAAATGACAAATGACATATGAGGGACGAGAGATAGGTTGACTTGAAAAATCAGCAGCTGAGCCCAGATTCCGCAGTCGCCTCACAGGGTTTGCAAAACCGTTGCCTGAATGCTTCTGGGGGTGGTGTCCATTCCAAATACCAAGACGACAACGTTGATCCCAGTAGCGACCCTCTTGCGCTCTCCATTCGGCTGCAGTGGGACAGGCATGCATTAAATCACGGTTCGAGGGGAACAATCCTTTGTAATGCCTGAGTATAGCCTTCAACATGAGACGCGGGGACGCGTGTAGTGGCAAGTTCGCCATTAGGCGCTACCCCCGTCGTTGGAAGAAGCCACTGTGCTATCTTTGGTCTTTGGGGTGCGCGTCAAGAGCCTACATCCCGGAGCAGCATTTGAGAAATCGACATTCGAACACTTTGAGGACAAGATGGAGCCACTGCACACATGGGGGTCGCAACGGCAACATGAGTCATCGACACTTGTGCCACGTATGGTTGGCGTTCATACCAAATCGTATGGTTGCATCTAGCGAGGTCTGGGTGAGTGACGTGTGATCTGTATGAGGATGTGGTTCGTGATTACAACCATTGAGATTTCAGAAACATATCTTTCCACCGATGAAACACCGGCCACGTTGTCGTCAGTAGCGTCATTGATTGGTTTGTTGTGTGTCACTCGCGGATTGGCGGAGAGGGAGAAAAGTCATTAGTCACTAGTCACTGTCAAGATCAATGAGCACAAACGTTACATAATATCCTGCGTGCGTAGCGACGTGCTCTGGGCTTCCCCATTTCCTCAGGCTTGCCCGGTACCCTCGTCCATCACTAATCATTTCATGCTTGCTCGTAGCACTTGGTGCTGTTACACTCCCCAGCAGCGAGGACGAATCATTTCTACGCTTACGACGGCAGGCACTTAGAGCTGCGAAGGAACGAGTGATGGGGATGGTGCACCCGGAATTCACCTCTCTGTCTAGCCTTGTACACACCTCTGCCGATACCCTGCTCTCGATAACCACTGTCCCAAGCACGTAAAGGAGAACAACCACAGAAGTAAGAACCTGCTTTTGCGCCTGAGGGAAATTCCCCATGTTTGAAAGTCGCTGTGGAATAGGGAGTAACATACTGTTGAATGAACGTCGTTCCGCGTCCAAAGCAACGGTGGATGAGACCGGTCTCCGATCGAGGCACATGTGATCGTGGTTTCGCACCGCAAGGTTTGTTTGATTTGATTCGCAACTTATATCCACTAGTAGATGAAGGGCCGGCTTCGACTGACAGGGACTTCTTTGTTTAAAAAACGAGTGGTACTTCGGCCCGTGAATCTCAACTTGTATACAAAGTAACGAAGTAACAAGGTAGTATTGCCATGCCGTACAGGCAGGTGCCAACGGACGTTACAGGGAAGGACGTCCATCTGAATGTGTTACACGCACTGACCTCCCACCAGCCTCGACTGGTTTCCGTAGGCATAGCAATAGCGAATCCGCACCATGTCAACCTCTATTTCGACGATCCGTCTCCCTCCATCAGGTGGTAATTGTATATACGGCTACCGGTCGTAGCATGAGCACGTTGGGCTCAGTTGTACTATTATGTCCAAAACAATGGTGGGGCATATCGGACTTACAACGTGCATGATGTGTGATTTATGTAACAGTCTGATGACCATCATGAAGCACATGTTAATAACGCTTCTATAACACCTCTGGTCCGAGGTGTTGTTCTGGTGCTGCATATGTATGTGATGATATACATGGAAGACGTCGTAAGTGCCCTAGAAAAGGGCACGGTGAAGCGTCGTATAATACTCTCGGGGGCATAATATCGACTACCCTACGTGACCCTCCTTTTTGTCATTCCCCGTCCTTTTTCAACTCGGGGAGGCACCTCGACAAAATGACTAACAAACATAAAAGGATCAGAAGCACAACGTATACCAGGTTTCCTTCAAGCAAGTTGTATTCCTTTGAGAACGCGAATAGTGACGTGAACGTTGCTGGGCCCAATGCCTTCGTAATAGATGACGTGGTTTGGCTGAGACCGTGCATTGTGCCGAGCGAGTGCTTGTTCGGTGAAGCCTTCGTGATAAACACATAGACAACAACTATGAATCATCAATTTGCGCTCCATTCATCTATGCTAAGTAATGGGTGTGCATACCGTAGGCTATATTAACCATTGTCCACGAGAGTAACTGGGCAAATATGAGGATCCAGATAGCCGGGCCGACTTTCTTTTGAACCTGGATAACCCAGGCCATAATTGGGAAGCGGCGATCATAGGGAAGAATGCAAGTACAACCGCACAAAACACCTTCCTTTCACCGAAGCGGTCTATTACTCGAGCTGCAAATAGCATTTGGAACAGGCCGTCACCAACGCCAAATGCCGACATGTACAAGCCAATAGCCAATGGTGAGAGCCCCAACCCTCCTACTTCAACAGGAGTTGCGTACAATAAGGGCAAGAGAGCGAAGAAACCCATGTCGATGAGAGCCAATACGCCGTAATTTGCGATGGGGATCATCACTGAATAGGTTTTGAGTAGCGTACGAATTGGCACAGGGGAGGCATCTTTGTCAGTCGGTGCGCCAAGCTGGGCATCTGTTCGGAAAACCTCGGACTGCATGTCCTTCCTGCATCGCTTCGACGGCAAGGACTGTCTGAGATGGTTAACTGTTCAATGGAATATGTGTCACTGGCTTACCTCCTCGAAGAACAGTATAGTAAAGAAGAAGGAAAATGCAGCAAACAGCACGGATACGATGCAAGGAAGGAAGTACGGGTATTGCACCCAGAACGAACCCGAGAAAAGCTCTGGCCAACGGTCATGGGGCTTCGCCAAGCCGCCACCGTAAAGGGGACTGTCAAGGTTTGAATCTTAGCTTCCAGTGGGCACGCAGAGTAATTCACGAACGCGATTGAAGTACCAACGGAGAAAACGATAGGGAGAAACAAGAATGCCTGGGCCATGTTGGTGTCGTCTGTTATCTCGCCTATGACGCTTTTCATGACACCGACATTACCGTTCAAGGCTCCAGCAATGCACCGACTACAGTCAAAATAGTAACTCTTCACGCTCAGCGCATTGCAGGAGCCCTTACCTCGCAACGAGTGCCCAGAACGTTCTGGATAGTCCGAAACAAAAATTGGACAGGCTCAGACCCACCAAACCGACAAGTAAGATAGGTTTGCGACCGATATGGTCGGATAGGCGACTCCAGTACAAGACTGTCAGTGCTTGACTGACAAAGAAGAGTGATTCCTGCGGGTAGGTTAATAGAAAGTCGCGAGGTATAGAATGAATGCATATCGAATGAAACTGCACTCCCGAGACCCAAACGCAGCGGACTAACACAACCACGAAAGGCAAAAAGAATCGCCAGAGGTCTACTCACAATAACACCAGCATAGTATCCTATCTTGCGATCATCCCCTCCTGTAATGCCGAGCTCCTTTATTAACTAGACAATGTTGGAGGCAACGGAAACCATTAAGTTTTGTAACATCTGATCAGCCTCATGGCGCTTTGCGGTGATGTTGCACAAATTTTACTCACTTGATTTATGAACGGGAAGACGTATTGCGCTGACATGGGCTCTGTGCAAAGGACGAACAAGACAAGCCTCAGCTGTGTTTTAGGCAGAGGAGTCTTCATCTTCGTCTGCGAGTTTTCTAATAGGGGGACGCTTTCGCCGATTGACATTGTCTTTACAAGCACCACGTAGGGTCAGTAAATGGGAACGCTAAGAAAGAAAAGAAAAGAAAATCAAGATATGCCATTATAAGGGGGAACCGGTCCTCTAAACGACTGAGGCAGTTCATCGAAAAAGATGTCTGATTTGAACGCCATGTTAGTACAGTGCTAGAAGCTTGAAAATATCAACTTAAGCCTTATTAGCCACAGTCCAAAGTGGTATCGTAATGCATACGTAGTTTCCTACGCTGCTTTCTCTGACGCCGTGATAAATATTAGGGTTGTTCAGACCTGATTTCGACGGCGGATTTCCCGTCGATTTGGATGTGGATTTGGACGTGGATTTCCACTCGGTCATCCAAATCCATTCAACGGATTTGACTTGTGGATTTCGCCAGTGGATTTGGAAATTCAGTCGGAGCTTAAAAATTTTACTAGCATCGTAGCTACCTCAATTCCCTTGTATTACGGGTGATTCTAGTGCTTTTGCTATGGCGAAATCTCAGGCAAGTAACCCTGGCAAGTCTTCTAAGCCTTCCTCTCAACTTTTGAGTGTGAAAAAGTCCAAGAAGAATGCGGCTGTGGACTCTGTGGACTCAGAGAAAGAGAATAACCTGGGGCCCAGTAAGAAGAGGATCTTGATCCGGTGAGCTGCTGCCATTCGGACTGAGTGGGCGTAGTTGGATGGTACGTAGATACAGCGTGCTATCTTCTCGGTGACTATTACACTGCACGCGCAGTTTTCAAACTCCGCTGGTGGTACAGTAGCGAAATCCATGCGAAATCGGGGGATGTCAGAGCTCAAAGCGGATTTCGCATGGATTTCGCAGTCCAAATCGACGGCCACATCCACGTCCGAATCGACGGGAAATCCACCATCGAAATCAGGTCTGAACAACCCTATTGTTCCGAGTGCCGTTCGACTTTGGTCTGAGGGGTGAGGTGGGATGAAGGGTGCATGTTTTTTGCACAATGGCACTGTGAATCTAGTTAACAGGCCATATGAGAGTCACTTTAACCGGGCTGGTTATCCGGCCAACTATGTTTCTTCCCGTTTCTTGAAGATGTAAGTGGACTAACTACTCCCGAAACATGTCCACATATGGTCAATCCCTGATATCTAACATTCCCACTTTTTTTCCGGGAGCTCCCGCCACGCCGGGCCCTATACTTGGCCTACGTACCTTTTATATCATCCTCAACATGCAATATTAATCGATTAGACTCCATACTTGGATACTTATCTGAGTCGCAGAGCTGCCTTGGGTGGTTGGAAAGTTGATTACAGGGAAAGGTTTCAAAAAAGCATTACAGTTTCTTGATAATTACTAAACAGATCTGTCTGGGTTGTACGTCCCGTTCAAGGGGGTATGCACGCATAAAGTATATGTAAAGCTCATAAGATGTGATGAGGTTCCTCGAATGGCCGTGCTGGCCCATGCAGTGATCTCCATGATGATGGTATTGGTGGCACCCCGAAGATCTTCCTGCGCCTTTCCGGTTCTGAGTGCTATGATTTGACATGGTACGATAATCATTCGTGTGAGATGTATTGGAGCGTGACTGAACAACCCATCGAGTGTTTGCGAGCACTAGCTGGAAGGATGCTTCAGGGGCTAAAACCAAGATTTAGGTGTTCGCACCCACTGGTTGTTGCTGTTCTGACTATCTAAGAACAAAAGGTAGTTACTACAACACCCCAACTCCATATTAGAAGAGGGGAAAGCAGTGGAAGTGAAATATGTGGATACAGAAGAGTCTTATCAGACGCGATAAGCCGTCGTCGGCCTCAGCTGCCGGCGGTTGTGCATGTACGCTATGATTCGTGAGTATTTATTTCATTTAGCCCGCCCGCTAACTGTACTAACGCATTTGCGGTAAGCTCGTGGGCGCGTATCACAGTCCTTGCCCCTGCATGATCTTACCTTGTCAGCGATAATTAAACCTACCGCTGCTCACGTATATGATAGCTGTTGATAACGAATCTTGAGCTTGTATGTCGTTCCGTACCGGCTGTAAAATGCTACTTTTTCTAGCAGGTAAAGTACAAGGGAGTTGCCTCCGGGCAGCGGGCAAAGTTTGTGTAACATAGACAGTAACATTACAAAGAGGTCAGGAAAACGTATCTATGGATCAGAAGAACCTTCGGGTCTATCGTACACGATTCTGGTCGGTAATGTGTGCTAGCCTGTACTCAGAACGATCACGCTTCTCCTAGTCGTTGCTTGAGGCACTAATAAAGCAAGTCACGAACATCAAGGCTTCCAGCATCTAGCGTACATTCAGATTCTAACCCCGTTGGCGGAAAAAGTCTGATTGACATACAGAATCTCATAGTTCCTTGTGATGGTATGTTCCACACCATTGAATGGGACGGTGCATCCACCCTAATGCGGGTGTCGTTAAACAGAGCGACGGACTGAAGTTGACGGCACACACCAAGTGCAATCCAGCTTTTCCCGGTACCCTTACACCGTTTACAACCCCGATTGCGTGATATAATGACGTCCCGTTTTCTTCGTAACCTCCTTGAATTGGGTTGAAGCCATACGGAATCCGGCCACGGTTAGTTGTAACCCAGATCATCGTGTCTGGGTCGAAGGGAAGAAGATCATATCTGCCACGGTGTTCTAGCTCCACGCCGCCATATGGGACGCGACAGGCTGGGATTAAGTGTGGCGCGATCTTGCATGGATGAACACAGTTATCGAAGATGGCGGACCCGACATAGACGGGAGAAACTCCATCGGCATCGAAACAAGGAGGCTCCATGGTCTTAGAGGATCCGGGGAACGGGCTTGACACATCAAGAGCCAAGCGATAGCCAGAGGGTGGCTCTGGGACGTCACTGTATGCAGGAGGAGGATCTCTGGAGTACTTTTTCTCGTTGATCATGGTAGGCGATGATGGTGGTGACTTGAAAGGCAGGTTGCGGAAATTCGATGAACTTCTTCTACCAAGTATGTAGGTAGTGTAACCTACTAAATGGCGCCCAGTTTGACCCGACAGCGCCTACTATCACCATTATTGAGGCGGTGGCGCGTGTCATAGAGACAGGCTGTGTCGCAAGGTGTATCATGTATGTGGTGCGCTAGCCGCCTCACTACGTCATCAGTGCGGTTTAGGCTACTCTGGAACGCTGCCGACACCATCAATTCAGAAGTAATTAGCTACAAGAGTACGAGCCCATAGCTGAGTTATTCGTCTTTCTACATGTTTCGTGCCGAATGCGAAAAGCAGGTATATCAGTACGCGTCGCCGCGTGGAGCAGGTCTTGCTTGTCTCAGCACCTTGGGCGGAGCAGCGTCATACACATACAGTCTGCATTCACGTCAAGCCGAAATTAACCACACAAAATCTGGCACTCTTCGACGTCGTCCGGAACCGGAATTTCTTCATTGTCGCCTGCTACGCCGGACCACCACGTGAATGATAGCCGGATGGACTGCCAAGCATGCTCCGGTACTTTCACTCCCCGAGTCGCAGTATAGTGTGATCCGGCAACTATCCATCTTTCTCCATGCGTCAGAAGAAGATGTATAACGGGCTGAATGAAACGTGTCCACGACTCGTAACTCACTCTGCCGTTTTCAGCCGGTAGGAAAACTTCCCCCCGGTAGACCCCCATATGTATTTACCATCATGTCAAACGCGACACTGCAGGTAACACGAGCTTGAAAGGATACTTACCTTCATCACTTAGACTAAATCAAGCCAGGGTCTGCGGGCAAACCCCTGAAATCCGACACCAGCTAATGTTTGTTGCCTTGGCCTATCTTTCAACGTGGCCAGTCTCTGCAGTACAAGCGAACCCTGTTGGATGTCGGCTCGTTGGAAGCGCCGTTGCCGGTGGGATAACATTTGTGTCCGCATCTGCGCTTCATTAACTTATGCAACTTTCGGCTCAATTAGGTGAAGGAACAAGCGTCATCCCTTTGGCTTCCCACCTTCCCGGGCGCAGTGATCATCTTGTCTTCTATAAACGGTAACGGTGCTGAAGAGTGGGCGAAAGTCTAACGAATGTTTGTTAGACTTGATGCAAGTTTCTTGTTATGAGTTGAGCGGTGCTAGTCTTCCGCCATCGCTTTGAGTACGAGAGTAGAGGCAGTTCAAGTATGCGAGCACCCGTCTCTCGCCTAAGAAACAAATATCGTAACCACGAAGGCATTGTGAAACACCCACATGAGATTTACCTCGTTTCTGAAGCTCATCGCGATGAGCCAGACCTGGATCAGTTAGGCCATGGAGTACACCTAGCTGAACGAAGCTTCAAAAACGGTCCTGGGGAGGCCACGTGAGACAGGAATTGGAGAATACCCGACTTCTAGGAAGAAACTCCAAAGTCAGTGCTGACACGACCCTCGTGATGCGGTTATTCGCCCATGTATGTGGTTCTGTACGTGGGTTGGCCGGTATTCTTTGTGCCGGTGAACGCGCTTGATAACCGACGGTACTCCGGGTTAGTCACTCGTAGTCACTAGCATGTAAACCGCGACAAACAATCCATTTACTGTACAAAATGCCAGTGCGCACACCCAGGGACACAAACGAACTCAGCGACCGTTGCCTGAGGTGAGTTCCAAGTGGACCATATCATGCGTCGCAGCTCCAAGGTGATCTTTCCTTCTACGAAACCTCAAATATCAATGATGAATGGTTGGCATCGGTTTTAGGGGTCAAAGGAGCGGTGTAAGAGAAAGCGTGTGGACGACGCGAATGGCACAGCAACAGGAACGAGCGGAACTGCCAAGGTAGTTGTATTGACGATCTCAGGCTTTCTCTAGTCATGATTTCTTTGCCCTATGACCCCAATTGCAGCTCGAAGCCAAGGAGGGGGACCACGCTCTGGTCCTTCCCCTGAATGTCGTCCCCGTCAAAGCCGAAGCAGATGCTGTGCATCCTCCAGCTAAACGACGGAGGGTTCAGGACCACACTGAAGTGCGCACGGTTCGAAGCAGGGATCAACAACCAAATGTTCAACTTCAGAGCCGGCCCACGTTGCGGTCTCTCGTATTGGACATGCTTGCCATATTGGATGACGTCAGAAAGACAGTGGTGAAGACTGCGCAGTTGCTGGATGAGGCGCAAGAGGCGGAGGAGAACGATGCGGAACTGTTAAGGGAAGAAGCAGCAGATGCACATGCAGAGGCTACGGTGCAGTTTAATGAGGCAGCAAGTATGTGGACGACAGTTGTCGCGACTGCAGTACAAAATGGCAGGGATATCTGTGACCTTCGGATGGCCCTTGTCTCGGCAGCTATACTTCTTGGCACTTTGGCCATGCACTACTATGTGGGAGCTTTGCTCGACGAAGCAGAGACGGACATGTCAGAAGAAATAGCCACTATCGAGGAAGGTTCGTATCTCTTGAGATCATTCTTTTCCCTGCGGTTGAATGTTCGAAGTTTGAAGCCTTTTCGCAATTACCATTGCCTGGGCACGGATCGGCAATTCTCCACTCCGGCTAATCTATGTAGTGCGTACAACCCCCATACTATCGGACGATCGGATACATTGGCATTTTTTTTTTCTCTCGGAATGATATTTTGCGTCGGCATCTGTGCTTTCTCGAGGTCTCGTGATTCTTCTCTCAGAATACGTATCGCAGGTCGGACTTATCGCTGTCAACGGCATAGAAAATTTGTTGCATAGGATAATTGGATCAAGTCATATACCACTGCTCATCCGTTCATCCATTCGGACTTCATTCTATGCAAGAGTTTCAAGTATTCTACTCTGGTAAGTTCAGCAGCATAGCACTTTGCCAATCAATTGAATATGCCCTCTAACGTGAACATATCACCCTTAGTGCTTGAGATCATGATCTTAATAATGCCATGTGTGGTAGATGCATCACCATTCTGATTGTGGGTCCAGCTGAGTATCATGTGGTATGGTCACTGCTGGGCTGTAAGGGGGGTTACACCCTCATACCAGTAGTCTAGTCACTCTTAATAAGTACCTCAAGCCCTATCATGCTGCAGGATAGGTATGGGGTTCAGTGAATAGTTGAACTCTGGTACTGTATACATAGATATTACATACTATATAAAGCACCTGTATATAAACAGGCACTTGCTGCTTAATTAGGCCTTGTTTGGACACCAGAATAAAATCAAATTTAGAATCCAGAATTCTGAATTCAGCTGTCACATGACTTCCACATGACATGGTGATGACACACCTGTTGGTACCTTGCTGGCACCATCCTTGACAACCAATGTCATGTCTTGCTCCTCATCTGAACATTCTAGCCACTCACTGCACTCATGTGGACCTGTTGAAGTTTCTGATGCAGAGAAGTCCAGGACAACAAGAAAGATTCCAGCAAGGTGGTCAGAAGAGGAAGAATGCACACTTGTCCTCTATCTCCAGGAACAAGTGCCTGCAGCTGGAGATGGATTGAACTTTTCAAAAAAGCACTTCAACAATGCTGCTCAGCACTTGAAGACCCAATTTCCAAACCAGTGAAGTGGTGAGAAGACTGGTGTGACTTGTGCATCAAAGTGGACTGCCATTTGTATATCTTATCTATGTGCCACCCAGGAGACTGATCACATACTACAGCTTAGGGAGGAGTACTTCACAGTCATAGACCTCAAAAGCACACCTCAATTCACATGCTCTGATGAGCATGGGGCTGGGATGGAAAGCCATGATCCTGTCTGGAGGGATTATCCCAAGGTAGTAGTGGCATGATCTACTTGAAAATTCAAAATTCTCACCCAGGCTGCAGTTGCATAAATGCACTGCTCATTCCAGAAACAAGGGTTTTCATCTATTTTTGCTTGTGGCTGAGATGATGCCATCTCATTCCAAGGGTGCATACATCTTCTGTCCCAGTGGAAAACACTCCAGGTTGGGCCCCAGTGCCCCTCAAAATGCCACACTATCTAGGTCAACACCCTCTTTGTCCTTGGTGCTGCTTCCTGGTTCTGCAACAAGTGCTACAAGTCTGCCTGTGGCAATTCCCTTTTGGTCCTTAATGCCACCACCCAGTGCCTTGCACTCTCACCAGCATTAGTTTTCAGGCTTCATCACTTCCTGAAGATGTGGCTGCTCCACCATCCACTCCATCTACATCTCTTTCATCTGAAGACCATGGCTCTGATTCCTCAGCAGTTCTAAAAAACATCAGTCAGTGGAAGTGCAAGTCTAGTGCAATATCTGGTTCTGTGTCCATTTCAAGTAGTGTGGTCTCAGAAGATTCCCAAAAGCATGCTCATGGTATCTCAGTTGCTGTTGCCACACAGGTGGAGCATGCTGGAGTGATGAAGACTATCACATTCAGCTTGGATGACATGTTAAAGTTGTTCATGACCTCAACTATCACCACCAACATGGACACCTACAGAGAAGCAATGGTGAAGCTTAATCTGCATGTAGCTAATGTATTGATGGATAACTTCTTGGACCTCAGCAAGTATTTTACCACACCCAAAAACAAACAGAAGGCCATTATTTTTACCAGAATAGCAGATCTGCTGTACTGGAAGTGCTGGTTAGGGGGGTGCCTGTTGGACTTTGTTAGATGTGGCTTCATATTGTAGTTCTTTGGACTTCTAACTTCACAGTGACAACACTTGTCATAATCACATGATATGTACATGCATATATACAGACCCCTTTCTTTCTCTTCCTTTCCTCAGCTTGTTGTCAAATGGCTGAGGTATGTTTACATATGATAGGTTAAGTGGCTCTGGTGACTGACAGTTATGCTAGCAACTTGGTCCTTAGATTAGCAGTGTTGTATGAATGTAGCTTATTGTCAAATGACTGACCAACTCAGTCCTCAGTTGTCTACAGGTTATGGGCCCTGAGCTTGCCACATAAGAAGGCAAGCTCAATTAATTAACAACTAGGACAGACAAGATAGATGACAGAAGTTTATGCATGAGAAGTTGAACACATATACCCATGTTCACAGCCTGCATCATGGAAAAGTTTGAAAACATCCCAGAATTGCAGGGGATGGAGAATTATTACAAGTAGCACCAGTAGACTGAACAGCTTCTGGGACAAGGGGTGTATAAGCATGTCAGCATGAACCCATTTGACTATGTCAAATATGCCCTCAGCATGTCCATGCCTGCTGGTCCCAACCACACCAATGGCAGTGGAGCAAGAGACAATGAAGACTTGGTTCAAGGACAATGGCCTCACAAAGTCTATCATCCTGAGGAAGATAAACTCTTTAGTTTTGACACTGATCCCTGATGACATCAATATAATGGCATGGGTGGTGTGGAACACACTCACTGAACTCTATGATCAATCTGATGTCTCTCTGCAATTTTCTTTATGTGCTCAAATCTCCACCTTCCAAATGAAAGGAGCTGCAGACACTGAGAAGTATATGGCATTACACATGCATGTGAATGATAGACTGACTTGTATGGGGGAAAGACCATCAGAAGCTGACACAATATATGCACTCCTACAAGGTCTGCCAAAGACTGGAATTTGGTCAGGTATTCAAAGGAACATAGAAACTGGGCTGGAGCACAGTGAACAGTCCATATGGGTAATGACACCAGGTTTCTTTAATGCAGTACCAGCTGCATTCCATTCATCATGGCCACCCTCCAATCACACCCCAAAACCCATTCACTCCAACACAGCAGTTTACAAACCCTTTCTCACCCCACCTCAGCGTTTTGTTCCTTGACTTAGTCAACATGCAGTGCCATTAATGATCAGAGCATATGTCTTTAAATGTGCTGCACGAATGATCATCAAAGAGGTTATGCAGATGACAAATGAAAATTCTGCTCCTGGTCCAGGTTCACTGGCCTGAAGAAGACCAGGAATATGTAATCTGAGTGGGACAGCATGCATGATGCTGGTCTGTCTGGGTTGTGTTGCACCATTCCCACTGTCCCTGCCTTTTTCATCTTGCCACCATCTTGTGCCATAGCGACTGCTGTTGTTGTTCCCCTTCCCATGCTTTGATAGCACCTTGTACATATATTGGCCTCTGCCCACCTTAGGGGCAAGCCTGTGGACTTCACTATACAATACATGGTATGCTTATGATATACTTCCTTTTTCAGTTTTACCTTTGTTTCCATTTCCCATGTGAAGTGAGATCCCTATTGGGATCATCATCTTCCTTTTACTTCACTGTTTGGTTTCCTGTGCATGTGATCACAACACATTGCACCATGCCATGTCATATGTATGAAGGAATGCCTTCTTACATCATGCCTAGTCATTGTGACTTGATGCACTGGTGCTTTCCAGGGTTCATTTGTTTATGCATATGATAAACAAGATCCCTGCTCTTTTGTTTACCTTTACTATACTCAGTAGTAATGTACTTACATGAGCTGGCTGCCTGTGGGGTATATAAGACCCCTCAAATGCAGTTGTGTTCCCCTGTACTTTACTCTACCAAGTATCCTACCACATAAAGGTAGAGAGCTTGATCTCTATAAATTCTCCTTTGCTCTCAGTCCAACCCTGTTGTCTCCTTCTCTATAGTGAGAGTGGTTCTGGTTGACTAAGACCTTGTAATAATCCCACCTTGTGCCAGCAGAAGTTGAGCACACTTTGTGACCATAGGATATCAAGGGTGTCCCTGTTGAGGAGGCTTCAGCATTACTCAGCATATTAGGAAGAGGTCTGCTTGGCTTGTACCCTTGCTTGCCTATTCCCTCCCTATTGGTTCCAGTTAGCCACAAGGTGATTGATAAGTGCACATTGACCTGTGACTTGGAACATTGCATTATCAGTTGTTGCCACATGACAAAAGAGTAAAGTGCTGCCTTTTGCTCACTGTCTGACCTGACTGGCTAGTCAAAGCCTACTTGTGCAAGTTGACATAGCCAAAAGGAATCTCTCATCACATACCAGCAGTGAGATACAGCTCCCCTTGTGGTAGAAGCTGAAAATCAGCTGCTCTTGTTATTGTTCCTCGTGATGAACCTCCAATCCATCATCATTTTCCTTTTTGCAAGTGTCAGCCAACTGGAAGTATAAGTCCCAGAGACAGACAAGTAACTTGAGTTGAGGACAGGTCTGCTACCTGTGCCAAGAGACTAAGTGAATACCTGTTGCAGCATCTTGTTGGTAGCTCTCACAAAAGCCTGTACTGGTGATCAACATCACTGGAAAGCCTGTACCCAGTTGAGGTTACAGCAAAGATCAAGAGCCCCTATAAAAAGCATGTACTCCCTTGGAAAATTTCGCAAACCTTCAAGGAGGTGATAGCCATTGCTCTATGCATACTCATGTAAAGAAGCCCAGATCAATCTAGCCCAAGAAGTCTGCAACCGTGTCTTCTGAAGCAGGGTCAAGTAAATTCCATCCATGAGGACAACCACCCAAGGTTCCCCCATGTACCACAGGAATGACCACAGCACCAGAAAAGCTTGCAAGATTGTCATCTGCTCAATGCTTCCAGCCATATCTGGTTACAAGTCCTACTAAATCTGAAGGAGGAGAGGGTAACCAAGCCCAGACCTCACAAGAAACTTCAACTTCACCTATCCCAAGTTCCTTCATACATATCTGAGAACCTGAGCCCTTAGCAGGCTGAAGAATCAACAAGGAGGAAACACATACAGCTCCAGAAAATAAATCATTGACAACAGACCAGAACAAGAACAAATTGCTGCCCTCACTGAACAGCTACAGCAATTCACATGTACCACTGATCCCTTTGCAGGATGAACCATTGGAAACATAAAAGAACCCATGCAATGGTATGAAAGCCTGACTGGCCATGCAGGTCTTGATTTCCCAGCATATACCATTCCCAAATCAACAGTGGCTGAGGAAAAACAGCCAGAAGGGAGAGGAGTCGATAGGAAGGAGCTAGGCTTGGGAAAGCCACTCCCCTTCGATGGTACCAGTGGCAAGTTTGAGTCATGGATTGCATCGGTCAACAATTACCTGAATCTCAACCATCATGTCTATGACACCAATGAATGAAAAATTGGATTCACCCTCTCATTTATGAGCTGAGGGTCCACTGTCCATTTCACTGAAAACTACCTTAAAGAACATACCACAGTAGCTGGAGCAGTGTTCCTCTATGACAGCTGGACTACCTTTCTACTCAAGCTCAGGTGAATTTTCAAAGTTGGTGACATGGAAGCACTAGCCTTCCTCAAGATGGCCAAAATCAGACAAGGCAACTGACTGCTTTCTGAATACATTGGCAAGTTCCTAGATCTTATCACTCACACTTCCATCTCTCATGATGATCAGCAAGCCAGTGTCTATTTCAGGAAAGGCCTAAATGACCAAATTACTGAATGGATCCTATGGTCTGGTGTAGGGAGCAGGAGCTCCTTGGTAAGGGATTAGATGGAAATTAGAGGTTTGAGGTGTTGAGGAGTTTATTTACTTTTCTAAGGGGCTTGATCCCTGTTTTGTAAGTGGGATGGGGACTTAGTGGCAAGGTGAGAGGTTGCTTAGTAAGCACGTGTGGTCTTGACTTCAAAATTGTACTAGCTACAAGAACAAGCTACCACTATAGAGGCTGGGGATCACAGACTGGTGGGACCAGTCTGTGGCAGCTCTCTTACTGCTACAGCCCTTGAGAGTGAGGTCTGAGCAGCCTTAGGGAAGTCCTAAGGTGGTGGTGCAGCAGAGTTTTCAGTTCAGTTTTACAGGCCAAGTGTTCAGTTCTTTTTCTATTCTTTTCCTCTACTGGTTCTTCTCTTCAACAGGATTCCCTACAGGGTCTAACTAGCCTTCAGAAGCTACTCCTGTGATCTCTCACTTATTTCTCTTCACCAGCAAAGTCCCCCAGACTGTACAAGAATGGATTGACACTGCTGTTGATGCACAAACCACCAAGGCAAGCCTTGGTGTGTATAATGAGTGTCTCACCAAAGAAGATCGTACTGTTCTCCATATGTATCAAAATGAAGACCCCTCTCACAAGAAACATCAAACATGTGATCCAAACACAATGGATGTTGATCAGCAATCAAAACCCAAAACCTATCAAATCCCCCAGAAAAGGAAACCTACCCCTTATCATTTCCAAGAGATATGTAAAGATCAACCCAGAGGATGTTTTCATTGTGGAGAGATGGGACACTACCAAAGTCAGTGTAAGAAGTCAGAAGGACCCAGTTGCATCCTTCAAGAGGTCAAGTCCACATATAGTGTGCAAGGGTTCATGGAACTCAAGAAAGCACTGAAATCTGAAGAGGATCTTTAAAGTCCTCTCCTTGTACTGCCCTGATGGAGGAGAGTAGAAGTACATTCTGTTCATTTAGTGCCCCTGAACTCATGTCTCTTGTACAAATATTCAAATATCCCTCTGTGAGGGCTATAACAGGCACACTCTTTCTTACTGAACAAAACGATAAGAGCTGTAATTGACAGTGGAGCTGAGTGCAATGCAATCAGTCAAGAGGCAGTTGAAAGATACCACCTGGAGACTAAGAAAATCCAGCAGCCATGGTCTCCACAAAGCTTTGAAGGATTGTCAAAACAAGTAATTGATGCTGTGGCTCTCTTCACTGGATGAGTGCACAGGCAACACTTCATGCTCTCTGCGTATATCATGGATCTCAAGAATGAAAGTGTCCTGCTTGGGATGCCCTGGTTGCAACAAGCCCAACCAGTTATTGATTGGACAAATTGGAAGATGGTAGGATGGGGAACACCTGAAGTTGCCATCTTGATAAATTGAACTTCGATTTCAATGCAACTTGAAGCACAGCAGAAACACAAAGAGGTCACTCTGCCTCCAGAGTATAATTCCTACAAAGAGGTGTTTTCTGAAAACTGCCCCCTACCCCCTCATTGCCCTGGTTATGACCATACAATAAAACTTGATCCTTCCAAAGATCTGAAGACTTTCAAACCTGCAAAAATTTATCCCCTGTTTCATGACAAGACGACATTACTCAATGAGTTCCTCGAAGAAAACCTTGCCACTGGGAAGATTAAAAGGTACAAAATGCTGATGTTTTGCATGTACCTCCTGCTCCAGTCTTCTTTGTCAGAAAGAAGGACAGGAAGAAGAGGCTAATTCAAGATTACTGGCAGCTAAATTTGTTTACAATTCCTGACTGGTACCCTCTTCCCCTTGTCAAGCCAATCCTAGATGAGTTGGTTGAGTCCAAGTATTTCACAAAATTTGATGTTTGCTGGGGCTTTACCAATATCTGAGTAGAAAAAGAAGAAGAAGTGCTGCTTGGATCATTCATGACACCATGAGGTGTCTTCAAACCTACCATAATGTTCTTCAGCCAGAATAATGTGCCACCTATGTTCCAATGTTACATGGATGGCAAGTTTGGTTGGTTGCACACTGACAAGAAAGCTGTCATTTACCTGGGTGATGTCACTGTGCATTCCAAGATGCATGAAGGCCTGAAGAATAACATCAAGGAGTTTTTAGACATTGCAAAGAAGGAGAACCTTTGACTGAAGTTGTCAAAGTGTGTTTTTGAGGCTGAAGAAATTGAATTCCTTGG
This sequence comes from Pisolithus thermaeus, assembly GCA_024663475.1. Taxonomy (NCBI): domain Eukaryota; kingdom Fungi; phylum Basidiomycota; class Agaricomycetes; order Boletales; family Pisolithaceae; genus Pisolithus; species Pisolithus thermaeus. The sequence goes on from JANFAF010000012.1 coordinate 529,959, forward strand.
ATACACCATCAAGCATGGACAGTATGAAACCACTCCCATCAAGGTAGAAGTGGTAAAGAACTGGAAGACTCCAGAAAATGTCCATGATGTTCATCAGTTCCTTGGATTTTGCAATTTCTATTTCCAGTTCATCCCTAGGAAGCTTTTGTTAAGCTCAAGAACTATATGTGTCAGGCCCCCATACTTTGTCTCCCCAATTTCAACAAGCCATTCAAGGTATACACAGATGCCTCCAAGCTGGGCACTGGCACTGTCCTTTGCCAGAAGTTTGATGACAATGAGCTACATCCAATCACCTACCTTTCGCAGTTGCTACAGGGTGCTGAGCAAAATTATCAAGTCTACAACTTGGAAATGCTAGCTGTCATTCATGCCCTCAAGGCCTGGAAGCATTACCTGTTGTCACCTCCAGAAGACACTATCATTCACACTGACCATGAGAACCTGATGTACTACTGTGAACCCCAAAACCTTACTGGAAGACAAGCCCACTGGCTTGCCTACATTCAAGGGTTCCTGCTCAAGTTCAAGCATAACCTGGGTTGCTGAATGATTGTCCCCAATATGCTGTCATGCAATCCTGCTTTTCCTCAAGCTATGCTGGTAGAAACTATGGTACTTCCACCATTGATTTGGCTAAAAGGGGGGGGGTGAAACCACTCAAGACTCCCCCACTCCAGTCAAAATGTCCTCAAAACTGATTCTTGACTTACATGAAAATAAGCCCATGACTGTGAAAGTCCCAAAAGCACTGAAAGTTTCCAAACCCAAAGACAAAAGCAAGCCAGGAATCTGCCACATATCACAAGAAGTCTTCGAGGAAATCAAAGCCACATCAAAAAACAACACCAGTTATGTCATTGTGAATGATGGGTCACAAGAAGAAGTTGTTGAAGACCCAGCAACTAACACCAAAACCAGAAATGGAAGGGTCTATGTCCCTCCAAAGGCATGGAAGAAAACTTTATCAGACTTCCACTGTTATGCCTCAACCTGGCTCCTTCCATTTCTGGACTAGAGCTGTGGATACATGCTTTCAGCCCTGCCATCTTCATTGTCATTGGCTGTACTGTCGTTACCTTCCTTATTGGCTGTCAGGTGATACTTCATAACCAACCTGCCAGACTCTATCTTTGGTGACTTGATCTTTGATCAGTCACTGCCATCTTCCTCCCATTGGGCACAACCCCAACACTATATCTGGATATGCCTCAAGCCCTTCAATGGGCTCTCGTCTTGTTGATATGTTTGTATCCTGTTTTCCTTCTCTGTCTCATCTTTTGTTGCATGCCCACTTGTACTATAGCTGTGCCCCTGCTGTGCATTGTTGCCCTTCTGTTGCAAGCCCACTTGTGTGCTCACTCTCATTGGTTCCTTGTTCTGTATGTACCTGTGTCCATTGCCCATCTTACTGCATATGCTTTGTGCCCACTTAATCATGGGCTATGGACCTGTTTCCATTGGGCCTCTGGCCCATACAGCTGGTAGTATATATAGAGCTACAATACTGCTGTATTTCCCAACTTTTCTCTACCTTGCAAACACACTCATATATTTCCATTCTTTGGGAATATGTGTGATTGTGCCAAGGGTGCTCAAAGTAACTGATAATGCACCAAGATACTGTCATACTGCTGACATTGGTTGCTGCACCATTATTTGATGCTTCTCTCAACCAGCAGCATAACAAAAGCAAAAAGTTCACTTTGCAGCTGTGACCATTCTTTGGACATGACATCTGCTCTTCCTCTCCATCTCAGAACTGCATCTTCGCTAGTCTGGCTATTCTTTAGCCTGGAGGACTAGTGTCTTACACCATTCCACTAAAATGAACTAACCTTTTTTAGGTTTGCCAAATCATTGGAACTGTGACCCCTTTTATCCCACTGTTCACTGGACCCTCCTGTCCAGTATTACCTATTGTAATCATCAACCAACCATTTTTTGGTGTTGTCGACTTACCCATCAACATTTTCAAGCTTGCCTTACCATTTGCCCAAGGTGTCTTCAAGGCCACCTCTGCTGCCTCCTCCTGAGTCATTGAGTGCTTTTTCTTTAAGCAAAGGCAAGCACCAAGTACCACCTCTACCTCTCGCTTGCAAGTATATGCTGCATAAACCAACTGGTTCACCTTACGAGTACTGTTGCCCTGATCAACCTTGTTCTGCAACCCCTCCATCCACCCTTCACAACCCAGCAATCCTAGGTGCTTACTGCAAACAGGAGCCTGAGTCAGAAACTGACATTGAACTGCTAATCTTTGATGACAAATCAGATCTTGGATCTATCATCAGAGATACCCACATTCCCAACATTAACAAAGAGAATCTTATCCATGTCATGTCCCACACTACCAAAGGATTGAACATTGGATCCAGATCTGGGCAGGAAGCTGCAAAGCCCTCTTCCAACCCTACCCTGTTGTTTAATTGAGAACCCATGCTCCAAGAGATTGAAGAACTCCATGCACAATTTGCCATGACAACTGTGACTAATGGAGGTCATGAGTTTAACCTCAACAAGCTGCATGTTTATGACAGCAACCACAAGTTGTTCTTTACTTGGATCACACAAGTAAAAGGCCATTTCCAAATCAATCAGCATGTGTATACTTCTGATCATCTTCGGATCAGGTTGATGCTGTCTTTTATGACTGAAGGTTCTGCTGCAGCTTTTGCTGAAGTCTACATTAATGAGCATGACAAAAGTGGCCACTATGAATATAAAGATGATTGGGAACAGTTCAAGTCATGCCTCCAGACTACCTTCATAACTGGAAATCCTCAACATAAAGCACAAATCAAACTCATTACTCTGTTGCAAGGAAGTGATCCATTTGAAAAATATGTTTCTTGGTTCCTTTCTGTCTTCAACTGTGGATCCCCACACTGAACCAGCATGGAGCTCATTAATGGTTGAGCTCCAATGTCATTATAGATGGATTATGTAAATGTGGGTGCCCGTATATAAACAGGTGCCCATTACGTAAGTAAACAACTTCTTTTTTACCATACTTTATGCACTCCAATATAACACCAGCCATGTTTATATTTGAGTGACTAAGTATACAAGTGAACAAGAAGCTAGAAACTTTACATTTTTTAAACACCTGAATGTGTTATGGGCCCCAAGTCTAACAAGAATCTCGTGCTGCAGAAGAAAAATTCTTGTGGCACATCAAAACCTCTCGAACCCGATAGGATTTGAGAGGATGGTGATGATGATGATCTGCCACCATCAGAGAGAAATGAAAACTACCCTCAAGTGTGATTGTCTGAGATGACCATGCAAGAAACTACTGATGATGCCAATCATGCCATAATCTTAGATGAAGGGCCAAGTGCTCTGACCGACCTAACTATGGAGACTGCTCTCATAGAAAATATGAGAGCAGAAGGATCAGGAAAAGGAAAAGAAAAATCTGACAATAGAAGAAAACCACCCACATTCCCCAAGTTCATCCAGGAACTGAAAGACATAGTGGCAGAATGCACCACCCAATGGGAGAACTTTGGTGACCAGGATGAACGTGGTCACCAAGTATGTACCTTCAGAAAATTATATGACTTGGTGGACATGCCTGACATCGAAAGCACACATGATGGGACTGGCAAAGAAGGCCAAGCCACTGTGTGTGCTGAACGAAGGGAAATCCACTACAAAGATGAGCCTACAAGAGGTGATCATAAACATGAAGACACTCCACAAGTAGATATACCTTGTGGAGTGAGGACAGCCAGATACCAACCTCTGAGAGACTGGCCAGATTGTGAGACCCCTCCCCACCTGGAGAAGGGTCTCAAGGAAGAAGGAACCTACATCCGGGGAACTGGCACAGGACACCCAGATGATGACCCAGATGATGACCCAGATGATGACCTGGATGACAACTACTGGTGCAGAAATAATTGCAACAATCAGGATGATGATTGCAGGAGAAAAGGACCTGAAATTATAGCCCCCCTTCATCAGAACCAAAGGGACGCTGAAGGGGAACATGATCACTGATATCATGGACAATCACAAGGGGTACAATCATACCAAGGGCAGACCCCTGGCATGAGTGGATATACCAAATCACTCCTAGAAAAATATTGTCAGAGAATATACAAAGTGGTAGGCCATCACATGGCTCCCACAGGCCCAGAAGTAAAAGCAATAAAAATTGCACAACCAAAGTACTATAAAGGCCAAGATGACATCGATGCCTTTGATGAATGGGTCAACCAGACTTTGTGCTGGTTGAAGATATACAAAGTGACAGGCCCAGCCCATGATGCAGATCACATCACATATGCTGGGACCTGTCTGGAAGGAATGGCTGCACAATGGTTTGACCAAGAGGTTGACAGCCCAGATTGCATGATCTGTGACTGGACATTCGAAGACTTTGTGTGTGCCATGTTCACTCGATTCATACACAAGGTGTCCACACAGAATGCTGCTGAGAGATACAACAACACCAAGTACTCTCCTGCTAAGGGAGTACTTGCATTTTATAATGATCTGAAGCACAGGGCATCCAGGATGGTCCAACCACTGGATGAATACTCCATGAGAAGGAAATTCATCAATGGACTCCCCCTGCTGATCACAGAAGGAGTCCTCAAATTGAGAGGTGTATCAGCAGAGCATATGCTGATGGACCAGATCCTGATTGAGGTGCAAAAGATGGAGAGTGCACTGAAGCTCATCAACAATCACACTTGCGTCCAACAAGTCAAGCAAACAGGGACTCGCCCTGCCAACCCAGACAACAGGATCAGCAACAGGCAGTACACTGATGGCAAATATAAGTATACACAGAAGGGCAATGTCCTCTACAGGAAGGCATTGGATAACACACCCTTCCAGAGAGAGGGATTGTCCAAGCTGCAGGGACAATGCATGACTGGAGCCAGTCATGAGAGAAGGAATGGACTGGTAGGCCAGAGTCTGAGAAAAGATTCCAGCCCACCATGCCAAAACATCAAATGCTACCACTGTGGAAAAGAAGGGCACTATGCCGATGAGTGCAACCAGAAGAACATCCCCTCAAAGGACAATAAGCCTGGCAAGGCCAGGCTATTTGCTGCTGAGGTGATTGAAGACAATGGTGCTGACAAAACTCCAGAAACTCAAGAAACTGCAGTGGTTTCTTACAATGAAGGAGACCAGGGAGTGCTCCTGGAAGAGGAAGCAGATGCCAATGATGAAGTCATTGACATCTACAGCAAGTACTATGACAGTGACAACAATGGGGAACCTGTCACATATCTTGGATCGATGGAGGCCCACAGCAATACTGAGGGCCAGCAAATTTACTACACCCAAATGGATGTCAAGGAATCTACCGTGGAAGGTGACCCAACTGAAGAGGCCGAGCCAGACAACAAGGAGGCATTGCCTGGGGAAAGCAAAGTTGAAGAGGTCCTTCCAGTCATGGCCAATCCATGGGGAATAGTGAATGCAGTGGAAAACGAGGCCATGCCACCTAGTATGGATGACCACACATTGCATTACTCAGAAAGATTCAGCCTAACTCATATAGAGAACTGCCAGATGTGCTGAATCCACAGAGCTCACATCATAGAAGATGAGCTTGCAGAAGTGCTGTCACTGATAGCAGCCCAAGCAGTACTGCAACAACTGAGACAAAGGGCATATGATGAGGGGTGGGATGCATGAGAAGAAGCAGCAGGCAAGACCTTAGCCCCCCACATAGGGTATGTCCTGGCAGAGATGAATGCTGCTGAGAATATAATAGACCTCACTCTCGAACATGTGGAGGGCATGATGGATGGAAGATGGCTGACAATCAGTATCGATGGGGTACATCAGACCCTGCTCAGTCTGGGGTGCCAGGCAATATGTCCTAGGGAGAGTGACACCTCAATGAGTGCACTACCCTCGTCGAGGCAAATGAGGACAGCAAGAGCAGACATCGACAGGATGGGAGAACTCATCCAGGGGATCTGGGGGGTGATGACTTGGAATGAATGGTGAATGCAGCAGGCACTACAGGAAAATGATCAACTTTGAGGAGACCTGTGAAGGTTGGCTGACAGGCTCTCATGTGCCTGCAAGAGCCTTGGGGGGGAACCATGCTCATATGTTGAAGTAGAGACCCCAGCCATCCCAGACCGAATGACTGTCAGTGGGCAATCATGTCCTAACTCAAATGAAGCCCAATGACTAATGGCACTCCATCCAACAGAAGAGACTAACCACACATTCCAATATGGAATGTGCACCAACATTACCATCACTCCCAGACCAACAGTCCCACCACAAGCACATGCTTGTGTAGTAGTAAAAGCCCAGGTCAATGACTGTGAAGCATTGACCATGATAGACACAGGGAGCATGACCAACTTTGTGAGCCCTGCATTCACTACTGTTGCCAAGTTACCTACATTCACCCTGGCCTCCCAGCTAACCTTACAGCTGGGATGTGTCAGAAGTCATTCCAAGATCACACATGGCTCCTAGACGAAGTTGCATCTGGGAGCCTTCACATGTGATGCCTACTTTGACATTGCAAACATTGACTGATATGACTGCATACTCAGAATCCCCTTCCTCTGATCACACAGTGTGCAATTAAAATTTGATACGAATACAATAGAGGTTGGGGGAATATCCATGCCAGCATACACAGAACTGGACCTGTCCAGTTCTGTGGAAAATTGAACCCAAGAAAAGGGACAATGCAAGGATGCATCATCCTCAACTCCAATGAATACATGACTAGCAGGTGGGGCCACACTGATGAGGAATCCTCCCAGCCCCATGACACCCCAACGAAGTGTTGAGATACCAATGTTGGTAACCAAAGGCGAAGGGCAAGTCACACTTGCACAAATGAAAACCCAAAAATACTCAGACAAAGATATTCCTCATCTGAGGGAAGAGCTGTATAAGAAATATGAGCATCATATGAAGGGAGTGGTGCCAAAGATGCCACCACTCCAAGAAGTAAACCATCACATACCCTTGATCAATGAGGGTATGTGTTACACCTACCATTTACCATGTTGCCCGGACTTGCTGAAACCTCAGCTGGCAGAGAAGATCCAGCTATATACCAGAGCTGGATGGTGGGAGAGAGCAAGTGTGTCATAAGCGGCACCCATGCTCTGTATCCCAAAGAAAAATGTGAAGCTTAGAACAGTTGTTGACTGTTGAAAGTGCAATGACAATATGGTCAAGGATGTAACCCCATTCCCTGACCAAGATCAGATTCGAATGGATGTCATGCAAGTGAAGTATTGCTTGAAGATTGACTTGTCGAACACATATGAGCAAGTCAGAATAGACCCCAGTGATGTACCAAAAACAGCCTTCTTGACCATCTTCAGCACATTCCTGAGTCACATTATGCAGCAGGGAGACTGCAATGCACCAGCCACCTTCCAGTGGCTGATAACAGTGACATTGCAGGAATATATAGCTAGGATAGTACATGTGTACTTAGATGACACATTCATGTACAGCGATACAATAGAGGACCACATAGAACATGTGTCCCTCATGCTCAATGCACTCATAAAAGCTGATTTTTATCTCGAAAGGGATAAAGTTGACCTATTTGCTGAGAAGCTTGATTGCCTTGGCCACATCATTGATGACAGAGGAGTCCATGCAGATGAGGACAAGATGGCCTGTATCTGCAACTGGAGGAAGCCCACGAACCTGAACAAAATACAACAGTTTGTGGGCCTAGTTGAATACCTCATGGCATTCATGCCAGATGTGTCTGCATACATGACACCTCTGATGGGAATCCAGAGGAATGGCCACACCTTCCTCTGGCATGAAATTCATGACAGATGCTTCCAGGCAATAAAGGACCTCGCCTGTAAGTACCCAATATTATGACCAATAGACCCAAGGTCAGACAAGCCAATCTGGCTTGTCTGTGACACATCCCTATATGGTATAGGAGCACTATATGACCAGGGACTGACCTGGCAGGGGTGCCAACTGGCAGGATTCATGTCAAAAAAGCTCACAGACACCCAACACAACTATAGGACATTCGAGAGGGAAACCCTCGCCATACTTGAGGTGTTACTGAAGTGGGAGGACAAGCTTTTGGGGTTTCACTTCAAGATTATCACAGACCATGACACACTTCAGTTCCTCCACATGCAACAATGCCTATCCAGCCACCAAATGTGCTGGATGGACTATTTATCATGCTTCAACACCAAGATCATATATGTCAAGGGATCAGAGAATGAGGTGGTCAATTGCCTGTCTCAGTACTACAAGACAGACAAGGGAGATGAAGCACAAAAAGAGACCATTGAATGGGCAACAGCTGACATTCGACTCGATCCAGAGGGGGATGACCTCCCAATAGATAGGCTGAGGGAATTGCACCTCGCAGCGATGTGAGACGAGATGCCAGAGATTAGGGAACCAACAGAGGAGCATCATGCAGAGGCCAATGCACTGAAACAACATGCAGAGCAGAGAAGAGAAGAACCCACTCATGTACCCATGAGTGAGGACCCCACTCTTCTTGACTCTGCAGGGGACCTGCAGATGCTTGTCACCCACTTCCAGGGGGAGTGTGGCTTCCTCAATTGCATCAGACAGGGGTACCTGGCAGACCCTGTCTTGGCAAAGGTACTACTACACCCAGATCACCACAAAGCATTTGGCATAGACAATGGGCTGATCCACTTGAAAGTCATGGCAGGAGACAGAGTACTCTGCCTCCCTTGGGTGGACTGGAAAAATGACCAGCTGATGGTGCAAGTGATCAAGCATGCACACAAGACACTTGGTCACTTTGGAACACTGTGCATGGGAGACTACATCCATAGGTGCTTCTGGTGGCCTGGGATGGGCAAGGACATCAACTCATTCTGCAGATCATGCCCAGTGTGCCAGACCACCAAGACCAACAACACATGCCCAGTGGGTCTACTTCACTCCCTGCTGGTGCCAAAGAGACCATGGAACTCCATTGCGATGGACTTTGTCAGCCCCTTCCCCAAAAGCAATGGCACCGACTACCTATGGGTCATCCTGTGTTGACTGACATATCTGGTTCACCTCATACTGGTCAACACCACCATACAAGCATCTGAACTCACATGGGTCTTCATTCAGGAGATTGCGAGGCTACACTGTCATGCCCATACCCACGCTCTGGCCCTCCTCCGCTCTGCTCTGCACCTCCCTGCCCTCTCTAGCACCTTCACAGCACACTCCCACCTGCCCCCCTGTCGGACACTGTTGGCCCTTGTTGGATCCACCACATAACTGTGGCTTGTTAGTCAGGTGACCTTCCACCCTCTTAGGGGTCACCTTCCTTTTGGGTCAATGGGCTGGCTTAGGCACAGCACACCTACTGCACCACATGGTTTGGCACAGGGTTGCTGCCTGTTTAGGCTTTCAGCCTATCTTCTGATTGGCTGTCTGTGGGTGCTCCGAAGCCCTTCTGTCCATACTATTCCTTTTAGGGGTTCCTCCTTTGTTCTGTCCTTTACCTCTGTCATATGTACCATTCCCTGACTGAGGTTTTCTGACACCTTTTACCCCTGGAAAATTTACTGTACCCCATATGTTAGTTCTGATGCTCTGGTACTGTACTGCCTCGATGGCATGCCAGCTGTATATAAGCCCACCACACTCAGTGGTGTTCCCTCAGTATGAATATCAACTTAGTCCTCCCTCCTCTGTGGTCCTCGACTGGCCTTCTCTGTCTTCTGTCGGTTTCTCCCTGACTCCCCTCTCTATCTGAAATCCAAGGGCCAGGCTCATACAAGGGGGCAGTGCATGAGCTGAACCTGATGCCCTCTCCTGAACCCCTGTCACAACCATTGGCCAACCTTTGGCCAATGTCACTATTCGTCAGCCCCTGTTGGCCAAGCATCAGCCTACATTGGCCAACCTCCATGTACTTCCCACGGCCTCTGTGAGCATTGGGGACCATCGGAGTAGGCCTGGGACCTGACATACATGGTCTCCCTGATATGATCATGTCTGATCACAATGCCAAGTTCACCTCACAGTTCTGGCATGAGGTGCATCGACTCTTGGGTGTGAAGTTGCTAACATCCACAGCCTTCCATCCTCAGACAGATGGAGCTTCAGAACAAGCAATAAGGAATGTATCACAGATACTACAAGGCCTAGTCTCACCAGATCAACAGGACTGGGCTGAGAAACTACTGATGGTTGAGTTTGCCATCAACTCAAGCATTAGCAGCTTGATGGGATTTGCACTGTTCAAGCTGACATACAGATACCTGCCCTGATCACTGCCTAACATCGAGGAGCAGTTGACTATGACTGCTCCTGGGGTAACATCCTTTGTCCAATGAGTGAAGGAAAACCTAGTGATGGCTCATGACACCATCATCGAGGCCTGCATGGTGCAGACACACCATGCTAATAAATGAAGGAGGGATGGTGGAAAATATGATGAGGGCGATCTAGTATATCTGTCAATGAAGAATCTCACCTTGCCCAAAGGACATGCTCAAAAACTGCTCCCCAAGTACATCAGCCCCATGAAAGTCATCCAAGCAAACCTGTCCATGGACACGTACACTCTGGAGCTGCCAACACAGCTTCAGGAATGATGGATCCACCTCACATTCCATGCCAACCTCCTGCATCATCATGAACCTAATGATGATGCACTATTCCCCAAATGTGATGCCCATGCCTTCTATGACGTGGGCACACCTGACAACACAGAATGGCTAGTAGATGAAATAGCTGCCCACCATTGGGTGGGCTGTCAGTTAGAATTCCTAGTCAAGTGGAGTCTAGGCAACTCCACTTGGGAACCTTACCTGCATTGTAAAAACCTCAAGGCCCTGGATAGGTACCTTGAACTGCAAAACATCAAAGACCCCCGCTGACTGCCTAAATGCAGTCAGTGTAGTATGGAAATGCATGTGTAGGGACCTATACCTTCGAGTTTGCACAAGTACTATGCATGTGACTGCACAACACTCATACACAAGACCACCCTTCGAGATCTCCCATGTTGAGTTTGGACTTGCTGCCGGCTTTATACTTAGAATGGTTTTAACTATGACCAAACTTTATCACACTGCTTACACAACCCTTCCACTTTATGAAATTTTCCCATCGCCTCTTTCTTTCCTTTTACCATGTTCTTGTCATAACTATAATCACTATTCCGTCTATGTTGCACCGAGCCCCCTGCCCCCAACAGCATCCTATCATGAGGACACTGTTGCCTCCCCTGACGTGTCCATGTCTCCTGATGACAGGACATGTCATCATGCATTGAAATGACATGAGAGGGATGACACCCCCCCTTGCTGCTCCCCTTTGTACTCCCAGTCCCCCTCCTGTCATCGCTCATGCTCACAGGACACCAAACATCATCATGAGCATTCCCTCTCCCCCCCTTGCCAACACTGGCATGCCAGTGAGTTTGGTGTTGTCATTCATGATGACTGTGGCCAGCCCACTGGCTGTAGTACATGCCTGGCATATGCACTACACATGGCCCAGGACCTGGTCCTTGGTTCCCTGGACCTTGTACATGCATGCACATCCTGCATGCATGTACTGTCTCGCCTCTTTGGCCTGGATGACTCCTCCACACTGTGCCAAGAGGTTGATCATCTCCAGGCAGATCACAACTACTGGCAGTCACATGCTCATCACTACCAAGATGAGTGTGACCACCTTGAGGATGATTACAACCTCCAACATGCATGCCTGGCCTCCCTGGCCTCCCACCCCCACCATCATGACCCCTCATCCATGCCAGGGCTGTCCTCTTCAAGCCTGGCAGCTCATCTTTCAGGGGGAGGGGGCAGGACACTCCCTGCTGAACACAGCAGACCAACCAACTCCCCCCCTCATATGTCCACCCCCAGTGCAGCCACCACATCTCATGAAAGCCACAACAAGATGCCAGTCAACACACCCAACAAGTCCATGGAGACACAGCCTCATCTTAAATGCCCTCTATTGACTGACCTTCTTAAGGAGGCCAACACAATGTTCCCAGTCAATCAGAGGGAACATCCCCACCAAGCATTCATCCTGCTGAATGGCAGGAAATTCCTCCACATCCAAGTTCAGCAGAACTTGTACCAGTTCAAAGCCCCCCAATGGTATGATGTTGAAAGAGCAATAATTGCTGGGTATGCCCCAGCCCTACTAGGGGCAGTCTTCCCAGGTGCAGTGCACCTGCTAAACACACCCTGTGAGATAGACAATGTCTATGCTCATGCATCCCAGGAGAATGATGAGAGCAATGCACTGAATTCCAGGGCCACCCAGCACCTCATCATGTGGATAAACCAATACTTGGCAGATGTCAATGAATGCATGGGGAGAAAACTGGTGAAGAACCCTGTTGCAGCCTATGCACTCTCACAATGGCGCCCCCCCATGTGGATGGCCACCAAGGGCAAGGCCAAGCGGGACAACTACAGGCCATCTGTTACTGGACTTGCTCCACAACCACCCCCAGACTGCGAAGAATGTCATGCCAGCCCCTCAGAGGCTTGCAAGGAGCCTGCTATCCCTTGTGAGCCAGCCCACATCCCACAGGTGGAGAGACCCCCACCAATGGAAGCCCCCCTTCCAGTGGTGATACCGACCCCCCCTGCCATTCCCCCCATACACCCAATGATCCCCCCGATTATTGATCATCAGGACCCAAAAAAGAGATCCCACCAGGACAGGTTCCCCAAAAACACACCAGCCTGGGGTGAACCTCTACAACAGTGGAGGGCAGAAATTGAGAAATACTGGGACACAGAGGAGATGCCAAGCTTCCCAGGGGTGGCAGGCCCCCTTGAGGAGTACACTGAGGATAAGAAAGCAACTCTGATTCAAAGAATCAGAGGGTTCATTCTGGAAGGATACTTCACACCCTGGTTCTGGTATGACTCCAACCAGCACAGGTGGCATTGTAACTTTGCCTGCCTGTTTGCTGTGGCTGGCCAGTACTGGGCCATAGTGGAGAATGAGGGACTATCCATTGTCCCAGTGTAGGGAGTGGGAGCTCCCTGGTAAGGGAATAGATGGAAATGAGAGGTTTGAGGTGTGGAGGATTTTATTTACCTTTCTAAGGGGCTTGATCCCCATTTTGTAAGTGGGATGGGGACTTAGTGGTGAGGCGAGAGGTTGCTTAGTAAGCACGTGTGGTCTTGACTTCAAATTTATACTAGCTATGAGAACAAGCTACCACTATAGAGGCTGGAGATCACAGACTGGTGGGACCAGTCTGTGGCAGCTCTCTTACTGCTACAGCCCTTGAGAGTGAGGTCTGAGCAGCCTTAGGGAGGTCCTAAGGTGGTGGAGCAGCAGAGTTTTTTAGTTCAGTTATTCAGGCTAAGTGTTTCAGTTCTGTTTCTATTCTTTCCCTCTACTGGTCTTCTCTTCAACAGGATTCCCCTTAGGGTCTAACTAGCCTTCAGAAGCTACCCCTGTGATCTCTCACTTATTTCTCTTCACTGGGTGCCCAAAGCAGTTGGGATCTCTGCAAGGACATTGCCCCATCCCCTGCTGACATAGCCCACTTCCTCACCAGGAATGGGCTGAGCTTCCAAGAGGCTGACAATCTGTATTCTTGGAGTGTCAGTTTCCTCCATGATGAGAGTGACATGCTCCATGAGAAGGGGCGTCAAGTCCATGATGGCCTGATGTGAGGTGACTATGAGTGAGGAGGTGATGCAGATCACCTGGCTGAGCAGCAACCTCTTGAGTATTACCTGGATTGTGCTTGGGAGTTAGGGCTCCTGGATTTTCATACTGTCGAAGCTGTCCCTGCCAGTGCACACTCGCTGAGTGGTGTTGAGGTAGTCAGAGGGGTAATGGTGGCCTCTGACTTCGACAACTGGGAGCCTGATGTCCTGAGCATGAGTAACACTGGGAGGCAAGGCATGGATGTCGATGATGAGGGCCCTGCCCCTATGTAGGGGCTTGACATTTCATAAAGTTCCATCTCAACTGCATATTTCTGTATATCCTCACAGACTGGCTAGTTATTGCTCAGTCATCTCTCTCTGATACCCCACACTTGTGTAATCTACATAAGTGTGATAGTAGAATAGAATCATCAGTGTGTTTGTGATGGTGCTTGGTTTGGGAGAACCCATTTTGGGGTTCTTCAGGGGGAGGGTGTAAGGATGGGTTGGATCCCCACACCAAACCAGCATGGAGCTCATTAATGGTTGAGCTCCAATGTTGTTATAGATGGATTATGTAAATGTGGGTGCCTGTATATAAACGGGCACCTGTTACATAAGTAAACAACTTCTTTTTTACCATACTTTATGCACTCCAATATAACACCAGTCATGTTTATATTTGAGTGACTAAGTATACAAGTGAATGAGAAGCTAGAAACTTTACACTGAATGTCAAGACCAGTTCTCAACAGTCTCTGAGAGGGTCCAAGGGCAGAGGAAAGCTAGGATGAAAGTCCAGGTAGTCAGAGTTTAGCATACAACTTAGTACACTATTTCCTGCTGAGTCCCAGAGGTCAGAACTATCCAGAAGTTGTCTGGAGTCGAGTGAGATCAATGAGTATCTTATTCAATATTTGAACTGATGTGCTATGATGTATGTACAGGGCTTTTATAGTACAGAGGAAAGTCCAATGCAATGTCCAGGGTGTAGCGACCACCAGAATGCAGTACAGATGAATAACAATATTAGTGAGCTATTAGTAAGGTAAGTCGGTAGTCACCGGATAGCTGGATGGTACAGGGATTAGTAAGGCATATGGGTACAGTAGTGCAGTGAGTTGCTTAGCAGCATGAGAGAAACATACTAAATATGGAAACAGAAACAGAAATAGATCATAAGTCAAATCAAAGATGGAATGGAGTTTCTCAACAGAAGCCCATAGGGCTAGAACAACACCTCAGATGGCTGGAACTCAGTCCAGACCTTACATGCGTGTCATGGATGTGACAGTAGGGCCAAGCCCTCGAGGCACTTGTTGTGCTCAAGTGTTGCTTTGGAGTTTCAAAGTCTGCATTGTCAGAGTCCAAAAAGTTTCACAGTAAAAAGAGCTCAACAGGGTTTTGTCAAAGTCCAGGTGCCCATTTCCATCTTTCTAAATGCTATGGCTCCTACTTCCCGACTCAAATCTTCCTTCAACCCCACAGGCATCGCCTGGGAAGTTCTCAATGAGGAGTTGCTTCAAGAATATCTGGACAACCCACTGACTATGAAAATGGCGAAGTTTGACAAGCAACAATGGTGTCAGCATGCTGCCATGCAGGCAGCAATTCAAGAGGAGGAATGCTGGCAAGCTGAGGAGGTCCAGAAAGTGAAGGAGGCCAAGGAATGTTGGAAGGCCAAGGGGTGTAGGAAGGCTGAGGAGGCTGCTCAGAGGAAAGCAGCCAAGGAGAGGAAACTCTGTGAGTTGGAAGCAGAGAAGAGATGTCTTGAGGAGGAGATGCATCAGGCACAGCAGGCAGAGAGCTCTATGGTGTGTAACAATATTTATCATTCAAAAATCTGTGCTGACAAGTCCATACTAGTCTCAGTGTGTCACATTAGTTGGTGGAAGGCCCACAGAGCAGGCTAAGGCTTGCTCTGCCTGTATCAAGGCTGGGGAACCATGTGTGCTGGGCACTGGATGTAGCAAGTCATGCATCTGGTGTCAGAAAACCAAGGGAAAATGTGACTTGAATCTGCAGGCTCCAGAATCCAAGAAGCCAGTATCAACCATGCCATTGCCTCAGGGTGGAGAGAAAAGAAAACAGAGAAAGTCAGCACACTTCAGTGAGGCTGCTGATGATGAAGATGTGGACAACATGCCAGATGTTGAGGTTGTCTCAAAGTCCTGTCCACCCTGCATGCAAGCTCCATGTCAAGACCCACTGGCAGAGGTCTTGGACAGGCAGCTTGGAGAGATCATCAAGGTGATTGAGAAGAACACAGCAGCTGTTGAGATGATGTCAAGAGAGGTCCAGGACCTATCTGGAGTTTTGGAGGAGTCTTTCAAGGTTCTGAAGACTGCAATGACCACTCTCATCAACCAGGTGATGAACGATGACAACATTTAGTCATTACTTTTAGTTTATCCATGTTCTTAGTGTAATTTGAGTTTCCTGTCCCCCCCCTTCCTCTTTCTTTCCTTTTTTTTTTTTTTGAAATATATTTTCTGTTGTGTCCATCTTAGAATTGAGTGAGTGTGAGTCTTCATAGCATAGACAGAGTAAACTCTGAAAAGTCCACTTATTTCTGGGGTGGGATTGCACTCAATGGACCATCCTTGTGGGGGTACACTCTGTGGAAATCCACAACTAAGTCAGGGGCATTGCTTAATTTGGTAGCTATGAGCCAGGACATTTCCTCATCTGTGCCTTCATAGCCAGCCCACTTGACTAGATACTGCAGCAGACATCACCTACAGTAGTCCACTTTAGAGTCTAGGATTTGTTCTATCTTGTACTCTGGTTCTCTGCTGATTTCAACAGGTGGAGGCAGAGGTTGGACAAAGTTGGGGATAGTATTTGGGGTTGCTGGTTCTAGCTGCAAGATGTGGAACATGGGGTGTACAGACTTCATAGCATCAGGTAGTTGGATAGTGAAGGATAATGATCCAACACAAGCAATAATAGGGTAGGGTCCCAGATTCTTTTCGGAGAGTTTCTTCGAGGGTCAAGTGGACCTGAAGTACTTAGCCTTGATCTATACCAAATCTCCAATCTGAAAGTCCAGAGGCAGAGATCTTTTAGCATCTGCCAGACCTTGGTATCTCTGCTGAGCTTCCTTCATTTCTTCTCATAGGAATGTATGCAGGGAGTCTAAGTCCACTGTGTAGTCTCTAGTTCAAGAAGATGTTAATTCTCTTTCTGGGTGTATGGTAACATTGGGATGATAACCCTTATTGGCAAAGAATCGTGAAATTCTGGTTGTAGCACTAGGAGTGTTGTTGTACACAAACTCTGTGAGTGGTAGCAACTCGGACCAGTTGTCCTGTTGGTAATTACAGTAAACCCATAGGTACTGCTCCAATGTCTGGTTAGTTCATTTGGTTTGACCATCACCTTCAGGGTGATATCTGGATGTGAAATGGAGCCTCATATCCAGTGCTTTGCCCAGTGACTGGAAGAAATGAGACATGAACTCCATGCCTCTGTTGGAGGTTATGTGTGAGGGAACTCCATGCTTGGAGAAGACATGGAGTAGGAACAACTTAGCAAGTTGTGGAGAGGTGATTGTATCCTTGGTGGGGATGAATACAGCTTGTTTTGAGAGATGGTCTACAATGACCAGTATAGCAGTATGGTTTCCAGAGTTTGGTAGTTGTTCAATGAAATCCATTGAAATGGAGTTCCAAGGTCTCTCCAGTATTGGTAGTTGCTTCAACATACTGTATGGTTTGTGTCTTGGGGTTTTAGCATGCACACAGGCAGTGCAAGACTTGATGTAGTCTTTGATGAAAGTCTGAGCATTTGGCCAGACGTACTCACAATGGATGAGTTTGAGTGTTCTGTTTTGTCCAAAGTGACCAGCCAAGGGGTGGTCATGCTTGTAATGGAGTACATGAAGCCTGAGGTTGTTTGCTTTGGGGACATATATACGATCATCCAGACATAAAAGTCTGGATTCATCTACCTGCCAATGAGGGTTAGATGGGTCAGAGAGGTGGAATTGACTGAGTGGATCAGATGTTAAGGCAGACTTGATGTCTTCATGGAGTTTCTCAACATCCATGATTATACTAGCACATAGTACTGGGCTTTCTAAGTAGGTTGCCTGTAATGAATTGGATAGTTGTTCAGTGGTAAACACTGGTTGGAGGTTTTGTGGGTTAGCTTGGGCATAGCCCCTATCCCCCTCTTTGGGGTAGACATCCCATCGTCTAGTCAAGGCATTGGGCTTTGCTCCGAGCTTACCAGGGCAGAAACAAATGACCATAACAAATTGAGAAAGATACTCAGACCAATATGCTTGGCACCTGGTGAGCACTTTCGAGGTAGAAAAATATTTGAGATTCTTGTGGTTGGTAACAACATCAATGGTGTATGTGGGGCCTTTGAGGTAATGGTGCCAGGTCTGGAAGGCTTCATGAATTGCCAACAGCTCTTTGTCATGTGTGTTGTAGTTCAACTCTGGGGTGGTCAAAGTCTGGGAGTAGAATGCTACTGGTTGTACCTCACCATCCAGGCAAGTGACAGACAGAATGCCAGTGGTGGCATAGTCCAAAGCATCCATTTCTACTGTGGTGGGAAGTCCAGGTTGGAAATGAGTTAGTATTGGAGCCATGGAGAAAGCTTCCTTGAGACAATTAAAAGACTGGTGACAATCCTTGGAGAAATTCCAAGGTGCCCCCTTCCATGTGAGATGTGTCAGTGGGACCACAATATCCAAGTAATTGAAGATAAAATGACAGTAGAAGTTTGCAAAGCTGAGGAAGGATTGGATGTCCTTCACCTTGTGAGGTTCAGGCCAGTCACAGATGGCCTTTACCTTATCCTTGGACATTGACAAACCATCAGGGGATAAAAAGAAACCAAGGTATTCCACAGACTCAGAGTGGAATTTGCACTTCTCTGGTTTGGCATACAAGCCATGCTCCTGGAGTCTGTGGAGTACCTCACAAACATGTTTTTTTATGATTTTCAATGTTATCAGAATAGATAAGGATGTCGTCTAGGTAGACAATGATGCATACATCCAGTAGGTCTGCAAAGACAGAGTTGACAAAGCATTGGAATGCTGCAGGGGCATTGGTAAGTCCAAATGGCATCACCAGCCACTCATAAGATCTGTAATGGGTTCTGAAAGCCATTTTCCATTCATCTCCTTTGGCAATGCACACCAGGTGGTAAGCATGGCACAGATCAATTTTGGTATATACCTTAGCCTGACTAGGTGAGTCAAGTAAGTCTGAAATGAGAGGTAGCAGGTAACAGTCCTTCTTGGTGATCTTATTGAGGCCCCTAAAGTCAACACAGAGACGAAGTGATCTGTCCTTCTTTTTGACAAAAAGGACAGGTGTGGCATACAGGGACAATGTTGGACAAATAAAGCTGGTAGTGAGGTTTTCATCAATGAAGGTCCAGAGAGTGGCAAGCTCAACAGATGAAAGTGAGTAGAGGGTTCCCAATGGCAGAGTAGTTCCTTCCTCCAATTCTATCTTGAGGTCAAACTCCCAGCAAGGCACAAGTGTAGCTGCCTTGGCCTTGCTGAACACATCAGCAAAGTCATGATAGTCTGGGGGTACTGATGACAAGTCCAGGGTATCCTGTATGGTGGCAGCCTGGAGTTTGGTATAATCCTGAGGTCAAACCTGGAGGGAGAACTGAATTGAGCCATCTAGTTTGCAAGTGTGGATGAAGGCCACTGCATTGACAAGGGAGATGTTAGGTGCTTGAGTGCTGGGTGGAGAGGAGTTATCAACCGACTTGGGAAGGGTGATGTCTGGAGAGCCCAGGGGGGCATCTTTGGGGTTTCTCAGAGTTGACTCTGAGTCAGAGGGCGATGTCAGTGCTGGCAAATGGGATGTAAGGTTTCAGAATTTAATACTGCTCAGTACCTAATCAATTGATGGATTGTAATGGGTGAGCCAGTTATGTCCAAGAACAATCTTACACTCAGAATCCAATGGAGTTACATAGAAGATCATGTTGGTGATATCTCTGGAGGGAAAGTGGACTGAGAGGTGGGATGGAGTAGGTTGAAAGACCATGATTATTGATGAAAGTAGAATCTACAAAACAGTGGGTCAAGCCCAAATCTATTAATGCTGGAAAGTCCGGAATATTAAATGAGTTGAGGGTGACAGAAGGTTTTAATGAATTGGGATTTAAAAGAGTGGATGCATTGAGATGTGCCTCTGAGGATGCACAGTCAGTATCAATGCAACTCCCAGGCTGTGTGGAGTTCTGAGAGTTGCACTCTATTTTTTTGCCTCAGAGGAGGCAGTTGGTTTGGCTTCTGACTCAGTAACCATGGCTGCATAAGCCTTAGCTGTGCAAGATGTAGACTTAGGGCATTCTTTGGCCTTGTGCCTGGGGTTTCTGCAGGACATACACAGGTTCTGCTCGAAATGTCTCTTTCGCTTGGCAGGTGTCAACTTGCCATCTTTACTGAGCTTGTTGGATAACATGGATGGTGCTCCAGAGTTCTGATTGTTCAGAGGCTTGGGGTTCAGGGTAGATGGAGTTTGCTGGTTACCACCAGATTGGGGGTTGGCATTACCAGATTTTTGCTTGTCCCCCTTGTTCAGGTTGGCCTTGCCTCTGGAGTTGTTTCCAGAGTTGTTGCTGGAGGACTTTGCTTGATGAGTGATTTCGTCCTTGTGCTCACAGTAGCATGTGTCAATTTCTTGGGCTAGTGCACACAACCCATATAATGTAGTGGGTTTCCCAACCCTACTGATTTTGTCCTTAATGTGATCTGGGAGTCCAGTATAGAACAGGTGGCAGAGGGCACCATCTCCATAACCTCGGACTTGTGATGCCAATCTGTTAAAGTCGACCACATAACGATTTACACAATTGTGTTTCTTTCATATGGAGGTGATTGAGCTGGTGCTCAGCATCTGCGACTGGATCATGGGGTCCAAAAGTTGTCTGAAGGTCCACCACAAAGTCCAGCCAGCTGTCCATCCAGAGTGGACAGTCTGCCAGGTCTCCAGAGTTTAGAAGGTCTGACTCGAACCATTCAAGAGCCATTCCTTTGAGATATGATTGGGTGAATGTGACCTTGTTTCTGTCCAGGCAGAAAGCCTTAGGACGATCTTGGAAACATAGTTTGCACTGAACCAAGAATGTCCAGAGTTTCTTCAGGTCAGTTCCATCAAAAGTGTCTGGCTCTCGGACTTTGGCACATGAGGATGAGGTATTGTTGGAGCGACAGGTGGAATGTGACAGATGGTCGACAGCTGTTGCCAAGTTCTGCAAGACTGCCAGTTGGGGGTCTAACTGTTCTGGGGCATTGACAAAAGGATTACCATCATCATCATCATCATTGTCATTGTTGTTGTCATCTCCAGGACCATTGTCTCCCAGACTGTCATCTCCAGGGTCATCACCTCTGAAGAGGTCTGGGGTTGGTCATGCCATGGATGAGGAATGTCTATTAGAGGAGCCAGTTCTAGGGGTCAGGGTAGCAAGGGGTTCACCCCTGGCAGAGAAACTCTGAAATTGGCTAACTGACAGTGGAGGACATCAGTGGCTTGCTATGCAATATGTGCACTAGACTCATGCATATCATCAATCACAGCTTGTTCTGAAGCTTCAACAGCCATGGAGTGAGAATGGAGTCAGGTAGTCATAGTCATTGGTATAGGGGGTTTGGTGGACTTGTGTGAGGGTTTGAGTTTGAATATACTGTCAAGACCAGTTCTCAATGGTCTCCAAGAGGGTCCAAGGGCAGAGGAAAGCTAGGGTGAAAGTCTGGGTAGTCAGAGTTTAGCATACAACTTAGTACACCATTTCCTGCCAAGTCCCAGAGGTTGGAACTATCCAGAAGTTGTCTGGAGTTGAGTGAGATTGATGAGTATCTTATTTGATATTTGAACTGATGTGCTATGACATATGTACAGGGCTTTTATAGTACAGAGGAAAGTCCAATGCAATGTCCAGGGTGTAGCAACTACCAGAATGCAGTACAGATGAATAACAATATTAGTGAGCTATTAGTAAGGTAAGTCAGTAGTCACTGGATAGCTGGATGGTACGGGGATTAGTAAGGCATATGGGTATGGTAGTGTAGTGAGCCACTTAGCAGCATGAGAGAAACATACTAAATATGGAAACAGAAACAGAAATAGATCATAAGTCAAATCAAAGATGGAATGGAGTTTCTCAACAGAAGCCCATAGGGCTAGAACAACACCTCAGATGGCTGGAACTTGGTCTGGACCTTACATGCATGTCACAGATGTGACACTGAAGAAGGAAATTCATGACTGGGTCCTCAATCATAGAGAACCCCATACTGTCTCGGATTGGATCGCTTATGCAGGACAAGCAGTTAGCAAGCTGGAACAAAAGAAAATCCTCGACAAATGAAAGGCTGGAGAAACTCACCTGTCTCTGCAGTACCAATATCCCTCCTGTCCTGCTTGGGATCCTAATGCCATGGATGTCAACAAGAGATGTCAAAGTCAAGGACAAGGCAGAAGACAGGTTTGCCTGGTGTGCTGTTTTAATTGCTCTGAAGAGGGGCATTTCAGCAAGAACTGCCTGAAGAAGAGACATGTTAAGGAAGTGGATGTGGATGAAGAGAAAGTCGAGGTCAAAGAAGGAAAATCCTCAATGAAGGATTTTTGAATGGGCATTCTGAATCTTCCTTGTGCAGTTCACCAAAATCTAAGTGTGTTTTGAGTGCTCATCTTGCTTCATGTAATAGTATCACTGATGAATCCCATATGTGTGCATGATCGATCTATGGAACACTAGAGCTACTCAACTACAGAAATGCAAGGATACCTGCCACAATCGATAGTGGTGCTGAAGTTAATCTAATAGGAACCAGACTGGTCGCAAAGCTGAAACTCTGAACTTATCCCCTCAAAAAAACATGGGATATTACTGCCTTTGATAGCAACATCCAGTATACCATCCAAAAGAAGGTTTTCCTCAAGTGTCAGAATTTGGTCAAGCTGGTTCATGAGTTTCAAATACTGTGTTACATAGGACCAATGGAGAAGGATCATCTGATCCTTGGAATGCCATGGCTCTGGCAAGAGCAGCCAGTCATTAACTGGTGGATGCATAGAGTGGTTGGATGGGGTGGTTCCCAGGTCAAGCAGCTGCTGAAGAAGAAAGAAGTTGATATGCATGAGGACAAGATCACCTCTGTAAATTGCACAACAATTTCCACTCAGTTGGAAATGAATGCTGGACCATTGGAGACCCTGGATCTCTGAAGGAATACACAGATTTTGCCAAAGTCTTTTCCAAAACTGACATCCCCTTGCCCCACTTCCAAAAGGGGCTTGATCGGAAATTTGTATGAAGGATGAGTTCTGGAAGGACAACAAGAAACTCATGAAGAAGGTGACCCTTTATCCAATGTCACCAGACAAGCTCAAGGCTCTGGATGAGTTTATCAATGAAAATTTACAGTGTGGCAAAATTGTGTTGTCTGACTCTCCAGTTTCAGCCCCCGTATTCTTCATGGCCAAGAAGGATGGCAAGAAACAATTGGTCCAGGATTACCAGTACCTGAACTCTCACACAATCCATGACTTGTACCCCATACCAAACATTCCACAAATGATTGATGAGCTATGCAAGTCAAAGTATTTTGCTAAATTTGATGTAAGGTGGGGGTTTACTAATGTCAGGGTAAAGCCAGAGGACCAGTGGAAAGCAGTGTTCTTGACCCCTCAGGGCCTGTTTGAGCCCATCATTATGTTCTTTGGGCAGCACAATTCACTGCCAACTTTCCAGAGGTTTATGGACACCACCTTTACTGACCAGATCCATAAGAAGCAGCAATGTCAGTATATGGATGATGTGGTTGTTCATGTGAAGACCATCCCTCAGTTATGCCAGTATGTCTGAGAGTTTCTCAAAATTTGCAAGAAGGAATGGCTATGCCTGAAGATCTCAAAATGCATCTTTGAAGCCAAGGAAATCAAGTTTTTGGGGATGAAGATCTCCAAAGGAAATGTTTAAATGGCCTCTGTGAAGACTGATGCCATAGAAAGTTGGCCAACCCCACATAACCTTCAGGATGTACACTCCTTTTTAGGCTTCTGTAACTTCTATTGCAGGTTTATCCCATCTTTCTCCCAAATTGCTTGTCCACTGCATGACCTGTCAAAGAAAGATACAAAATGGCGATGGAGCAATGAAGAAAACAGTGCTTTCCAGAGAATCAAGTCGCTGTTATGTTCAGCACCAGTTCTACAAATCCCTGATCATCACAAGCCATTTTCCCTGTTTATGGATGCCTTGAAGGTTGGTACAGGGGCCATGTTGGCACAAAAGGGACCCAATGACAAATGGCATCCCTGCCATTTCCTCTCAGAATTGCTCAAGGGAGCTGAGCAACAATACCAAGTCTTTGACTTGGAGATGCTTGCTGTTATTTGTGCATTAGACACCTTCTGGCATTATCTAATTTCACCAGTAGAACCAACAGTGATCTACACAGATCACAAAAACCTTACATATTGGCATCACCTGCAAAAGCTAATGCCCCAGCAAGCCTGTTGGCTTGACACCCTTCAAGGATATCCAGTCCTCTTTTCACACAAGCCCAGTAAACTTATGGGAGTTCCCAATGCCCTTTCCCATCACCCCAATTTTGAGGAAGAACCTGCCATCACAGCTGCTGCCCTACCCAAAGCCATGTGGCTTGAGGGGGGGGGTGAATTCTGACTCTTCTTTTGCTTCCACTTCTGATCAAATTCAAACAGCCAACATGACTTTGGATTGATGCCACAAGATGGACGTGCAAAAGGTCAACCATCATCAAAAGGGGATATATGTTATATCAAAAGAGGTCTACAATCATGCCATGAGCGAAACACCAAAAGACATAACCCTTTCTGAGGAAAATCCTGATGTCCAAATGGCTTCAGATGGAATGAAGCGCTATAAACAACAGCTCTACATACTGCCAAAAACCTGCAAACAATGTCTACATGACTACCACGATCACCCTAGCATGGGTCATCCCAGAATTAAAGCTATGTTGAAGAAGATGGTGAAAGAAGTATGGTGGCCAGGAATGTGGAAGTCCATATGTGACTATGTCAAAGGATGCCCAATCTGCCAAGTGAATAAGGTCGTAACCCATTCAATCACACTGCCTGTTACTCTGAATGATATGCCCAAGAACCCCTTACCCTTTCAGCAAATATCAATGGACCTCATAACTGACCTTCCCAAATCAGAAGGCTATGACTTGGTCCTAATGATAGTGGATCAAGAGCTCACAAAAGTGGTGGTGTTTGTACCGACAAATAAGATGGTTGACTCAGTGGGCCTTGCTCGCCTTTTCCAGCAATATGTCTATCAACAGTATGGGTTACTGGAAGCAGTTATATCTGATTGCAGCCCCCAGTTTGCATCTGCCTTTATGAAGGAACTCTACAAAGCCCTTGGAATTAAATCTAAACTCTCCTCAGCCTACCACCACCAAACAAACAGTGAGAGCGAACATGTTAATTGACCTTAAAATGGCAGATGTTGTTCCATGTCTCAAAGAGTTACTGTAGCATCACACTGCACTGGGCAGTCAAACTTGCCTAGATTAGAAACCAATCATGCTGAAGCTGGACCTTCTCATGTCATGGCACAACCTCTTATCAATTGTCTCTCTAAACCACTGTGTTGCTGTAAATGCTGTGGAAATTATCCAACCAAGCAACATATCAACAGGCAACAATCTAACTGTGGAAGAGGAGCTTTTAGATGTCAAGGCAGTCCTTCCTGAGGGGGAGCACCTTATCCTCCCTCACATCAACAACAACAAACTCAGGGACAGCCCAAAGGCAAACAACATGCATGTTGGACTCATGGTTGTGGTTGTGGCAGGTTTTCCACCATTGACTATAATGATGAAAATCCTGAGGAATTCCAGGATTATGAAAATGAAGACTACAACCAGTACAATGAGGAATATGAACAAGGCTATGAGTCTTATCATATTAATTTGCAAACCACATCAGCTGATGATGCATCACATTTTGAGGAGTTTAACGATGAGATCACTCCAGTCCCAGTTCTTACAAAAGAAGAACCAAAAACAGTTGAGTATGTTGATGAAGCTCTTCCTGGTGCCACTGTTAATTTGCCCTGTCAATGCTCGATGTGCCTGCAAACAGTATCCCAACTATGTCTATGGGTACTACTGGATCTGGCCACATCATGTGGTATTCAAGCTCTGGAGAGGAGATGGATGTCTGCTGACATTGAGAACTCAGCACATGACCCATCCAACTCCAATCCATTTGCTGATCAATCTGGAGGTGGAATGGAAAATGCCTCCACACATGGCACTGGCAATGAGGGAGAGGAATGCATACAAAGCATTCATAAAAAGGTTAAGGGATCTAGGCATAACCATCCTCAAGTAATGGTATCCTTACAAGAGTTCCATGCTTTGGTATCCAAGCAAAATACCCTAAACCTATATGATATATATGTTATGCTGCAGGTTGCTCGAAGCACCTAATAAAGGTGTAGCAATGTAAGAGCAGTATAATAAACACTTAGTCGCATATCACTCGAAGCACCTAAGAAAGGTGTAGCGAAAGTCGACAACAAGTGGGGTACCTCGGTGCATAGTGACTTTGAGCACCCTTGGCTCACACACTTGTATCTCCAAAGAATGGTGATAAATGTGAGAGGTTGCAAGGTAGCAAAAAGTTAAGGAAATACAGCAGTACAGTAACTCTATATATACTGTAGCTGTATAGGCAATATAGCCATAAGGGAACAGTGTCCATGGCCCACTAAGAATGGGCACATAACATGTACAGTAAGAACGGGACATGGTCACAACAGATTAAGGTAAATGGGCATGAGTTGTAAGGTATGTATGGATCAAAGAGCCAATGGGAGCAAGTGCATGAAGTGGGCTCACAATGGAAGGGCAACTATGCACAGCAATGCACAGCTATGGTACAATGGGCAGCAGACACAAAAGATGAGTCAGAGAAGGAAATGGGACACGAACACAGAGTGGAGACATAGGCCTGTTGAAGGGCACATGACATATCTTGATATGGAGTTGGGGTTACACCCAATGGAAGGAAGATGACAGGTGCCAATCAGAGATTGGTCACCAAAGATAAAGACCAGTGGGCCAGTGTTTAAGTATAACCCAGACACCAATAAGAATAGCAACCATGCTACAACCAAGGATGATGAAGATGGTGGGACTGAAGGTGTGTACCCATAGCTCTAGCCCGGAAATGGAAGGAGCTGGGTCAAGGCATAACATCACCCCCCCCTCAAGGGCAGTGAGCTCCTGGTCGACAAGTTTGGAGGGTACGTGGCGAGGTTGAACAATGGCTGGAGGAGGCATTGGGAGACAAGGGAGGGGAGGACAGTTGGGAGACAGGTGGTCTGAATGGGCAAACAGTGGCTGCATGTTGAGGATCCATCCAGCAAGTACCTGCCCCATGACCACAAGACCAGTGGCCAATGTAGCCACAGTTGTAGCAAGTGTAGACGTGGAGGGGATGGTCAGAGGGGACTTGGATTTGACCACCAAGATAGAAGTGCAACTTATCCTTGAGTTCAAGGACAATAAATGGTGATGCCAGGAAGGGGTTTATAAAGCATGTGAATCGCATTATATGGTTTTTGATCAGCGATTCCCCAGGCACTTTCACACGCTTTGTCAAGGAAGGCTTCCCAATCAAAGACGGTGGTGCCGGTGGTCAAATATTTGGCTAGGATGATGGCAGCTTGTTGGAAGATCTGCACTTTGACTTGTTCTTCTGATTCTGGGGGTGGAGAAGGCGTCTCAATCTTAACCAGAGGGATGGATAACCTTGTTGGGTCAACTCCACCAGCCGAAGACTCTCCTGTGGGGTTAGCATTCCACAGTGATGCCTGGAACTCCCTCCAATCATCTGATGGTACTGACTGTACCTTATGAAACCCTGATCCTCCTCTCTCTGCTGCAGCAGCCACCTGGCATAACACATCCAGACCAGTTCTTCCGGGTCGATTGGCCATAGAGCAATGAAAAGAATTGGCAATGACAGGTCTGAGATCTTGATGAAGGATCTGGACGATGTCATACTGGACCTTGCCCATGGTGGAGATAGCAGCATGAAGGGTGTTTTCAAGGAAGGTGATGTTACCGGTGGAGTCAGGGGTTTTAATGGTGACGTTGAGGAACTTCGGAACATAAGAAGCCACTATGTCTGATCCTCAGAAGATCTGACACAGCAGCCATAGACATTGCTCCTGTTCTCATGTGACCCCAACAAGTGGGTCCCCTGGGTTGTACTTCATAAGCAACCAACAATAGTCAAAGAACTGTGCCGTCGTGGGTTCCACAATGATGACTGGGGCTGCTGGTTCTGCAGGAGAGAGGGAAGGCCCTGCACTGGTTGGTACGTGCTGGCATGGAATGGATGTGGGGACAGGTAAAGTGGGTAATGGTTGAGTGTCGGTTGTGCCTTTACTTCCGCTGAAAGGTTCATCATTGTAGGGCACAGCTGAGAGTTGATCAATGAGGGGGATCGAGGGCATTGGTGTTGGGGGTTGGTAATGGGCTTTGCCCTTATTGGGCTTTGTGCGACGGAGCATGAGGCTGCCAAGCACGCAGAAGCTGGAGGTGTCAGAAACAGGTTCAAGTGAGGTGGAAGTCTCGTTGTTGGTTGATGTACCCTTTCCAGCGAGTGGATAGCTGAGTAGTTCATGTGGGAGGGGAAATGAACCAGAGGGGGAGTGTGAGGGAGAGGTTGTGGAGACCTCCATGTAGTTGTCAGTGAAGTCAGAGGCAAGGGTAGCATTGTCATAGTCAAAGTAGTTGGAACCAGGATTTTCGGTATTAACAGAGTGGGGGCTAGCCATTTAGTTGAGACGATGGGCAAGTTTGTACTGTTTGAGCACCTCTTCCACATGCTCCTTTATATTCTCTTCGGGTTCCCACATGTTAGAGGAATGAGGGAAACCGACCCACTTCACAAGGTACTCGTGACCCTTTCTGTGCCCCTTGCTGCGGTGGTTTAGTATTGTCTCCACTTCCCATTTGATTTCATCATCAACCAAATCTGGCAAGGGAGGTGGAGGTGCATTTCTGTATTTGGCAGTTTCAGTGAATGGGTAGATCTGGGAAGTGTGGAACACCGGGTGAACCTTCCAGGTGGGTGGCAAACCCAAATGGACAGCCACTGGCAAAATTACCTCAACGATGGGGAATGGGCCCAAACATCTGGGTTCTATTTTTGAAGACTGTCCCTGAGTGTGCAAGTTGCCTGAATCTAACCAAACCTGGTCGCCTTCCTTGGGCTTGGTGTACACTCCTTTCAATCTTGATTGCATCACGTCCTGTGCCCATTCGTGGCTAAGCTGGGCAATGTCATGATTGATTGCAAGGGATTGGAGCTGATCATCGACTGACAGTGTGGCAGTGGTGCAAACAGTCGGGTAAGGTGAAGGGTCAAAACTGTAAAGCAATGAAAATGGTGTTTGCCCATGTACCAAATGGATACAAGAGTTATGGGCAAACTCTGCATCCAGAAGTTTTCTAGCCCATGAGTTGGGCAATTCAGCACAATAGCAGCACAAATATGTCTCGAGTTCTTGATTTACACATTCACTTTCTCCATTCATCTGAGGATGATAGGTGGAGGACAGCTTGGTTTTAATTCCAAGGGATTTGTAAAGCTCTTTCATAAAGGCAGAGGCAAACTGTGGACCACGATCAGATATGACTGATTCAGGAAGTCCATACCATTGATAGACATATTGTTGGAACAAGCGGGCAAGGCCCACTGAGTCAATGGTTTTGTTTGTCAGCACAAACACTGCCACCTTTGTTAGCCCTTGATCCACTATTGTAAGGACAGAGTCATAGCCTTCTGACTCTGGGAGATCAGTAACAAGGTCCATCAATATTTGTTGGAACAGGAGAGGATTTTTGGGCATATCATTTGGAGTCACAGGCAGTGTGATCAGGTGAGTTATTACTTTGTTAGCTTGACAAACAGGACAGCCTTTGATGTAGTCACAAATTGACTTCCACATTCCAGGCCACCAGACTTCCTTTACCATCTTCTTCAACATTGCTTTTATTCTGGGATGTCTGGCAGCTGGGTGGTCATGGTAGTTGTGTAGGCACTGTTTACGCATTTTCGGTGGTATGTAGAGCCATTGTTTATATTGTTTCATTCCATCCAAGGCTGTTTGTATTTCAGGATTTTCTTCAGAAAGGGTACCATCCTTTGGCATCTCGCTCGTGGTGCAATTGTATACCTCCTTCGAGATGACGTATATCCCTTTTTGGCGATGGTCAACCTTTTTCACTTCTGTTGTGTGGCATTGATCCAAGGCCATGCCAGCATTCTGAGTTTGGTCAGAGACAAAATTCAGGGATTTGTTGGAATTCACCACCCCCTCAAGCCACATGGCATCAGGAAGGGCAGCAGCTGTGACGGCAGGTTCTTCACTGTAATTGGGTCATCGAGAGAGAGCAAGCGTTGGGAGTGCCCATTAACTTGCAGGGCTTGTGCAAAAAGAGGACCAGGTATCCCTGCAGCATATTGAGCCATCTTGCTTGCCAGGGGGTTAACTTCTGCGGGTGGCGCCAGTAGGTGAGATTCTTGTGATCTGTGAAGATCACTGTGGGTTCAACTGGTGATATAAGGTAGTGCTGGAAGGTGTCCAACATGCAGATTACAGCAAGCATTTCCAGATCAAAGACCTGGTAACATTGTTCAGCTCCTTTTAATGATTCAGAAAGGAAATGGCAGGGATGCCATTCATTGTCGGGTCCCTTCTGTGCTAGCATGGCCCCTGTACTGACTTTGGAGGTGTCCATAAACAGGGCAAACAGTTTGCGATGGTCTGGAATTTGTAGTACCAGTGCTGAACATAAGAGGGACTTGATCTTTTCAAAAGCACTGTTTTCTTCATCACTCCATTTCCATTTGGTATCTGTCTTCGACAGGTTGTGAAGTGGTCTTGCAATTTGCAAGAAGGATGGAATAAACCTGCGATAAAAGTTACAAAAGCCCAAAAATGAATGCACATCCTTCAGGTTGTGTGGCGTCAGCCAGCTCTCAACAGTGTTGGTCTTGACCAACATGGTTTGAATGTTTCCTTTGGAGATTTTCATCCCCAAGAACTCGATTTCTTCAGCTTCAAAGACACACTTTGAGATCTTCAGGCACAGCCATTCCTTCTTACAAATTTCTAAAAACTCCCTCACATATTTCCATAGCTCAGGGATGGTTTTTGCATGGACTACATCGTTGTCCATATATCCACATTGCTGTCATTTGTGAATTTGATCAGCAAACATGGTGTCCATGAAGCATTGGAAAGTTGGCAGCAAATTACACTGTCTGAAAAACATAACTGTGGACTCAAAGAGACCTCACGGTGTCAGAAACACAGCTTTCCACTGGTCTTCTGGTTTTACCCTGACATTCATGAAACCCCACCTTACATTGAACTTGGCAAAGTATTTTGACTTGCACAATTTGTCAACCATTTGAGGAATATTCAGTAAGGGGTAGGAGTTGTGAATCATGTGTGAATTCAGGTACCAGTAGTCTTGAACCAGCCGCTTCTTGCCATCCTTCTTTGCTACGAAAAATACCAGTGCCAATACCGGTGAGTCAGAAGAGGTATAATCTTGCCACCCTGTAGGTTTTCATCGATAAACTCATCAAGGATTTTGAGTTCTTCTAGCAACATCAGATAGAGAGTGGCCTTCTTCATCAGCTTCTTATTGTCCTTCTGAAATTCCTCCTTAGTTTTTATTTTGTGGTCAAGCCCCTTATGGAAGTGGGGCAGCAGAATGTCAGTTTCGGAAAAGACTTTGGCTAAATCAGCATATTCCTTCGGGAGGTCCAGAACCTTGTGAGGTCCAGCATTCATCTCGAGTTGGGTCGAGATCGTGGTGTGGTTTACAGAGGCATTCTTGTCCTCATCCACACTGGCTTCTTTCTTCTTCAGCAGTTGCTCATCCAGGGAACCACCCCATCCAACCACCCTGTGTGTCCACCAATTTATGATTGGCATCTCCTTCTTGAGCCACAGCATTCTGAGAATCAAGTGGTCTTTCTCCATAGGTCCCACATAGCAGAGTATTTGAAACTCATGGACTGGTTTTACCAGATTTCGGCATTTTAGAAAGACCTTCTTTACCGTGTAATGGACGTGTCCATCAAAGGCTGTGATGTCCCAAGTCTTCTTTACTGGGTAGGTGTGAAGCTTTAACTGTGAGACTAGCCAGGCTCCTATAAGGTTTACTTCAGCACCACTGTCAATTGTGGCAGGTATCCTTGCATTGTCATAGTTGAGAAGCTCAAGTGTTCCGTATATCGACCTGGCACACATTTCTGATTTGTCAGCGATAGTATTACAGGAAACACAAGCACTCAAAATATCTTTAGATCTGGGCAAACTGCATGAGGAAAATTCAGAATGCCCCTTTAAAAACCCTTCTCCTTGGAAGGTTTAGAATTCTTCTCAACTTCTTCTTCTTCTTCCACATCCACTTCCTTAATGCTCTTCTTCCTTGGCTTCAGGCAGTCCTTGCTGAAGTGCCCTTCTTCAGCACAATTAAAACAGCACACCAATCAAACATGGCTTCTGCCTTTTTCTTTACCATTCTGACATCTCTTGTCGACGTCCATAGTGTTAGGATCCTGAGAGGGACAGGAGGGGAAATGATACCACAGAGACAGGTGAGTTTCTCTGACTTTCTTCTTGTTGAGGGTATGTTTTTGTTCAATCTTGCTTACTGCTTGTCTGGCATAAGTGATCCAATCTGAAACAGTACGAGGTTCCTTGTGATCAAGAACCCAATCACGAATCTCCTTTTTAAGTCCTTGTCCAAAAAATATAGCACCATTGAAGTTGTCGTCATTATAGCCAGTGCGGTTAAACACAGAAAGGAACCAAGAGATGTAAGTTTCGAAAGGATCGTTTCCTTGCATTAGCATCACAAGTTTGATCTGGGCTTTGTGTTCTGGATTTCCAGAAATGAAAGTTGCGTGAAGACAAGCTTCAAACTGCTCCCAGTCGTCCTGGTATTCAAGCCAGCCACTTTGGCTGTGTTCATTAATATAGACCTCAGCAAAGGTGGCAGCAGATCCTTCTGTCATAAAAGACAAGGTCAATCCAATCCGCAGGTGATCCGAAGTATACATGTGCTGGTTGATCTGAAGATATCCTTTAACTTGTGTGATCCAAGTAAAGAATAGGTCATGGATTGCCATTGTAAACATGAGGCTTGTTGAGATTAAATTCATGACCTCCATTAGGCTTTGTCACATGGATGTCGATGAATGTTGATGAGGCAAATTTAGCATGAAGTTCTTTGATTTCTTTAGCGGTCGGTTCTCGATTAAACAATGGAGTTGGATCAGAAGAGGGCTTCATGGCTTCCTGCCCAGATCCTGATCCTGATCTGAGATTCAATCCTTTGGTGGCATATGACATGAAGAGGATAAGATTCTCTTTGTCAATGTCTGGAATGTGAGTGTCTCCAACAATAGATCCTAGCTTGGACTTATCATCAAAGGTTAATGGTTCAACATCTGTTTCTGACTCCAGCTTGTTTTCTCAGTAAGCACCCAAGATAGCTGGGTTGCAAGGGGAGGACAGGGGAGTAGCGGAACAAGGTTGATCAGGATAACAGTATTCGTATGGGCTTCCAGTAGGTTTACATGGAGTGTACTTGCAGGGTAGAGGTTGTGGTGGAGCACAATGTTTGCCTTTGCTTAGTGAAAAAGCACCCGATGAATCCAGTGGAGGTGGTGGAGGTGGTCTTGAAGACACCTTGGGCAAATGGTAAGGCACACTTGAAAAGGTAGAGGGGTAAGTCAACAAT
Organism: Pisolithus thermaeus; assembly: GCA_024663475.1. NCBI lineage: Eukaryota > Fungi > Basidiomycota > Agaricomycetes > Boletales > Pisolithaceae > Pisolithus > Pisolithus thermaeus. The sequence continues at coordinate 563,421 of JANFAF010000012.1, forward strand.
GCTGAAAAATGGTCAGTTGACAGTTGAAGTTAGGGTTGCCGGTTTGTCTATCCAAATAATGGATGGTCCAGTGTAATAGCAGATAGCATAAGAAGCTACAGGTTCCAATGAGTCGGCAAACCTAAAAAAGGTTAGTTTGTTATAAACAGAATGATGTAAGACACTAGTCCTCCAGGCTAAACAATAGCCAGACTAGTGAAGACACAGTTCTGAGATGGAGAGGAATAGCAGGCATCATGTCTGAAAAATGGTCACAGCTGCAAGTTCAACTTTTTGCTTTTGTTATGCTGCAGGTTGCTCGAAGCACCTAATAAAGGTGTAGCAACATAAGAGCAGTATAATAAACACTTAGTCACATATCGCTCGAAGCACCTAAGAAAGGTGTAGCGAAAGTCAACAACAAGCAGGGTACCTCAGTGCATAGTGACTTTGAGCACCCTTGGCTCACACACTCATATCTCCGAAGAACAGTGATAAATGTGAGAGGTTGCAAGGTAGCAAAAAGTTAAGGAAATACAGCAGTACAGTAACTCTATATATACTGTAGCTGTATAGGCAATATAGCCATAAGGGAACAGTGTCCATGGCCCACTAAGAACAGGCATGTAACATGTACAGTAAGAATGGGACATGTAAGGTAAATGGGCACAAGTCATAAGGTACGTACAGATCAAAGAGCCAATGGGAGCAAGCACACAAAGTGGGCTCGTGATGGAAGGGCAACTATGCGCAGCGATGCACAGCTATGGTACAATGGGCAGCAGACACAAAAGATGAGTCAGAGAAGGAAATGGCACACGAACACAGAGTGGAGACATAGGCCCATTGAAGGGCACACAACATATCTTGATATGGAGTTGGGGTTATGCCCAATGGAAGGAAGACAACAGGTGCCAATCAGAGATCGGTCACCAAAGATAAAGACCAGTGGGCCGGTGTTTAGGTATAACCTGGATGCCAATAAGAATAGCGACCACACTACAACCAAGGACAATGAAGATGGTGGGACCAAAGGCACATACCCATAGCTCTAGCCCAGAAATGGAAGGAGCCAGGTCAAGGTGTAACAATATATGCTTACCTGATGATTACGATCCTGACCCTGCTATACATGGAGCATCTGGTTTCTCTTATGGTGTTAATGACTATGATTTTGATGCTTATCCTTGTGATTTGGAAACCAATCACTTGATCAACCAGGGAAGTAAAAATTGTATGTGGATGTTAGACTCAGGATGCACTAATCATGTGACCCCTTGTCAAGCTGATTTTATGACATATAGATTGTTTCCTAAACCAGCCTTTGGACATACTGCTGGTCATGAACCTGTTAAACTATATGGAAAAGGGACCATTGTATTAAAGTCGGAATCCAACACCTACCTGACATTATGAGACATAATTCATGGAGACTTCTCCAAGCACCTATGTTCACAGAATCAACTCTTGAAAGATGGTTACAAGAGTTATGCAATGAAAATGCACAAGGTGATTCATACTCCCAATGGTTGCAAAGTCCTCAAGGCAACATGCTTGTCTACTTCCCAGTTGCACTGGTTCTATGGAGTTCCTGTCCATTCCTCCAGTGCCATTAAGACCATAGACCTAGGGACTATCGATTTGGATCAGTATATTCTTTGGCATAATTGCCTTGGACATCCAGGCATTTCTGTTATTAAAAACTGTTCTCACCATGTTTCCAGATTTCCTGCCAAGCTAATCACAAAATCCTTACCCACTTGTCATGGATGTGCCTCTGGCAAAATGGCATCTGACCCATTCCATGCTTCATCCAAGTGAGCTTCTGCCCCTCTTGAATTAGTTCATGCAGATCTCCTTGAACTCCCTGTTGAGTCCTACTATTGAGCATGCTATGTCTTTACTCTACTTGATGACTACTCCTTTTTTGGATTCTGTCTTTATCTCCACCTCAAGTCTGACACTTTGTCTCACTTTCACAATTGGTTATCCATTGTTGAATGCCAGACTGGTTGTCTCCTCAAGACTTTCCATTCAGATTGAGGGGGAGAGTTTATGGGTACAGAGTTCAAATCACTCCTCAACTCCAAGGGAATTATTCATGAGTTGTCAATTGCAGATCAACCTCAGCAAAATGGACAAGCAGAACATTTTAATTGCACTATTCTTGAAAAGGCTGGCTCTATCCACCATCATGCTTGTGTACCTAAACATTTTTGGAACTTTGTCTTCAAAATGCTGCCTTACATGTTTATAATTGCACTCCATTGTGGAGATCCCTTTGGAAAACACTGTGCAAATTATTCCTAGGCAAGAAACCCAACATTTCATACTTCCAAGTCTTTGGATGCTTAGCCTATGTATGGATTCCCAAAGATCAACAGAAAGATAAATTAGAACCACATGCCTTGGAAATGGTCTTCCTGGGCTATGAACCCAACACCAAAGGCTATCAATTTCTAAATGGCCAGAAAATAGTTATTGCAAGGACTGCAAAATTTGCCAAAGAAATTTTTCCTTTTTGTAGTACAAATTTAGGAAAGGAGAACAAATCCAATGACTCCAACCTTATCCCTGTGACAGACCAACAACCAAAAGAAACAGATGTTCCTACCAATGATGATTGGATGGATAATGGGCCTGATCAGCCAATGGACAAGAGACCCCAATCTTGACCACAAAGTCCACAACAACAACAAGACCCACTGCAGAATAATGGTGATGATGACCAGGATGCTGGACCTCTGCATATATCACCTAGGGATATCCCACCAAGGGCAAATCCACATACCAATCAAAATGCACCCCAAATATGAGATGAATGAGTGCAACATCCTCATAGACCTTATAATGTTCCTGCTGAACCTGGATGACCTGTTATAATTGCTCAAGAAAATCCTAAAAGACCTCAAATTAGGATTCCTCCCAAATGACCTGGAAATGTATATGGTGAAAGAAGAGATCTGGTCAAAATAGAAAAAGAAATTCAAGAGAAAAGAGATGCAATTCATAAAATGGTCAAACAAACTACCTGTGCTATTCATGAGAAACATCCTCAGTGGAATCCACAACCACCACAAGAAGAGGATGAAGCACAGGAGAAACAACCAGAAGAACAACCTGAAGCAGGACCTTCACATTTTCTGGGAGCACAAACTGATGAGAGCATGGATGCCTCATTTGTGACTTTATTAGCTGCGTGAATTAAACAAGCACCAGAACAGTTTAGGGATGTACTTAAACTCCCAAAAGCTGAACAAACTGTTTGGTTTGATGCCATGAAGGATGAATTAAAATCAATCAAAGAAAGGAAAGTTTGGACACTTGTGGATCCTCCTCCAGGATGTAAATTGGTCAAGTCAAGATGGGTCTATGCTATCAAGAGCAATGGTCATCACAAAGCCAGATTAGTAGCAAAAGGCTTTACTCAAGAGTATGGGATAGACTTTGAAGATACCTTTTCCCCAGTTGCATGCTTTGAAACAGTGCAGATCCTCCTAGCTCACACAGTGCAGCACAATTGGGACATGGAAGCATTAGATGTGAAAACTGCCTTCTTATATGGCAAGCTAGATGAGGAAATATATATGGAACAACCAGATGGATTTAAAGTCAAAGGTCAAGAGCACAAAGTCTATTGGTTGCTGCGAGCACTATATGGATTAAAACAAGCAGCACTCTCATGGAACAAAGAGTTACACCAATCACTCCTTCAGATGGGTTTCCTCCAATCGAAAGTTGATGCTGGAGTATACTTCTATCAATCAAAAGCTGGAACCATCATATTCTTGGTTTATGTTGACAATGGACTTTTCCTTGCATCACACAAGAATTTACTTCGAAAGAAGAAAGATGAGTTTATGAAGAAATGGGAATCAAGAGATCTAGGCAAAGTTAAAGAATATCTTGGAATCCAGATTACTCATAACCACCAAACCAATGAGATTTGGTTAGATCAGATCCCTTATGTTCAAAAGGTCATTAAACAATTTGGAATGGAGCATGCAACTGCTGTTCACACACCACTACCCTCTGGCTATATTCCAGAAAAGGCTCCAGAAAATTACCAATCAAATTCTCAGCTTTGATCAAGATATCAATCGGTTATAGGATCACTTCTTTACATGGCTCTGGGAACCAGACCTGACATTGCTTATTTGGTCATCCAAATGTTGCAATATATGTCAAATCCTACCAATCTCCATCTTAAACAGGCACTTCATATAGTTCATTATATGGCATCCACACCAAACCTCTGCCTTCATTATCATGGAAACAAAGCTTGAATTTATGGTTTTGCAGATTCCAATTGGGCCTCAAACAAAGATACTCATCATTCAACTACCAGCTATGCCATGTACTATGGCAACTCCCTTATTTCATGGAGATCCTGAAAACAGAAAATGATCACTCTCTCTTCTACTGAAGCAGAATATATGGCAATGTGCGATTCAGCCAGGCAAATCAAATGGCTTGATATGCTCTTCAAAGAATCATCATTCAAAATGGAGAAAACCATCCTCTACTGCAATAATATGGGTGCACATTTTATTGCAGAAAACCCAGTCTCTGATGGTTGCTCCAAGCATATTGACATTCAATGGGACTTTGTTTGTGAATGTGTCAAAGAAGGGTTATTCACCATAGAATACATTAGTACAACAAGACAAAGGGCTGATGGATTGACCAAGTCCTTAACCTGGCAAAAGTTTGAAGAAAATCACTCATCATTAGGTCTAGTACATCGACCAAATTAGAGCAAGGGGGAGTGTTGAAACTATTACTGGCTCTTATTACTCACATGTGATAGTCATACTAAGAATAGTTGTTCCATACTATTCTATGGTGTTCTCTTCTATTCAGATAACCAAATAACATGTTCCTAGTAGAAAGACAGAGTAGTACCTATATGGCAGATCCTCTTACTTACAATTATGGTAGTTCTTATTGTGGTGCTAGTCTACCTGTTCCATGTGCACTACTCACATATATATACCCTGTAGGATAGACCACAGGATGTAATGAGCTCATTCTCTATATCATTCTCATATCAGAACTACTCTCCAAGTACTTACAAGTCCAAGACCAACTGAACACTAAAGGTAAGTGCTCTGCCCTCACCCTTCCTTGACCCCAGATCCTCTGCACAATAACACTATGAATCATGGATCCAGCACCACTGAATAAGACAATCAGTTCACCCAGCATGTGCTTTTTCCCACTACACTTGAGGCACTGCTGCCTTTGTCTGAGGATTAGCAGATTGTCAGCACTGGAGGGCCAGGAGAATCCATATGGATAATTGTCACTACCAATGAGTGCAGTGGCAAGGATAGTCAGAGTTCAAACAAGCCACACATCAACATCTTCAGCTGAGAACTCATGAAAATAGCTGACAAACACCTATGTAACTAACAAATGAACCTTCTGCAACTTTGAGAATTGCTATTAAATAGCAAGAATAGCAAAGATAGTGACTGTAGTGAATGTACCAAGGTAATCAAACTACCCATTGAGAATCAGCAATCCACACCCTCAGTCAGGCTCCCATGATCAATGGCCATCAATCTTATTGATTAGTCTATGACATGGTAGTACTTGAATTTCAATATAGTGAAAAGTTAACTTTTTCTTTGGCTCTTCTGTGATGGGGTGCATCTTCATCATTGGCCTGGCAGCCAGCAGTCCAGGTCTTTATCTGTCATGGCTGAAGGCATCACCACCAAGTTCAGATGGCATCGGTTGGCAACTTGGTGAAGGCTTACATCCTCCTTTTCATCCCTTGCTGACTGCATGTGTCCCAGGAGCCCCATTCCTATGTACACCTCCATTTTTGCAACATTTGGAGAAGCAGTTGCATCTGAGTTAGGAACAGATCCACTCTCCTAAAGGTCTATGATGTGTACAACTCAGTATATACAAATTCTGAGGGCCAGTTTGTCATGTTGACATATCATGTTTCCAATTTGTCTACAGTCCTTGGTGTACTGCCAGAGAAGGGTGGTGCATATGTATGTATGCTCCAGGGATACCTTTCCTTGAACTAGGGACCTCATTACTTGTTGTGGTCAGCTCAACTGTTTTGGTATTTTCATAGTACTCAGACAGCTAGAATCTGTTCACTTGCATTTTACATTTTCATTCTTTGCTCCTTGGCTCCTGAGACTAACTTTGCATATTTGATCATTTTGCACTACAACATCTAGTGAACCTCTTTCTTGCTTGCCATTGCCAAAGACACCACCCTCAAGTCATTGTTGGACAGTCCCAAACTTTGGTCATTGTTTATGTCCTATGTGTGGAATTTGTAGAGTATCTAGTAGTCACTTTATATTAGTAGCAAAGCTACCATACATGTAGAATACTTAGTAGTCACTAAGTAGGAACCACAGTACTATGAAAAATGTCAGTACATGCTATGTGCTTATGCAATGTGGTGGCTATGCTACAGCACACCAGTTATTTACTCCATCACCATGCCTAGCCTCACTCTTGGGTGCACACCAATAACATCCACATCAAATCCATTCTCTTCTAAGTACTGGGAAAACTGAGGATGATGTCAGCTCATACCCAAAGAAAGAAAGAGGGAATAACATACAGCTTGGTCTTCAGCTTTCATACCATTATGCACAATAGGCTTCACCAGGCAGAAGGTCACAAGAGTACTGACCACAGCCAAGCCACCTCCAATCCAGAATGGGGCAGTAATACCCTCTGCAGTATTCAAGCCACCAAAAGCTAAATGAACATACCCCACATTGTAAGGCTATGGCTTGCATCAACTCTATTGATACACACCATCAATGATTTGTGGAAAGGCTGCAGCCATCTGAGGTCAGTTTCACAGAGTAACCTTTGTGCAGTACATACCCCATATTCCAATGAAAGCTCCAACTTTCCCAATTATCACTGAAGCACCATAAAACTGTTCACGGACTGCTAAAGGGGCAGTCTTTGCTGCAATAATTCCTATACAATTTCCAGGACCTGTTTCATATGTACATGGTCCAGTCAATTTGCCATGCTGTGTGTCTCCTTGAACTCACCAAATTCACCAAGGCTCAAGAAAACTCCATAGGCAAGCTGTACAATACAATAAGAGGAGCTATGAGTGAGTTTGAACCCAATGGACTTACAGCATATACTGCAGTATGGCTAACAACTGCATTATGAATGACACCTATACCAAGGCCAACAATGGCTTGCAAGAGCAAACCAACAATCTGACAGAAAAGTGTTTGAATTTGTATGGACCTGGCAATGTGTATCACATACCATCAAATTCTTTGGACCATGTTCATCAACCAGGAAAGCACCAAGTACACTTCCTGTAAGAGGCTCAGATTACAGAAACCAGATGATGTAGGTGAGGGACCTAGAATGTAGAACAAACTACCAAGGGCACATGATTACCCTGCAAAGGTAGAAACAGACAAGCTCACTTAATGAAAAGAGTCCACCCAAAAACAATTATTAAGGACAAGCTGCCTCCAGTGACACTGCAATTTCCACTGTTCAACACTGTGCATGACATATTATATAGACTTACATGTTCATGATCACAGAGGAGTATATGACAAGCTACAGTATGGTCCATGAGAGATGTATCTGACATTTACACATGGTATCATCTTACTGGGTACCTGCCAATCCTGCATCAGCATCAGCCACCTACAAGCCATTAATATACACATACATGGTGAAGTCATAGATGAACCTTGCATTACCCCACATTTAATATTGATTCACCATCCAGAGAAATTAGTGACATACCAGACCATTGACAGTCCAAGGAGACTCTTCCAGTACCTCTTTAGTGCAAGCCAGTAGGGGATATGCACACCTTCCCATGAGTCATCCCATTGGGGACAGTGACACCAGAAGAACACAGGGATAGTACCCAGGCCAACTGAGAGGCCCCAGACCAGGTTGGGGTGCTTCCCATCAAAACTAGGTGTGATAAGAGGTAGTCCACCATAATATACAAGAGACTTACATGCAGCACAACAAAAATGGGACAAGCATGGAAGTGACAAAACCCATGTCAATCAGGGTATCTGGAGAGGGTTGGCAATAATACATGGGCCACACAAATTACTCACTGGTAGTACATACTGACCACCAGTTTTGTGCACTTTCAAGGACACCTTCTTTCTCTGTCTGTTCTGCTACAGACACTGTGGCTGCTGGACTTCCTGCACCAATGCCAATGCCAAGCATGAAACTTCACAAGTATACAATCAGGGACTGCTTCAGTAAAGGGCATCCAAAGCTCACCGTAACCAACAGAAGAAGCCAGCCAGCACAGCAGTATCACCCCGTCCAAATGCCCAAGCACCAGAAACTACAGAACAGGTCAAGAGAAGAGAAGCTGCAGTAGCCTGCACATTACATTCAGACATGGAAACAGGTCAGAGGACAGAGCATACCAAGCGGAGCTGGCGATTTGAAGTGCACCCAAAGACAAGCATACCAAACACAGTACCTTAGGTGGGGAGGTTGGTCTGGGCATGGAATGGATAGAAATCACCCACCAGCAAGCATTCCACTTCCTAATAGTTTGCTGTAGTATTGCATCCCGAACTCACCTTCAGGATAGATGCGTGTAAATACTGAGGATTGGTTAGTACCCACAGATACATCACTCAGGGGGTATACAAACCAGTGATAACTGCAATAGTGAAGTTAGCATAAGGTTGGAGATCAGGGCAAGTACACATACCCACTCCAATGACTCCATTGGTGTATCCTTACTAAAGTTAGTATATCTTCAAGGATAAGGATATTGAAGAAGAGCACCATCCGAAAACAGAATGCTGCCGCAACTGTGAGAAATGGTTAGCACTCAACACCAGCGGCAGGGTGAAGTAAGAACTCACCTAAATCGGACGAGGGACATTACGTCCGCAGAAGAAGATTTCATCGTCACGGAGGAGACGACGAAAGCACAAGGGTGGGAAGCCAAGAGAAGGTCCCCAGCGCGAAGACGTCACATACTTAAGTCGTCACATGTGACTCACGAGTAGCGTATTGGCTCCCGTCGACATGGGGTTCTTCGCTCCTTTGCCCTGATTTTACGCGACTCCTGTTGAATTAGGGGGGTTGGGGCTCTCACCATTCGCCATCGCTCGGCACAAGTCTCAGCCAAACTATGTCATCTATTACAAAGGCAATGGGCCCAGCCACGTTCACGTCACTCTTCGTGTTCTCAAAGGAATACAACCTACCTAAAGGAAACCTGGTGTACGTTGTGCTTCTGACCCTTTTGTGTCTGTTAGTTACCCTGTCGAGGCGTATTCCCGAGTTGAAAAAGGGTGGGGAATGAAAAAAAAGGTTACACAGGGTAGTCGATCCATGCCCTCGAGAGCATTACATGACACTTCACCGTGACCTGTCTCAGGGCACTTACCACGATCCTTCCATGTACATCGTCACATATGTAGCGCTAGAATAACACTCGGATGCTATAGAAGCGCTATAAACATGGACTTCGTGATGGTCATCAGACCGTTACACAAATCACACATCATGCACGTACAGTCTTGCTCATAAAGGTGTGTCCTGGATTACGAGATTGCCTCTCGCCCACTGAAGGACTGTAGAATCAACTTGGGATCGTGCTGTTGGCTGTTAAGTTCAGCGGACCAATGCATCAATGACCCTGGCGGCAGCGACAGACATTGTAATGCTCCCTCTTAAGACTGGCGGTCAGCACGTGCACGCCTGTTCAACGAATTGTTACATTGTCTGAAACCACACACCAGAAGCTCCTGCGCGAGATACGCCCATGAGTTGATACCACGCCAAATGGCCCGGGTTCTCCCTATCGTTTTCTCCATTGGTACTTCAATCGCGTTCGTGAACTGCTCCGCACGCCCACTGGAAGCTAAGAATCAAACCTTAATGGTGGCAGTTTGGCGAATCCCCATGATCATTGGCCCAAGCTTTTCTCAGGTTTGTTCTAGGTGCAGTACCCGTACTTCCTTCCTTGCATCGTATCCGCGTTATTTGTTGCATTTTCCTTCTTCTCAACTACAATGTTCTTCGAGGAGGCAAGCCAGTGACACATATTACATTGAACAGTTAACCACCTCAGTCCTTGCCCTCAAAGTGACGCAGGAAGGGCCCACAGTCCGAGGTACTCCCAACAGATACTCAGATTGGTGCACCGAGTGACAAAGATGCCTCCGCTGTACCAATTTGTACCCTACTCAAAACCTATTTGGTGATGATACCCACCACGAATTACGCATACCTTGTCAACCGGTGCACACGCTGTATATTCTATTATTGCATTTGTGGTAAGCCAGTCACGGTTTTGGATCCGAATGCGCACATGTAGGTTCTTGGTTATAAGTTGACCGGTAGTGACCAGCTCCAGTGTGCCAGTACCCGTCTCACGGTTAGGGAATGAATATCGGAATTACGAAGGTATTGTGTAAACACTCTGAGATCTACCTCGTCGCTGACGCTCACTACGGTGATCCAGACCTAGATCAGCCTTTAGGCTGCGATCTGCAATTCTGCTCTGGTAAATTCAGCGACACAGCACCTCGCCATGCTATTGAATATACCCTCTAACCTGAACGCGTCATGCTGTGGAGGCAATCATGATCCTAACAATGTCAACGATTGCAATGTGGTAGACACGCCCACGTCCTGAATTTGGGTTCAGGTGAGTATCACGCAGCGTGGTTACGGCTGGGCACAGGTAAGCAGCAGTTTTGAAGTATACCCAATGGGCACCTCAAAGGTAAGAGTTCCGTAACGTACGAAATATCAATATCGAGTAGGTTACTGTTGATTTTAGAGGTCGAAAGTCTCTCGTAAGAGAAAACTCCGGGCCGACGAGCTGAATGACATCATTTTAGGGACGAGCAGTGTCGAGGTGCGTGCGCCGGGTATCTCAGGGCTGGGCTGCTAAGATGTATCCTTGTTACCCTCCCTCACTCCTTAGTCACGATCAGAGTCTCACGTCAAAGATGAAAAAGATGTGGGGATTGTGGTCCCTCTCGATATCAGCCCTGTCAAGATCGAAGAGAAAGTCCAACCGGAGCCAGAAGTTGTAGAGCATGTGCCGACTAAACGCCGAAAAGTTCGGTTTGCCACCGCCTCTATGAATCGCCAGCAAGGGGGACTTCGTACTCCGGTTCGACAACAAACGGCTCCACTTTCTGTTGTGCTCAAATCCAGCGGACGAGTAGACGGGGCAGAAGTGAGAGACCCTGGTCCAGCTCAGCAGCCAGAAGCTCAGAAGATCGGTAGTGCCATGACGTGGCATCGGAGGACCGATGATAATCGGCAACTTGGGATTCAGAGACTCGAAAATAGGCTCGAGGTATCCCTCGCGGAGGCAGAGAGATTATCGAACATCGTCCCTCAATTACTAATGAATGCAGAATGGATAGACGCAGAGATAAAGTCAATTCAAGCTGGAATTAACGCCCTACAGAATAGTCAGACCTTGTGCCATTGTGGGTGCCCTGCCGAATGTTGCCGTTGATGTGCTGTTTTTCTGTAACTTGACTGAGTTCTACTGAAGTGCTAGGGGTCTTCGCTTATATACCACTATGAACAGGTGTAGTAGCGTTTACAATTTGATCTGCAACCTAGCGCGTGCAATATGTATTATCCAAAAAATGCTGGGATAGGGATGACAAGCGTTGCAACTACAAGCAATCCCTAACTCGGTCGAACTCGTCGCATCCGAGACTATGCCACCAGCTCATACTAATTATGTTTTCTCTTACATGGGACCAGATATTCATACGTGGATACCAATCAGCGTCAACACTCGTCTTACAAGCGTGTCAGCGTCGCTGCTTCCTCGGCGTTTTAGCACCTCTTTTCTCCGTAGGTGGCGGTGGCGGCGGCAGTTCCTGTGTTTCCCACTCTGCGGAGGACAGTGACGGCAAGGTCATGGAGGGCTTCTGACGCTCAGGTTCAGGGGAAGGTGGCGATACCGGTCTCTCTGTCTTCCACTCCGGAGATGACAGCGAAGGCAGGTTAGCTTTCTTCTTCGGCCGACTAGGACTCGCTGCCGGACCGCCAGGAGTTTGAGGTGGTTCCTGTGCCTCCCACTCAGGGGAAGACAATGACGGTAAGTTCGCCTTCTGCTTTGGCCGGCTAGGCGTGTGGACGGGCTTCTGCACCGGAGGGAAATCCTGCGGTTCCCACTCTGCCGAAGATAGTGGTGGGATGTTTGCTTTATGTCTTTGAGGACTGGATTGTTCGGACGTCGAAGTCTCCGCTGGTTCATCCGGACTTTTCTGCGGCGGAAGTCTAGCTCCTTCTTGGATAGAAAGAGACTTAAACGATTGGTAAAAGGATCTGTGATGAGGACGGCCTTAGATGGTAACCATGGGTATGTTGACTTGCTTTGACTTACTGTGCCTCTTGACTTCGCTGATTACTCCAAAGTTTGCAAGCCTCCTTGAACCGCGAAAGAATACTTGCCATCTCGTTGTAGAACTTATCGGTCAGTATCCAATCAGCGTGCGTGATCGTAATAAGGAAAAACGCTGGTACGCATCGTACCTTGCGGCCCTCATCCAAGTTGCGGGTGATTTCGAGATATTTGGCATGGGCCATGTCCAGGCGGTGCAGGACGATCTCGCGATCTTTAACCGCCGGATCCTCCTTCCGAGACAACAAGAATTGCTCGTTCTTAGACTGTAATTTTTTGTCAATATAAGTGGGAGCAAAGGCGGGTTTCAAGCAAAGCAAACCTTGATAGCTTCGAGGATGCCTTCTTGGTTCTTCTTTCCCTCCGCAAGCTCTTGGATGAACCTGTCATACTTTGCAAGTTCTTTATCCGACAGGTCCACAAACATCGCGGGGGTTAGCTCCTCCCAGCGATCGAAGCTACTAGCCACAGAAATGATGCTAGGCTTGATATCGTCCACCTCCATTCGCCTCTGTGCTCTGGCAACCACTTGGCTACGATCTTTCCTGATGTCATCTAGCGATTCCAGGAGTCCACGGAGTGCACGAGCGTGAATCTGGGTCTGATTGTTGGCCCTGCTAATCCTACCATCGATAGATACCGTTGTCGATGGCACCAAGGCTTCAAGTTCCTCCTGAAAAATATAATCAGACTGTGTCGAACAGCCAATGCATTCGCCAAATCACTTCGTCCAAAGTCAGGTTGACGATTGCAGCTTCTGATTCTTCCCACTTTTCACGCACAGTGACGTCGCTTTGTGCGGCTTCCAGAAGAATACTTCTGTATCGTTGTTCCTTGGCCACAAGCTCCCGGTTGGCTTCGTGAGAAAGCGGTCTTGACATGGAAACTTCTTTGCGTGCAGCTTCGTCTTCGGAGGCTTCGTTGTCCAAAATATCCATAGCCTGTTCAAATGGTTAGGAGATGGAGTGAGAAAAGATGAGCGCTCCTTACTTCATCTAGTATTGACATGGCGCGTCTGGCCAAGCGCTGAACGTCATCGAGGTAGGCTTCGATTCTCTCTGGCCCTTGTTCAAGCCGGACCTCTTCGGCCTTCTTTAATAAACTAGGGGGAAGCCCTATAGGTCGCTCCAGCGCTTCCAGAGAAGCCGGAAGATTGAGCGAACGTAGAAGCCTAGCCAGATGTGAGTGGATAGCACCGCTCCAAGCGTCAGACACGAACCGCTCTGCTTCGTCGTCAAGCACTTGAGCAGCCTCGACGACCCTCTCCTTGACCAACGTTCGCTTATTGTCGTTATAGATGTCTGCAACAGTTAGGCAGTCAGCGGGTTTCTCACTGAACGTGACTTACTGACGGCCTCCCGAGCTCCCCACCCAAGCATGTCACCAAAAAGAATACCATCGGTACCGATGAGACTTTTTGGGTCCAACAAACCCGGGGGTACGTTGCTCTTTACCATGATGACTTCAGGTATAGGATCGATCGCAGTGGAGGCGGGAATGTCGCAATGGTAGATCAAGTCATTGTCGCGTTGTGCACGCCCAAGGTTCTTCTGAAGGACGTCAAGTAGAGACTGTGCTGTATGTCAGAGAAGTTCGTTACATGACCTGAAATAAGCATAAACGCTCACTTTGATATCCTGAATTACTGCTGGTGCGACAGAACTGCGTCTCACTAGGCTGTACCCCTTTTTGGCTTCTACCTCTGCATCCATTAGTCTGCGTAATTCGTCGCCGTATCTGGTATTCCGCTAGTTCGGTGAAGGAAAATAGAGTATATAGGATGGGGAGGCACCTATTAGCTTCGAGCTCGTCTATACTTTTTCTGTATTGTGCAGCTGCACGAAAATGTCGTCCTTTTGTTTCTATGTGAGTCATGCAGGTCTTTGAAGCCATGAGGATATGATCCGGTTACGACGCTCCACTCACGGAAGGTAGTGAACTAGAGATAGTTGATGGAGCAGAACGTATTGCCTCCAACGATGAAGCGTAAAGGGAAGCCACCCCCGTCGCCAACTTAGCGATAAGCGCGTTCTTGTAATGGTCTGGTACAAGTGAGACATCGTCAGATAATGGTGAGGTATGGGCTCACCTGCCACTGCACGCTGCCATGCACATTCTTGCGCTTGTGCGAGCATCAGATTTTCCAGACATCTCACAAAGGGCTCGGTCAAGTCTGTCGGAATCTCTTCTGCATCGGCCGGAAATTTCAGCTTTGGCAATGCGGACGAACTCAGATATGACAGTGTTCCTGCTGCGCTCTTTGCGATTGCCATTCAGAACGGGGAGTCACGAAGATAAATGAGACGGAACGAACCTGATAATAAGTTGTCGCACGCCTCAAACCATCCTGACTGGATCTGTCCTCGGCGGCGGCTAGCTGTGAGTAGAGTGCAGCCAGATTGAAGAGGACGCTCGCTCTCTCGAATGCCAAACTCCGCAGCGTCACCGGGATAGACGAAGAAGCGGAAAACGGGTGAGCGTAAGAGATCTCTAGGTTTATCTGAGGCAGATTTGAAATGAGGTCATGGAATGGGAGTGTGAAGCGTATTCAAGCTGACATCTGATGGTAGTTTGGCGAGAACGAAGACGAGTTGGGCGTGATACCTGGGTCGCTGGTCAGATCGTTTCTTGTGCGTGCACGGGTGCCGCACCGACGTACTTCAGAAATGCATCGACGTCGCTGGTATGGTGGGCGGTAGTCGTGTTCATGCACGCGACACGGAGGGACTCCCACTGTGCGATGTCTGATCTGTAGGCATCTGGATGATCCTCGGTGTGGTGGAGGATGTAATCGCGAACGCTGGAGCGAATGGGTGCAGTATACGTCTTCTTGAAGGGGATGACGAGGTGGTTTGGCATGCTGGCGGTGGAGTGTCGAAGCTGTTCGACGTAACAAAACCAAATCCACGCATCGAAACGGGGGCTATACGTGTCATACTACCAAGTTCCACGTTAGACACGTTCAGTGGCAACGGAGAGGCACTCGTTATCAGGCTCTTTTGGATAATACATTATCGATAACCTTGACTACGTGGCGAGCGTACTTCCTTACTTATACTTTTTACTTGAGCGGGTGAATGAATTTTTTCCGACGCGGTGTTGATCTGAGCCACTTGTGATACGCCCTCTCATACCCTCCCCCTCCTCCTCCCTCCTGTGCTCCTTGTTGTTGATACCCCGCCTCGGCCACATCACCATTGTCTCTTGCCACGAGGGTGGCCATCTTTTGACTGCATCGCCCTCCTCATCTCAGTCAAGTCATAGCTGGCTGCCATGGCTTTCGTCGACCAACAACCAGCCTCCCCGGGTTCCGTCATGGGAAGGAGACTCACGAACAGAAACACGAACCGATACAGCGTGACGGCGCTGTTCAGTATGGCCGCAGAACAGGACGTGGAGGTCGAAGACGATCTCGCCAGAGGTGCGTCTTCCCGTCTTGTCCCGCCCAGTCCACTTCGACACCCAGACCTCTTTGTACAGCCCAGAAACGACTACGGGACCTCAAGGGCAAGATTTCCTCCCAGTCAAAGAAAAACTTCGTTCTCGAGCGTGACGTCCGCTATCTCGACTCCAGAATAGCTCTCCTCATTCACAATCGCATGGCAGAGGACGAAGTGCGTGGTTGTCTACGCCAAGTCCGTCTCTTACTCACACTTGGATACTTGGATAGCAACGCGAGGTGGAGCGGACGCTCGAGGAGGTGGATCCAACTGAGGGCCACTACCCTGACGACCGTAAACTCCAACAATACTCGAACCTCTTTTTCCTCCTGCAGTCCGAACCTCGTCACATCGCCGCTCTCTGTCGGCTCGTCAGCCTTTCTGAAATCGACACCCTCCTCCAAACAGTCATGTTCACGTTGTACGGGAACCAATACGAAAGCCGGGAAGAACACCTGCTCCTCACCATGTTCCAATCCGTCCTATCCGCACAGTTCGAGACTGCAACTGAATTCGGATCACTCCTCCGTGCCAACACCCCAGTTTCCCGTATGATGACCACCTACACTCGACGAGGCCCGGGTCAAAGCTATCTCAAGTCAGTGCTAGCAGAACGCATCAACAGCCTCATCGAGCACAAGGATCTCAATCTCGAGATCAACCCGGTCAAAGTAGTATTCCATCTGTCTCTCAGCGACTTCCACGTAGTTGACCCACTTGTCCAGGTCTACGAACAGATGATCAATCAAATTGAAGAGGAGACCGGCTCATTACCGCCTAACTTGCCTCGCGGTGTTCCCCCGGAACTTGCAGCGGAAAACCCGGACGTTCAGGCCATCATCGCACCACGTCTTACGATGCTAATGGAAATCGCTAATAGCTTCCTCGTCACTATCATCGAAAGCATGGAGACCGTCCCGTACGGCATCCGGTGGATATGTAAGCAAATTAGAAGCTTAACCAAAGTGAGTTCTGGCTTTACCCGGATCTCCAAGTTTCCGTTACTTAGCCAACCTTCCTTCCAGCGCAAGTATCCGGAAGCAACGGATTACGCTATTTGTTCCTTGATAGGAGGCTTTTTCTTCTTGCGTTTCATCAACCCTGCGATAGTTACGCCACAAGCCTACATGCTGGTCGATTCCGTGCCAGCAAAGCACCCTCGCAGGACATTGACCCTGGTACGTTTCTGGAATCCCCGTCTCCTTCGGACTTCACCTGACCTTCTACGAAGATTGCGAAGATGCTGCAGAACCTCGCCAACAAGCCTTCTTACGCCAAGGAAGCATACATGATTACGCTGAATCCGTTCGTGGAGAACAATAAGGCCCGCATCAACCAATTCCTCAATAATTTGTGCGAAGTTGGAGACTTTTACGAATCCCTCGAGGTAATCGCACGTCCGATCCATTCTGCTGGTAATGGTCTGACGCTCCCTCTTCGCAGATGGACCAATACATGGCTTTATCGAAGAAAGATTTGATGATTCACATCACCATGAACGAATTGTACAACACCCACTCCCTGATTTTACAGCACATCGAGACCCTCGTAAGTCCGCGGTGCTTCTCGAACCACTCACGTACTAATCCCTAGTTTCAAGTCCCCGAACGACAAGCAACACCTCCGCATTCTTACGGATGAGCTCGGTCCAGCACCTGCGCAGGTCCCCCGGAAGGAGAACCGCGCTATCGAACTCAACCTCTACAGCCGCTGGGAGACGCCTGTACAAGACCTGCACACCGCTCTCATGGATTCTGTCTCGCAAAGCGAGATGCTCTACATGGAAACCAAATCCATTCTCGTTCAGCTCATACGGTCACTCCCTGGCGCTGCTGACCAGCAGCCGTACAACCTGGCAGCCATTGCGGAAAGAGCAGCCACTACGAGGGATGCAACTCTCGTCCGCAAAGGTATCAAGGTGAAAGAGATGCTCCGCGAGCTGGAGGAGAGTAAGATTATCGACTCGGTGGACGGGTACAAACTCATGCGGGAAGAAGTTGCTGCTGAGCTTGTCCACCTCGGCAATTTGCGAGAGAAAGTGTTACTCGAAACGAAGTCTCTCGAGGCAGTATACAAGACCATCTGCGACCACAACAGTTACTTGCGTACTCAACTCGAGCAGTACAAGGCTTACCTACAGAATGTCCGCCTAACGACGGCCAAGGATAAAGGCAGCACGACAGGTGTTGGAGTTATCACCGTAGGCGGCAAGGAGAGAAAGCCTTCGAAGGCTGTTGTTCTTGGACCCTATCGCTTTACGCATGCACAGCTTGAGAAGGAAGGTATCATCGTCGAGAGCAACGTACCTGACAGTCGGTGAGTGTCTCCGTCAACAGTCGTCGTTTACTGTTATTAACTTGTTGATAGACGCCCTAATATCTACTTTAATATCACGTCGCCTTCCCCGGGGGCATTTATCATATCGTTACATTACAAAGGTCGCGACAAAGCCATCCTCGAGATGGACCTCAAGATAGACGACTTACTAGAGAAGGTCGGTTCTATATGGTCTCACCGGAAGATCGTTTTTGCTAACTTCCTGCCAATAGCAAAAGGACAACAAACACCTCCTGGATCTGGAGTACGTTCAGCTGAACGTGCCAAAAGTTTTGGCTCTTCTCAAAAAGGTTTTTGCCAAACGGTGATCGACTATCTGTGATGTCCTCTCCACTTACTTATCTTGGAGGGTTCCGCTCCATCTCGTTTTTATGTCATATTGAATCTTGTTATACCTGTCATTCGTTCCATTCTGTTCCCGGTTCTTTTAGTATGGCCATTGCCCTCCTCGCGCACTTGACTCCTGTTACTTTGTTCGTTCTTCCTGGATGTATTACCCATCAAGTGTAGTTGTGTATGTCCCTGGATACCTGTCTCTTTACTGCACTGGAACTTCGCTCTGTCTCTCGTGCAGACCGGCATCATACCTCCTGCTCCAGGTTGCCATGAGCTTTGGCAAGCCTCCAGCTTCTGTTACTGTCAGGGGCTTGGGAAAATCGGGTTACCGTGGTTTCAACGCAGCATTGGCGGCCTATTCTCCCCGCAACGGGCTATTGTCAACCACTGCACCGGATCAACTCTTCAGACCCCTTGTTTCTTCTTCCCTCGAGCTTAGAGCCTCTTGCGAATGTGTCCGTGAAGACAGCAGCTCGAGAAAGTAAAAATGTCGTTTCCGTGGTTGCAGTTCCGCGTCACTGTCCTACTGCTACTGCACTGCGTACTCTGTCTAGCAATCGGCGCACCACGTTCCCTGGCGAATATCCCGACCGTTCAACAAGGAGATAAGTTGGTTGGCACTAACTACTCTTCGTCCAATGGATTTGGAATAACACCAGTTACCCTGGCCGACGACGGGTGCGCATTACATATATGGTCTGCATACCTACGTCGCCGGCACACTAATCGACTGCTAGATCGTACTACATCGTTCTCGAAGCTGGCCTGATCACCTTTCGCGCAACCATTGACACTGGCTCGGCTGACTGTGTGTCTATTTTCACTTCTCTTGCGGTCAATGTTCGCTCATTGTTCGGCCATGTTTGAAATTGGGCTAGCCTGGCTCACGTCGACTGCTTGCACGACTCCAACGTGTATGCAGGTTCCCAGATACCCACTGCAGTACGACAGTCCAACGTTCGTTAGCGTGAACAACAACGCCAGCGTATTCAATCTCAGCTATGCGGATTCAACAGGTAACAAGTTTGGGTGTGCAGCGGAGAACTACCGGCTAACGTTTGGTGGTTCCTGCAAGTTGCCTCTGGTTTCATAGCTAGAGAGGCAATCCAAATCTCAAATGTGACAGCTCCCAATCAGGCTATAGGTAAGCAAGTCTGCGGGCACGGCATCATCCTCCCCGTTGCGCGGGTGACTTACACTTGTTCGCCGCCAGGCTTGGTGACGAATTCCAACGTCACTCTGGTTGATGAAGTCAGCGGGATTTTGGGGCTCGGGTTTCCCCGCCTATCGGAAATTTATGCTTCTGTTGCGAATGGTGCGTCGTGGACATGTGCGCGTGGTGTGTGAACGTGGCTTGGTACCTACAGACATGTTTTTTTTTTTTTTGGCCCCCCTCCTGGTGCTTTTAGCCACGCCGTTCTTTGCGACATTGGCTTCGCAAGGTATACTCGGGTATCCTATCTTCGGTCTGAGTCTCACCAGGAATACGACGGGTACCCTCGCTATCGGTGCGTGTGTTCTTATTTTCCTCGTGGGGCGTCGCACGTTCGCAAGGCTCAATGATCATACGGGGTTACTCCAGGCGCCATCGACGTTTCAGTCGTGCAGAATGCGAGTAATATTGTCTGGAATGAAGTAGTGCCTTTCTCCCCAATTGGCACACAAACGAATACATCGGGATACTTCTACTGGGCCATCTACATGACGGGCTTCTCGGTACGTATCGTTGTCAGGCATTTGAGTGTCTGGTGTGCTTATGTTTAAATAGGTCAACGGGACAAATCTGACCCCTACACCAACATATCCCGCGTTAACCGACAATTCCTCTATCGCGCTCTTGGACGTGTTCGTTGTCTTTTTCTTTGTCAGTGGAGCCGTTGACTGACATCATCTCGCAGTGGGACGACTGGCATTTATGGCCCGTATCAAGATGTCGGTGCTATTACGCTATCCACGAAGCGAGCTGAAACGTGAGGTTTGATTACAGGTAACGCGGCTTTACAGTCTCATTCCGGGGAGTCGGCTTGTCGATGAAAGTGAGTGACGAACGACCTTGCACGTGGTCACAGGTTTACGTACCTTTAGGTGGACAGTGGGTCATACCCTGTACTTCATCTGTGACGATTTCCTTCACCTTCGGGTACGCATTTGTTTTCCATGCCACCTTCGCAAAACCCTAATTGTCGTTTAGGGATAACAACACGTTCGTTTTACAACCTACTGACTATATCATCGGCCCGGCATCTAGCAGCCCAGGTCTTTGTTTGTCGTGGCCGAAGGCGTCGCCGCCGAGTTCGGATGGTGTTGATTGGCAACTTGGTGAAGCTTACATTCCTCTGTGTTTCTCCTTACTGATTGGGTGTGTTACAGGAACTCCATTCTTGCGTACAGTGTACTCGGTGTGGAGGTGAGTAAGAATGAACTGCTTGTGTTTCGCTGGAAATAATACCGTGTCGCCTCGCAGTTATGGTATTGATGACGAGGAACCTCCAATGATCGGTCTCTACACGACGTCCAATGCCTCAGCCACCGTCGAATCCCCTACGGTCGTTTCCGCCTTTTTCTCTTCTGTATCAGCGACCGTTGCAACGACCCTTCCAAATTACGTCTTGGCCACACCGTCCTACACTACACCGCCATATGCGTTCAACACCTCCGTTCCCGCGACGTTCGGAGAAATAGTTGCATCCGAGTTGGCAACCAGTACTTACGCTCCTATCCTCGTTTCACCCACCTTCAACGCCTCGGCTCTCCCCAAGGTCTATGATGCGTACACCTTAGTATACACAAATTCGGAGGGCCAGTCTGTCACGTCGACGTATCATGTTTCCAATCCGTCTACAGCCCTTGGGGTCCCGCCAGGGTGGAGCGGTGCGAATGCTCTAGGGATACCTTACCTCGGACTAGGGACCTCCTTATTTATCACGGTCAGCTCGGCCATTTGGGTATTGTCATAAGTACTCGGACAGTTAACACCCGTACGCTGCATTATTACATTGTTATTCTTCGTTCCTTGGTTCCCAGGACTGACTTTGCGTATTCAATCATTTTGTACTACAACATCTAGTGAACCTTTTTCTTGCTCGTTGCTGCTCAAGATATAGTGGTTACGACCGCTACTGTAAAATGCAGATTACCACATCATCTTCCTCAGTTTGCACTTTGGCAGTCCTAACCTCTGGCCTTTGTCTGTCTCTGATGCCTAACTCCACCTTTGGGCGGACGCCGACAGTGCTCACATCGAATCCATTCTCCTTTAAGTACTGACGAAACTTAAGATGGTGTCAACCAAGGAAAAAAAAAAAAAGAGGGCATAACACATGGCTTGGTCTTCGGCTTTCATATCATTGTACATGATAGGCTTCACCAGACAAAAAGTCACGAGAGTACTAACCATGGCAAGGCCACCTCCAATATAGAATGGGGCAGTAATACCCTCTGCAGTGCTTGAGCCACCAAAAGCTAAATGAACATAACCCACAGTGTAAGGTTATGTCTTGTACCAACTCCATCAATGCATACTGTCAATGATTTGTGGAAAGGCTGCAACCATTTGAGGTTAGTCTCAAGAGGTCAATCAAAGCAATCCTTGTATAGTACATGCCCCATATGCCAATGAAAGCTCCTACTTTCCCAATTATGGCTGCAGAATTATAGAACTGTTCACTGACTACTAAAGGAACAGTCTTTGCTGCAAGAACACCAATACAATTGCCAGGACCTGTTTCACATGTATATGGACTAGTCAACCACACCATATGGCTCATCAGACTCACCAAATTCACCAAGGCTCAAGAAAACTCCATAGCCAGTCTGTACAATACAATAAGAAATGCTATAATTGAGTTTGAATCCAGTAGACTTACAGCATATACTGTAATATGGTTAGCAATTGCACCATGTATGGCACCTATGCCAAAGCCAATGATGGCTTGTAAGAGTAAGCCAACAATCTGACAAAAGAGTTTCTGAACATGTATGGACCTGACAGTGTGCATTGTATACCATCAAATTCTTTGGACCATGTTCATCAGCCAGGAGAGCACCAAGCACACTTCCTGTAAGAGGTTCAGCTTACAGAAACCAGATGAGGGTAGACGACATACCTAAAATGTAGAACAAACTACCAAGGTTATGTGGTTACCCTGCAGAAGTAAAAGTAGACAAACTCACCTGATGAAAAGGGTCCACCCAAAAACAATTATTAAGGATGAGCTGCCTCCAGTGACACCACAATTTCCACTGTTCAATGCAGTACATGACATAATATATAAACTTACATGTTCATGATTGTGGAGGAATATATGACAAGCTATGGTCCATCAAAGATTCATCTGACATTCACACAGGGGTCATCTTACTGGGTACCTGTCAATCCTGCATCAGTGTCAGTCTCCTTCAAGGCATTGATATACACTTGCATGATGAAGTCATAAATGAACCTTGCATTACCCCACCATTAATTATCAATTCATTTTTAGAAGTTAATGTGACATTCCAGACCAATGACAAACCAAGGAGGCTCTTCCAGTACCTTTTCCATGCAAGGCAGTAGGGGATACATACATATTCCCAAGTATCATCCCATTTGAGAGTCCACCACCATAGAAATGCAAGAATAACACCCAGACCAACTGAGAGGCTCCATACTAAGTTGAGGTGCTTCCTGCCAAAGCTGGGTGTGATAAGAAGCAGTCAACCATAATATAACAAGAGACTTACATGCGGCACAACAAAAATGGGATAAAAATTGACATCACAAAACCCACATCAATCAGGGTACCTGGAGAGGGTTGGCAATAACATGGGGGCCACACAAATTACTCACTGGTAGTGAGTACCAACCACCAATTTTGTGCATTTTTAGGGACAACTTCTTTCTCTGTCCGTTCTGAAACAAAAGTGTGGCCGAAGGGGTTCCTGCACCAACACCAATGCCAAGCACGAAACTTCACAATTATGCAATCAGGGACTTCTTTAACAAAGGGCATCTGAAGCCCACCACAACGAACAGAAGATACCAATCAGAACAGTAATACCACCCCATCCAGAAGCCCATGCACCAGAAGAAAAGGGACAACCCAAGACAAGAAAACTGCAAGGGCCTGCATATGACACTCAGACATGGAAACAAGGTTAGAAGAAAGGGCATACCATGCGGAGCTTGCAATCCGAAATGCATCCAAGGACAAGCATACCAAACACAGTACCTTAGGTAGGTTAGTCTTGGCACGGAATGGGTCAAATTTTGCACACCAGCAAGCATGATGCTTCCTAACAGTTTACCGTAGTATTGCAACCCGAACTCACTTTCAGGATAGATGCGCATCAATACTGAGGATTGATTGGTGTCTGCAGATATATTAGTCAGGGGGTATACATACTAGTGATAACTGCAATGGTGAGGTCAGCATAAGGTTAGAGGTCGAGGCAAGTACACATACTTGCTCCGATGACTTCATTGGTGTAGCCTTGCTAAGGTTAATCCAAGGATAAGCACATGTGAAGAACGGTACCATCTGAAAGTAGAGCACTACCACATCTGTCAGAGACCAAGTTAGTTCTGAATGCCCGGTGATAGAAGAAAACTCACCGAATTCGAAGGGCCGACTTTAGGTCTGTCGAAGAACGTTCCATTGTCATGGAGATAACGAAAGTATACCTTGAGGGAGGGAGGGAAAGTCACCGGTCACGGTATCCCTTTTTCCGTCCCGCGCGCACCCCAGTCCAGTCCCTCAAAGCCTTGGTTCTCCGCATCTTCAACTTCGAGCTTGCGGCCCCACATTACTTTCCCGCCTTATTTCAATCACATCAGACCTCATCCAGGCTTCCTATAATCTGTGCGCGCGCCGATACTACTATATGTCTGCAATTGAATGTATTACATCACCATTCGAGTGCCTTTAAAGTGCATCGATACGTCTTCGAACATCAGCTGCTTTCTCCTTGAATAGTAGGATCTGTCTCTGCCCGTCAGCCATGAGCTTGTCGTAGCTTAGCGATATCTCCCGCCGTATCCACTGCTCCACCGACATCTCTCGCTCCTCCTCCGTCAGCACTTCCGAAGGTGGTAAGATCGGTGTTGGGGCCGTATAAAAGACACTGTCTTCCACGATCATCGGCACCTGTACCTTGGCATCTGGGACTGGTGGTGTTGGCGCTGGAAGAGCGGGTAATACCACATCAGGTGTTGATATTCGTGCTGGCTCTGGCTCTGGCTCTGGTTCTGGTTCTGGCGCCGGCAGTGGGGGCTCCGGGTCGTCATTCTCCATCTCTATGGGGAGATCTGGAGGAACGGAGGGTGATTGTCTCGGTTCCTCGTCGACCCTCGAGTCTGCCTCTGGTGCTGCTTCCGTTTCTGTTTCCTTCTGCGTTTCCCTATCCTCCATATCTACCTTCATCGCTTTATCTTCTTTACGTGACCGCGTCCGCGAATGCGTCCTGCTATGTTTTTGCAGGGTCGTCGTACTTTTCTTTCCGGCCTTTATGGACTCCGAACGCGTCAGTTTTGCGGGTGCCGTTGGCTGAGCGAACGAGAAAAATGGACAAGTGCTCCCAGACTTGGTAGCACGTTTTCGGTGTTCATGACTACACACATAAAGCATAAGATACGTCGTATATCCATGCCAATTCTGGTCCGGAAACAATTGCGATGGTGGAATGATACTTACATCGGATCGTCATCCTTGTCCCATCCTCCTAGAGCAAGGTTGCAATATAAGCATGTTACCGTGTCATCTCCTGCACCTTGAGGAGTGTAAACGAACCCCGCTCGAGCCATCTTGTATGAGCATGAATGAGCCAATATGTGGATAGGTGATGTGCGGGACGAACCTTCCTCGAGTTAGCACCATGATTTGCCTCATCATCGTGAGGCCACCAGTCCTGACCAAACGTCTTCAAGCGGGCCTCCTCCATAGCCTTGGTGGTAGGTATTCGAGCCTTGTTGACGAATGTAAAACTGGAGAGTGGGTTGGCGTCAACTCAGCACTATGCACGATGAGGGACATTCCAGCAGGAAGAAGGACTTACTTTCCCTCGTCATCCATATCCTCTATGAGCCCGCACCGAACCACCGCCCACCCACATACCTCTGCACACTTCTCGTAATGAACTTGGAACGGATCGTCCTGCAGGTCCCAATCGCTTAGTTCTTTCCCACATAGGAAGCAAGTGACACAGTCTCTGTCATCCCAGCTCGGACAAAAGAAAAAGCCGGCCTCTGCGAGCGTGTTCGCGTTGGCTTTGTAAGAAGTTGGATGGGGCCATTTGACTGTTGCGGACTGAGTAGAGGTCTTCTTAGATGGATAGCGTTTGATGCGTTTTGACTTCTTGAAGGATTCGACGCGATTTTGGAGGGCGTGCATGGCAGGTGCTGGAGGCATATTGTTGAGGTTGTGTCGCAATCGTAGAGATGAACAAAACTGAGAGATGCGTCTCTGCCACAAACGCCCATGTCATGGCGGAACCGCCTCAGACCGACGTGTCTCGCCCATCTGCGCTTCCGACAGCGAAACTACTGCATCGGCCTGCGCTCGACCAGGCACTGGTAGATCAAAACTCAGAAGAGTACCTCAATGCTATCGAAGAAGAGTGGAACAAGAGGCTGGATGCTGAAGTAGAGGTACTGGTCGACGGGATGGTCGACATCGTCAGTCTCGCATCTGTACGACTCTAGATCACACGATGCATGCGTACACGTGCTCTCAGTGACGTTTCTTACGCTGTAGATTGGGGACAAGGACAAGTTCCGAATCGCTCAGGAGACTTTCCAGGCGGAGCTGCGTGCCGAGTCGATGGTGAGTCTAGTCTACCCACTTTCACTTTATCGTATCTGCAACATCAATGTGACAGGTCCGCGCTGCCAACTCGTTGTTGTCCATCACTCATTCCCTAAAACTGTTGCTGCTACTTTCAGACGAAGCCCAGATTGCGCGTTGGCGAGATGAAGAGATGAAGGACGTCCGGCAGGAGAAGAGTGAGGCACAGCAGAAGGTGGCAGTTCTACTAGATGAGCTGTTTAGGAGTCCTCCGCAGCCCACCTGAGTGCCTCTTGTTCCCGACCGAGGGTCGAGACGGCGAATTCAATAATGAATCAATTGGTATAACAGACCTCCTTGTGATCGCTTTATCTACGTGGTACTCGTCTTCCTTTATCCCGTTCCCGGAGCATCCGGATAGTGCTATCTATACATACTCCCCTACCTGGTGACCTACATCATATACCCCTGTTAAGGCACGGCAAAACTATCTCGTTCTGAAACGAGCTTTCAATGAAGTCAAACCTGATACGAGTTCTAGAGCTCGAGGGCACGCCGGAACCCCGGGAGACGCAGAAATTCCAGAATCTGGGCCAGCAGTGGGAGATCCGACGTGTCCGACACAGTCTGCAAGAGTACTTGCAACGGTGAACCACGGTGCTACCAGCACCTGAATGTGTAGCTCGTCGACAAAAGCACTACTCGATCCCAACGACATATACACGCCAGAAAGTAGTGACTGCCATACACGAATTGCCCGGAGCTTGCCTTCTGCAGTTCACAATGGGATCTCGAAGTCGAGCCAGGCCCTTGGAATGTGGCTCAGCTGGGCGCAAGGCGTAGCCTGGTCCACAAATTGACAACTATGAAATCATCGTCCATTCAGTATGACACCGACCGTAGTATATAGAGCAGGCCTCCTTTCTCCAACAGAATACCAACAACGACCAGCCCAACAATGCCCGGTCAACGCCTCTTTCAATCTGACCCACCTGCTGATCCCTCTCATCTCCCTGACGCTGTTCTAGGGAATAGCGTCAAGCTCGACGTCTCCTCCTTTGCCATCAGCAATGCAGAGCTTGACGCTCTTCGCAAGTTCAGAGCTGCTGCCAATTATATTGCTGCGGGTGCGTCATCCATGACAACTGTGGCTGTATATAAGTTGACGCCTAAATGACGCAGCGATGATATTTTTGAAGGACGATGTACTGCTGGAGCGCGAGCTGACCTTCGACGACATCAAACCGCGCTTACTTGGCCACTGGGGAACGTGCCCCGGTCTTACACTCGTATATGCACATCTTAACCGTATCATCAAGAAAACCAACTTGGACTCTCTCCTAGTTGTCGGACCTGGTAAGTTTTGCTTTCTCCAAACCGACCTGTATGGAGGGGTGCCCTAATATGGAAAGAACACATATATCACTCCTGACACGTTCATGCTTATCATCCACTGTCGTACTCATAACCACCAATAGGCCATGGCGCACCTGCCATTCTGTCCTGCCTTTGGTTGGAGGATTCGATATCACCTTTCTATCCTTCGTATACGCGTGATCGCGCTGGTTTAACCAACCTTATCAAAAGGTTTAGCGTACCTGGTGGTTTCCCAAGGTAAGAAATATCAAATGACAATCATTCTTGAACACATCGATCATCTTCTTCGTAGCCACATCAACGCCGAGACACCGGGATGCATTCATGAGGGAGGGGAACTCGGCTATGCCCTGGCCGTTTCTTTCGGCGCGGCGTTGGACAACCCGCATCTCGTCGTCACTTGCGTCGTCGGAGATGGCGAAGCGGAGACAGGGCCAACTGCTACAGCCTGGCATGGGTACAAGTTCATCGACCCGGCCGTATCTGGCGCTGTACTGCCTATCGTGCACGTCAACGGCTTCAAGATCTCCAACCGCACCATATATGGGTGTATGGACGACAAGGAGCTTGTCGCTTTGTTCTGGTGCGTCTTCCGGAATACCGTCGATTTTACATTTATTTACCGCCCCATTCACAGTGGCTACGGCTACCAGCCCCGCATCGTCAAGGACTTGGCCAACATCGACAGGGACCTCGCCGCTTCCATGGAATGGGCTCTGGGGGAGATCGCTCGTATCCAACGAGCCGCACGCTCGGGGAAGCCTATTGTCAAGCCCCGGTGGCCTGTAATCATTCTGCGTACTCCGAAGGGGTTCTCGGGGCCCAAGGAACTTCATGGCGAGTACATCGAGGGATCGTATCGCTCTCATCAGGTCCCACTTCCGAATGCGAAGACGGATGAGACAGAATTGAAGACGCTGCAGTCCTGGTTGGCTAGCTACCACCCGCAACAGCTTTTTTGTATCGATGGTGACAAGGATACACCTGACGGCTCACCCTATCCCGAGTTGCTGCAGATTATTCCCGAGATCAGGGATAAGCGACTCGGGATGAGGAAAGAGGCATATGCTGCTTACCAACCATTGAATGTCCCAGCTTGGGCGACTTTCGGTGTGCAGAAGAAATCACAGGCGAGCTGTATGAAGACAGTGGGCGAATTTCTCAAGCAGGTGGTCACGGAGTAGGTATCGTCCGGCCTTCCCCCAGCATTCTATACTAATATGTATCACAGCAATCCGACGAGATTCAGAATATTCTCCCCCGATGAGTTGGAGTCGAACAAGCTCGGAGCTGTTCTTGAGGTGACGGGTCGCGACATGCAGTGGGACGTTGCCTGCCGTGCGCAAGACGGGCGAATCATCGAGATACTCTCCGAGCATACGTGTCAAGGAATGCTGCAAGGCTATACGCTTACCGGCAGGACTGGGTTGTTCCCCAGCTATGAGGCATTTTTGGGTATCGTGCATACTATGATGGTCCAGTACAGCAAATTTGCCAAAATGGTCAGTTCCTTTAGATGGGTCTCGACCTTAACTGTAACACGTTTGCCCAGTCATTCGAAACGAAATGGAGACAAGACGTAGGCTCTATTAACTACATCGAGACATCAACGTGGGCGCGGCAGGAACACAATGGTTTCTCTCACCAGAACCCCGGCTTCATTGGTGCAGTTCTCAACTTGAAGCCTAAGATCGGTCGTGTCTACCTCCCTCCCGACGCGAATTGTTGGTTGTCCACCATGGCGCACTGCCTACGATCTAGGAATTACATCAACCTCATCGTTGGGAGCAAGCAACCGACGTCGGTGTGGTTGGACCCAGAAGAGGCCGATCGGGTACGTTGGTTGGACATGAGGCATTACGCATTGCCCACTCATTTCGTGATAGCACTGCATTGCAGGAGCTTCCGTCTGGAAATTTGCGAGCGTGGATGAAGGAGTTGACCCTGATGTGTGCGTTGTTACTACCTCTAGCAAGGTCGTTGCATAGCCTTACTAATATTGGCAGTGTACTTGTTGGCATCGGTACTGAGGTCACCTTCGAGGTCATTGCAGCTGCGGCCCTCTTACGAAAACAAGTACCCAACCTTCGTGTGCGAGTAGTCAACGTGACCGACCTCATGATATTGGGTCCATATGGCAGCCATCCGCATGCTTTGAGTGATGATGACTTCGATACACTGTTCGCGGTGGATAGATCGATCATCATCAACTTCCACGGTTATGCTCTTGACATTAAGGGGTTGGTATTTGGGAGGCCCGGGGTCGAGCGGATGGTAATCGAGGGGTAAGTCGCCATGTCCGTCGAGGGCGTCGACACTAAGTTCACTGTTTTGGGAATAGGTACCGTGAGGAAGGGACAACTACAACACCTTTTGATGTAAGTTCAGCGCTGTGATCATTCAATACGGGAATCTGACGTGGAGCACCCTGTGTGATATAGATGATGCTTTGCAACGGGACGTCGAGGTATCATCTGGCCGCAGCCGCCGTTCGCGCAGGAGCCCTCTTCAATAGTAAGGTTTCCTGCGTAGCACACGAAGCGGCCAGTTACTTCATGCACCTTGCTGCGAAGGACAAGGAGTTTATCCATGTACATGGTCATGGTGAGCGTCCCCCTTCTTGCCCCTTCGCGCAATGGACCGCTGACTGAGTGATCAGATCCCGATGGCATGTTTGACACGCCCGTATTTGAGAAGAAGAATTAATCGCAATCTTACAAGTAGTTGACCTGTAGCAATACTAATTACTGTCCGGTGTACGAATGTATGTGCCATGCTATGCCAGCTCCAACTGTTTACACACGAAACGACCATGCTTGGTGGTGGAAAGCTGGAAAATGATGTCCGATTGGGTATATTCATTCCAAGTCGACACATAGTACTTCCGCTGAAAGAGACACAAAAAGCGACAGGCCTGGGACTCGAACCCAGAATCTCTAGCGCCGGAAACTAGCGCGTTACCATTACGCCAACCCGCCGACGATGTGTTTGTCCAAGAGAGACCATTTGGTGGTGCAAAGCATCTTTACCACGCCACCGATGCGTTCAAGTTACGGTTATACCTCAGCGAGTAAGACTTGAACTTGTCAAATAGCAGGCGTCATGTCGTTCTTCGGTGCAGCCTCGACATCGACGACAACTGCTGCACCAGCGGAAAAGGACATCGAAGTCCCGGAAATACCGACCGATTCTATCTCCTCGCTGGCATTTTCCCCCGCGGCGGATTACCTTGCTGTAGGAAGCTGGGACAACAACGTGAGTTTCGATTGCTACCATTAACGAGTCGCACGGGGATGAAACGAACGGATTGTATCTTCAAAGGTCCGCTTATACGAGGTCGGCGCCAGTGGGCAGACACAGGGAAAGGCTATCTACGGACACCAAGGTCCCGTTCTCAGCGTGTGCTGGAACAAGGTTCGTTTTGCAATTGCCGGCTCGAGATCGAGTTGAATTCGTCTGATGCGGCGTGTCTTGGGACATCAGGAGGGTAATAGGGCCATATCCGGAGGTGCAGATAATGCCGCGCGCATGTTCGATATTACGACCGGTCAACCACAACAAGTCGCTCAACACGAGGCTCCGATCAAAGTCGTCAAGTGGATAGAGACGCCCCAAGGCGGGATACTAGCCACGGGGAGCTGGGATAAGACGCTGAAGGTGCGTTTGAGATGTGTCTCTTTCGTTGGCAGCGCTAATTTTCCACGTCGTCGTGCTTGTGTGGGTGTGTGCAGTACTGGGATTTGAGAACTCCCAACCCCGTGGCGACCGTCCAACTACCGGAACGGTGTTACACCATGGACGTTCAGTACCCTTTACTTGTTGTCGGAACGGCAGAGCGTCACATCCAAATATACAATTTAACCAATCCAACCTCGCCGTACAAGGTGGTATCACGCATTATCTCCGCCCGGATCCCGCTTATTTTATTTTTTCTCTTCATATCACAGACCATAACGTCTCCCCTCAAGTGGCAGACACGTGTTGTCTCGTGTTTCACCAACTCTCCCAGTAGTGGGTTTGCTGTAGGCAGTATCGAAGGGCGCGTGGCAATCCAGTGCGTGTTTGCCCACGAAGCGGATATAGGATGGATGGTGGCTGACTTGGTTTCCTTTTTCTTTCTTTCTTCTCAGATACGTGGAAGATAAGGACAGCTCGTAAGCGTTGGCAACTCTGCCATATGCATGTCTAATATTACCGCGGGATGATGGATATAGCAATAACTTTTCGTTCAAGTGTCATCGCAAAGATCAAACTCCGGCTTCAAAAGATCAGTCATTGGTATACGCCGTTAACGACATCTCATTCCACCCTGTCCACGGCACGTTCTCTACTTGTGGTCCGTTTCAGTCCCGATATCTTGAGTGCTCTTCACCCCAAAGCTGATCCTTATCCTAGGCTCTGACGGAAGCATTCATTATTGGGACAAGGATGCGCGGACACGACTAAAATGTTATCTTTGTTTTATTTTTGACTTTCACGTGCGTTCGTTGCTGAGAGTATCTATTTCCAGCGTTCGAAACCGCACCAGGGCCGATCACTGCTACGACATTCAATCGTAACGGCACCATATTCGCGTACGCAATTTCGTATGACTGGTCCAAGGGCCACAGCGGGATGACACCGGGGCACCCTAACAAGTTGATGTTGCACGCTTGCAAAGAGGATGAGGTGAAGAGGCGACCGAAGAAGTAGTCTGGTTGTATTATTGCAGATAGGCGAATGTATGACGATTCTAGCCACCGAAAACGCTCCTCCCAAACAAACGTATTTTGGATTCAGAAGATGTTTACTC
The DNA here is from genome assembly GCA_024663475.1 of Pisolithus thermaeus. Taxonomy (NCBI): domain Eukaryota; kingdom Fungi; phylum Basidiomycota; class Agaricomycetes; order Boletales; family Pisolithaceae; genus Pisolithus; species Pisolithus thermaeus. The sequence goes on from JANFAF010000012.1 coordinate 595,851, forward strand.
TAGACATCGGTGTATATAGTTACTATTTACCCCTATGAACGGCCGAGATAGTCATCCAACTCGATACGTCCGATCGAATCGTGATCATCCCCCTAATATTCAAGCCAATGGAGACGGTTGTAAATATACGCTCAAACAAGCTTAGGCTCCCTTTTGAAAGGCGATCGAAGATTGTAAATCTTTGCCATGTACTCGCAATATATTGAAACTATAATGATTACTAACAGTATGGACGGCCCAAGTATGCCCCCGGGTAGAACAAAGCACTGTCATGATACTTTCTTTACCTCAAGCAATGGATCGAGAGACGATTCCGGTTGGCGATATGATCCGCCGACGCGGTCGGCCCATGTGAAGTACTACACGGCAAGTCAGAGAAGAAACAGTATAGGTGGCGGTGTCATGCGTACCTGACCGTAGTTGACGGTAAAGTAAAGATGATGCAGAGTATGATGTGCAGGGCCATTAATGATGAACTCAAGGGGATGTCCGGTTATCATATCGGAATCGTGGATCTGACAGTGGACACGTCCGAAAAGATGACACACCATCGTTGATCAGCGTCCAAGATTGGAAGAAAATAGACACGAGAAGCGACGTACAAGTATGCTCCAGAAGTTGACGAAGACGAAGAGACCGAGGTATAGATACCTGTGGAGAGGGAACAAGAATATGAAGAGATGGTAGGGTACTGATTGGAGGTAGCCATCCACCGGGTGGAATGCGTGAGATGCGAATGGTGTCGGTACTGTATAAAAAAGAAAGGCGGTATCGGCGTCCGGTGATATACAAGGGCATCAAGACATACTTATCCACTTGTGATGTGGCTTATGGAATGTCTTATATAAACTGGGGTGATGCAGAATACGATGTACCCAGTAGATGGCATAGTCTGTGAAGAGAAGAAAGCTATGGCAAGGGAAATCAGCGGAGGCTCACCTGCAAGAGAAAGGAAGGGACGTACAATGGTATGGAAAGGAAGAGATAGATCCATCCGTATTGGTCGACGTTGTCATAGAGTCTGGAGTAGCCCATGACCTCTGCTTGAAACCAAGGGAGAGTGAGGAGGGTCATCATGGGGAATGCTTTCACACTCGCTCGTATTTCGAGCATGATTTGGTTTTGTAAGAACCGTGGATGCCGCATCATGTCGTGGTTGAATATGAACTTGTACGAAAGGCCGGCGAAAACAAAATATAACACGTTGATGCCGATCAATGTTATGACGCTCAGTGACAGTACTTGTCTGAAGAAATAATCTCGGGGCCATGCTGATTGTGATGACGATGCTATGGTTGTGAAGTTGGACGAAAGCTGTTGATACTTAACGATGGCAAGACGGGGTCGTGGAGCGGGACTAGGCTAGCCCATACACTGTCGAGAAGGTATTCGTCGGCGAGGTATAGAACAATATCCATCACTGGGAAGGAGGAGGAGGAAAAGGAGGGGGATGGACCAGTGAACGATGACAGCAACGACGACGCAAGTGTGCCCCGGTCAATTTTCCTTTTTCCCCTTGGGTGCTTACCGACTTCCACTTTTTTATATTTTGCCGATCGGGTCGAACATCAGGCCACTTTTTACAGTCGCGATTTCCTTTTCCGATCGGATTAGATGACACATCAAACAGACGCGGATGCAATTCCTAAATAGGGCAGTCGCCCTCACATGGGCGTTTCTCACGCCGCGGCGGCTCAACTGAGGTCCAGAGTTCAATCCCATAACTACCCAGATTTTTTTTTTTCCCCTTCACTCTCTTATCCGCCGATCATTCGCAGTAAAGTTGCAGTGCTGGTCAGAGGGCAGAGCCCATTGATAGCGTCGTGTAGGGCATGCGGCCGGATCACACGGATGCCAGCGGATGGATCGCCCAAAGCGCTGCTCGGAAATGGACTAGACATGGGAACGACACCGTCCGAACGTTCTAAAAGAGCGTCCCTCTCCCACCAGCACCCGTCGTAGTCATGCGTGTGTTCAGATATAGTCGCACAGCCCTGACAATGCCAGCGAACCTTCCAAAGGAGTCGTATCTTACTGGCATTAGAACCTAAGGAAGTTCTGGAAGTCGGCATTGCTTCTGTTGACACTATCAACTATCCTTACGATCTCGAAGACTACCAGCTACCGTCAGACTCGGTTATATTGGCTTCCGCATGTTTCAGCGGTCGAGTTGTGCTCGAGCCCCACGGTGGTCGCCGTACAGCATCTTTAAACGGCGTCGAGTGCAATGCAATGTACCTCAACGAGGTCGCGATCGGTGGGCCACATGATGCTCCTCTGACCGCGTCGCCTGCGATGAATTGCAGAATTCCGGTAGCAACCGGCCGAAGGAAAGATATGGGATCCATGCTTCTCTGCAGGGCCCCAACGCAAGGTGTACCACAAGCCCGTGGACTCAATGTGATGCGAACGCCGTAAAAACGTGTTGCTTTACCTCGACTATCTGCTTAGTCCCGGAACCTTGAACTACCTTGTCCTCTCCGAGCTCCACGTCTGGTTTCTCCCCATTCTCTCCGGGTACTTCCAGCTCAACACCATGGGTCAACGTATCGCACGCATCCTTTCTCGCATCCCCTGCTTCTCAGGCGATGTCTTCCACGACGAGGAGCCTCAGAAAATCAACGAGTACGAAGGAGCCAAAGGATGACAGCGTCGCTACACCATCCCCTATTGATCCTAACACAACAGTCTACGTTGTGTACGTCTTATTGAACCCCGCCATGCTCGCCGAGACTGACATTCTTATCGCTTCCCCATCAGGGTCATGGGATCCACCGGCAGCGGCAAGACAACGGTATGTGCCTCACGCTGTCACTCTCCAAGCTCCACGCTTACCATAACACCCCCGCTATGCCTAGTTCATTAACTTGGCCTCCGGATCCGAACTCAGAGTCGGCTCGGGGCTGGAGAGCTGCACTAACGAAGTACAGACGTCCATACCGTTCAAGGTCGGGGGGAAACAAGTTGTTCTTCTTGACACCCCTGGGTTCGACGATACGTCCATGACAGATACCGACGTTTTGAGAATCATCTCCGCTTACCTAGTCGCCATGTTCGTGCTATACTTCCCCTGCTCACCTCATAATGTTCGTCTTACTTTTGGCGCAGGAACAAGCAGGGCGCACGCCTTGTCGGCGTGATTTACATGCAGAGAATATCCGATCTCAAGATAGGAGGTTCCGCCCGTCGTGATCTGAGGATGTTCCAGGAGCTTTGTGGCGAAGAAGCCTACGAAAACGTCATCGTCGTCACAAATATGTGGGGTACCGTCTCCGAAGAAGACGGAATCGCTTCGCGAGCAGGAACTTGCCTCCAAGGACATTTTCTACAAGCCCATCCTCGAGAGAAAAGGCAGAATGATGCGCCACTATAATACGCAAAAATCCGCTCACTGTATCCTCGAGGAACTAGTTCCGAAGGAACCTATCGTGCTCCGTATTCAGCGGGAGCTAGCAGAAGGAGTCGATATAACGCAGACAGCTGCTTTCAAGCAACTCGATCGCGAACTCTCAGAGATGGCCGCCAAACACCAGAAGGACCTGGAGAAACTGAAAGACGAGATGTTCCAAGCCGAGCAGGAGATGGATGAAGAGACCCAGAAAGAATTAGCCGAGGAGAAGCAGAAGGTCGAAGACGACCTACAGAAAGCTCAGACCCAAGCTTCAAGGCTCGCGTCTGACTATCAGGCAGAGTTACGCAGGATTGAGGAGAAACTTCACGTAAGGGAGGTCTGATAGAACACCTCTGCCGGGCTTTATACTGGTAGTCCTGCACTTAGTTCATTGGTATGGTCTCCGCTATGCAATGTCTTCTTGATGACCTTTCGCCGGTTCTTAGCGTATCCGTATGTACTGATCTCAGATTGTCAGTCATGTTTTTTGACCATTCACTTCATCCGCGGGGCTTGACCTGCTAAAACTAGACAGAATATTTGGAGCGTATATGTTTCAAGCTACTAAAGGGGTCATCTATTAAGCTATGGCCGCACCCAGACCAGAGGAACGAGGTAACATCGTGGTATTGCTGAGATCCGATTGATGTATGGAGTGGTGGTTCGTGGTGGCCATGCCGTAGGGACTGTGCACCTGCCAGATAAGTACGTTGAGGAGAAGAGCCACGAGGCCAAGGTGAGTTTTGGAGCAGCGCGGAA